>JAEIFP010000150.1:290000-1490000 GCA_018903935.1 Drosophila insularis | reverse complement strand
TTTTCCTTGTGTTATTTTTCATATTTTCTTACTTAAGAAATTGTTTTTTTCTCGGTTTTTTTTTTTTTTTTTTTTTTGGGCGTGTGTCGAACAATGTCAAGTTTGGAGGAGAAAGGCTTTGCTTGCTTCACTTTGCTTTGGTTTCATTTTGGCTCGATCTCAATTGGCGATTAGTGGAATTTTTGTTGTGTTTTTATAATATGATACTTAGAAGTGGCGACGCTTTGACTGATTGCCCGATTGAAAGTTTAGATCGAAAGTTTAAGCAAAATGAACTGAACTAAGGTGGGGCGGCATATGTTAAGATGTGGGATAGGATGATTTAACATATTAAATAAAATATCCAAGGTGAATTCCTCTGAAAAACCAAACGGAAAATCCTTTCACAAATTTAGATATAACATGTACTTCATATCGGTATATCGGTATTGTATAAAATTAGTTTCAACTTTAATTCAAGATAAGTATTTTGTATACATTTAAAATTTACTTTTACAAGAAGATCTTTGGACAATAATCTCTAATTGATGTAGATAGAAATTACTGAAAAATACCATAAACAAATATAAATTGTATTTCATTAAGTAAACTTTCTTTCCCCATTTCATTCATTGATTTGCTAATTGAAAATTCCTTTATATTTATTTAAAGTGGAATTCCTCAATCAAAATTTTTATCCCCATCCGCTGTTCGATTTATCCACCAGCCTCGTTGAATTCATTCTCCTACGTGGAAAACTTCAGACGGGCCACGAGCCAAATGAAAGTAAACAACAACTGGCACCCAAATGTAAAATGAGAGAGAAAAAAAATAAAATAAAATAAAAGATTGAACAAAAATCAACAACAACAACAATAACAACGATACAATTTTTGCATTTGTGGGCAGTTAAACAAAATGTGCTCCATTGGCAATCAACTAAGCCCCCTCCCTTGCTCTCTGCCCTCACTGGTAGTTACCACTCTTAACTCCTTTTTGCCTTCACTGATTTACGACAATTGTTTTGTCACGTTGTGCTTGGTCGATAAGAGGAGAGGAGAGTGGGAGTGGAACAAAGGTGGTACAGCAGGAACCTCCAACCGGCAGCCCAAAATGTCAATTGCCCAAAATGGTTAAACATATTTTCAATAAGTTGTTAGACAGTTCATTTTGTCTCTGTCTCTGTCTCAGTCTCAGTCCCTGTCTCTGTGTGTCGGCGGTTCAGTTTTGAGATCGGTATCGAGGGCGGGCGGGGCGTAACGCGGACACGCAGCGTTTTGTTAACAAAACAGAAAAAATAACTTGGCCAACAGGCAAAAAGAAAGGATGATTGAAAGAAATATAGATGACAAGCTCCTTGTAAGTCACACTTCAAACTAACCGACAGAAAAACATTTACACATTACACATTTACATCTGTCTAAACTACGACTTGAATATACCCTGTGCATAAGTTTATTAAAATGTATTTTAATAGTCAAAGATTTCTATAACCAATAGATAGATGTGGAAACTTTGTTACGAAGGTTTAATTTATATAAGCTAGTTCAAGATTATAAATGTATTCAAAGGAATAAAAAGAAACAATTCTTTAGGACCGATTAACTCAATCTGATAAGATTATGATGGAATTCAGTTATAAACTTAGTTTCAATTCCAAATCAAAGTCTTCCAAATACTTATTACCTTATTTTATCCATAATAATATAAGCTATTTCCACATTCCTAATTCCTAAGAAATTCAAGTATAAGATATCTCGATTTCATCAGGTTTAATTTTTCATTATTTATTTATCGATTCCACATAAAAAAAATATGTAAAAAAAAAAAATCACAAAACTGTTTAACCGTAGATGTGTCCATAGTGACCAGCGTGGACAGCACCATAGGATTTCACAACAGGCACATAGGCGTGATGAACCACTGGGGTATAGGTCTTCACCACTGGCACCACTGGCACATGGACATGCTTAACCACCGGCACCACAACCGGAGAGACGGCAACCACATGAGGTTCGGCAATGTAACCAGGAGCAGCCAAGGCAACGGCAACCAAAGCGAGGAGTACAGCCAACTAATAGAAGGATTAAATAAGGATCGAAATGTTGTTATAGTCGAAGGAATGCCAATCCAATGACTTGACACTTACTGTGCGGAACATTTTGAAGGAGATTAAGTTTAAGTTTTAAGATTTGAGTCTTGTTAGTAGTCTTAGAGTCGATGAGTGACTGTTGATGCTCATCCATCGGATGGTTCATAATATATATAGGCAAAAATCTATTGACAAACAATTTGCCAAAAATTTGTTTGTTGAGCCACGCGACAAACCAGTTTTTGGTTTCGAATTGAGAATTCTTTACTTAATATTGTATTTAATTGGATTTTTAATTTCAAACATAAGCATCTTTTGTTTGGATATTCATTTTGTAGGAAGCCAAAATCTGTCATTATTTTATTTACGACTCATAAAACTATTAGAAGGGGGCCTAAGTTTAATTTCAGTTAATAAGTGTGAATGAAAAAGTTTCGGCAACATTTCAGAAATAGGATCTAACGATATCATAGATTACTTTAACTTCTTTTCCCCTTTGGGTAAATGTTTGTTTTTGTTTATTTTTTCTGTCTTATACTTCTTCTGGGGCGGAAAATTTACAGGGTATTTTAAGCTAAGCCCCCAAGAGGCAATCTCTTTTTTTTTTTTTTTTTTGCCTCTGATTGTTTTTTGTGTGTTTCCTTGGCTTTTAATTGAAATCTTCCAGTTTTATCATGTTCTGGTCAAGTGAAGCGTAAACAATCATGTTTTATGTCTCTTTGTGTTTGGTTTTTCTGTTTAACCAAAAATGGGAGAGAAAAAAGAATTGGAAAACCAAAAGAAATAACAACTCGAACTCAAAGCAGGCGCCTTGTTTGTCTTTTTAACTCTGCCCAAAAAGTGAAGGTGGCGCAATTTTTTTTTTTTTTTTTCTTTTTGGCTAAGAAAGAAAGACAGTAAATAACCAAAATGCAGCAGCAACAACTATAACAACAACTACAACCGTAATCACAATGACAATTTAACTAGGTTTTTTTTTTTTTTTTTTGCTTTAGTTGTCATTTTTGGTTATTTTTTTTTTTTTTATTTATTATTAGTTTTGTGCGGGTGACTCCAGGAAATAGTCCAGTTTACTTTTTTATGGCTGCCATAATTTAAAGTTTGTCCATTCGATTTGCCATCGATATACCACCGATTCTACCATAACCACCAAAAAAAAAAAAAGGTCTGTCTGTCTCAGTCTTTGGTGTCTTTGTCTCTGTCCATTGTTCATGGTTGAGAGCAGGCGGTCGGCAATCTCTGCCAGATTTGCATAACAATTGAGTTTCGGACCGAGTTAGAGAGTTATAACCTTTCCCCCAATAAAGTTAAACAGATTTTTTTTGTTTTTTTTTTCCCCAGCTGTTCGACAATAAACATATGGCTTGCCAGGGCCATTCAGTTGTGGTTGTTGTTGTTGCTCTTAGTAGTGCTGGGGCAATAAAACATTTGCCAAATTAGTTCAAGTGTTTAGGTTTTCAGTTTACTTTATCGCCAGTTAGCGAGCCAATTGAACCTTTAAATGAACTTTCACAACTTTTCAATCATTTACAATTCACAAAAAAATATATATGTAGGTATTTATTAGAGTTACATGAAATCATTTAAAGAAGTATAGTAAAAAAAAAAAAAATGCAATAAAATGCTGATTTTAACGATACCGTTCATAACGATTTAACGCTTTAAATCTTATACATACAAAGGTTGGTCAATTGGGTTTTTTGGTCCTTTACTACTGGCTAGTATAAATCGGTTATCGGCTATAAAGACACTGTTGCTAGTGGCCCTCTATAAGTATCGTTATCGTATTGTATTTAGTAATGGTCTTGAAAACATTTACTTATACTTGAAAATAATTAAAAGTTAAGTATTTTGTTGTTTCAATATTTTAAATTAAATCCAAATTAAACAACAAAAAATCAAGCGAATATAAGATTTGAAGCATTTCTCTTTAATGTTGATGTTTCTAATTGGGGACAAGATTAAAAAAAATATACTTTTTTTTTATATTTTCTTATAAAATATGAAAATTGAGCTGTGTATAGAAATTAAGAGACATATTTTTGGGTTTTAAGCCAGCACATTTATTCTTAATTTTTGGACTCTTTTGGCTTAAACCAATTTCAGACAGAATTCTGTTAGTTTTATTTGTAAAGGAAGTCTTTTGGACTAAAGTTCAGCTCTTAATCTTAATCTTAATCTCTTAATAGTTTTTTTTATAAAATTTGAGTGTAAATGTCATTATTACAGCCAATAATTATATTACCTTACTTGAGTCAAAGGCCTATTAATTTAACCTGAAGACTACAAAAAGTTTGGCTTTGGTCAGTCAACACATTTTTATTTATATTTCCATTGTATTGAGATAGTGTTTAGTGAGAGTTTAGTTATGTTTAAGTAACTCTTACGCAAACTAAAAGAAAGAAAAGCTAAATACTTTGCTTGTCCAGCTGTCATGGTCGCCATGTGTTCAATCAAGCTGAACATCAAAAAATGAAAAAAAAAAAAAAAAGAAAACCAAAACTTAACTTCAACTTCAAATGATTTAAAACAAGCCAAAAGGCGCACTAGGCGACGGGCGGCTCTTCCGTCTTAGATTTGTCGCTTCACTCTTAGGCCTAACTCCTACTCCTATTCACATACTCTCGAGATAGAGAGAGAGAGAGCGAGAAATAAAGAGTTACATAATATGAGAGTTATTTTTTTTTTGTTTTTTTAGCCAGCCCCAAAGCCACGCAATACAAAATATATATAAACAATATTGTTCAGATAAAAATCCCCCTAGTCTTGTTGTTGTTTTCTTCTTACATCTTTAGGCCATATACAGCTTGAGCTTAGACCCAATCGAAGGTGTTACCAACAAAGCACATTGAACACATTGCCAATTATCGTGTCAGTTGTTGGCGTCGGTCGACAGTCGACAGTTGAGTCCGGCAGAGGTTGAGGTTATCTCTTTACCTCTCCCTCCTTCTCCAACTTCTTCTTGTGCCTCCTCATCATTTCTTTGATTTCTCACCAGCCGCAATTTTCACTTTCAATTCAATAAATTTTCGTAATGCAAGCAATAAGGGGAACAAGGGGAACATCCATCTATGAGAATGACTGGACTCTCTGACTGACTCTCCGACTGACTCTCTGACTGACTGAATGGGGGTCTCCGCTTCGGTCTTGGCAACAAGTTGCATTTTGTTATTTGGTTATACAATCTTGATACTTAAACGGGAATGGTGATGGGGGGATGCGGTGGGGGAAGGGGAATTGGGCGGATGGGCAAGTGCAGTTTGTTTTTCCCTTTCTTCTGTTTTTACACGCACTAACGGAAGCAGCATTTCTTTCAAAACTGATATAAAACTCAAAGTCATTGTAAATGAAATGAAAAATGAAGTATTTATGCGTGTAATTTCTTTCGTTACACTTTTACCTCATTCGATTAGTATCTTTCTTGGCCTGGGCCACACAGGCCTGGGCTTGAACCTAAACCTTGTTATCAAGATTTATGTTTCTTTTTTTTGTTTCTGTTTCACTTTTTTTCTTTTTCTTTTTGAAAGTTTTCTTTCATAAGCATTGTTAAATTATGTAACTCGTTTAATAAGATCATGCTCAAAGTAGATTATGATCAACACAATCATTATCTATTCTAATTTTAAATCTTCTAATTGGAGAGATTGATTCCTTATTATATTGTAGTTGATAACATATTTCGATTTCATCAGGTTTAATTTGTCATTATTTATTTATCGATTCCACATAAAACAAATATGTAAAAAAAAAAATCACAAAACTGTTTAACCGTAGATGTGTCCATAGTGACCAGCGTGGACAGCACCATAGGATTTCACAACAGGCACATAGGCTTGATGAACCACTGGGGTATAGGTCTTCACCACTGGCACCACTGGCACATGGACATGCTTAACCACGGGCACCACAACCGGAGAGACGGCAACCACATGAGGTTCGGCAATGTAACCAGGAGCAGCCAAGGCAACGGCAACCAAAGCGAGGAGTACAGCCAACTAATAGAAGGATTAAATAAGGATCGAAATGTTGTTATAGTCGAAGGAATGCCAATCCAATGACTTGACACTTACTGTGCGGAACATTTTGAAGGAGATTAAGTTTAAGTTTTAAGATTTGAGCCTTGTTGGTAGTCTTAGAGTCGATGAGTGACTGTTGATGCTCATCCATCGGATGGTTCATAATATATATAGGCAAAAATCTATTGACAAACAATTTGCCAAAAATTTGTTTTTGTGCCACGCGACAAACCAGTTTTTGGTTTCGAATTGAGAATTCTATAGTTATTATTGTATTTAATTGGATTTTTAATTTCAAACATAAGCATCTTTTGTTTGGATATTCATTTTGTAGGAAGCCAAAATCTGTCATTATTTTATTTACGACTCATAAATCTATTAGAACGAACTATATTAGAGATACAACGTCGTATGACCTTCGATATAGGAGGGGTCATACTATAATAACAAGTTTTTTTAATGCACCTTTTCGGACTTTTTTTTATTTTCAAAAGTGAAGAACCGGGTAAACCTTTGCATGAGGATTATATCTGATTTTTCCTTTTATCTAATTTAAACCCAATTTTCCATATAAAGATATATATATAAATTGTTCTTGAACAGAGTACATGAATCTACATAAATAAACCTCTGTGAGACCTGAAGAAATTTTTCATTGGTCACGCATGCGCAGTGACTATTTCCTTATGCTCACCAGTGACCTCTTGACTAATTCACAGCGCCCTCTGGATTGTTTATTAACGACCTCTGCAAGAAATTCTTGTTAAGCAACATGTTGATGCAACTTTATTTCTCACAAAAGTAGGCAAATGAATTGTAATATTGTAAAATGTTGCAGCAACACAAAACTTGCCAGAAAACTTTTACCCTTAAAGTAGACTATGCAAAAAGAAAGATCAGCATTTATATGCCCTAATAAATAGGCAACACTATTTTTAACAGAAGCTGTTATTGAACTTGTGGTTTTCTGTAAAGCATTGAGCTTTTATTTAAGACACATTAAAAAAGCTTTGGTATCTGCATTTACTTAGCAATGTTTCAAACCCAAATTATTAAAAAAAATTAGATGTATTTAAATAAGAAATGTAACCGTTGAAAAATATATTTTTAAAAGAACAAATTTTGCCGACTTACCGAGTGAACTGCTAAATGTCGCTGCAATTCTGCATTGCCATAAAGAGTTAATTCCGAAATAGTCGGAGAGTTTTCTAGTTTGTTTTCCATTTCCCGCAACCAGCGACGTAGTTCCTTGGGATCCTCACAGAGACCCTCTGGTCGTTGGGTTTCGTCGAGAATCTAAGAAAATAGTTTCATATTAGACCGTATTATTTCTAAAGAAAGTTAGTCTAAATTAATTATTTTCGTCAGTTTCTTTGGGATCTATGGATGAAATTTTGAATCCATAACCACCTTTAAATGCAATTAAAGTAAGCACTAAAGTTTCCTAAGAGACCTTATATCCAT
Source organism: Drosophila insularis (assembly GCA_018903935.1). Taxonomy (NCBI): domain Eukaryota; kingdom Metazoa; phylum Arthropoda; class Insecta; order Diptera; family Drosophilidae; genus Drosophila; species Drosophila insularis. The sequence goes on along the minus strand of JAEIFP010000150.1, from coordinate 1,482,449 downwards.
TTACATATTTTTTTGAGGAAAATGAGACAAGCTCTTACCTTGAAACAACATTCATTGGATTTCTCCAGGACTGTGGCAGCTCCTTCTATTTCACAGCGTGCCTCTTTACAGGTGTCCAATAGATTTGTATCCATAATGTAATTATAATTGGTTTGTATGGCCGCCCAAAGATCATCTTTACCCGATGAGCTCAATCCCAATGTGGCATTACTGTGCAAACTGTTGGAGCTGCTATGACTATGGCCACTGCCCCAAGAGTAACGATGCATTTTGTTTGTATTGTTTTTCTGTAAAAGAGATAGAAACAAAGAGAGAAAGAGTGAGAAATCCATCATTGAGAGTTTCGACAAGGGGGTATTCGGCTGCGGTATGGAGGAAATGTTGTGCCTGGTTAATAAAATAAGTAATTTGAGGCTGCCAAATACGGCGGGAGTAATATGATTAACCATTTTCGGCATACACTATGCGCGCGCGTAGTTATCCACAGGAAAAAAAAAATACAAAAAAAAAATCAACGTCAAAGCCAAAGCCAAAAAACCGGTTCACAATGCTCCCAATTGTGTGCACAATTAATTAATGATATTTTTTTTTTTTTTCTTTCTTTTATTTGTGGCAAGAAAGTCATCAAGCAGACAACAACAAAAGTCGTGGAAGGAAATTCCTTATTTCAACAAGCCGCCAATATTCGCGACGTAACAATGAGATGAAAACATTGCAAGTGATTGAATTAGCCAGCCAGCCAGCCAGCCAACTAGCCCGCCAACCTAACCAGCCAATCAGTCAGCCAAGCCATTTGCCAATTTGATGATTTGTGTATAATTGTAATTGATTGAATTGAAATAAAATGAATAAGCGGCGTTTGGGCCCAGATGGTGGATAATGGTTGCCTCCTATAAAGGGGCAAACGAATGACTAGCGAAAACTTGACGGAAAGAAATAGTGAGTAAGAAAAGTCTCCACAGTTCAGCAGGCAGGAGGCCAAAATTAGCTTGCATGGGGGGGAATTGTTGCTTGACAATGAAATGAATCAGTTTATACGTATATATTTTTTTTTTTTATTACAAAAAGGCCATCCATGGAGGAAAAACTTGAAAATACTGAATCATAAACCGAATTAATCTTATAAAAGTTTAAATGCATTTAATCACAAGCAAAAACTCTGTTTATTTTATAAACAATTAGGCCTAGTCAGAAATAACAATGAATATCTTTAAATTTGACAAAAGAATACCTTTTTTATTCCAGGATCTAAAAGATCATATATAAAAACTAAAATTCTGTCTAATTAAATGTAATCTCCTTACGCTTTTTCTATTTTTTATTTTGATTCTCCAAATCAAAAGTCTGTCTTTTTGCTCTTTCCTTTTTCATTTAATTTTAATTATCTTGGCCAGAATCAAACAAATAAATATTACATATTTTGTGAGAAATCTTGGTAATAAGTAATTTTTGAAAAGTTTTCTTCTTTTTTTTTAGTTAACCGCTTGTTTATCTTTCGATAAAGCATGTAATGTTAAAGTTTATTTCTTTTAAATATATAAATAAATGAGTAAATTGTAATAAAATTCCCTTTAAAAAATCCTAAATTTAAACTTGAAAAATTGAGATTCAACTAGATAAGGTTAAAAACTGAGCTGCATCAGATCACTATAGCATATAGCAATGCTCAGAAACGATAAATCGGAAAGGAGAGAGATTATATTAAATAAATAAAAAATTAAAGGAAAAAAGTCTTTAGGTTTTCAAATGCCACACACACTTCAGGGGTATAAAGAACTTCGATTATGATTTTTTTTAATGTTTAAATTTAACGATTACTGTTTTCAATATTCTCAATTCTCTATAAAATTTATATAAATAGTAAATTGCGAATTTTATGACACATATTTTATTTAATTGAATTATATTTGCCAACTGAAGCGAAAAACATTGGAGTTCGAATATTGAAGTATCGAAATTGGCAGTGGCATCTTCATGGTGAATGTGGCGCCTCATAACTAGACAAGTTATGAACCGTTAGTTGAAATTTTTTGATGGCATGCTAATGAATGAAATTTATTAATAAATTATTAAAGCAATTTCCGCTGACACAACAAGAACATGAATAAGAAGAACGATGAACACACAGACACACACACACACACACACACACACATATATTCTAACGGCAGCTTGTCACATTTTGAGTAGCCAAACTGGCCGTTAGTTAGCCTAAGTGCATGTGTGTGTTTGTGTGTGTAGAATGAAACAAGAACTGCTCCTCGCCCAATTACAAATTTATGCGAATTTTTTGTTTTTGTTTTTTTCTTTTTCTTTTCTGATGTCGGCCTACACCTGCTGCAAGTAACTACCATAATATCACATCCAGGTAACTAACAGCCAGCCATCCAGCCGGCCAGTTAAGGTTAGCTTGCCAATCAACTAACCAACTAAGAAACATTCACTACACACACACACCACAGACAACTTATTGACTACGTAAGTCAGTCGACTTACCTTGAGGCTATTGTAGGGTCGCTCTAAATGGAGTTTAGCCTGGATGACATCACGACTTTCCTGTTGCTCTTCATTCGGTTGCAATGAGGTCATGGATTGTGAAGTTTTCATATCAATATATTGACCACCACCACCATTTGTGTTCGTTGGCCGCCTGCCGCCGCCTCCGTTACCGCCATCTTCAGCGGTTGTTTCGCCACCGACTTCAGCTCCTGTCAGGCAACGTCGTTGTTTCTTTTTAAGTGAACTGCTGCGACTACTATTTGCCGATTTAGTGGTTAAACATAATTTTGGAGACGATGGTAGGGCTGGCAGGGCAAATGTTGCCACCAGATCTTCCAATCTCATTGATAGGTTCGTTGTTATAGTTGTTGTTGCTGTTGTTAATCCTTTGACGGATGAATTCTCCTCATCGCTTTTCATTATGATGGCCGCTTTTTCAGTCTCTTGGTTGCTAATTGCTTCTATATCTGTTGCAGTTGCAGTTGCAGTTGCTGCTGCTATATCGTTTTCGTGTTGCATTTCCATTGTTAGCAATTGGATAAATTGTAGTAGTAGTAGTAGTAGTTGTTGTTGTTGCTAGTAGTGTGTGTTGTGTTGATAGTTAATTGAATTAAATTGTTGTTGTTTTATGCATTTAAAATTTGTTGCCAAAAATTTGCATGTCTGCGCAATTTCCTCTCGTTTCCATTGCGTTCCTTGCCACCGTTTCGGTTAGTTGCTTCTTTAACTCACACTTCATACCCCACCTGACAATGACCTTCAGTCGGCGGTGGTTGAGTGGTTTGGGTGGGTGCTGTTGCCTGTTGATTCCTTTATGTTCGTTCCGTTTCCGTTTATGCAAAATACTCGCTTGTTGTTGTTTTTTTAAAAGAAAAAAAAACAACACTGCAATTAAGACTGCAAATAAAAAACCCAAAAAGAAAAAGAAAGAGAAATGCAAAATTAGTTAAGAAAGGAAATCGAATGAAATTATTATTATTATTAATGTTTCTTCATCTTTTTCTCTTAATGATTACTGCTCAATGATGATGATGATGATGAATCATGCTGGGTTAGGGTTATTTATCTTGTATAATTGATGCATTTATTCATTTTTTGTTTTTGTTGTTTGCACTTTACAACATTCCATTTCTTATTTCTCTCTCCTTTTCTACTAATGATTGAACTAGCTGCAGGAAGCCATTAATAGATGATGATAAAATTGCAATTGGAAATTGTTTTAATATGAAATAATTTCCTCCAAAGTAAGCTAATCAATGTATTATAAGCTAAAATTAGATTTAGACAAATTCCATGACCTTAATCTATTATTCTCTAGAATATTATATTTTAATTGGAGCATATTTAAGACTCATTTGGAAAATCCATTAGCTTATATCTCACCAAATTTAATTTTTATTTGGTTACACATTGGTTTTTTGAATACAATTAATATATTTAATTGTATATTTCTGACCTTGACAAGAATCGAATAATTTTTCATGATTGTCGATTAAAGTACTACAAATTTACATCAATTTGCTTTGACATACATGTCGTATGAGTAACAAATATTCTTCTCATTCCGCCAAGAACATTACATATAAAGGACTCTAAGAACTACTTTAATCCTTCTCTTCATTCATTTAAATGATTTAGCTCGAGATTGCAGCCATTTTTGATTATGATTAACGACCATAGATCAGTTATAAATAAGGGCTAAATGACTTAAAAATGTTTAACGAACCATTCAATAGATTTTTTAACAAAGTATATTGAAAATTTAACTTAACTACATCCGCTAAAAGTCATATAATATGTTAATTATAACTTCTGAAACTTAAACTTGTAATTAAGTCGAAAAACTTTAAAACTTTATTTACATTTTGCATACAGAGAACACATTGTATGCATTGTAATTTGAGATTCTCATATCACTGCATCATATCACACCCACAACAATCAACAGCAACAACAACATTTTTGGGGGGCTGGTCTGGGGCAATTAAAAAGCCACTGTAACCGGTAACAGCGTAACTACATAATAATACACTTACAAACCGTTTGAAAACGTTCAACGACTTTAACGCATAAAAGGCAACAAAACACAAAAAGCGAAAAACGAAAAAAAAATAAATGAAATTACAATTACAATTATTACGAATATGCCCCAAAGTGGCTATGAGTAGTGTGTATAGGATTACTTCATTTTTAGAGGTAGGTAATCAGGAAAGACCAACAACAACAACAACAACAACACAACAGCAGCAGCAGTAAAAAAAAAATATACAAAAATAAATATAAAAACAAAAGAAAACAAATACACTCAACCACTTTAGCCAATCCACTTCAGTTCAGTTCAGTGTCCACCATTCCGGCGGTAGTGAAACCAGTCAAAAGAAATAAAGAAACAATGAACACGATTCTAATCGCCAAGCAATCAAATTTTCATACAAAATTAGTCGCAAAAAACACTTGTGGGCCATATTTGTATGCAAATGGATCGTTGTCGGTGGTGGAGACAAGCCAGACAAGACTCTTTGGTGGAACAAGAGGAGTTGCATTGGTGACGCTGGGGGGGGGGGAGGGAGGCGTAACTTAGCCAACTCCCAAATTGGCCTGCAAGCGTTTATTTAGCCACTTAAGATACAAACGAACACAAACCGCGAGTAATGAAAAACGAAAAGCAAAACTTGAAAAATATGAAAACCAAAAACTGCTGCACAAATAGTGAGTGGGTGATAGCAAAAGGAGTACAAGTTATTCAAAGGGTAAGGAGAGGGCGGACGGTGACAGACTGTCGGGGCGTAACACTACACACAAATCGATGCTAAAAGCAGTAAATAAAGTTGGCCATAATAATTGCAAAAGCCAAAATGCAGTTACAAGTTTGCCCTCAGAAGCAGACAAGACCAGAGCAGAGAGAAAAAAAACAGAGGCTCAACATTAAAAGGGATTTTAAAAAGGTTCCATTTCCAAAAAAAAAAAATTTAATCAACTTTATATTTCTTTTCTAAGTAATTTGGCTTCAAAAGTTTCACTTTGACACCCATTTGAAAACTAAATGAAACAAACAGATATGAAATTCTGAAATAAACATTTCAACATCCTGGTAAAAAAAAAAACCGGCTTTAATCTATAGGAAACAAAATAAATTTTAAGAAATCCTAAAATCTCTATTAAAAAATAAAGATAAATTTAAATTAAAATTTTTCAAAATTTCAACTCAACATATTTCAGTTGAAATTTGAAAACAAGCTATTGTAACTCACAAAATTTAATTTTAAATTTGGAATCAAATTGTTACCTTTAATAGAATTTTTTTTTAATAAACAATTTACCAATTGTTTCGGAAAAAGCCTACGCCACTGTTCTAATGCAGGGGTCAACGAGTAAGGGGGTGGAATACAATTTAAAACTTGCACATTGCTTTTTTTTTTTTGTTTTTCAATTATTTCATAATTCAACTGCTACAACCTACGCAAAAAAAAAAGATGAAAAATTGCAAATTTTCATATTAAATTGTCTTTAATAATGTCGCCACAATTTTTGTAGTCCATTGCAGGGAGGGGGCAGATAGAGGCAGTTAGACCAGACGGACAGCAGACACTTTGCACTCGAAATGACTTTCATAAAAGTCCAAAGAGGAAAAAAGAAGAGAGCTGAAGTCCGGACCCTCCCCACCTCCCATCTAGTCAGTCAGTCAGTCATTCCAACTCTTTCACCCCTGTCCAGACAGTCTCTCGTGGCATTCGCCTTTCATGTTGTGAAAATTTGCATATGACAAAAGGATGAAGTCAGAGAATGAGAGGGGGAAGAGAAGGGTGGAGGTGATTGCTTGGCGCCGTAACCGCATAAAATGAGTCATAAAGGAAATATAATTTTGTGTTGTGGTGGAAAAAGTCTTTTGGCTAATTATATAATTAATATGCCTAAGCAAGTTTTACTTTGCATTGCATTGATATGCAAATTGGTTAAAAGGAAAACCATATTTGTTTTTTTCAAGAACCGTTAAATAGATTTATCAAATATTAGCACCTGTGCTTTTTGTGTTTATAATTGACACATTATCACCTTAAAGAGAGAGAAAGACAGATAGAAAGATAACGTCATCCATCACCTGTTACATCTCTTACATAAGACACCTGCAAATACCAAAGTGGTAATAACTCTTTTTTTTTTGTCAAAATTCCAGGAAAATTAAAAGAAACACAACAACAAAAACGAAAACTAAAAGGCTTAAACACTTCACACAAAACAAAAACAAAAAAAAAAAATACCAAATTTAATGCCAAACATGTTCCACATTATGACCGGCAAGGCAATACACAGAGAGGAAGCCTAGACCACAAACTGGCTATTAATAAACCAAACAAAAGCACAAAAATAAAGAAGACAAGGCGACAGAAGAAGAAGAGGGTAAGGTAAAAAAAAATAATAATGAAAAAGACATAAAAGATAAAGCCAAATATTTGCGTAGACAAACAAAACCAAATGGAAGTTTGAGCAACGACATTAATATACCCTAGAGCCAAATTATCATCCAGTTAGTTAGTAGTTAAAAATATTTGAATTAAAAACTTCATTTTGGGCTTGTTTAGGATACATAAATAGTTTAACTAATTTTCTCTGCAAGTAATTCCAGCGAATAGCTTAATCAAAAAATAGTCCACTAGAATTTTCTAAATTTCTTGTAACAAACACCGAATTGCAAAATATAAAGTTTATATAAGAAGATCAATATTCGAAGGTTTCTTTCTCGGGACAGTAAAAAATATATCCCCATCTTTTATTAAAGGTCCAAAAAATAACCACATTGAAATAATTTAAAAACAGTAAAGAAGATAAAAATGTGAACAAACAACACAATTTAATGAAAACTTAAAAATTAAACAAAAAGTAAAGACGAAGAAAGAGAGAAGATAAAAAAAAAAAAAAAAAAAACTAGTTGGGGTTACACTTTAAACTCATAAATCTGTTAAAATGAATACCTGAAAAAGAAAAAAAAAAATAAACAAAACAAAAAAGGGGAAGCTCAATTTTTGTGTGGTTAGTTTGTCATATAAATAAAACGATGACAAAAGCATGTCAAGTTGAATGAGTCTCGTGTCGAATCGAATAGAAATTGAATGAAAATGAAAACAAACTTTCAATTTTCTTTGAGATCAGCTAATTTTTAGTTAAAGACGATTATGTCTTTAAGCTAACATACAAATACAAATGATGCATAGATTAAAACCAGTTTACCATTGCCAGCCTTAGCCAATCAGCCGAGTCAATCCACATGCGAGTGAGTGTGAAGAGTGGCAGGTTTTTGGCTAATAACAAACGATTATCCTAATCCTATAATCCATTGCCATATGATTATTTGCTTCATTTTGATTAAGTGGTAGTAAACTATTAACTTTGCTACCTTTATGCTCATTCATTAAATGTATCTATGTATACATTTTGACATAGTTTTATATCCATGTGATCTAATAACTTAAGAATTCCATGCAAAACTATTGTCATTGTCATAATCTGAGGCTCATTTCATGCCAGAGATCTATCGAAGGTCACTGGAGCCGCAGGGTTTTGCTATTGTTGAATGCGAAATGTTTGCAAAAAGCATTCTAATTACCATGTTCTACAATATACATATAAGCGAGTATTTTGTCTACTTGCCCATAAGAAAATAATATTACCAATGTATTTTTTTCTTAACCATTTAGCAAAGTGAAGAGTTGAATGATTAAAGCCATATTATCCCTTGAGAAATTTATGTTAAGTAAAAGAATCATTCAGAAAATTTTTTGAGAAACATAGTTAATAAAAAATGAAAGCAGAAAATTATTGAAGTAACATTTACAAAAAATATTATTTCATTAGACATTCTGCTACTTTTTGTTTATACATTCATTCAAATATCAAGATAAGCTAATTTCATTATGCTTTTCTTATATGGCTTTAGTCATTATCTTTTCAATTGTCTCAAGAATGGCTTAAAAAGTCTTTAGCCAAGATTAAAGTAATTCCATAAAGCCATAAAGTAATGAAAATAAAAATATATACCTATATTCTATGGTATCAGGTATTATTGTACGGTTAGTTGTATTTACCCTTTAGAATGTATGTTCTTGTATTCGTAAATTCACACAAAATGCACATTGAAAATGAAAACTAAAACTTTTTTTTTTTTTTATTCTAACATTCACTTTTACCTATCTTTTGATCTTATTTTGTGTTTTTCCTGTTACACACAAATATTTGCTTCCGTTGCGTTCTTACAACTTCTTCGCTACGCTCTAAATTTGCTCTAAAAAGAAAAAAAAAATTTACTGAAAGTACTTCAACCGGATATGACGTTTTTACGACTTTGTTCTCACGAAAAACTGTCTGTCTGGCGGGAAACTCTCAAGCCAATGAGGAGAAAATCAAGTGTATTAATTGAAATCTCCACACAATGTGTTTGTTCGAAAAACCACTTGACTTTGTTAAATGCCTGAACTTTGAAGCCACAATTCGTGTGTTTGCCAAGTTGATTAGATAAACCACACCAAGAATCGAAGTCATTGCAAACAATTCAGCGAATTTAATCAAACCAAGAGAGAGACGACAACAATCAAATGTTGAGTGGCTAAAAATTAATCAATTAATGACCATATCTTTCTCCCGACTTCTCTCTCTTTATTGAAAAGTTTAGTCATCAAGCTAAAATAAAGAAGAACAACAATTTGGCAAAGTTTCATTTAAGTAGCAGACTCTATACTATTTTTGATAAAGAGTTGCCTAAAGAAAGTTTTTAACATGTTTTTTTGAGTTAGTTTAAAAGAATCATTGTTTACCCATTTGTATTTGATTGAAAAAACAGACTAATTTATTAAAACATTTATTTATCCTTTAGCTGATAAAAAGAAGAGAAGAGCGAGAATAATTGTTCCAAATAATTTGACATTCTATTTTCTATATTTTGCGAAATTGCATCTCTCTCTCTCTTTTGGAATCTAAAATTTATGTTACATTTAAAAAGCGTATTTGACTAAGGCACAAAAAGAAGACCTTGACATGGTTGGATGGTTTTAACCGAAAACAACCGATAAGATCGAACAAATGAAAAATAACTACATGCACAGATATAATCGTATATAACAACAACTCTATATATTGTCAAAAAGGGGCAAGGGTAGAGGGTCGGAGGTCTTAAAGGTCTCTATAAAGCCACCTCCATGCGACAGACACCATAGAGAACCGCATTCCTTATGACCAAAAGCATAATTAAAATATTGTATAAATAATCAACTTTTGGTATCTATTGGCAAGTAAACACAACTGGAACTGCTGCAGTTGCAATTGCAGCAAATTTTTCACAAGAATTTGACCACATTTGGCCAAGCAAACCGACCAACTGTGTAGATCTAGCCAGCAGCAACTTGCCATAAATTGCCAATTGCCAACTTGTGCACAGGCACACACAGACGATCAGCAACAATAACAATAACAACAACAGCAACAACAACAACAACAACAGAAAAAGCAACACCTAATGAATTGTTAACTGCTTTGGCAACATGTTGCCAAGAGAGTTGAAGTTGGAGCCTCTTGTATGTACTATAAGAGATCTTTGGCGTCACTTTTGGCACACGTGAAGCTAAAAGTTACTTTGTCGCAAATGGCCAAATGACAGGCAACACAGTCAACACTCACACACACACATATACAGCAAACAACAATAACAATAACCATATTGACTTGTAAAAAGCCAAAGAGAAGAAGAAAAAAAAAACAATAACACACGATGCAGGCCAATCAAACGAAACCATTTTGAGTTCAAGGGAGATCAACGGGATCAGCGGCATAGCCAGGCAAACCACAAAGGCAACCAGCACCACCACCACCACCACAACACCACCAAACACACAACAAGCACAATATGAATGTTTGGCCCACCTAGATAAATCGGAGCAGACAGTGCGCGGCAAACAAAAAAAAAAAAAGAGAGGAGGGGATTGCGGGTGCGAGTGCGGTTTATGCACTGCTGCAACAAGGGGACAGACAGAGATACGAATATGTTTTTTTTCGGGTCCAAGGCAATGAATTGTTAATTTGCTTGGACAATATTGTAGTAGACCCCAAGCAACAACAAGGAAATCAAGGAGATCGAGGGAGTTGACAGCAAAGGCAAAAACAAAGGCGATGTCTAGTGTTACAGTTGATTTAACCTATCAAAATGTTTTTTATGTTTTCTTTACTCTTCACTCTCTTTATTTTTTTTGCCTTTCAGTCATAATTTGTTAAATGCTTGATGCAATTCATTTGCCATGATTTTCATACTTTCTTTGGCTCCTTCAGCAACAACTTTTGATCGAAAGTCTATAACTAAGCCAAAAAAAAAAAACAAAATGTAGAGAGATGTTTGCTTCTTTATGATATTAAGCCAAGATCTCATAGATGAATTTGTTAAAGTTTAATTAAATATTTAGACCCTTTTAATTGATTGACTTTTCATGTTTTTTGTTTAAGAGAAAGAGTAGACGGAGCAGAAACTCAACTAAAATATTTCTCAAAACTTAAATAAAAAATGAAGTAAGTAAGTCGTCTCGCCGACTTGGATATACCATACACCAGTAAAACAAATATTTTAAATTTATAATAACCAATGCATTTTCGTATTTTTAAAAAAATCTGTTTGCATGCTTTTTAGAAGCATATCTTAGTATTTCGCTCACTCAAGCATTCGAGCACCCTAGCGCCCCCACCAGCCAACGGCCACTTCCGGCCATATGGAAAAACGTTTATATGCATAACTTGACTATTTTTATTCCGATTTTGATCAAATTTGGTATTTTGCTTGATATTAGTATCAAATTTAAGTGTGCTAAATTTGATTGCACAAGGTAGAAAATTACGGGAGATAATCGAGTTTTTTCAAATTACGGGGGCGGAGGGGGCGTGGCAAAATCTTTACACATCAAAACCGTGCGCAATTACTAAGCAAATATTTATACCAACTATGGTATCTCTAGCTAAAATAGTTTTTGAGGAAATCGGTTTTATTTAATTTGCGGGGGCGGTAGGGGGCGTGGCAAAATTTTTACAAATACAAAATGTGCGCGTTTACTAAGCAAATATACATACCAAATTTTGTGTCTCTACTTGCTATGGTGTTTAAGAAAATCGGTTTTATATCATTTGCGGGGGCGGTAGGGGGCGTGGCAAAATTTTTACAAATACAAAATGTGCGCGTTTACTAAGCAAATATACATACCAAATTTTGTGTCTCTACTTGCTATGGTGTTTAAGAAAATCGGTTTTATATCATTTGCGGGGGCGGTAGGGGGCGTGGCAAACATTTGAAACAAACTCGATAAGCGTACATATGACACGAGTCTACATACCAAATTTGGTGGCTCTAGCTCTTATAGTCTCCGAGATCTAGGCGTTCATACAGACGGACGGACGGACGGACGGACGGACGGACGGACGGACGGACGGACGGACGGACGGACAGACGGACGGACGGACGGACGGACGGACGGACGGACGGACAGACGGACATGGCTAGATCGTCTCGGCTGTTGATGCTGATCAAGAATATATATACTTTATGGGGTCGGAAAAGCTTCCTTCTGCCTGTTACATACATTTTAGCGACTTTAATATACCATTTCACCCTATGGGTGTATGGTATAAAAATTTTAATTACACTATGATATAATTGACAATTGTAAGTGGGCTTTATAAAACTTGTAGATGTAGATTCGGTAGATTCAAGTAGATTTAGATTCGGTTTATATAACTTTATCACTTAAAACATGGTCAGACTCCCAAAAAATGCTTCAACTAAAAGAAAAGAGCTTAAAGACAAAACTTTATAGACAGCAACCTAAACTTTTACAACCATATGTATGTATATCTTTAGCACCTCATAATCAACAAATAAATCTATATACATACATATTAAAGACAATAAACTAGTTCAATAAACAACAAAAATACAATTTTTTTTTATTTCCATGGAATTAATAAAAACGTTTTGTCTAGTTTTATTAAATTTAAAATTTCCACTAACTGTGTTTGGTTTTTTAAACACGGTTTCTTTAAAGCTAAACCAGAATGTTTTTTATCTAATCTTAACAATATTTGGCTAAAGCAAATTACATCAGCTAACGATCATAATTAATCTAAAGATGACTTTTTATATACTTTAAATTAATCGAGTACCTTTTATCCATTCAGTTAAACTTTAACAAAAAAATATCAAAGAAGCTAACTTCGGCTATGCCGAAGTTTATATACCCTTGCAGTATACTTGGCAATAATATTTTTCCTTTTTGAAATTTCTTTCCCTGCAACTCAATTCATCAATACACAAACAAAATATTATTTCTCTTTTTACCACAAGTTTTTCTTCTTCCATCATTTTCTAAGCAAAGCACGGCACGCATACACATACAGTTCATGTAGCGTTGCGTCTGTGTGTGTATGCGTGTGCTCTGTTGATTTGATGATGGCAGTAGTAGGCAGCAAGCAGCGCTGCCGGCAGCGTTTGAACCGATTTATATTGACTGTAACTTGTGTTCTATTTATCGGATCAGATTCAAATTTTGGGATCTGAGATTTTATATCTATTACTATCATATTGGTAAATTTCATGGGGATACTCCAATTTTTGCAAAAATGTTTCTTCTAGAGCTATATGATATAGTGGTCCGATCCCAAAGATTTTCATACTTTATCTCACCCGGGTAAAAAAAAGCTCCCAAAAAAATTTCATCCCGATAGCTCTTAAGATGGCTGAGTAAAACGCGTACGCACCGACGGACAGACGGACAGACGGACATGGCTATATCGACTTAGCTTCTCATGCTGATCAAGAATATATATACTTTATGGGGTCGGAAACGTCTCCTTCTGTGCGTTACAAACATCTGACCAATTTTATAATACCCTCTGCAAGGGTATAAAAAATTTTAATTACACTATGATATGTAGTACTATAATTGACAATTGTAAGTGGGCTTTATAAAACTTGTAGATGTAGATTCGGTAGATTCATGTAGATTTAGATTCGGTTTATATAACTTTATCACTTAAAATATGGTCAGACTCCCAAAAAATGCTTCAACTAAAAGAAAAGAGCTTAAAGACAAAACTTTATAGACAGCAACCTAAACTTTTACAACCATATGTATATCTTTAGCACCTCATCATCAACAAATAAATCTATATACATACATATTAAAGACAATAAACTAGTTCAATAAACAACAAAAATACAATTTTTTTATTTCCATGGAATCAATAAAAAGGTTTTGTCTAGTTTTATTAAATTTAAAATTTCCACTAACTGTCTTTAGTTTTTTAAACACGGTTTCTTTAAAGCTAAACCAGAATGTTTTTTATCTAATCTTAACAATATTTGGCTAAAGCAAATTACATCAGCTAACGATCATAATTAATCTAAAGATGACTTTTTATATACTTTAAATTAATCGAGTACCTTTTATCCATTCAGTTAAACTTTAACAAAAAAAAAAAAAATTGTTTAAAAACGAAACAAAAATAAAAAGGGAAAACAAAACAAAAATGTGCCGAATGTCAGAGTAAAAATGAAAATATTGCAAATACCTTCGCCTTTGCCATTATGCACCTTTTTTTTACTCTCTCTCTCTCTCTCTCTACTTTATGTGGCGCTCTTTTCGCGTTTTCTTCTTCCCCATATGTAACTACCAAATAACCAACCAACACCAGGCAGCCAAAAGTGCAGATCGAAAAAGACAGAGAAATATTTCTGTAGCCGAAAAGGTGGTGCGACAGTTGGTGACATGAACATGGACACGACACCGATCGAGGACAACACCAACAACAACAACACAAAAAACAGCAACTGGGACAACAACTACAACAACAGGCGGCGACTATATAAAATGTTAAGTTTGCCACAAAAAGGCCAAACAGCCACCAGAAAGAAAACAAAAGCATAACAAAGGAATACCATTTTTTTTTTCTTTTTTTTTTTTTAGAGTCAGAGCAATTAGGAGAAGTGTGGTCCAAACCCAAAAAAAAAACTGAAAATCGACTACAGAGAGAAGTAAAAAAAACGAAAGTTATCTCTCGCCCGAGTGGACAAATTTTGAAAACATGCAAACCAATGTCCTCTACCTCAATCTCCCCCACTTTACGTCCTCCCAATTGGCTTTTTTTTTGTATTTTCCAATGGGTTTTTTTTTTTTTTTTTTTTTTAGCGAGCGTGGTAAAATTTGTCTACAACTTATAAACATATATATATTGCTTTTTTTTTTTTTTTTGTTGGTGTTTTGCCTCCCCACACGAAATTCCTTTACATGCATGATAAATGTGTCGTGTTTTATAGTGTTTCTTTTTTTTTTTGTGTGGTGTTTGCGGTTGAAACAAGATTTCATTTGTTCTGCTATCGTTTTGAAGTTGTTTTTAACCTACTCTAAACGGTGGCTATTTTAAAAACTAGTCCCGTTCGGCCACGCCTGCTCTGCGCTTTTTATTATTTTTCATCTTTTTCTAAAGTCAAAGGGAAGTCGTTTATTATGACCAAGAAGATTGTTGTGTCTTGGTCTGTGGTGGTGTGCCTGGTGACAGGTGGTGTGGTTGTAAATAACTCCTGGAATTACCAAAATATAAAACAAAAACGCCCTCCTACAAAGCTTAGACATCGAAAAGGGGCCAAATGTAGAAACAGGCCAGCAGCAAATTAGATATTCGAATTACAAAATAGAAATGAAAAGCAACGGCTAACTTAATGTAAGTTTTCCCTCAATAGGGTGGCTAAAAAATTTAAACATAATTGCCTGGTAGGTCCAAAGAAGATTTCACTGTACTTTAAAATGCCACGACGATTTCAAGTTTTTAACCTATTAATAGGGGAAATGTATTGATCAAAATATTCATGGAAAAATCATTACATTAAGAATGAAATATTTCAATGTTATAGTAAAAATTAACATTGGAATCCTATATTTTGCCTATATGAACGAACCTTAGGTATGGATAAGTCAAGAAAACTTTTTTCATAATGCAAAAAATTAAATTATCGGGGAAAATGTTCAGTTTATATTAATACTAAAAATGTTAAACTAGATTTTTTTTCACAAATTTAATCTATTTTCGTATGTCCTTCTTAATTTTTTTCTAAATTTCATTCATTTTTCTCAACCTATAAGAGACATTTGGATATATCTAAATTAGGAAGGCAAAGGTTAATTTAATACTTTTAAAATATTTGTTAGTTCTAATGAATTTGAAAATGTTTTATATGCATATTGATAAGAAGAAGTTTTCTTTTGCATTTGTTTTCGAATTTTCATCAAGCATTATTTCTTGAAATTAAATAGCAAAACATTATGTACATAGATCAAATCGAAATTCACATTTAATTCTAAAACAAACTAAAGCCCTTGGAGAGTGGAAAACATTTGTGGGTGGGTGTCCGATTAAAAATTTTAAAAGATTTTTGCCTTAGAAAATTTATTAATTTTTGAGAAAGAGGCATTTATTTAGAAAAAGAATTTATCAAAATTCCCGAAAACTTGAAAGATTCTCTAGTTGGCGGAATAAAGAGATGAATTAACTTAAAAATTATTCCAAATATTGAAGTGTCTAGACTCTAGAGCCTCGAGACTCCCTGTTGGATCCATTTATGAAACAGTTAACATTTTCTAATCTAAATTAAAAAGTCTACTTTCTTATTAATTGAATAATATTTATATAATATATTTGTTGTATACCAAGTATATTTTTTTTTATTTAGTTTACTTTTTTATTATTAAATTAATTTTAAAATGATTTGCTTTGATTTATTTCACATATGTATAATATTTTGCTTGGGTTTCCCTATTTACTAACTCATTAAAGTACTGGCCATGGCTTATTTATCAGATTTTAGTCAATTTCATATTATCATCATCGTCATCAACAACTTTTGCATGCATGTCGCACGTCTCACAGTGAAGCAGTGCATAATTTTGAGTCATTAAAAGTTAATAATCTTTGACAATTACTCACATAATCGAGTGTGAAATCTTGGCACTAAATTGTGCGAAAGCCCAAAATCGCATGGACCAGCACTTCAAGCAGCTGATGGGATATTGTGGCTAGAGTGTGGCTCTAGTGGTGGTGGCTACTGTGGCGGTTGGTTGCTCCTCCTATCCGCGAGTCTGTCCACAAGACTCAACTGCAAAAAACGAAAAACAAAAATTATTATAAAAAGCGAAAATGCGTGTTAAAACAAATATGTATAAATAAAAAAAAAAGTGCATGATGTAGACTTTTTTATACACTTTATTCTTTGGTTATGTTTTGTTTGAGTTTCTGGTTGAGATTAATTTTCAAAAAGAATTCATTGGATTCTTATTTATATTCAAGATATTGCAAAAGGCTTATTCTTAATATCAAAAAGCATCACAAGAGTGTAGCTTTAGTTGGTGTATATCTTTCCTTTCAGTTTTTTGAATGACAAGAAAATGGAAAATCGTTTAACAAATATTATTAGCACTTTTCAGACGAGGCCAAGGCGAATTGCATAATGCGACGACGATGGCGCGAATGGAAAGCACAAAAGGGACATGGAAAAAAAACACACAAAATTTGTATATGTATTTTCGAAAATATATGTAGTATGTATAAACATAACTTTTACTTGGCAACATTTGCTTAGCAACATTTTTATGGACAACCTTTCGCTCTCAAGAGTCAAAAAAAAAAAAAAGCAAGAAAGAGAAAAAAAATAAAAAGAAAAATAAAAATTCCGCGTGATAAATCAGCGACAACTTCAACTGCGGCTCAAAAACCACCACAACAACTCCCACTGGAAGTAACAAAATTTGTGGCACGACAAATATTTTTTGGATTTTTTATTATTATTTTTTACCCAGGGCGTCCTCTTCTACTTCTCCATCTATCTATCTCGCTCTCTCTCTCTCTCTCTCTCACACACACACATTTACAAACTCTGTCATAACAATTCATTATCATTAATTATATTTGCACTCAACAAAATCATGAAAAATTTAACAATGTCGATTAAATTGAAAACAATTTCGATGCCCCGCAAACAAGAAACAAAAATTTCAATATTTCTCGTCACATTTTTTGCCGTTAGGTTTGAAAACCAAACCCTTCTCTCTGCCCCTTTCGACAAACGAAAGAGAAAAAAAAAATGGCTCATAAAACATCAAACAGGCAACACAAATCGCAACAACAACAATTTATTGGTCGCATTAACCTCAACGAACTCTAACTCACTTCTGGCGGAGGTTCAGAGGAGAGTCAGTCAGTCAGAGAGGCGGCAGTCCGTCCGTATGTCCAGCCGACCGGCCAATCGATGCGAGTTGTGAAAATATCATTTACGGGGCAATTTGTAAAGAAACTGAAAACTTCAGCGAAATTTTTTTTTTCTTTTTCTCTCTCTCTCTCTTTGCACGAATAACCAGCCAAATGAACGTTGTTGTCGATTTACTTTGGCAACACCAAACAGAAACCCAGTAACAACAACAACAACAACAACAACAAAAAGAAAAAGAGTTTTTGTGGTCAACTTGTTAAAGTCGGAAATGGGCACAACAATTGGCTGATCCGTCGATCGTCAGCGTCAGCGTCAGCAGCGGTCAACAACAATAAGGAACGACTAAGACATTCGACCGACCAACCGACCAAACGACCCACCAACCGACCCACCATTCAACAAACTGACAACGACTGACGACAACAAAGTCTCCAGGCGATAAGTGGGTCCCTTTCGAATGAGTGGAAAGGTGATGGATGGATGGATAGCTCCAAAAGCTGCAACAACCACCGACGACGACGACGACGAGGAGGAGTAGTAGGAGTAGACGGAGGAGAAAAAGTTAGACAAGCTGCCGCCGTCGCCCCCGCCGCCAGTAGGTGAGGAGCGACGACGGGCTTGAGGGAATTTCAATTTTCATGTCTCTCTAATTTTATTTTGCAGACAAACACACTTTTGACACATTCAAATCATAACAAACAGTCACAACAGCAACAACAATTTAGCTATTTGTTAAAAAGCTTAATTTGGGCCATTTTGATTGTACCCAAGCGATAACATTTTCTTGCAAATTGTACACGGTATTTAGTTGTTTATTTTTTCAAGCATGTAAAAAAAAAAAAGATTACATCTTATTTGAAGTTTACACTAACCAATAAAAGAAACAATTCATATTCGGACCCTTGACCTTTTTCTATCTTTATTGATTCACATATAGTGAATATCATAAAAATAATTAAATTTAACTCTAAGAACTCTAATTAATCATTAATTAATTTGGCAATTCGATTCAATCAAGATTATATACAAATATTGATTTTGAGTTATGTAGGAAAGGTTTTCTTAGACAAAACTTAGAATCAGAGACCAGATAAATTCAAAACAAAAGTCCAAATTGACTTTTAATTAGATAATATTCTAAGTTAAAAATTCAAATATTAAAAGTTTCTGCCTATTTTTTAATTTATTTTTTGAGAAAGTTGGCTAATTATTGTCCGCCTCCTTTGTAATCTATTCAAATAGTTAGCAAAAGATTGTGTATGAAAATGAAACGAAATTGAAGGATAATTAATTTAAGATTTCCTTAAGATTCCTACAAGTTTTCAAACATAGATATTTACCAGCAAAAACCAAAAGGAATGGGCATAAATTTGTATACTTTATTGGCAGTTGGTAAAAGAAAATAAAAGTCAAAGTCATGTGAAAAGTAAATGTTGTCAGCATTCAGCATTCAAAAGGAGTAAGCCCGAGAGCACCCAACTAGCCAAACACTCATTCAGTTTACGCATTCACCTAACAGAAAAATCGAAAGTCAAAACCCAAAAAGCAAAACAAATCGAAACTCTAATTGTTTTATTTTCCATTTCGATGTAGTTGTTGTTGTTGTTGTTAAATGTTGTTGTGTCTTTCGTCTTGTCACACAGCATGATATGAATTTAATTGAATTGAAACCATTTTGGTGGCATCATCATCTCGACTCAACTCAACTCAATTCGATTCGAATCGAACTTAAATAGAGCTGTAAACATATCAATTACCTGACCAAAGCAGCAGCAGCATTTTGTCGTGGCCCAATTAAGTAAAAAACACACACACACATACACGACGCACTTTTTCTCACTCTGAAGGAGTCTGTGTCTCGTCTTCCTTTTTGCCACTGTGTGTGACACTTTTTCTCTTGCTCAACTTGTCGCCAAAGCATTTATTTATTTATTTTACTTCTTTTTTTTTATCAAAATTGAATCTATGGATGAACGGGAGTTGTGGTGTGCACGTTCAACCCACACATCGTTGAAAGACGACAGTTTTCCATTGGCAACAACAACAGCAGCCAAGACGAGCGACGACGAGTTTTTCCTCACTCACTTTCCAGTAGTCAGTCGGTCGGTTTGGTGCTCATTGTTGATTTTGTTTTTCTTTTTTTTTTTTCTTACTTTTCTTGTACCCATTGAGAAGTCAAAGTCGCGTCATAGTTAAAAAGATATTTTATCTATGAGTTTGAGTTGAAGTCGAAGTGTGTGATTCAATCTATCTCTTTCACTCTCATCCTGTGTGTGTGTGTGTTGCGCATTGTTTTTATTGCATTTGACTTTCGTTTGTTTGAAAGTGAATCTCAAATATTTCACCATGTGTGATGCCAATCTGGCATTGGTTTGCTTTTTCTTCGAGTGTGTGTGTGTGTGTGTGTGTGAAGAGGAGAGCCAAGGATGGGAAATGCCGGCGAGCGCACCCATATGTTCGACGTTTTTTTTTTTGTTTTGTTTTGGACAGAATTTGCGATTTTCTATCCAAAAGTAACAAGGTCATATGAAATGCAGGCAATGCACAGAGAGAGTGTCTGGGGGCGGGGACAAGGGGGAATATCTTTGCTAACTACTAACAATGTCGTTGTCTGGGATTTCGTCCCATATCTTTAACATCTTGGTGGTTTTTTTTTTTTTTTGGTGGTGGCTCAAACGCATTTCACTTTCTATTGCAAGGCAGCCAACATTTCCATCTATCCGACAAATGCATTCAAACGCAAGTGGGCCGCCAAAAAAAATATATATATTTGTTTAGCTTCTTTTTTTTTGTTTTTCTCTTCACTTTCATTTCCTTTGCAATTTATATAAATTTTTTAAGTGCATTCCCATGAAACAACAAAATTTTTAACTTATTCTTTGCAATTGTAGTCTCAGTTGAAATTTGCTTGACACCTTTTCAAAGGTTTTAAATGACAAACGAGAAGAGACGAAAAAAAAATTAAAACTTTTGTTTCTGTGTTCAGACAACCGAAAAAAAAGAGAGAATAAAGCAAAATATCTGCTTGGTTCCGCATTTTGGATTAGATTGTATTACACTTTTGGTCAACACCAGCAGAAGAGTTATGAGAGCGTTGAGGGCAAAAGAAAGAAGATTCTTGATGCCACTTGAAAAAAAAAACTTTCCATCTCTCGAGTTTCCATAAAACATTCATTCATACATATATTTAATTTAATTTGTAGTTTTGATAGTGGTTATTTTTTTTTTTTTAGGAAATTCAACCCTCATGATTTTGATATACTTTTCTATCTATCATTCTCTCTCTCTCTCTGTCTTTAGATTTGTGTAAGTTGGGTTTCACCAATGGCCAATGTCGTTTTGGCCATTTGGAGTTGGAGTTCAATGTGAAAGTGCTGACTCTGGAACTGCGAGAGAGACTGAGACTGAGAGTTATGCATGCACACAATGCCAAGTAGTTCGAATATCTTTGCCTAGATACATTTATGAAATGCATTTTTTAGTGGGCACGTACATACATACACGAGAAAAAGAAAAAAAAAGTCAATGGAGACCTGCGTTTGCTGCTTTTCCCACCATCATCATAATCATCATCATCATCATCAGCTACAGCGGGCAGCAGGCAATGCCTGGAATCAGACAATGGCTATAGATCTATGAAGTGGTTCCGTTTTGCTCTGTAGCAAGGGAAGAAGGGGATGGATGAGGAGGAGGAGTTTGCCTCGCACCTGAGGCAACGTCGTCGTCGTCGTCGTCGGCGGCCGTTGCATGTCATTTTCTGACGCTATCTCAATAATTCATACGCAATTGTATTGAACAATAAATTAATCACACGAAAACAAGCCAAACCAAACAAAAAAAAAAAAAAAAAAACAAAACACCGTAAAAACGGTCCGCCACACACACACACACACAGTTATACAGGGGGAGCGAAAGAGAGAGACTCATGTATATTAACTTAACCATAAGTAACAATTGATAGATTAGAGATGAGTGCGTGATTGAATTATATTTAAAATAACTTTCAAAAATATATTCGTTTCCATATTTCAAAAAGAAAAAAAAACTGGTCTATCTTTTCAAGTTTTGTCATATCAAATCTAATCGTTTCTAATTGTAGCAGCAATAAAACAATCACAAAAATAAGCAATAAATTTAATATTTATTTTACAACCTGACCTAGTTATGGACATTCTTGGACAATTTTCTTTTCCTTCAACTATGAGCCAAGTCAAAAACGAAATGCATGAGGCTTTAATCGTATTTTGACCAAGAAACCTAAAGCATTAAGGCAAGAGAACTTTTCTTTACTCATTGACCATTCCGACAGGACATTTTTGGTAGCTATCTGTTATATGTAATAATTAGGAATGGTAATTATTATATTCATTAGTAATTTTTTATTATAGATTAATTGAATAAAACAAATAAAACATTCTGAAAATAACTATTTTTCTATTGGTGTAATCTATTCTATTCTGAAATTTCTTACTGACAAATCGTTTGTTTAATTCTTTTCCCAACTACTATTAGTTATGAAAAACCAACTTCGCAAATGGCAAAATGCAATTTCATTCACGAAATCATCTCAAATCTATATGGCATATGTGTTTAAAAAAAAAAATTTTGGTGGAAATTAAATAAACATACAAAATCAAAAGGAAAGACAGATAGATAAAGAGAGAGAGAGAAACAACAACAAGGAGCAATTTTCCAATTGAACAAACTAACAACAAGATCGAACGTGTTTTGGGTGCAAAAGTCAATTAATCATTAAAAGCAAAAACCGATTCCATGTCCATGTCCATCCACATCCACACAGCACACAGGAAACAAAACATTTTGGCTAAAAACAAAAAAAAAACGAAATGTTTTGTGTCCGTCTTTCTTTTTCTTTGTGGTTTTGTTTGTCATAGTCTAAAGTAAAAGTCTACACACGAAAACTATGACAATGGCAAAGTTGTTGTTGTTGTTGTTGCTATTTGCCAATTGCACAATTAATGAACATTTTCCAGATGCCAGGAACCAAGTAGTAAAAATAAAAAGGAGAAAAACACACAAAAATTCCAACAAGTAGCTCAATTTCAGCGCGACACACACACACTCACCCCCTTCAATGGCCATCACCTCACCCATTCCCATTCCCATTCCCATTCCCATTCCCATTCCCAATCCCATGCCCAATCCCAGTCCCAGTCCCAATGACGATGATGATGACTATGACGACGAAAAATGAGCTTGAAGGAAACTTGTTTTGATGCATTTTTAATTGCTGCTGGTGCTGTGTGTAAGTTACTTTATATGTATGTTGGCCCGTCCGATCGTTGGCTAGTTTATTGGCTCAACTTACAGGTTTGTAATATCTATTTAGCAGGGTGCTTACTTACTTGCTGACGACTGTCTGTGTTGCCTTTTCATCATATTTTTATACATGTATGCGGTAGGTCTATAAGTCAGTCAGTCAATCAGTCACTCAGTCAGTCAGTCTCAAGTCAGTCACTAATGCATACAGTGATTACAAATAGTCCAACCGCAACAGCTAATGCTTGCCTTATTTCCGTATTGTTTTAAGCGTTTTTTTTTTTTAGAAGGATTTTACATAACTTGAAAATTACAATAGTTTTTTGGTCATTTAAAATGTCGCAACTATTTATGGCCAATAAAAACTTTAACACATTCCATAATATATTTATATGCACAACGATTTACAAATTTTACATAAATAGTTGAATAGTTAATTTGATAGTCCTTATGTGGCATAAGGCATAAGTTACTATCAGAGAAAGAAGTAGCTAAAGCTAAAAGCGTTTTTTCTAAATATATTTAGCTATATGTAGATTAAAATAAACCTCAAGAAGAAAAGCAGAGACCATCCTAAAAATTTCTATTCAGGGGGGCTTGGCGGTCTAAAATTAAGGTTTTCTTTGATATGAAAACAGCTGGACTAAATGGCAAGTAAAACGCATATGTCCTTTTTCGAATGTCAATGTTAGTCTATCTCAAGTTGTGTTCCGTCTCTTTTTATGGTGGTCTAACATGCAATTGGAAACACAAATACAAACACACATACAAATATATCAAACAAAAAAATTGCGACCATCGCGTGTTTGGGCCAAGTTTATATGAAAGCCGGCATTTGTGTTTTTTTTTTTTTTTTTTTTTTTGTTTTTGTTTTTGTTGTTGTTGGTGTTGGTGTTGCAGTTGCTGCTGCTGCTTGCTGTTTGCTGCTGTTGTTACCCCATAGAAATTAGTTAAACAAAAGTCGTAAACATAAACGTTGAATTTTAATTAGCAAACACTTGTGTGTCTGTGAGTCTGAGGGGGTAAGGGTACGGCCGTCTAGATGGCCGAGCCAAAGAGGTGAGACAAGAAGAATGGGAGCTGCCATAAATATCCCAAATTGCCCTAAGCGAAAACTTTACACATTATTATTAACTAAATGTGAAAATGTGGAAATGTTTTTCATTTAGAAATTTTTCCCTGAGGGGGCTGGGGGAAGTTGAAATGGCAATTGTCCATGGCATGTGTCATGTCATGTCAAAACGTTCAATGACCGACGGCGGGCATTGGTTAATAGATGGCGTTTAGTTGGTCTGGTTTGTCATTTTGTCTATCAACCAGTTAGTCCATTTTGTGATTTGCATTGTTCATTATACATAATTATAATTTGTTTGTTCGTTTTCAATTTGAAGTGCGAATATGTAGCTAAGGAAATTTGACAGAAAGAAAAGTTAAAGATTAATTGCTTTTCTATTGATTGTTTTGTATTATTTATCATGTATTTGTCTGTTCGATTACAAATGAACAGGGCCTTGTTAATTTCTCTGTCTAGTTTGTTTTTAACTGCCCCATGGAGATGGGATGAATGGATGAACCACCAACTACCAAGCAACTACCACCAGCAGCCACATCACGTCGTTTGGTGCTCTTTAAAAACGTCATTAACATTAACCTAACAGACTTTTCACCTTGACGACTGGCTACAAGAAACTGCAATTTTCTCAACAACAACAACAACAACAAACGAGACAGAAATCAACTCATTAAAGTCTCAAAAAGCAAAGAGAGAGAGTCCGGCTACTAAAAAGACATTGGAAAATTGGTTAGACGGTAGCCAGAGCAGGCTAAAGGAGTGATGCTGGTGGGTGGAAACGGGGGGAATGGATAAAAAGTCAAAATCAATGCGGGTGTCTGTGTCTATTTCAAACTCTGAGCCACATTCACTTGTCGTCAACGACGGTAGCAACTGCAACAACAACAACAACAGCTGCTGTTGTTGCATGCAACGGACACTGAGAAGAAGACAAAGAGTTTTAGGGGAGGACTCTGTTTGTAGTGGACGGACAGCAGCAACAGCAATCAAGTAGTCACTGCTTGCCGTCGTCGTCCGCCTCCATCAAGACAAACGTAAATCGTACAACAAACATACATACATACATATATAATTGAAAACTAAAAAATTTATATCATGTCATTTGGTAAGCCAAAAACTCCCACACACGTAATCGCCATGGCGCCGATGTCTTAAAAGCATCTCGGTGGCTAAAAGTGGCTAAAAGAAAAGAAAAAAAACTGCAAATCATAACGATAGTAGTTATTACCCTGTAAATTTTTGAGTATTGAAAAACGCTTTCAAAAACTCAAAACTAACCAACAAAAAAAAAGTAGAACACTTGAAAATTTTCTGATTCATTATGTATCTACAAAGATAAAAGTTTCTTTCTTTACTTTTATAGTATTTATTAGAGTTAAAGCCTAATAAATCAGAAATTGGTGTTGAACAAATTTAATAAGACAAATAAGTTGATCTTTCTATTTTCCAAACCAAAACCATTTAGAAATACGAGTATGACAAAATATTTATTTTATAAATAAATGTTAGGAATTACATACATTCAATGAAAAAATATAAGTTTGGTAGCATCAATAATAGCAAACCCAAAAAAAAGAAGTTCAGTGTTAAAATATATATATTTTTTTAAAGGAATTTGATGATGATAATCGCAATTTTGGAACAATACAAATATGGGGATGTAGCTCAGTGGTAGAGCGCTCGCTTTGCATGTGAGAGGCCCCGGGTTCAATCCCCGGCATCTCCAAGTTTTTTTTTTTTTCTTTACTCTTTTGATTTGCTTCCAAATCGATGACTAACTTAGTATTTCTTTTCAACTTAATGATAATATAAATAAAATGAAATTAAAAGTTTTAAGGGCAAATCGATTGAAATAATAAGTCTGATATATTTGACAAAATTGAAGAAATTGTAGTAACAATTAGTAACAACCTGTCTACCAAGTTTATTTAGGAAAAGAAAAAAAAACCTTTCAATTACTTTTATTTGGCTTTATTTCGCATCTTCTCCAAATCAAATCCAAAAAAAAAAAAAAAAATAAATTGCACATTCCATTTTTGGGAAAATGGGAAAGCTAGGCTAGCCAGCACTAGCACCAGCACCACAGCAGGTATTATAGTAGTCAGTCAGTCAGTCGGTCGCTCGGTCAGTCGGAAGTTGAGGCCAACAGAGTGAAATTCTCCATGTGTATATTTGTTACACTCCATCAAATTCTGTGTTCGCACATTTGACTTACTTTCCTCTTTTGCAATTTGTTGCTTCTAACGGCTTGGTCATTCCTTCCTTACCACCTTCGCCTCCGTCGGAATGGCCATCACCAATCCTATACTCAGTTCATTTTCACCTGCTATAGCCTGGCTGTCACCCTGGCTGCTTGGCCATTTTCACCCATCAGCCCAAAAAAAAAAAAAAAAAAAAAAAAAATAACAACCATAGAAAAAAAATCTTGACAAATTAATAAAAACAAGTTGTCAAGTGTCTTTTTTTTTTTAGCTTTGCTTAGTTTTTATTTTAGAGAACCTGCGGGGCTTTAGCGATCTTTTTTTTCTGTTTCTTTTTCTGCGCTCGCGCAAATTGCATTCTTAATGGTGAAGCTGAGCTCTAAGAGGCCAAGAGGCGGCCCGAGGCTGACAAAGTTTTTCCTATGCAAATGACTTGGGCAGTTCCAATTTGTGTGCCGTTAACGTAAAAACCACAAAAGCGAAAAAAAAAACTATTCAAAGTCTTATGGGAATAGAGAGCATAGTCTCTAATTTTTTTTTTGCCAAAAAATTTCTCTAACAAAACTTTGGCAAACATATCGATTGTAATGGTTGCCAATTTTCATAAAACACTTGACAAATTTCACTGAACAATTTCCGCATGGCATAAATACATAAACCTAACTTTCAATGATTTAAGTTTGTTTTCATTTGCTCGATTTCACTGGCATTTCAGCCAAAATTTTTGGAATACATTTTAAAGCACGGTTTTTTTTTGTGTACGAAATTTAATGAATTTGTCTTTCAACATTTTTATGGTCAATTAATTATAGCTTAACCTTCTTTTACTCTTTATATATCTAGAGTTTATTTTATTTTTACACGTTGTCGAATTTCACTTGCAACGTTGATAAATTTCTACATTTTCAGGGTTAACTTCTGATTACACTTTGAATCAAAAAGATAAGATAGAATTTGTTAATGTGATTCTCCTTGTTATGATTCCCAAATGGGAATTATTAATAAATATTCATTCCACTTTACCGTCCACTTGTTGTCCCGTTTATAATGTGACCTAACAACCCAAATTGAGTAATAAAAGCTTGCACCTATATCTATAACATTTTTGTTTTTTTTTCGACGACAACAAATGGAGTTCTAATTGAAAGATGAGGGCGGAGCGCATGCGACCGTTAGATAAACATCAAATGCGCATGCATGAGTGTAAATAACAGTAAAACTCATATACTCCGTATCCATGACACGCTGCTCCTCCCCCTCTTTGTGCTTTGCAACAGACACTCCCTCCCCCTGCCCCTCCTACCATCAATGCCGAAGTCTATGACATAAAAAAAACAACAACAACAAAAAATAGCTGACTAATGGCTAGGATAGAGAGAACCACACCAGGGGCCAGAGCCACGCCTCAATCAACACCACACGCCGACATATTAAAGCGTGTAATTAGTTTCTCAAGATTGAAGTTGCAGTTTGGTTGGATCGTTCCCTCTCCCTCTCTATCTGGTTGATTGACTGACAGAAAGACTGACATTCCAGACATGCATTTCAACAGAGAGATACATCATAAATAGGGAGAAAGACAGAGAGAGAGAGAGAGAGGTCAAGTGCATGGTCTAGGCCTCACCCACCCAAATAAGTTCTTCATCGTCACGTCATTCCTTCCCCCACCCCTTCCCCAACTCTGGTTTAAGCATTGTCATAGTGATGATTATGATGATGATGATATTTACTCACAATCACATAAAAGTGCATGTGGCAAAAGTCTGCCTAGTCAAAAGCCAAAATCAATAACAATTAGTTGCCACGACTCCCTCCCGATTGATACACTTTCAGAAATCTTTCTCGCCTCCCCCATTCAGATTAATGAAGATCATTAAAAATGCAATCAATTTATAACAATTAACTATGGGTTGCCAAGGAAAACTTTATTGATAGTTCATTCAATTCAATTTGTTTGAGCCTTTTTCAAATTCATATATAATATAGGTACATATAGATCGTTCATTTCCAATGAAAAATCCTTTTTGAATGTCGACACGGAGATTAAAATCCCTTCTTTTGTGGGAGTAAATTTCTCTCATTTATTTTCGCGTGTATCCGCCACTATAGTATAAAAAAAAATTAACTTTTTCCAAGTTTTTATTTAATTTGACTCAACTAAAATCAAATTATAAGTTTTTCAAAAATCATTTTTTCAATATCTTTCAAGTTTCAGCAATTCAAAGGCGTTGAGAAAGCAGTTAGACCACAAGAACTGCAAAATTTTTAAGCAAACCGATTAGAAAATGTCGTAAATCTTATTAGTAAAGTTTTCCCAGTGACAAAATGGTCAATGAACTTCTTTTTTTTTTTCAAGTGTAGAGAGCCAACGGTTTTTATGCAAAGTACTACTTTTGAGGGGCTGTTGTCTTGCTAGACAACAACAAAAAAGGAAACACCACTCCATGGTTGTTTGTGTGACGGGGGGAAGAGGGTGGACTGGGGTGGAGTGGCTCTAGCTCTATCTGTAGCCATGCCATGTCATTGAAATGGACAAAGAGATGACTTTGACTTTGTATAAATTGAATTTTCTCGGAATGAAAAATAAAAAAAAAGAAACCAATCAAGTTAATGCAGACATTTTCGAAAATTCTATATTCTAATTCATCATGAGCCAATGCCAATGCCAACCTTTGCATATGTAGTTGCTCAACTTTTTACTTACATGTCTCAACTCTTTCTGAACTCTTTCACGTCAAGTGCTAATGATGTAATGTTTGTTAGGGTTTTTCTTTTGATTTCCAACTCTGATGCAGGGAGCGAGATAAACATATCAAATTAATTTGTGCCGCCAAAAAAACAGAGCACAGCAAATCAAGTTGCGTGTGAGGTAATTAAAGAGATTTATGCGGTTTGCTGGCTGGTGCCTCTAGATTCCCTGCCATGCATCAATGTAGGTAGGTCGCCCTTTTTTTTTTTTTTTTGGTTTGAAGAATTTTTAATGGTTTAAACTTGAAAACTTGAAGGAAAGACAAAAAAAAAACATTCAAGTTGCTGCAAAGCAGTTACGGGGTGTGAAATGAGGTCATTGGAAAGTTAAAGTTTATTATCTTTTGGCTCTGGTTAGTTATCATCTCTTTGTAATGTTGCAGCCAAAGAAGGTGCCGGGGGGGGGGTGTATGCGTGCGTGTGAAGTGAGCAAGTGGAGTGGTGAAGTGGGCAAAAGAAGTTGATAAATGGATTTGGTTTGCTTATTTAATGGGTCAACACACACACACACAGCACAGATACAGATATAATAACAGATACAGATATAGCCAGGAAACGGGACGATATCATATTACATTAATTCTCGAAAAAAAAAAAAAAGGATTTCATTTCAATTCACTTCAATATTGTTGTTAAAGTAACCCAATTTCTTGCCATTGTCTGTAGGTTTAAGAAGATTAACTAGTTTATTCATATGAATTATTCCACCTTGTTGTTGTTGTTGTTTTTTTTTTTTCAGATTTAATGCTAAAAGTATTTCTCATATTAACAAACAATCAAATTTGATGCATGTTGTTCCACATTTTTCCCCATTTTCAATGCGTTTTGTATAAGGAAGTATTTCACATACTTTCGAGCTCCTTCCCTTTTTTTCCCCCCTCTCCCCATGCGTCAACTATCTATGCGTTTCGCCAGCCAACCAACTGGCATAATTCCCAGAGAAAATGTTAATGCATTATAAAAACAACAACAGCAACAGATATATGTATGTATATATATACAGTTATGTCTCAATTTGTTGCAAACCAGTTAAACATTAAGAAAAATAAACAATTTCTTTATTAAAACAGAAAATTCCGTTTGCGAAAGAAAAAATCGAAAATTAAAATCGATCGTTGAGTTACCCTGGATTTAAACTAATATTTTTCATTAATTTTAAATGTACCTGTAAACTTAAACAAAGCTGCTAATCAAGAATATATAGCATTTATTCAATATGCAATTTTAGACTTACAACTCTTTAATCGATCTCTGAAAAAGATGAAATTATATAAATAGAAAATTTAAGACACTTTCGGAACAAAAATATTCAAACTAAATAGTGGTTTGTTTAATAATTTAGTTTAACATTTTGTCTAATACAACCCGTGGCCCTTTTTGAAAGAGAGGGTATTAACTTTAAATTGCAAACAATGCAAGTAGGAAAAACCTCGTCAAATTGGTAAACAAAATGAAAACTGTTTCTATCTGTTTTTGTTTTCCTGCTTCCCATGCTGAAAGTTGGTCAGTGGAGAGAAAAAAAAAATCTTTGGAAAATTGTTTTGAAGGATGCAAATTGGCAAAAGAAAATGAGAAAGAAAAATAAAAAATGTTTTTCTTGATAAATTTCACATTTCATCAGCCTTTAACCTCTCTCACCAACCTCCTCACACACGGCCCACGCAGTTTTTGTTGCCCCTTGTTAATGGAGTCTTTAACTGGCAGACAGTCAGAGTGGGCCTTGTCCCCTTCCCCCCCGTTCACTACTTTCGTTTAAATGTGGCGCTTCAATTGCTTTTAATGGTCACTTGCCGCCACCGCCGCTTGTGCTCTCTCTTCTTCCTCTTGCCACTGCACTTTCCGTTTAACTGTCGCAACTTTGTTTACTGTTTCAGGTTTTTTTTTTCTTTTTCAGTTTTTTTATTTTTATTTTTTTATAATATTTATGGCCGGACTTCAGCATGGGGTCTCTGGTCTCTTCCCCATTGAGCTCATTGAGCACTCGCACGCACGCCTCCGCTTGGTTATTGTCCCTCCATCCATCTGTCCATCCAACTAACAGCAACCTTCCCCTGCCCCTGCCCACCATTCATTCCACTCCTCCTCACCCGGTTCATCGTGCAACACGCAATTAAAAAGCGTTCCCCTTGTAAATTGTCAGTGGAGCGCAGTGGAGCATTCAAGTTAGAGACTCGTCTTAAATACAAAAACCAACACAACAAATAAAATTGCTGCAATTTGATTTACGAGGGAGAGGGGAACTCCCTTAATGCCAACCTCCCCTTCCCCAACTACCATCAGTTAATAACTATAACTCTGACTGTTTGCTATATTCATATTTCCAATGCAAAGCTCTTTAACTACATACATATAAATATATTCAATATCTTCAGTGTGTCCCTCTTCAGGGTCGATCGTTTCAAATGCTCTTGGCACGCAATTAGCATATGAATTTTGGTTTGTTTTTTTTTTTTTTTTTTCTTTCTGTTTATTTGAGGTCTTTTGAAAATATGTCGTTTGAAATTTCATTACCGAGGTAAAACCTGGTTAAGCATAGTACTACAATTTTAATACGGGGCTCGGGGCTTGGCTTTGAGAGATGACATAAGAATATATAATAGATGTTTGTGTTTGAATTAAATGTTTGCAAACACCTTGAATAGAGATGTATTCTAACAAGTTGTTTTTTTTTTTTGTTTGTATATATGAAAAATTAATTTTTTGATGTGATAAGAGATTTAATTTACTTTAGCGTAGACTTTGTTAGTCTTAGTTAAACATTTAATTAGAGTACATTGAAATTGATATTATGCAAGACATCTTGTAGTTGACTTTTGTTTAACATACATTTTTTAAAATTATTTATATTTTTACATATTTTAATTAAGCAATTTACTTAATTGAGGTGTGAATAAATGTTATGTTGAAGAAGAAATAAATGGAGGAAAGGACAAAGAAACTAGAAAAGATGTCAAGAAAATCTTACTTTGACCTCATCTTGAAAAAAATATATAAACTAATTATGGAAAAGTACAAAAGTTGTTACTTTTTATCTGCTAGCGTAATTAATGGATGTTATTTTCAATTGTTATTTAAATTAAATTAATAGGTACTGTAAATATAAACTTAATTAGTTTTACGATTTATAGAAATATACATACTCGTAATCTCACAAAAGGGGAAAAGGGTCTCTTAAAAACTTACTAAATCTCACTTGAGGGTGATGGAGAGGGAGTCTAAATTGAATAAAAATCTGCCCAAGTAACTAATGGATGCCCCCAAATGTATATTACCTAGTTATTTTTTAAATGAATGTCAACTTTAAGATGAAATGTTAAAGAAACAATCAATATTGAATATCTATCGTATATAGAACTAATCTACAATTACTTACTAGGTTAAGCTTTTGATAAAATGGCCTTGTAATTAAAAAAAACTCTTTTTTTCACATCTCACATATTCACATTATCAATTTAACAAAACAAATTAATACAAACTGTATTTGGGGCAATGTCTTATGATCGAGTATTGATGATATTGTTGTTGTTGTTGTGTTCTATTTCAAAAGAAATCTCCTTCTGACTCCAACCTCTCATTTACATAATCGTTTCACTCATTTTTCATAACAAACAGACACACACAGAGCGCATTCCCCATTTTGTAGCCTATCAAATTAATTAGACATCATTAGAGAGATTCCTCAGTTTCTATCTCACTCTAATTTGGGGCGCGTCAAGGTCCATTTATCGATACATCTTTAACGTTTAAGCCCTTTATCTTTCTCTCTCTCTCTCTCTGTCTAAGAAAGGTCATTTAGTGGGTGTGTCAGTTGGTCAATGAACTACTAAAGACTAGATGAAATATTCTTTTTACCAATCAGCAACCACCTGAAAACAAAAAATATCAAACAATTTACTTAGTTTTGCGTTTAAATGTCGTTTTCAATTTGCATCAACATTAATTTAATCTAAACGGGAGAGTCTGCCACAGCTGCTGCAATCGTTGGTTTTTTTTTCCTTCTCCTCGTTTTTTTTTTTTTTTTTTTTCATTTGTTGCTTTCTTTCTTAGTTTGCATTGCTTCCTTGTTTGCCAATTGCATTTTCAATAGACTTCAACTTGCATTATTTGCATCATGGCTAAGAAAAACAAAAAATAAAAGAGCGAAGATAGATACGAGTAGATATTTAGATAGGCAGACACTCATTCATTCATTCACTTACTCATTCAATCAACCTTTCATTTGTCCTCGCTATCTCTCTCTCTTTCTCTCTGTCGCACACACAATTTCTCCATCTCCATCTACCTCTCTCACGATTTATTGGGTTTTTTTGCCAGTCAATTCATTCAAAATTTTGTAACTGTTTTGTCTGCCAATTTGACATTTCTGTCAAGAGTCTCCTTTCCCCTTTCCGTTATATTTTATGAGCTTTGTGGGTGTGCGCGTCTTAGTCTCTCTGCCTATGTGTGTGTGTGTGTGTGTGTAAGCAAGTTTTCCTGTGCGTGGTTGTCACCCCCTTTTGCCCATTCCTCGTTTTCAAGCAGTCAGTCCCCTCCTTCATCATTTGTCGCTGCAATTTCAAATGTTGTCATGTCTCTTTTCTGGTAAACAAATGCAATAAATTTGCTAATACAATTTAATATGACTTGGTGATCTAAAGACATGCCAAAAGGATTATGTTGCCGTTTGAATTTGAGTTTCTGTTTTGCCCCCATTGGTTGGTTGTTTGGTGGTTGCCCAGCCACTCCTAAAAATAACACACACACACACAAATAAATTCAAAACCCTGGGAACGTACATACATATGTATGTACATATGTGCACATGGGATAAGAGGCATATAGGAAGGAATGATGTCAGAACTTCCAACTTTGTCGAAAAAATTCAATTAGTTGCCAAACGAAAACACATTAGAAATAACACACACACACACACACAAACGGCCTGAGGGGAAGGGAGAGAGTGACAGAGAGACAAAGCAAAGCAAAACAAGACGAGGGGCTAGCAGTCCAAAAGGGAAACGGAAAAAACAACTGTGATATGTTGACAGCTCACTGCTGCTGCCGCTGCTGCAGCTGACGTCGACGTCGCCGTCATATAAAAGTAATTGTAGTCCGTCTACAACTCTTAATGGAGAGAGGGGAAGGGGGGGGAGGCCAAGCGTTGGCAACCCGCATAAATTTGTTCTCCCTCTACCCACCCTGCAGGCTATTTAAAGGGTATAATAAAGATCACCCACAACTCACACGCCTATAGAATCTAAAAGCATTATAACCAAGTCAAAGTCTTTGAATTTTGCATTTACTGTAGGATAAGACGTCAAATTACACACAAGAGGCTATATCTTCTATATCTATATGAATTCTTCATCACACAAATTATTATTTAAAACATAACAAACGACTGATTTTGATTTCTGTTGATACATATGTATATCTATGTATGTATATCTATATCTTCGTCACTTTTTTTATAATCTTTTCAGATTACAAGTAAAGAAATTATTATTAACTAACCGATTTTTAGCGACTGATTTTGATTTCTGTTGATAAGAATTCTTGATCACTTTGTTCTAACCTTTGCAGACTACAACTATATTAATTGTTTTTAAAAATCGATTGATTTCACCTCTAAAAAATGATTATCACTTTACCTCTCAAAGTCCTTAATAATACACTGCTCTCAGCAGTAATCTGACGAAAAGGAAAATAAAATGGAAAACTTTATTAATTGAGTATTTAATTTCAAACCCAACGCAAGAACGATAAAAAAAGGAATTCATTAACAATTTTATGTTTTATTCAAGTACAGATTTTAGGAGGATAAATGTAGAATATTCCGAAGTCGTTGGACTTTTAAACCAAGATACTGATTGCCTAAGAAAATTCATTTTCTTGTGACTTTTTATTCAATAAACATTGTAAAAAGATTCACTAAAATTTATCATCATTCTTAAAAGCAGAAAACTAAGCTAATCTAATTTGCAAAGCTTGCCGACTGTATTTGGATTGCATTCAAAAACAAATTCCAAATCAGTAACAATATGCAAAACTTTAAACAAGGCAAATATTGGGCATGTTATTTACATATGAAAAAACAAAAAAAAAAAAACTATTTTAATCCGATTTGTCACCTTTGTTAGCAAAACTTCAATGGCTTTTATAGCTTCAGTGTATATATTTAATCGCCTTTCGATGAGCGGATCAATGATGAATGTTTACATAGTTTATCATTCAATAAATTCAAAATAAACCAGAAACACTTTGCATATAAGAATCAACAACAAAAAAAAAAACAAAAAAATCACTCTTGTTGTTTACCATTAAATATATATATATGTAGTATAATGGAAACACATATCAATCATTAATGATTTCATTTGAAATATTTTTATATGTTTCCTCAACTTTTGATAAACTTATGGATTTGTGTTTTTAGTTCAATTATAAAAATTATGTAGTAAGCAAAAGAAAAAAAAAATAGAGCAAACCCTGGAAAATCAATCAAAATAATAATATAATGAACAGAATTTTAAATTGGCTTAAGATCCTCATGCACGGCTCAATGACAGGGCCGACAACAACAACAACAACAACCATTTCACAGCCATCAAATTTTGAGCCACCCGAATCATCACCGATAACCACTAACTCATCCCTTCTATCATTTCGTCATTTTGCTGCAGCATCTTCTTCTGGTTCCCGCCAACACAGTCGTCATGTCTTCTTCTCTCCGAGTACTTTGGAGCATGTTTCGCATCGTTCAGTGTTAATCAAGGCTGAGACATCGGCCTTTCAGAATTTTGTCAATGATATGTATGAAGCCTATTGTCATATGCAATTATCATCGATGGCCGAGGGTCAGGGGCAGGGACAACAGCTGCCAGCTTCTAGTCAGCTAAGTCTTAAGGACTTGGTTGTATTGCAACGCCTGGCGAGGGATATGTGGAAACATATGAAGTCTGAGCAGAGGAAACAATATGTCGAATTGGCCAAAGAGGCCCAACAACGAAGACGTCGTCGTCTACCACCAGATCCCTATAGAAGTAGGAGACAATTGATAAAAACTTCATAAATCAATCAATAAATTTTTGATTTGAGATTATACAAAATTTGTGTCAGCAAATTGAAAACAAAATTAAAAAAAAAAAACAAGTTTTTCTCATATCATTTCTTTACCCACGTAAAAATGTTATTAAGCTAAGTTATGTTTCCCTCCATTAGAGTTCCAAATATGGTTTGCTTTTTGTCAATTCAATTGCATTGAGTGAGCGAGAGAAAGGGTAAATCTACATACTATTATCATATATATACATATATAGTACACGGTGCATATCCGGTCACCAAACAGATGTCCAACATTATGTCAGATTATAATAATCAAATGTCGCTAGGTATCCGCATAATCACAACTCGCCGACTCAACTGACTCACCTACGCCTAAAAAGAGGAGTAGATAATGCATTTTTTTTTTATAGTCTCTTTCTCTTTTGCATATCGATATTGGTTAAAACTAGTCGTAACAATAGGAAATTTTCAAGATAATATTGGCATTAGGGTTAATTCGACTTTTTTTTGCTTGAGATTTATCTGATTTCTATCTGCCTCCTTTTTTTTTTTGGGGGGGGTTTCTTTTTTTTGTTTTTACTCATTGATTGAGGCGTGAAAACGTAGCCACCTTACAAGGAGGTGTGGCGGATTGTTGTTGTGATGGCAGGCAATCAACGATACGTTACTCCCTCCACACGCATCGGCCCCATCATCATAACGACGACTACCACCTGACCAACCATATGTTGGCCCACAAAATGTGGGCCAATGTTGCTGACCGTCCACTTTATTTTTTTTTTTTGTGTTTTCTTTTTTCATGCGTAATTAAAGCCATGGAAATCAGTGCAAGAGTTGGACAGGGAACGAGGCGCCATCCATACACACACACACACACTAAATAAACTTGTCATTTGATCACGTAAAGAGAAAACACTGACTTCCTGGAACAACAACAACAACATCAACAACATTTCATGTGGGAGTGGTCAGAGATTTGGTTATATAAAGTGAGGTGCGGCTAAAACTTTGAAAGAATTTAATATGAATTTACCTTTTATTTGTACACTTTTTTTCTGTTTTCATTTTAGGTGAATAAGTAATGAATGAGTAACAACAAAAGCACAAAACGTACCTGGAAAGTAAACAAGAATAAAATTTATTGAAATATTTCTCATGTTAAATAAATAAAAGAACGATTTATGCAATTGGTAATGAAAATTATCGCAATTGCAATTTAAATTCAGGTGGAGACGAGAAGCCATCCTAATCTTATCAATGCAATATCAATGTTAGTGACTCAATGGGTGGGGGAAGTACATAAGCTATAGATAGTTATATATTTATTAATAAAAATGAGAAGTAAGGTGACAAACATAAAGTAAGAGAGTGAAATAAGTCAAGTGACTTGGGTGAGAAAATTGAGGGGCAAAGCTGAATGAATTGACTGCAAAAGTTGGAAAATTCTTTGATAATGATGTGACTCAAAATGCAAAAAACAAACAAAAATTAATATGTATGTATAAGATCGGCTTGGAGTAAAGATCAGAGCAAAGATCGGAGAACAGATTGCAATAAAGAACAAAGTAATGAATTGGAGTGTAGATCAGAGTACAAATCGTGGTAAAGAGCGAAGTTCAGACAAAAGTATCAAACAAATATATTATTATCTTCTTTCTTTCTTCTCCTAAAGTTATTACAAGTGCATGTTGTTTGATATTAGATAAAATTTGCAATTAAAAGTACAAATTCATATGTTGTATATATTTAATTTCATAATCGTTGCAAGAAATCATCATCAGTCTAACAGCTGTTGATGTTTCGACTTGCTTGCGATCTTCACTCTCTCACGAACAACAAAGACAGCAGAAGGGGAAAAAAAAAACTTGTTCTTATCTTTTCACTGATCATCATTCGATGATAAATATTCTCTTTCTACGCTGTCTTTCTCAGGCTGTCTATCACACACACACACACACACACACATATACATATAAGAGCTTCGCTGGTTTGCAATTTTCCCCCCAGAGGGCAAAAAGATAGTCCACAGCAGGATAATCATTTTAACACTTAACACATAATCTCTTTAGAAAATTATGCTATTGCCCCACGAGAAATAAACTTTGATGTCATCTTAGAGACATGATTAGGCCGGCGGTTCGGGCCACAAGCAGTTCAGTTAGCAGCAGCAGCAACAGGCAGCAAGCGAAAGCATCATAAATTGTACTGGCCATGCGAAAAAAGATGCAAAAGAAAAATTGTGTAACGGTTTCAATCTCTCTCTCTCTCTCTGTCTTTTTCTTCCAGGTGTTAGTACCATAAATGGCCAACGCTAATTGCTTTGTTGACCATAAGAAAATATATATACGAAAAAAAAAAACTCATCTGAAGAAGACAGACAAAAATAAACGTTTCTACTATTACTATCCTTTCTGGGCAAACACTATCGTTAGAGCAAATCAACAATGATCCAGAGCAGCGCAATGCAAATAATACAAAAGAAGTCGTACCCAAAAGGCTTTTTCAAATATTATAATATCAGTGATTGCAAACAAGTCCAACAACAAAGCAACAACAACAAAAATTACCCCAAAAACTTAAATCACAAAAGAAAAAACTTCGGACGGGAACCCAGAGGGTGTTTGCTTATTAAACTAGAATATAGTAAAGAAGTTGGTATACCCTTTCCAAATCTATTTAATTTCAATGAAATTTTAATCAACTTAATAGTTAAAACAGCATAAAAATTGGTTAATTATAATGTTATTAGGTAAGTAAATATTTTCCATTTTTGTTTGATTATTTCCATGTTTGCTTTTTAGTCAAGTTAAAAATGAAAACAAAACACTTGCCAAAACTGCATATACCCTTGTGTGCGGTGTTTGTGTGTGTGTGTGTGTGTGTGTGTAGCAAAGGGTATATGAAAAGAGGGAAAGCCAATCCAAAACGATCGATCGATGGTCAAGCCCTGAGCCTCAGGGCAACACTTGTAATTTTTTTCTTATTATTTTGAAAGCCTGGTGCGATTGCATAAGTAGGACAATGGGGCGTGATATGATAGCCAGTCAGTCGGTCGGTCGTTTGGTCGGTCGGTTGCTTCAACATGGATCCATGTAAGTAGTAGTCTTTATATACACAACCTGCCTGGAATTTGGGTTAAACGACAAGGAAGTAATTTATGCCAAGAGAACTTTTGATTTTGTTTCCCAAACCTTAATCTCTCCTCCCCCCCTTCCACTCCCGAAAAACAAGAAGTAGAAACAAAACTGTGTGTATGTTGACCCAATTCTTGGGTTTTTAATTTAATTTAAGTGTGGGCGCCCTCTCACACGATTTAAATGTCAGAAAATGTCACCAAAAGATTGAAAATGTTTCCCACCTTAAACTTAAAATGTGTGAACAAATGTGTCACCTCCCACTCCAACTCCTAAACCCTCCACCCTCTGCTCCACCGCTCTCTCTATCGACTTCCCTATTTCCCATACAGCAGCACCCACCCAAAACAATAAAAACAAACCAGAGGGCCGGCCTTCTTTTTAATTTGCCCACATATGTATATCGAAATTTTGATACCCTAATTAGTTAGAAAATGAAATCCACCCATCAATCAATATTTTAGTAATTAAAATCTAATTTTTGTTCTTTTACATAACAATTTAATAAGAAATGAAGTAAGTAAGTCGTCTCGCCGACTCGGATATACCATACACCAGTAAAACAAATATTTTAAATTTATAATAACCAATGCATTTTCGTATTTTTAAAAAAATCTGTTTGCATGCTTTTTAGAAGCATAACTTAGTATTTCGCTCACTCAAGCATTCGAGCACCCTAGCGCCCCCACCAGCCAACGGCCAACTCCGGCCATATGGAAAAACGTTCATATGCATAACTTGGCTATTTTTATTCCGATTTTGATCAAATTTGGTATTTTGCTGGATATTAGTATCAAATTTAAGTGTGCAAAATTTGATTGCACAAGGTTGAAAATTACGGGAGATAATCGAGTTTTTTCAAATTACGGGGGCGGAAAGAGGCGTGGCAAAATCTTTACACATCAAAAATGTGCGCAATTACTAAGCAAATATTTATACCAAATTTTGTGTCTCTAGCTAGAATAGTTTTTGAGAAAATCGGTTTTATTTAATTTGCGGGGGCGGTAGGGGGCGTGGCAAAATTTTTACAAATACAAAATGTGCGCATTTACTTAGCAAATATACATACCAAATTTTGTGTCTCTAATTGCTATCGTGTTTGAGAAAATCGGTTTTATTTAATTTGCGGGGGCGGTAGGGGGCGTGGCAAAAATTTTACAAATACAAAATGTGCGCGTTTACTAAGCGAATATACATACCAAATTTTGTGTCTCTAGCTAGAATAGTTTTTGAGAAAATCGGTTTTATATCATTTGCGGGGGCGGTAGGGGGCGTGGCAAACATTTGAAACAAACTCGATAAGCGTACATATGACACGAGTCTACATACCAAATTTGGTGGCTCTAGCTCTTATAGTCTCCGAGATCTAGGTGTTCATACAGACGGACGGACGGACGGACGGACGGACGGACGGACAGACGGACATGGCTAGATCGTCTCGGCTGTTGATGCTGATCAAGAATATATATACTTTATGGGGTCGGAAAAGCTTCCTTCTGCCTGTTACATACATTTTAGCGACTTTAATATACCATTTCACCCTATGGGTGTATGGTATAAAAACGGGAAACAAAACTTTTTTTTTGTACAAGACTAATATACTCTAAGATGAAAAGGGTATCATTTAAAAACTTCACTGCAATTAAATTCTTTTGAAAGTGAAGTGATTCGAGTAAGTATGTGGATTTTATTTTTTGTTCGTTTTATTTTTGGTGAGGTGTGTCATTTAGTTTTAGGGTATATTAAGACATTTTAATCATGTATGGAGTAATTGAATTAAAGCCAAGCATTGTTGTATTGACAACATGAATGAGTCCAAAGCAGAAAAACAGTCGTTAAATTGGTGAGTGTTTAATGGGCCAAGACCAGCACAAAAAGAACTCGAATTTAATAATAATTCTTCTACATAAAAATAAAACACTTAATTGATCAATATTCTGATCTAAACCTCTTTTTTTTAAGTATTATGCAACCATGTGTCATTTGCTCCTGCTGCTGCTCTTTCTTCTCCTCATCCTCATCTTATCCAGGAAATGAGGTGAATGCCTTCTTAGCAAAAAACAAAAACAAAACGACAAGAAGAAAACGAACCAAAGTCCACAGAAAAATGCTAAACGAAATCGATATATTTTCAGGGACGCCTGGCCTGGTCTGGCCTGGTCTGGTCTGGTCTGGTCTGGTCAGGCCTGCCTTCTACCGTTTGTATGCAGTTTATTGTCCTCTCCTTCATTCCGTATGCGATCAGGCATACGATGCAAACGTTGGTGGAGGGTATTGGGTGGTTGTGGTGGTGATGGTGATGGTGGTGTATATGTTGTATGATGACTAGTTTTTGGGGTGGTGACTCATTTTTCTTTAGAACACTGTTGGTTGTTTTTTTTCGCACAACTTTGCTGCATTTTTTTTTGCTTTTTCAGTTAGTTTGGTGTGTGGTTCATTCACTTCCCCCGCCACTTTTCAGTGTAACCACCACCATCTCTTGCTCTCTTGCTGCTGAAGCCGAAGCCACATCAATCCGTCAGCCGACTTTTAAACGTGTCATTCGCCTGCTTTTGCCATACAGCAAAAGCAACAAAGAATGAACGAGAGCATAGATAGAGACGTTAAAACGACTAAAGTAATGCTCTTTTCTCAATTTATCGATTAAGCATCAATAATCGATTAATGTTGACTTTAAAAGCATAAAGTTGGGTAATTTTTCAAAATTTAATAGTTTTTATTACCATTTATTAAATTTGATTATTTGTTGATTGACTTCTCCAGAATGAATAACATATAATAAATAAACCAAAAATATGTTTGTTAATCCTTTTAAAAACGATATATTCTTAATTAGGAAAGTGTCTACTTTAAATTACGTTTCGCTTTAATAGAAAAATTTTATTCTTTTACTGCTTTTCTGGACTTGGACTTTGGACTTTTTGGGGGTCTATGTATAACACCAAAATTATAATTAGAATATTCGGAAAATTCATTAATAACATAATATTAAAACATTAAAGTTCATATTTTGAAGCTCTAATTGCCTATCCTATAGTTTTTGCTTGTTTTACACTTAGGCCAATTGCCAATGTCAGTCAAGTGGCCCAAAAGACAAGTAAGTGTAAATACATAAGACACCACACAACAACACCAACAACAACAACAATGACAAGAACCACTAACTCGACTAAAAGTGTCAATAAATTGTTGCTTGGCTTTGGAGTCTTGTGAGTACAAATACATATACAGAATATATGTATGTATGTATGTATTTATGTATATATATTGAGTTTATTTGTTGTCGCTT
Source organism: Drosophila insularis (assembly GCA_018903935.1). Classification (NCBI taxonomy): domain Eukaryota; kingdom Metazoa; phylum Arthropoda; class Insecta; order Diptera; family Drosophilidae; genus Drosophila; species Drosophila insularis. The sequence goes on along the minus strand of JAEIFP010000150.1, from coordinate 1,439,905 downwards.
ATATGCTTATCTTCAATATGTTTTTAATGAGTTTTCATGTTCTCTCTGTCACTCGGTTTTGGCTTTGGCTTGGCTTTTTGTTGTTGTTGGCCAATTGACAAACTGTAAATTAATGTCACAGCAACAGAAAACCAATTTAGCATTTAAGTCGAGTCGATAGATAAAACCAACCGCAGAGCAAAAGGGGAAGGAAATGAGACCAGGCCATAAAAACCACAACTTAACTGTCCTTCTTCTCCTTCCGTCATTCATCCATCCATCCATCCATCCAACCACCATCTACTCTTTCATTCATTCATTCATCTAGCCTTACATTCATTCATATTCGCGCCGTCGTCGTCGTCAATTCGTCAGTTGTCACATTTGTCAGTCTTAATAAGTTTTGCAAAATGTAAAAACCAACTCAATTTTTTTGTTGTTGGTTTTTTTTTTTTCATATTATGGGTCAAAAGCAATTTGGCATTACCAACCAAGAGCAGTCAGAATAGAGGCTAAGTGGATTTTAAAGTTTTAAGGTTTTTTGTTTCTTTGTGATTTATGGACCCAACTGAAGAGTGGAAATGACAATTTAGCTCCATCCATTGCCCTGTTGTGGGGGTGTGAGAATATCACAAGCTAAAAAACTTCATTGCATTTAACGTGGTTTGAAATCAATCAAGATCGATCTGCCTCAAAAAAAAAAAGACTTAATTTTTGAAAGTTCTTAGAGATTTTGCCCAATAGATTGATCTCTAATAACTTATTCTCCATTTACAATCTCTTTCCTAATTACAACACCAATTTATATAAACTTTATGAAGAATTGGGCATATGAGTCTTTAATAGACATATTCGATTTTTTCGACCAATCATTTCTAAAGCACTTCATATATTTTAGTGATCCGAACAAAAAAACCCTTTAAACTTGATCTAAGAAGTAGATATAATTATCCCAATAACTCTTAAACTGATTGGAAAACATCTACTATGGCTATGAGGCCAGGCAAGGTCTTTGTCTTTGCCTCGGGCATTACAAAAATAGTGTGGCTGCATATCGTTAAAGACAAAATTCTAAAATCATGAAAGTATATATTTTTATCTTTGTTCTTGCGACACTTTTAATTAAAATTATATTTCTTTTTGTTTCTAATTTATGGATTTCCGATTAAACTAGTCTTTAATTGCAATTCCTTTTAATTATTTATGCCGTTTCGTTTATTATTAGCTATTGAGGTCGTCGTGTATTTCTCTTCACTCATTCATCTCCATTCACAATCACATTCCAAGCCACGTTCGTTCGTTCGTTTGGTTTGCCCAAAAAACAAAAACACAAAAAAAAAAAAAAAAAAAAAGACTTTGCATAGTTGCTTAAAAATAGTTGCAATTAGCGTTTGAAAGCGTGTTGCGTTTTCCCGAGAGAGTCTCGACAACGGACTCTTATATCTTTAAAACGGCGGCTGCCTGGCTGGCTGAGTGACTCTCTGGGAACATAGTTGACTGTGCTTCGGCGGCGGCTCCTCTAGTACACAATCGACATCATTAATAAAACTCAAGTGGAATTTTCAACAGCGAATAACGAGATAAACAAAGTTAGTTTGTTTCTTTAGCCACTTAGCGGGCACTTTTTTGTCTTGTTTTTGTCACATGTTTGTTTGGAATTTTCGTTTTCAGTTTATTGGAAATGTGCCAGAGAGGAGTCGTCCAGAGGGCCGACACTTGCACTTTTAGGTTTTGAAATGTGCATTTTATTTTTATATTATGGATGTTAAGTATCAAGCGAGAGATTAGCCATGCCATCGCTTCTCACTCTCTCTCTCTCTCTCTCTCTCTCTCTTTTCTGTTTGTCAGTTTAATAGGAATTTGTTCTTTATCCTCTTGACTTGTTGGGGCTGCTGGTATGCGCTGGCTGCATGTGTCTAAAAATAAAACCAAGCCCTTCCATCATCAGCAAATTCTATGTATAGAGAGGCAGAGGAGGATGAGCAAGCGAACAGAGGAGCATCTTGTCTGCGAAATGAACCATTTTTATTATCTGCCTGCTTATTCCAACTCAATTTATGGTCCGAGATGGATCCATCATCATCATCGCCCAACCACCCACCCACCCTCTTTCCCACTTCCATTTCCACTCTCATTCTCTCTCTCTCTCTCTCTCTCATCTTTATCTTTTAATTGTGCAGCTTCTTCTTCCTCTGTTTCCACTTATTCTTCGCTGATTTAATGAACCACAAAATTTTGTCGAGAAGAAGAGGACGCGACTTTTAGACCTTTAGAGAGAAAAATGTTGAAATTGTTTTTGATATCGGATGGGGAGCTATTGCGAGTGGGATGAGTGTGTTAAAAATAGAGCTCATCCTCAGAGTTACCCTCATTGCGACAACAATAATGGAAAATTTCAGGAATACATAAGATGATCGCCTGGAATGGATGGATGAGTCAAGTTTTTGATTTAGTGCATTCTTTCATGATGCATAACAAACTGCGTATGGAATCTTATTTTATGACATCGAATGTCAGGCAGTGCGGCGGGCGGGGCCGGCCGCGTGATGTGGGATGCGTCGAATGCGATCCATGAAATTTATTAGTAGCCAAGATTTTAGTGCCCATAAAGAACTGAGATGGCTTGATCCTGAAGGAATTTACCAATAGGCCAAACCTATTCGTTTCACAATTGATTTAAAAAATGGTCAGTCTTAATGAATGATATGTGCCTTGGGCCACTCTTAAGTCTTAGAGGGTTAAACATCGATAGTGCCCGATAGTTATGGTAAAAACAAAAATTCATTATACTTAAATCTTTATAAATTTTTGAATATTTACAGTTTTGTCAAACCCATTGGATTCAGATCTCAAACCCTGCAGTACCCACACACAATTAATTTTTAAGGTACGTTCCTTTTGCACCTAAGGCTTTCCCGAGGAGCTTGTATGAAATCCTCTACAAAATTTGTATTTTAAGAATGTTATTTGGCAGATAAAATAAGGAAAAATGTGAACAATTTATTTCTAGATTAAAAATTGAATATAGATTTATTGTTCTTCTTAATGTTTTTATGGATAAAGGAAAAAAGACAATGATATGGAATTTTATGTTGTTTGAATTCGTGTGAATCGAAATTTGTCAGATAGAAATATAAGAAAATTTTAACTGATCAAAAATCAAATGCAGATTTATCGTTCTTCCTAGCCTCGTCTACATATCTGGCAGTTACTCTTTATAATATATACCAAGTATTTTTCCTCAACTTTTGATTTAAGCTGTTTTGTTTTTTATTTTTTCAAACGTTTGACACATTTTGATCATGTCATGAACACGTTTTAAACAGTTTAAACGCACTAATTGGCAAATGACTTAACACCTTGTCCATACACACATACACACGCAATATTGATTATTGTGTGTACACTACTTTCCATTTCTATTTGTTTAATGTTGTCTGTGTGTGTGTGTGTGTGTAATTAGCATTTTGTTACAATTATAAAGTAAAAGTCGACCCTTTTTTTATGTGATTTTTTGTTGAAGAATTTTCTTTTCATTTGATTTTCCCTCGCATAAACGCGAAAGTCGTCCGCTTTTCGTTTTTTTTTTTTTCTGTTGGTTGTTTTCCTTCTTGCGAGTAGCGCGCACCTTATTTGCATATCGTCAGGCTTGATCGGCTTTTTAGCCTGGGCCGATGCAAATAAAAATTTATGCAATTAAGCAAAATCGGAATCGTATCGTATCGAATCGAATCCTGTGGGCCACCTTCTGCTCCCGCCTCCCCTTGATACAGTTTAGCAGCGTTTACCGTTTTTTTTTTTTTTTTTTGGTGGGGGGGAAAAACCACCACACACCGACAACGGCATGAGGGCGTTACGCTTCGTCGGGCGATAGTCATCTTGGACATAGTTAGAGAGTTAGAGAGGGAGGGAGAGAGGAGGATCAGGCAACTCCAAAGCAGCTCAGACCTCTCAGACAGAGGCTCATAAATTAAATTGGCGAGCATTTGTTTACCAGCTTTGTCATGTGAATGTGTGGCACGCCTACCTTTTGTAGGAAACAGAAGGATGTAGGGGTAAAAACTAGATAGAGAGAGAGAGAGTGAGTTAGGGTAGTACAGAGAGCATTGTGAATAGAGGTAACACGGTGTCCATCAATTCTTCACTTTACTTTCATTTGCCTTGCTGCTGCTGCTGCTGGTTGTGGTGGGTGTTGTGGCGATTTTATTTATATATTTTTAGTACCTGCCGCTGCCTGTTGTTGTTGTTGTTGTTGTCTGCCCCATGTGAAAGTTTGCATGCCACAAATTGCTTAGACGTGCGAATGAACCAAACACAACAAGCGACCAACCGACTGACTGAATAGCCAAGGCCTGGCATAGCCTGCCCTGGCCTGGTCACCTGTCTCAGGGTTCGACATTCATTTTTCATTTTTTCAAACTGCCCCCAAGGTGATTATCCTTGTTACTTGTCTTTTACTTCTTTCTTTCTTTCTTTCTATCTTTCAACATTCACAGCCCATAAATCGACTAAATGAGGCATTTCATCTTCCACACACACACACACACACACCAAAGTGACATGGGGAATTTTCTTTCAATTTCAACTTTGACGAAGAGTACTAACCACCGATCGGCGGTGCGATCTGTCTATAATCCTGTTATAAAGCCAATTAGCTTAGCTTAAAATATGGACTAGATTGCTCTTAATGGCTCATACAAAAGGTTAATAAAATGCAAGGGATTAAAAGGGAAGAGTACAGTAAACGTTTTGATGAGAAAAGGCAATCGGAAAGGAGAACAGGCTGGAATATAATGCAATTTTAACTTTGTATAACCATATACCTTGATATATGTATATAGATTTTTTCCTAAAGGGAATGACCATTATTAAGTGCGTCGATTTTGTCAAGAAATCGGCTTTGATAGTGCTAAAAAAAAAAAAAAAAAAAAAAAAAAAACAATGTCACTTCGGTTATCGGAACAATATAACATTTATAAACAAAAACAGGAATGTAATGGGTTTCAATAATTAAACTAATAACAATGTCTTTTAATGGGGTTTATTTGGAAAACCTCAAGAATGGAGTGCGCAGAGATAAAACAAAAAAAAAAGATTGAAAATAAGGGGACTTTGGGCAAACACATGAAGTTACGTAGAAAACGAAAATTGCTCTTGCTTCAGCCAATCTCCCAATATTAAATGAGATAAAAATAAGATCCATATTGAAAACTAAGGAAAATCATTAAAATGGGTTCAAGCTATAATATCCCACAACAACGTGTCTTCGGTTATGGAACAATTTAAAACTTATAAACAAAAAAAGGAATGTAATGGGTTTCAATAATTAAACTAATAACAATGTCTTTTAATGGGGATTATTTGGAAAACATCAAGAATGAATAACTTGTAAGTTATAAAATGTTAATTTGACCACTTAAAGCACCCGGTCAAACCCATTTTCAGGCTTTAAACCTTTAAATGCATTATAAACATTAAAGGTTTTTAAGAAAGAATAAAAAAAAAGAAGGATGAAATGATTAGATGTTGCCTCATCGGAGGCAAGCACCTAATGAAACTTCTGAGAAATAAAGCGACTATTTATACAAAAGTTCCAGTCATTATTCGATTGATAGAGTTGTTATCGAAAACAGTGTGGCAGTTTATTCACTTCGATTAATGTCAAAGCGGATGGGATTTCGATTTGATATTTCAAGTGTCAAAAAATGTACGTCACTTTTTTTAATTTTTTTCGATTAAAGATACGCACAAGTTAACTTTTAAAAATCGGGAGAGCAATATATAATAATATTAGTGTTTTCTTTGCAGCGATGACCAAAGTGAATCTTTTTAAAATACAACCAATAAAAATTCAAAATGAATTGTTTCTAATAAAATCACAAAAAAAAAGGTATGTCAAAAATTTATTTTATCCTCATCTATAAATAGAAAATTGATTGATTGAATATTTTCTCTTATGCGTATGTGTGTGCATTCCGGTTATTCGATCCTTTTTTAACAAATTCTAGTTTTACATTTTGATTAGTTTCGAATTCCAAATTACTTAATTGCCAAAGTTAAGCCGAAGATACCAAAATAAAATAAAGTTCACTAATAAGATCTGGGCGAACAGAATATACATATGTATTTTGCGCTTTGGTTATGTGGTTTTGGTGATGCGGTGGTATCTATTATGCAAAACGATTTTTAACCGGTTTCGAAATTTAATAATGATGGTTCAAGGTTACAAACAGAAAAAAAAAAAAAAAACAATAAATATATATTAATTTGATATGCGCAAAAAAATCAATATAAATCGAAATACAGGGAAACGGATCTGATAGGTAGTTGGCTGACACAGAAAGATATTTTTCTTTGTAGGCGTATCAATTGGCTGAGACGACTCCCTCAGCATGCAACAGCGGCAAAAAGACACACACACACACACACACAGGAGTTGCATGTTCGTGCGTGGCAAGTTACGATGCGACGCGGAAATGCAGATAAAACCCAACTAAAAGAGAGAGAGAGAGAAAGATGGAAAATAAACACCCCCACCACCACCCCCATCCAGGTTTTTTTTTTTTTTTTGGAAAATTAATGAGCTAACAAACAATGCGGACATTGTTAAGAAAAACTACAACAAAAACAAAAAATTATATCTTTGTATATATATATTTTTGTGGAAGCTAAAGGGTCAACTGCAAATGCCAAAAGAGGCTGCTGCTGGGCATGGTGGGGAAATCTGTCTCTCTCTCTCTCTCTCTCTCTCTCTCTCTCTCTGTCTCTCTGTGTGTGTGGAAAAGTAAAAGTTTCCTCACATCGCCTCAGTTAATGATATAAGGAACTTCAATCAAATCAAATCAAATCGAAGCGAATCAAAATAAACTTTTAACTTAGAAAATGCACAAACAGCATGCAGAGGGGGAAAAAAACAAGAAAAAAACTAGAGGTTAAACATTGCCCAACCAGCATCAACATCAACAAAATCATCGCAACATACATACAAATCAGGGGCGGAGTAGCAAATGCGACGGGTTATAGAGAGGGGAGCTGCATGCATTAGTCGCCCTTAATAAAATGAATTATTTAGGTTTAGGGAGGAAGATAAAAGACAATACTTAAATTTTTGGCTAATTAAAAATAAAAAATTTTGAGTGAAAAAGTTACAGTTGGAGTCCGGTTATTTATTTTTTAAAATGTTACATGCATCTCCCTCCTTCAACACGAAATTGACAAACTTATAAAGATCAAAGCAAAGGTTTTTCTATTATTTCTAACACAAAGTATATATGTACATATAGGTTAAATCCTTTGCACAAGTCAAAATAAGTATACTTTCCTTATCTCGTCTGATAACTTACTGTTCGATGGGTTGAAAAATAAAAGCCGCCAAATTAATAAATAATGCTTAGCACGTGGTCATAATATAGAATACTCTATATGTAATCCGGCCCTGTAAACGTTAATAACAATCACCTAAAAAAAAATGAACACTATACTTTTCATTTTACACCTTCCTTTGCAGTAGCAACAATAACAGGCACCCCTCTCTGCTGTTCCCTTTCCCCTCCCACCATGACGTTACGTTGTAAACAAATCAAAAGGAGGTCAACTATATTGGCACACAAAATGCGGGACAAGCAACAACAACAACAATAACAGCAAGTACAGTTCATAGATTTGTTGATGCTGAACCAAACCAAAAAAAAAAAAAAAAACCGAACTAAATAAGTGATGACTTGAGTAAAAAAAAAAAACCCAAGAAGAAGGAGATGAAGAAGAAGTGGTGAATGGGTGGAGGAGTAAAGTGCGTAAAGTGGGTGGATGGGGAAAGAAACAAGACAAAAAGCAGAAGCCCCGCCACCTTTTCGTTTACTAAGAACTTTCAATTTGATGATTGCAAAATTCTTCTTATGATTTTTCGGTTCCCCTCCTTTGGCAAATTGTTCAAACAGGGTGTGTGTGTGTGTGAGGGGTGGGTGGGGATGGGGGACAGGTAAACAGCAGAGCCATGTCGTTCTCTAGAAAATATTTAACAATTTCCTGCAATGTTTTGAAAAATATTTGTTACACAATAAGCCATAAAAATAATTCAACTATGGCAAAAATCAAATTCAAATGGTAATGTGTTCTCATTTTGTGTGCAGGAAATGTTGCGGAATAGTTCTACATCTTCTTCTTTCACTTCTTCTTAGAATATGTATTGTATATATATGTACATACATACATATACAATAGTTAATTAAGTCCGATTATTGGGGGCGCACATTTATGATATGCTCCAGATGATTATCTTTAAGAGGCAGACGGCAAACAACAATCAGCAGGAGGCAACTTTATTCTACTTAGAGCCAATTTAATAATAAAAAAAAGAAACAACAACAACAGAATGGTGTTAAGTCTCCGTTGTATACCTTTCTTTAAAAGCTTCGACCACTAGCCTAATCGGAAATTCTTGCATTTCCCTTGCATTAAAAAGCCCCAAAAGTTTTAAAAGTTTTCTTCTGTATGACTTTTTGACCGAGATTGCAGTCCTAGTTTACTGGCATTATCAGATTCTGAAAAGTTCTTCAGGGCTCTGAGATACAAGCAGGATATAAAGAATCAAGAGAAACACCTGTAATTATCATTTATTATTTAGACATTCAAATAGTTTTTTTTATTGATTTTGCCATACATATATTATGAAATGAATGAGATGCAAGATAAGTAAATTATTCGACCTCCGTAGTATCTCGTATGCTTTTAACACACAAGTCTGCTAATTTTTATTTTATTTTTATCTGTTTACTTTGCTTACTTTTGTTGTACCATATTAACCCAATATTTTTGTGCTAAACTAAATTTTTCACAAAGTTTCTAAAATTTTTTTTAATGTGAATATATTGCAAATGAATTTAAAAAATTTCCAACTAAATTTTACACACTTTTTAAACATAATTTATATGTACATATGTCTTTAATTAACATAATCATATAAGAAATTACAAAAATCTGCAATCTCATATAATGATAATTTTTTATCCCAACCTAATAATATAATGAAACATTTAAATAGTAAATTATTTCATATCTCTCTCTCTCTCTCTCTCTTTGACCTAAATAGAGTTTGAATTTTTCTCAATGGGATATATTTTTTTTTTGTGTCTTATCATCTGTGTGCCCGAGATGAATTAAGAACTCTATTTCTTTGATTTTCAATTTCCTGTAGATGATTCTGCTGGTTTTCTTTTTAAATGAAATCGAAGTAAAAACTTAAAACTACTCTTTAAACTGATGTCGACACACTAATGAGCCATTAACACGCTTATCATCATCATCTAAAAAAAAAAGGGGGAGAGAGAAGGAGATGGAGGAGGGCTTTGGAAAGGTCGACTCCAGGAAAATTGGCCACGCACATGACAGACCAGACCCCAAAAAGTGTTGCCACGGCACGTAAAGAAGGGGTCAAAAGCATGAGCCAAGTCAAAGCTAGATGAAGGAAGGGGGCTGACTCTATATGAGCATTTCCTCAATTAGATTTTTAAAGCAAAATGAAAAAATGAAAACTGAGACGAACGAACGAACGAACGAAAGATGGAAAATGAATAGCGAAAAATATGAATGCAAATCGCATTAAGACGCGCTTTTAATCTGCTTTAAGGCATCGCGCCTCTTAACCCCGTTTGTAGCCACATTCAATTCACCCATCCACCCACCTACCTGAGTCTATTGGGTCCATTGGGTCGGCGGGATCATAAAAGTGCACCATTATAAACTAAGGGGGCAAGAGCTCGATGGAGGAAGGAGGTGCAGCTGCGGGAGGAGTTGCTGGTGAAAACTCTATAAGGAAAATCAATAAATTTACTAAACTGCAAAAAAAAAAAAAAAAAAAAAAAACGAAAAAGCGAAAATTCACCAAAGGAAAGCAAAATGGAAAACCCCTAGTGGAGGGGAGGGAGGTTAAATCCAAGCCAAAAAGCAGGCCACTTAAATGAATCTCTTCTTTCCCCTCAAGTAACGCCTCTAGCTAAAATTTTAAACAACAAAATGCGACACACTTTCCCGGGGAAAAACTAACAAAAAACAGAACCAAATTTTCTTCATTTCGTTTCGATCGATTCCATTGTTTATATTTATTTTATCACGTGTGTTAAATATTGCTGTAGAGCACTTAGTATTGTTTATTTAAAAATTTGTTTTTGTTTATTGCATGCTCAAAATCATAATCATCAATTAGTTAATATGCCTCTTCGAGTGCGTGTGAAATAATTTGTTGTTTAACACAATACGAAAAATGAAATCAATTGATATCATTAATTGAATATTTTGTAACAATTTGTAAACAATTATTTAACTGTTATTTTTGCACTGCACTGACAACGACACATATGTACCTCAGACATATCTGAACTAATATTAACAGTAAATTGCAGCCACATTTGTTAAAAAGGTCATCAAAAAAAGGTCTGAAACAGATAAATTCCTTTCAAAAGTGAAAAAAAAGTAAGAATACAAAAATTTTTAGTGCAAAAGTGATCTGAGTGACTTAAACAACAGTTAAAAGCCTTTAACGTTAGCATCTGACAATTTTTTTATTTAAAACATAATTCTGAAGTTGAAATCTATAAAATGGCATTTATTTAAAGCTATTAAAGTCTTAAAGTTTAAAGTCGACTTTTGATTAAAACGTGATTTTTGATTCATCTGTTTTAGCAATTATGTGGTACATTCTTCTGAATAAGGTTTAAATAATGTAAATCAAGAATAATTTCATAAGTTAGGCCGATTTCCAAGTACTTAAAAACATCTTTTGGCTGCGTTAGAACTCCTTTTTGAAATTGCCAGCCAAAAAAGGTGAAATAATTAATCAAATTATTTGAAAAAAAAAAAACAAAAAAAACCACAAGAAACAAAAATTAAGTTTGTAAATAAGACTAAGACTTATCGTTAAACTATTCTTGGATGAATGAAAAAAAAAATAAGACTAACAAAAATGACTGCATTTACATATAGTAGTTATCTTGTAGGTAAGTTTTTTAGTAATCTGTGTGAAGTAAGCTTTGAGTCACTGTACATGCGAAGGGAACAACGATTCTCGATGGCTTTCTTTAAATTATTTTTCTAAGAGCAAATACAAATCTTATTGGATTGGTTATACAAAGCTACATCTCTATTCCTATGTACAGATGTGCATACATATATCCACTTTCAGTTGATTATACAACTAATGAGTTTAAGGATAGACCAAATCAATATACCCTTTTTTTTTGCCAGAAAAGTCAACCCACGCTGCAATAATACCAACAGCAACAAGTACAATAAATTTCAAATGCAAGAGAGATTACGAAATCGCAATCGAAAAGAAAACATAACGGTAGAAGAGATATGTAGATAGTAAGCACGAAGAAACAAAAAAAAAGCGAAATAAAAAAAGGAAAAAAACACACACACACACAAATAGAAAAAAGTCATAGCAAGTTAAGGAAATTATGAAGACCGATCGAACGATGGCAGCGCTGCCGCTGCAAAAGTTGCTCTGCTCTGCTGTTGCACAGAAGCGCGCAAAGAAAATAAAGAAAAATGAGGGGAAACAAAAGTTGCGCGCAATGAAAAGAAGTACAAAACACAAGAGAAAGAGCGAAGAATGAAGAACAAAAAAGCAGCGGAATAAGCGTAACTGGCAAACTGAAGTCAAGAAGAACAACACAAGAAGAACACGCAAACGAAAAGAATAGACACACACACACAGACACAAGCACGCCCAAGAGAAAGAGTGCTGGCGGTGGAAAAGAGATGGCAACACTTTCAAAGCAAATGATAGTTAAGAAACACCAAGAAATTTTTTTTTGTTTTGTTTTTGTTTTAGTAACATTAACTTAATTGCTAAGCGCGCACTCACCTTTTACTTTTAATTTATTTTTAACAGCCACGCATGCGCAGAAAATGCGCGAAAATGCAAAATTCAAATTCGAATTGGAATTTGTACCCCGGCGGCGGCAAATGCAAAATGCAAAAACACAGCAGTTGTTTATTTCTCAATTGTGTTTGCACTCTCAACACACACACAATCACTCACACATATGCACATGCATGAACGAATACACTTGAACGCAAAACACACACATGCACACAGATAAGGAGAATTTTTTCTCTGCTGCTGCGCTGCCGCTACTGCTGGTGCAATTGCCGTTTGCTTTTTTTTTTTGTTGTGTGCAAGAAATTGTTAAACTATTTCTTACTATTTTATTATTAACTTTTTCTTGTTTTGCTGCGTGCCGCTCTTTTTCTTTTGCCTCTCTTCGTTGATTATTTATTCCTCCTTGCCTTCTGCTTCACATGCACTTTTAGCGACGCTAACGCACACACTTACAGACACTCGCACACACACACACAGAAAATCATCACACATGCATTTGAAGACAATGCAAAAACAAAAAATGCATTTTGCCAATATATAAACAAATAAAAAAAAATGATCAATCCGCGGCAAATATTTCACGTTGTTTTATCGGCGTTTTCCCACATCTATTTCCATTTTTGGCCATTTAATTTTCTTTTCGACAGACGTATCACCAACCGCACGACTCTTCGGCTCGAAAACAAAAACAACAATAATTAGAGATGGAAAACTCATCGACAGCACAAAATAATCGGCTAAACTTGTAAGTTATCGATAATCATCAAAAATATTCGATAAGTCGTCGCAAGTAATCGATTAAAATTTAAAAACAACGGTGGTTCACATCGAACCACATCCAACTCCTTGCAACCACGTCGAACTCAAGCCATTTAAGTCGAACGTGCATGAAAAGAGTAGAACAATTGAGGCCAACCGCAACCATTGATCCCAACCAATGAGGCGAACTGCAACCGCACAAAAAAAATCGGCTAAACTTGCAAGTTATCGATAACCGCCAAAAATATTTGATAAGTAATCAACTAAAATTTAAAATCAAAATAAAATGGCAAATATTGAAAAAAAATTCCGTTTTAGTCCTTTAATTCAAACATCTATCTGATATTAAAAAAAAAAAAACAACAACAAAAAACAATAATAAGATCCGAACTCTTAGCGAAAACACAAAGCCGACTAACGCATACTCTTCATAATACATAGACAAAACTCATTAAAACTGATGTCATATATTTTTGTAAGCAGGAAGATCAATATTTTCCAATGACATTATAAATTCCATTTCGTTGATTCCAAATCTACCAATCTATTTCCAGCCAAACGATTTCAAAATAAAGGCGGGAAGAAATCCGTTTGTATGTAATTTGAGCACATATTTATTTAACATGATAAGCATATTGTATGCAAAGTCCAAGAATCAGTGGTTTTTTATTTGACATAAAAAAGAAAATTAGTTAACATTGCGCCAAAAATCAAAAGAACTATTGCAGCTTTGAACTAGTACAGTCGAATTGTTACTACAGGACATTAAATAAAAGGATGGTGGTCAAGAGCTATTTTTAACTACTTTTGATTTAATAGATTGGAATAAATTTCCGTTCGCCACGTACTTATTTTTTTTAAGAAAACAACAAAAGATTTTCATATCAAACAAAAATATTTTCAAAATATCATTCAAAAATGATCATTAAAATTTTTGTTTACTTCAAAATTATCTCTAGTTTCGCTAAAATCGTTCCCTAAGCACTTAACCCCAAAAAAAACTTCATTGAAAAACAAAATATTGACTATAGTTTGCATTCACTTCAGCATAAAATAGAGTTTCATTTCAATTAAGTTAATTATATTACTTTTTACACTATTTCTTTAAAAGAACACTTTTATTAGTGATCGATCCACTGATCCGCCAGCTTTTCGATCCCATACTCTGATCCGAGGGCACAATAACCACACACACAAACGCATTATTTAGATACTATTGCACTTAAATCATACATTTTTCTTAATTGTGTTTCCTTTCTTTTTTTGTTTTTGAGTTTCTCAATGCGATCTCGCTATGTCCGAGAAGAAGGCTAAAATATCCTGTATATTAAATTCCAGATTGATCATGGCTCCTGCATAACATTTCTGTATGCGCTCCTCGAGATAATTATACTGGGCAATGAACTCCTCTTGCATGGCATGCCAGACGACTTGCAATAGGTTCTCCTCTTCGGACAAATGTTTCTCTACCTTCTTGTAGAGGTTCTCCAAGCCCTTTTTCACCTCCCGTGCTGGATACTGGCTAATGACTTTGCGTAACTCCTGCTTGGAGAAGGCCATTTGGTAGCTAATCTCTGTTTCCTTGACACCTTGGGCCACCTTTTGTTGCACACCCTCGAAAAAGAGCTGTCAAATAGTGTCGATAGTTTAAAGTGGATTAGATGAACAATTGGCTATTGGCGATTTCTTTCTACTTACATTTAACTTTTCCAAGGGACGCCCGAAATACTGGGTCACATACGCTTTAAGGGCATCATTGTAACGTAATTTGGCCTCCTTTTTAAGGGCATCGAGACCAGGGACCTTGAGTTGAGCCAATAGGGCATACATATGATGATAGTTCTCCATGCGGACCACTTGCGAGGGAGCTTTCGGATGACTCTGCGAATGGAAATTGATGCCCTCGAAGATGGCATTGACCAATTGAAGATACCATTTATCCATGTCGGTGCGTCGATCCGATTTACGGAAAATGCCCTCAGCCGTTTGGGCGAAAATCTCAAAATTCTCCACATACGGCAGAATTGCCTTGGAACGTTTGTGCAATTTGTAATCCTTGATGGTCTGCAGTTGATGGGTCATAAAACGATCGAAATTCCTTTTGACCTGTACCAAGGCGAATCCGAATGTCTTACTTAGAAAGGAATGTGTATCCCGGGCAGACATGACATGCTGGGTCAGTCGAACGAATACATAAAGGGAGTAGCTAAATGGGAGACAGAAAATCAGTTGTAATGTTTCATTTAAGGATCGGTGATTACTCACAAGCTATCCACTCTTTCAAAACTTTGTATAAAGCTAACCAATTCTGGTTCTAGGCAGCCAAAGAGACCAATCATTAGATTTCGTACATCCTCATTGATCTGACGATCGATTTTGTCCTGTGGCGGCACTCCATCCACAGTGGGTGAAGGTGAAGATGCCGCAGCAGCAGCAGCAGCCGCCGAACCCACATTCAGCGACTGGGACATTATGTCTGGGACAGCCTTCTCCATTTCCAATGTGGTTTGTGTGTTCTTTGTTGTGGGACTTATCACATCCATTTGAAAGAAATTGATGCAAAATAGTTGCTCCTGCAGGGCAATGGGTTCCAATTCGGCCAGGACTTTCTCCAGCAGAGCATCGAATCGTATCCGATCGGCAGCTTCCACTCCAGGACCCCATTGATCCCGATGTACACCCAAGGTGCCATATTGTGTAGAGGATAAAGTAGATTTTCGAGATGACGTCGACATATCGAGATCTTCGCGTGAATTGCGTAGCTTTTCCGACACCTGAAGCTTTGCCTGCAGAGAGGGAGAGCGAACATTAGAACAAAGACTTCTCCTCTCATTGATGCCAAATCTTACCAGATTGAAAAAGTTTCTCACATCCCTGTCATAGATCTTGCTCAGCGATGTCGTATAGACCTTCATCAGTCCATCGTAGGTCTTGCGATCCATGGCCTTGCACCAGTGCATTAGCTCCGTATATGGGGTCAACTCCCGATGTACATTGGAGTGATTGGGCAGCGTTAGTTCAGTACTTGTTAATGGCATGTCGCCAATCTCGTTACCCAAATGTATGAAGAGATTATTCATAAAGCGACTAACCGTAGCCGAGAATTTCTGTTTCCATTTCTCGAAACGTTTCCTTTGATCCTGCACCGCCTCCAGACGCAACAGGGCCGGATCTATATCACTATTCATTGCCTGTTGCAGACATTGGGCAGCAGCTATTGCAGCCTTTCTACCGGCCACTGTCTTTAGGTCTGGCTCATCTAGAGCCTGTTGCTGGCTATGCGGCAAGTCCAATTGGCTCTGCAAGGCAAAGAAGGCTTATAAACAGAATACGGATAAATGGCTAGAAATTTGTACACTTACAATAACTTTATTGAGCTCCTTCATTAGTTTGATATTATTATTGTTGGCTATCTCAATCATGGCATTCTTGCCGCCTATTTTCTCCATTGTCTCTTTAACATGTCCTAATATATCCTCATACGAGTCCAGACGAGTTTCGAACCCATCTGCCTCCGATATGGCCTTATCTATATGTTCCATCATTTTCAATACCTTTTGCTCTGAAGCCAGCACACTTTGTATATTGGCCTAAACGAAAGAGACAGGGAGAGTGAGAGAGATTAGAAATCCTTTAGAGAAATATATATATACAGAAATAAATGTATGTATGCTTACCCCATCTAGATCATGCAGTTCTTTGGACAATTGTTCTATGAATTGTTCCGCATCTTTGATGGCAAAATCACATTCAGAGAATAGTTTACCCAACTCATTTGCCTCCTTGTCCGTCAGTGCTGTAAACTCTTGGGCTTCTTCCTCCTCGTCATCGTCATCATCACCATCGGAATGCTGATTGGTCTTTTGATTGTTGGGCGTATTCCTGCTACTGCCGCCTATGGCAATCTTCTCGGGCGATTTCTCCGACAACCAGGCAATGGGCACATTCCGAAACTCCGCACGCTGGCCACCGCGTACATATTTCTGGATTTGCCTATTAAGGACAGCCAGGAAATTTTGTCTCTCGTGCAGATTGAGGGCATACCATTTGTATAGCTTCTCCAATTGTATATCGAATTCATGGGTTTCAAATTGCTCGTTCCGGCCATCAACCCACTTGATCTCATCCAATTGCCAGCTCCGTTTCTTCTTGTATTCATTTTCCCGCTCACGCTCCGACTGTTTGACAAGGACCAATGTGACCACTGCAACGGGTGGAGCTGTTGTCACCACACACAGATAGCAGGCCCGCTTATCCTTCTTCTTGACCACTGTGACCACAGAGAGAAGTCGCTCGCCGCTTGCTAGGAACAGTTCCTTTTGCAAGATGTGCTTGATGTTGGCCAAGGTGCCAATGGAGAGCATGTCTAGTGGGGGGAATGTTTCGAGCAATCTAATTAGGGCCAACCTCTATGGAAATTACTATTTTTTTTTTGCCAAAATAAAAACGCCTCTGCTCAGATATGGCAGTTTGGCCATTTTTAGCTTTAATTACTCACGGCTTATCAACATTATCGATAAATCATCATTCCTCGTTAAGTGATCGAACAGCTGTTGTCGCTTCTGCATTTTTGGTATTGCTAAATTTTCTGTAGTTTTGGTCACACTGTATTATAAAATCTTTGGGTAAGGCTCACCAGAAAAAAAAGGGAAAAATTTAATTTTTTTTTATTATTTACAGCAAATCTTAATCATGTTGGTCAAGCACATTGTCAAGCAAGGGCTTCTGCTCAAGAATGGTACGTTTGAGCTCCCAAAATAATCCTTTTTCGCTTAACCTTTGAAAATCCAAATTACATAACAAGAGTGTATGAAATTAAAAAGGGGAAGCGCGGGGGGAAATCAATTTTTACTGATTTTCAATTTGTTTTCTTTTTCTTTTAATTCTGCAGCTGGTGCCATGTCTCGCGCCGCTTACCATGGTGGTCACCATCAGCATTCCACCATGAATGACTTGCCCGTGCCAGCTGGTGACTGGAAGGAGCAGAACAGCCAGCAGAATGCCAAATACAATGCGGTTCTTGCCGCTGGCGTTCTCATCCTGGCTGGCACCATTGGCTTTGTGAGTGACTCTTTCTTGCCCATGGCCAGGATTGAAATTTTAATCAACGATCCATTGTTTTGTATATTTCAGGTTAAAGCCTCTGGCCTGATCCATTTCAACTACAACCCTCCCAGCAGCACGGATTAAGTCATAGAAGCCCCGTCAACATTTTTTCTTGTACCATGATAAACAAATTATGTGTTAAATAAGCTTAAAGTGGCATTATTATGTAGTAAAATCCACAGATCCAAAACACGATAAATTCAGAATTTCGTTTTTAATTGCCTCCTACGTAGATTTCATTCAATCTCTGTTCTGCTGTAGGTAAGGAACTCAAGTGACCCCAGACCCATAAAAAACCCTCGAAATCTATAAATTTATATTGGTGTTTTTTTTGTTTTGTTTTTAATGAGTAATCTTTTTTAGTAGACGGGACCATCGTCTAGATTGTCCTCGTCCTCATTGTAGGCTTCGCCATTATCGAAATAACTATTGCCATAGTCATTCTCCTCATCCATTTCATCATCAAGGGCCGCTTCGGGATCCGCCTCGTTCTCATCCTCGTGCTCCGAATCCGATTCCTTCTTGGCCTCATCGTTGTCATTTTCGCCGCTGGATTTCAGTTCCTTCTGCTCCAGCAGTTTCAGTCTATCCTCAATGTTGGTTTTCTTTTTGGCCAGCAGTTTGGGTTTCGAATCGCCAGCCGCCTTACGCTTGCGATTCGATATATTTAGCTCGCGGGGCATAAATTTATAATTGAATTCGGGTTCCTTTTTCGGTTTCAATCCCTCCAATGCCCGTTCCCGCCAATCCTTGATCTCTGTTTTGGGTTTCTCGTTGCTGGCCGAAACTACATAATAAGGAGAGTCGCGCATACGATTCAAGAACTTTTCCTTCCACTGCAGCTGATAACTTTCGGCATCTGTGGTGTCCAGGGCGATAGGTTTATTGAGCACAGGTGGAAATGTGGGCGGCGGTGCGGATTGTACTGGTAATTCTTTGCTGCAGCCGAGCATAGCCAGTTGCTCGGCGGTAAAGGTTCCAGTTTTTCCACCTCGTCCTCTTCCTGCCATTATTTACAATTTGTTGTTGATTTCTATTCTAGTTTTTAAAGATTTATTTACAAAATTTGCGCATGTTTCGGGGTCTGCAGCGCTGCCACCTTGTCCATACTGCAGGCATTTTTCAACACTAGGCTTTTCTCACTGTTTGGCGCTGCCAGAGGGCTTGATTATTGGCGGTCTTTTTGAACATAGAAATCGAATTTTATGAGAAAATATGTTTCCAAACTCACTTTGTTGAACAATTAATTTTGTTGCAATTAATTTTAAAACCCTTTTTTTTTTTTTTTTAAAACAAAATTGTTATTTTATTTTCTTTTAAATATCATTTTTATTTCTCTTTTGCAATATTCTGTGTGTTTTGTTTTGTTTTGTTGTTGTTGTGGGGTTTTTGATCCTTTTTCGTTTTCCGTATAATATTATGCTGTAGCGCATATCAAAACGCACAGTTTTTAAATTTATATTGTTTGTTTTTTTTTTTTAATATAATATAGAAGTTACAGAAATATATTTATATATATATATATATGTATGTAGATTGGGCATTAAATTTGTCTTTTCTTTATTTTTTTTTTTTGGATAGTTTTTTGTTTGTTTTATAGAATAGTTAAACAATTGGGGTCGGGGCTGCGTGGGGGATGAGCATGCGAATTTTTGCTGTTGTTTTTAAGATTTGTATTGAAATCAAGAGAGATGATTGTTGATAATATGTGGTTTCCTTTGTTTATTAATATTTGGTTTTACGTATAAAAGTTGTTTGTGTTTGTGTGTGTGTCTGTGTGTTTGTTTTTTAAAATCCATAAAAATATCAGATAATTACAATTGGTTTTTAGTTTCGCTTAGTTGCATCGTTTTTGTTTATGATGTGTATAATATAATGATAATAATAATGATAATAATAATATATGTCTTAAAAGCAGTTTTTGTGTAGTTTTTTTTTTTTTTTTTTTTTTGTTTTTCTTTATCGTTTCGTACTCAGAACATAAATCAAATTTAGTCTTTGCCACTAAAAATATATATATATATATATAAATGTATGTATCGTATCGTATGTATTACCAATTGAGTAGAGTTTCTTTTTTTTTTGTTTAGTTTTTGTGTTTTTTAAATTTTATTTTGTTTATATAATAATAATATCTTTGGGATTTATGCATATTGTTGGTAATATTTGTTTTTGATATATGTATATATATATATATATATATATATATTAGACACGATCACAAAAAAAAAATTGTTTTATATATATTTATATACGAAAAAGTCTACAAGTTGGTTTTTCTTTTGTTTTTTTTTTTTTTTTTTAAATAGGGTTTATGTTAAGTTAAAAACAAAGCGAGAATACGTTTTGGTAATTTTTTTTTTTGGGTGGGGGGAGTGGGGGAGGGAGCATGGGAGGAAAGGAAGGACTTGGCTTTACTTTACAATTAAAAAAAAAAAAAAACAAGGATTCAAATATTTATATATATATGTATATAGATATATGGATATATGTATGTATATATATATAATTTAGAAATTTGCTTTGCAACTCAGTTATCCATTTTTATCTTTTCGAAGCTATTTCTCTCTCTGCACACATATATATGACTAGAATTATATGAATTTTTCTTTTTGTTTTATAGAGATACTACTACAAGATAGAACTACATGGCTACCAAGTACGATATATTCTACGTATATATATATACGTGTATATATATAGTTAGTTAATTAGTTAGATGTGTGTAATGCATGTAAGTCTGTGTGAGTGTGTGTGTGTGTGTGTAGTGTTTGTATGTGAGTGTTTCTTGGTTTTTTGTTTTTGTTTTTTTTTTTTAATGTCCATTCATTGCTTCATCGCTGGGCTTGAAGTTCGTTCGGTTTGCCGTATCCAGTTTTCCGTTTTCCGTTTTCCAAAATCAATTCTTCCTGTTTTTGAAGAATTCGTAGAATTCGTTGTTCTTGATGATATATATGTATGTATGCGAAATTATCTCTCGCACGGGGATGGCTGAACTAGTCGGAGGGGGAGTCGAGGATGCTGATGGTGGCTACTTACGTTTTATGAAATTACCTTCGGCATCTAACCAAATGCCATTTGATCCGTTTGATGATGATTCACCACCCATCCCATTCCTCCCACTACTATTCATCGTGTCCATCCCCGTTCTTATCATTTACCTATGCAATGCATTTGATATCTGTTTGAGGGATTGACCCACTTCACCCACCAGACGTTCATTATCTTGCATATTCTTGCTACCAGCCGAACGTAGATGCTGCGATTGTGTCTCCACTCGTGTGACCAATTCACGAAAATGGAATTTCGAATGCGGCGGCATTGATTCATTTTCGGCAAAGATAACACACGAGTTTTGCAATATATTCAATTTGTCGCTCAATTGTAACCATTGTGAGGCTGAGATGGCATTCACCGGATGCTTGAGTGACCCCTCGAGCAGTGTGACCAATTCCAATATACTCTCCCGGGATATTTGTGTCGAATTATTGCTATCGGATTGTGCCAATTTGGCAATGGGCGTGGCATAGATGGTCAGTTTGGTGGGTTTATGTGGAACAGCTGGCTTCTGTGGCAATTGCTGCTGCTGCTGCTGGAGTATAGTGGGCGGCGTTGGTGTATATAGCGATTGGGTCATATGGGCCATATGTTGATGATGATGTTGATGTTGATGGTGATGATGATCCGTGGGAAATTGTGGTGAGGAGGCATCCTCGGGTGTCTGGTCGGCGGTGGCGGTGGCGGTGGCGGCATCATCATCTGTGAAGAGTTGCGTTGAAAGAGATTTGTTTATTGCTGATATAGTTTGCTTGCTGCTATTGGTGGTGTTGGTGGTTGTGGTTGTAATGGTGGTGGTAGTGGTGGTGGTCGTGCTCGGGGGCGGTGGTGGTGGGGCAGCCGGCGGTGGCTTAGTGCTGGTTATGATTGAGATTGGATTGGGATTTGCTACCACTTTTAAACCATATTTGGGTGATAGCTGTGAGCCATTTATAATTGAGCTGCTGGCATAATCAGGAGCTGCTCCTCCACCAGTTGGCTGTTGCTCCCAAAGTTTCTTTAAGCTATTAATACTACCTGTGCTACGTCGTTTGCCCAAATCATCGGCCGTGCCTGCAGCATCCCCCGCATCCATAGTTGTCGATGACGCCGTTTCTATTTTGATTTCAGTCTTTTGCATGGCCTTTTTATTGTCATTGTTGATGATGTTGTTGGTGTTGCTGGCGGTGGTGTTGGTGCAGTTGGTGGTGGAATTGGTGCTGCTATTGGCATTGTTAGTGTTGCCGCCTCCCTGTGGTTCCACCTTACGCAAATGAGCCTTAAAATCGATTATATTTGTGGCTGGCTCATTTTTGGTTATAGTTTGTGGCAACTTTTTCGGTTCCACTTTTTTTAATTGGGCCTTAAAGCCACCAGTTCCACCAGATCCAGATCCAGAACCAGATCCAGCTCCAGCTCCACTTGGCACATTGCCATTTGTCATTATTTTTGTTTGCTGCTGCTGCTGCTGATGCTTGGGCAAGTTCATGCTTTCGGCAAGTTCAGTGACCAAAAGTGATACTGGATCCACCAGAGGAGGAGCAGCCGATGGGAGACTACCATTGGTGGACTCACTATTCGCCTTCGATTTGATTTCGGTAATAAGTTTCTCCTTCAGCTGAAGACTCTTTTCGGCGGCGGCGGTACCAGTCGTCTCCGGTGGCGAACCAAGCGAGCTGCATGAATCTGTCGATGGCTCTCGCTTTCGCAATGAGACTCCAAACCGGGAACTGGCCTCCTCCACACTGGGCGCCGTGTTGCTGACATCATTGCTGCTGCTATTTGGATTCTGTGCGACCAAATGGGCGGCATGCAAATGCTGTTGTATGGCCTGGACAGCACTCTCTGGTGCTGGTGGTGGCGGCGGTGGTTGTGCCTCATATTCCTCCGGTGGCGGTGGCAAATCCAACGGTGGCGGTGGAAATTCCAAATTTGCCAAAGCTGGCGGACCACCACCGATTCCGCCGCCACCGATTCCAGCACCACCCACACCAGAACCGCCGCGTTTTGGTGAATTACTAGAGCCGGCAGCACGGAATGAGGAGAATGTCATCATGGTTCCCTCGGTGGTGGTGCGATGTCGTTGCAATTTATTCAGACTGGCTGCAGCATTATTCTGCATTGTTACACCAC
Organism: Drosophila insularis; assembly: GCA_018903935.1. NCBI lineage: Eukaryota > Metazoa > Arthropoda > Insecta > Diptera > Drosophilidae > Drosophila > Drosophila insularis. The sequence continues at coordinate 1,417,011 of JAEIFP010000150.1, read as the reverse complement.
CCGATGAATTGCTGCGAATCATTTGCTGGGGTCCAGAAATGGCCACACTGCTATTGGCTCCTCCAACCTTTGCCGATGGCGGCGTTGCGCCTGCTGCTGCTGATGGTCCCATCCTAGCGGCTGGCGTAGCTGGGGCATGACCATTCGATGAGGAAGATGAATTGCCTCCCTCACTGTTCGTGCTATCCTCGAGGCTATCCAAAAATGCTCCAATGCGCGCCACCTTGGGCAGAGTGCCATAACGATTGACCACACGTTTCACATTCATCACCTCGAGGGCACCCACGGTTATGGGATGGGCAGCTGACAGTGGAGAGGATGATGCAGTGCCATTTGGCATGGGCTGCTGCTGTTGCTGCTGATGATGCTGAGAACGCTTACTTTGACGCGTCTCCAGACCACGATTACCCATCACCGGAGTGGGACGCTTGAATGAGCTGTGCTGCTGGGAGGAACGGGGACCCAGGCCGCCGCTGGAAAGTAACGAATGCTGCATTTTGGTGGGCACCGCAGTTAAACTCTGCTCAAGACTATCTCCAGTGGCATCTGTATCGGGATCATTCACTGGATCGGTTTCCGAATCATAGCGCTGAGTCAAATTGTTAATGTCACGTGTGAGACCTAACACAAAATTAAAGAGAAGAGGAGCATTAACATAAAAAACAATTTCAAATATGAATATATAGAGATAACTCATGCCCGAAACGTGCTTCAATATGTGCTTCAATTCAATGGTAATAAGGACAGGGTGTGGTGTGTGTGTGTGTGTGTGTGTGTGTGTGGAAGGGTGTTTGGTTTGTGTGAGGTCTTGTTTTTGGTAGTGTATTTGTCAGGCGAAGTACAAGAAATAATCAAATAACAAGGAAAACAACACCAAAACCAAAAAAGAAAAACACACCAAAACAATAATTAAAAATATTACAAAAAATACATGTAAATATTGCGGGGTAAAATAAACAACTAATCAGCATAATTTAAGATAACAACAGAACACAAAAACTATTCTTAAATACATTAAATACTTTTTGGAATGCTTACAGAAACTAAAGGGAAATTATTTAGCTAAGAGTTTGTTTTAAAATCAAAATTAAATAATATAAGCTTCAGCAAAAGTCTAAAATAATGTTTAATAAATCTAAAAATAACAAGTTATTAATGTAAATAACCCATTAAAGGTAAATTTCATTTAAATTTTAAATAATTTCATTAAAATTAGGTAACTAAGTTAATAGATTCAGTTGATTTAACAATTTTAACCTGTTGGCTTTATATTTTTAAAGGAAATGTGTAAGATTATTCTATTTGATATTTCTATTTCTATTTCGATTTTGTTAGTTGTTTTTTTAATAATTGATAAACAGATTTTAACAATCAATAATAGAAAAGATAAGCAAAATATTTAAAGTTTATCTAATCAATGTTGTAAGCATTCAGAATATTAATTTCAAAATTATCTAAACAAATAAAATAATAAAATTCTTTTTTACGATGCTTAAGTAATACTTAATTTTCAATGGAAAGAGAATATCAAAAGGAATGCCTAAAGTAAAATTAATTATTTATAATCCATTATTTGAGATTTTACTGAAACAAAGGAACATTAATTAATTAAAATATAATTCACAAGTAAGTAAAAAACAAAGAACCAAAATAAATATATATAAACAATATAGAGAAAAAGAAAAACATAAAAAAAACTCTAATTCGATTTGGCCGAATAATCTTTTATATACCCTTGCATTTATATTAATGAAATGTTTATATTTCGATGATTATTTCAATAGAAATCAACTGGATATGTCTATTTTGAGCCCAAAAATCATTATATGCATACTTGACTAAAACAAGACTCTAAAATAATTCTTTCGAATGCTCAAAAAAGTGATTTTTGGATACTGCAATAACAGAAATGTAATGCTATGACCAATTAATCATGCATGAAATAAAATTAGTCAAAATGGTCATAAGGAACTGGTCATTTACTCCCGAAAAGAGAGTCATTTACGATCAGAAAATAAATAAATTTATTTCGGACTATTTCAAGAAGAAAGATGATTCGAAAGCAATCATATCTGATCAAAAATTCTATAAATTGCTGACTAAGCTACATATATAATAAGCATAAAATTGTCTAAAATTTTTGCTCATTCAATATGGATTTTTTAACAAAATTTGTTAACAGTCCTATATATGTACATATATACATACAGTCAGCAAAAAAAGTTTAAGTAAAAGAAGATTTCTTGACAAAATTTGATGAAATAGTAGCTAAAACAAAGGTAAATGAAATGAAATGAAAATGAATGAGCTCACTTCGTCAAATAATTGCTCTAAATGTAAACTAATCATAACTTAATAATTCGCCCATTATTGAAAGGATACTGATAGAAATAATATTAATTTAAGCAGTTTACTTAAACGTTTTTTGCTGACTGTAAACAGTTAAATGTATTACAAATTACTTTGAACAGACTTACGGACATAAATATATATAAACTTATTTCCTTTGCAAGGGTATAAAACAATATAAATTGTTGATATTCTTATAGAAGTTAGAGGCGTAAGAAAACTATTGTAAAAGAATTAAAATTCAAAATAAACATGCTTCAATCAAGAAAAATTAACAAAAAATATCAACAATTATATATCTATTAGGTAAATAAAATAATACAAAATACAAAATAATTAAATATATTAACAGAAAGAAACAGAGAAAGCGAACCCAATAATAACGAAAAATGGAAATTCTTACTCCATTGACAAAAAATACCTCGAAAAAATATGTCGTAAAGGAAACTACTGCAGGAAGACGATTTTTTAATTGAATACTGTTGTTGTTGTTGGTGCCGTACTGGCAATTGTTGTTGTTGTTGTTGTAATAAATGTTGTTTTTGTTGTTGTTGTACGGTTTGTGTACGTATTTGTTGTTGTTGTTGTAGTTGTTGTTGTGATATATGGGTAGGAATTTGGGTTTTAAAATTTCTACATAGGGTCTGACTGAAAATGTTGACAGATTTCAAATTTCTACTACCATTCGTCGCCGATGAGGTGGCATTGTTGAGCTCATCAATAAAATTGCGTGCATCCTCCTCACGATATGTTGAATCCCGACTGCTAGAGAGCAGGCTAAATAACAACAAATGTAAAGGATCAATTATAAGTATAGTTTTTGGAAAGGAAGGATATACATATATATATACATATGTATCTCTTACCTAGTTCTTTTGGGCGGTGCTGGGGCCTGTTTGCCTTGCTTATTGGTGGTACGACGCATTTGAACATTACCCTTATTACCCTGGCTAGAGAAGGTGCTAAGCTTGGTAGAACTGGAACCGGTCTCTGTGAATGGAATGGGGGATATATGTACATATGTATATATGATAATAACCATATTTTGGGGTTGGGGAGAAATGGTTAATTTTCTCTCTCACCTGACATGGGTGTGCTTGCTTGCTGCTGTTGCTGCTGCTGCTGATCATGATGACCACCTGGTGTTAGGCTGGAGGCATTCGGCGGCGGCGGCGGTGGTAAACCCTTCTTAACCATTTGCGGTGTTAGACTTAGAGATGCCGATGCCGATGATGAGGCACTGGCTGGGGCTGCAGCTGTTGATGCAGTTACTCCAACCAATCCTGCTGCTGTTGCTGTCGCTGCTGTGGCTGCTGTGGCATTTAGCTGTTTCTCAACCGCTTCGGTAATGGACGATTCCTGCGGAGCGAAGAATGAGATACGTTCACGTTCATGTGGATCAATATTGTTGTTGTTGCTATCACTACTGTTTGCCTGCGATGCCTTTGATTGTAATCAAAGCTCAATGCCATCGTCCTCGATACGACGATGGTGGTGGTTGTGATGCTGACGCTGACGCTGACGCTGACGATGCTGATGCTGATGCGGATGCGAATGGTGCGGATGCTGTAACTGGTGGTGCTTGTTGCCCATTGTATTCTGTTGTCGCCCATTTCTATTATTATTACTTTTATTTGTATTATTTTTTGCTTTATATCTATTATTATGATCGTCATCATCGTCGCCATCAGCTTCATAATCATCATCAATATCATAATCATCATCATCGTAATCATAATCATTCTCATCATCATCATCATCATCATCTTTATTATTATCATCATTATCATCATCATCCCAAACCTCAACCTCCACCTGGATGTGCTCACCGTCACCACCCACCTGAAACATATGCTCCAGAGCATGATGAATGCTCTTAAATGTGGGCCTATCCGCGGCATCCCATTGCCAGCATTGTCGCATCAGATCATAAACCTCGGGCGGACAACCGGGCGGTCGCTCCATGCGATAACCCTTCTCTAGCTTATGATAGACATCGGTGAGATCAATGCCCGGATATGGCGACATCCCATATGTCGCTATTTCCCATAGAAGAACGCCAAAGGCCCATACATCCGATTTAGTGCTGAACTTATTATACGCCAATCCCTCTGGGGCTGTCCATTTGATTGGAAATTTGGCTCCAGCATGCGCCGTATATGTGTCATCTCGCATTAGACGGGCCAAACCAAAATCGGCCACTTTGACCAATTTATTATCACCCACCAGACAATTGCGGGCAGCTAAATCACGATGAATATAGTTACGTGATTCAAGATAACTCATTCCCGAAGCAATCTGTGTGGCCATATAGAGAAGGGCGACAGCATCTAGAGTCTCACGGCCGGCAGAGCGTAAAAAGTCCAGCAGATTGCCATGTGACATGAATTCGGTGATAATATAAAATGGTGGCTCACGTGTACAGACACCTGTAGGAAAGACAAACAAAAATTTGATTCAATAATGTCTTGAGTTTCAGTTTCCACTTACCAATTAGCTGCACTAGATTGGGATGTTTCATCTCTTTCATAATGGCAGCCTCCTCCAAGAAATCCTTGAGAGCCATTGTATCTTCTTTGAGTGTTTTAACGGCCACAGTATTGCCATAACGTTTCCAGACAGCCTCATATACCTCACCATATTGGCCACCGCCCAATTTGTGTTTCATCATTATATCGGTACGACATATTTCCCATTCATCGGGCTCTGGACTTAGCGGGAAGACAGTTGGTTTATTTTGTTTAGGAGCTGGATAGAGTAAAGGTGTTATCAGGCCATGACCCTCATGTGGCACACTATGATGATGCACTAGCTCGGCGAGTGTATTAAATTTGGCCTCCTGTGTGACAAAAACTTTGCCATCAGGATCTTCAGAGATGCGATAATGATAGACGCGACCATCGTATCTATGGGGTATGCAAAAGAAAAGTATTTGTTTGAATTGGAACTAAAATTGTATATGTATTCGAGAACTAAATGAATATATTCAAACGTTAACAGCTTTTAACCTTTTTGTGGAGGACAAAGATTAAAAGTTTTCACAGTCTCATTTATTTGATTAACTGAATACACTCAAATGTATTCATGCAGCTCTCAAAAGTGTATATTTTTGTCTTACCTCAAACTAATACTTCTTTGGCCTGGCGAACTTTCACTTTCACGTACTAGAAAACTTCCATTGATGCCCGAACTTAATAGATATTCGGCAGCATTACGTGAAATGGGACCATGATACCAGGAATGCTTTTCCAATGAATTTAATGGCGTTACATAATTGGATGGGACCCAACCGACATTACCCGAATCGGAATGTGCCTCACACCATTCACCGGATTTATTATAGCTCAGTATACGGACTTGTTCGCCTTTTTTCAGGCTTAATTGATTCTCACCGCCAGCCTGGAAATCATATAATGCGACAAATAGCTGCGGATCATCTTCTTCTGGTCCGGGGGCCAAGAGATTCTCTTTGGAAGTCCAGCGATGTGTTGATTCAAATACAGATGTGTTCGAACTATGACCACCTCCTCCTCCTCCCATTGATGACAGAACACCGGAATCCTGTTGCAATTCAGCGGCATCTGCTAACAATGAGGCTGCCGTACTACCGGCCGGAATGTGTGGCAATGGACGTGATTGGAGCAAAGCTTCTGTAATAGATTAGACAGAGAGAGACACAGAGAGAGAGAGAGAGAGAGAGAGAGAAAGAGAAAACAAAGAGAAAAAGAAAGAGAAAGGAGAATAAAGTATTTTAGTTAGAGTTGCAGTTGGAAGTTGAGTGAACCGATCTTATATGTACATATATAAAAATAATAATAACAAAACAATGTACAAGAGCAAAAGTTCCTACTGTCAAGGTAAACCCGTTTCTCACACACTCACACACAGACACAGACACAGATAGAGAGAGAGACAAACACACAGGAATGCGGGCAATTTGTGGAGCATTTGTGGATTGGATAAATGCGGAATAGTGTGTGGGGGGAAGGGAGGAAAACACGAACGGATGGCTGAAAGATAAACTCTTTTTCTTCCATTGAGAAAATAAATTATGCATAAAGAGCGGCATAAAATTACACAAAACGATTCAAGCAGGAACGAAATCCAACACAACAATACGCCTTTATTGTGGGAAGTTTCTAACTGATCTAACTTCTGGCTGAAGCTGTCGCCACAACTATGTAAACGGCGGGTGGGGGGGGATCTGATGGGTATCCTCCATCGGGTGGAAGGGGGTTAACAATTAAATTGTTCACCTGTGGGAAAACTCAACAAAAAAAAAATTAACCTCCTCTAGTAGTTTATTCTGGGGAAATGAAAGAAATTTCCCCTTGGAACAATTTCCTTTTAGCCATCCGCCAGTGATTGTGCCCTTTCGTATTATAGCGTATTCGAATGTCGTTGAAAAAAGTTTTTCCACTTTCCCTAAATTCTTTCAGTGTTATCTCTCTGTCTGTCTCTCTCACCCTCCCTCTCGCTCTGATGATGCATTTGGCTTATTACAAATAATTGAGAAAATTTACATATTTATTTCGTTCAACGGGTTTTTTTTTACCCACTTCCGTTTGGGAGCCCACACTCTCTTTCCCTTTCTGTCTCTTCACCCCCCCCCCTTTCCGAAACTTAACTCATCTCATGACATGAGACACCGCTATTCTCTATTTTCCAAGTCCAAGTCAAAAACCAAAATTTTCTAAATTTATTTCATTCCCCCATCCTCCCTCTCTATTAGCTCTTTAAATGTGGGTGGGTGTTGTGCATTGTGGTGGTGGTGTGTGTGTGTGTGTCTATGTGTGTTTCTCAAAGTCATAAAATTCAAATAATAAATACTTAATGAAATATATTGAGAAGGGTTCTGTCTCTCGGGTTTCCTCATCATCTCCACTTCACCTCCCCTTCCTGACTTCTCTTTCTATTTACCACTCCTTCAAATAGATGGGACCCCAATATGGTTAATTTATGCGCGCGAGACAGGAAATATTAATAGTCCGGGACAGAAAAAAAAAAAAAACATGGTAGGTAACCTCACCGGAGAAGGGAATAATGATATTGCACTATATAGAAAGAGAGCCATGGGGGAGGGGGTGTAGAAGAGTCAGACGAGACTTTGATCTGTGCAGAGCGGATATTATATGTAGTATATATCAATTTTTGGTGTTGCTGTTGTGTGTGTGTGTTATAGTCTGGGGGGACTGAGGCTGACAGAGATTAGCTGCTGCTTATGGTAATTGTGTATCCAATTGGTCCAATTTTTTGTTTTTATTATTATTTTTTTTTTCTGTATGACTCATTGATATGACATGTTTATTTTCTTCTTTTTTTTTTATTTTACTTCTTGCATCGAGTCATTCAAAAGAATCTTTTGAGTCAGAGAGAATAGATGGAAACCCATTACATATTATGGCTTAAATGGCCACAAAATCGGAGAATAGACTTTTCAAACATTTGTCATCTTAGAATCACATCAAATCTTAGTAATACATATATATATATATATTGATTGTAATGGAATGACAAAATAATGCATTTACAGCACTTAATATTGATTGAAATTAAACCATGAAATATTTTGGAGATTGCTGATCTTTTGAAATGAAACTGATGACCGATTTTCATGCTTTATTCTCTTATATATAATAATTCTCTTTAATTAATAATAATGACAGTACTATAAAAAAAAAATTGGTTTAAATTTTTTTGTTGTTGTTGTTTGGTTGTTGTTGTTTTTACCTAAATTTATGTGATATTTGCCTTGGTGGCTGCGAAAAGAGCTGTGTTTCGTACCTGCAGAAGAAAGAGAGAGAGAGAGAAAGAGAAAAAGAGAGAGAGAGAGAGGAATAGACGTAGAGAAAAGGGAATAAGAAGGAAAAGAGAGAGAATATCATCATTTGATTTGTGTTTTTTTTTTTTATACAAGAAATAACTAACTCTAAGATGATGCGATGTTTTTTATTGTTGTATGTACAGAATTCTATTTACAGTTAGTTAGATGGAATGACATCAAAAGCGGCCTAAACCACAGCAGGCCAATTAGAAAGAGACAACAAAAATAATAAGCCAAGATGAGTGAAGAGCCTGAGACAAGTCTACAGAGGCCAAACATTAAGTATAAACTTAAAATACTAAATGCTTTAAGTGAAAAAAAAATGAAAAATGACAACAGAAAAATGAAATGAAAAAAAAAAAATCTTCAAATGTTGTTGTTGTTGTCAGGCCGCCGGCCACGCCCCCACTTTTTGTCATCTCACAAAAAATGTAATTTGGTTAGAAAAAAAAGGGGAAAAAATGTTTTAAAAAAAAAAGAAGTAAACTTGAAATTGTAAGGCAGGGGCAAAGCGGCCGGCAGGCCAATGAACTTTCAAAATTGTCTACCACACATGGCGGCTGGGGGAAAGACGATACATGGGGACACTTGGGCCTCTGGCATGACGCATGGAACAGGGGGCATGGGGCATGGGAGGAGGCATCGTCATCTCACATCTCCGCGCCATTATAGCTACTTATGCAAGTTATTAGTAGGAATTGGAGCAAAGTTGTTGAGAGATTTCATTCATGTAGAAGAGAGGAAAAGAGGGGAAAGAGATTATGCCGATGAGGATGACGCGATGACGATAATGATCATAATGATGATGTGGGACTTGGCTCAAGTTGAGCTAAATGGCCAAATACACACACACACACAAGTGAAGTAAAGCTTAAGCCAAATGTAGAGCAATCACTCAAGTCATCATATTCTCTAGGCTTCAGGACCAACATTTTATTTTATGCAGGGCTAACCAGGATACCTAGGATCTTAAAAGTGATTTTCCTTTATATAAACATAAATCGTTATATTACATATTTGAATAAATCGAAATGTGCCTTTAAATATTGTTTAGTTTTTGATTCTAACATTTGAAATGATCTTGTCATTAGTTAGAAAAGTCAAAACATAAATGAAGCAAGTATTTGATTTTATAAATTCCCTTTAAATAAAGCTTAATGTTCATTCTGGGTCTAAAGGAGCTGTGGGGGCTTTTAAGGCCCAAATTCATAGATGGATCAATCGACCTTTCATATCTCTTTTTCCTCTAACTAGTGAGACTTTAAAACCCTTTAATAAATGCAAAAAAAAAATGTCATCTCAGACCCTCGCCAAAAATATTGACTTTTTGATCGATCCCCGATGCCGAATCCTTTACTATCATACATTTGTCTAAGCATACAAAACTCCTTACTCCTTGCTAAGCATTATTTTCTTGCTGATCATTTTGTGAAAATAAATTTTTTGTTTTTGCTCAACATATTCTTTTAGACAGGTTTTTTTTTGTTCAAATGACTTTAGTCTTTGATGACATTTTTTTTTTTATTTTTTTTTTGTGTTTCTATTCTTCTTTTGTTTCACAATTGGCCTTGTCCATAGAACATAGAAAACTTCTATTAAACTTGATGTGTCTGCTCATTTGTTATTGTCATCGTATACAGAGCTCTCTCCCCCATCCATCTGGACCCCTCCCCCACGCCTTTATCGCCCATTATCTGTGCTTAAAACGTTGTTGAGAATGTTGTGTGATTTATTGAAATGCACTTCTTAAAGGAACTTTTATGCTTCATTTTCTCATTTCATTCATTTGCAGACTCTGTCGTCGTTGTCGTTCCTTCTGACTCTGTGTCTGTCTGTGTCGCCCATTCAATAATTTACTTAGTCAGTCACTCAGTCAGTTTGTCATTCTCATTCTCATTTATTCACTCATTCATTCATTAGTTCGTTCACAGTCCATTCAATGCATTTGGTTGTTATATCTTCCTTTTTCTCTCTTTCTCTCTCTGACTCTCTTGTCTCACGTTTTGTCAGTGTTTTTTTTTCAGCTCAAGGGCTTTTGTATCATGCTTTGGACTTGCTTGGGTCTTGGGGTTTGGGCCATGAGCTTTGGTTTTAAGTTAAGTTAGCCTCTGGCTTCTACTTCTCCTTTTTAACTACTAAAATACTTGTCCGATTTCATTCACATGCACACACACCTACCTACCCCCTTCTCTTGTCAGGGGCGTGGCCAGTCAACAGTAATAAACTTTTACGGTTTAAATTTAATTAGTCATTTCTCTGGCTTCCGTTAAAGGCGGTATAAAAACAAAAAAACAAAAAGTACCCAAGGGAAATGGGGTAAAAAACATTCCTTTTTTTTTTTTGTTTTTTGCTTTTTGCTTGGTTTGATTTCAATTTGGCGGCTTTGGGAATTATGAAATGGAAATATAATTTAATGGACCCAGAAAATAAAAAAGCTCTCAATTTTCTAGTTCCTATAAACTGTCTGTACGAGTAAATAGTTTTCTTTTTAAAACAAAAAATAAACGTTTATTTTTTTATCTTCTTAAATGGCATGTGTAATATTAATTTCTCATTCCTTTGCCCTCTTTGTTGAAGAATTTCTTTAAAAAAATTGCCCAAGTCGACTATGTGATACCCCAAGTAAATAGTCAGAAACCTTTTGAAATTCACAAACATTTCATTTCTTTACAGGGTATTGAAATGCATATACATATTTGCATATGGCGCAAAAATAAAAAGAAGCAAGTTTTTTAGGGGCAAGTTTTTGAACCTCCCGCCCCTGCCGGACGAAAAGTGCGAAAAAATGTTGTACGAGAACTAGTAAAATTATCCAACCAAGTTGAAAAACAAAAACCGAAGCGGAGTGAAAAAAGAAGATGTGAAAACAAAAGGAAAGTTGAGGGAAGGTAAAGCGGCGGAGCGGGGCCAAATGGTAAAGGCATGGTTCTGGCCCTGCACTTGGCAAAAAAATAAAGTATAAAAGAAAGAAAATTCCACCCTTGGCTAGGCTATGGCTAGGGAAGGCTGGAAGGACGAATGTGACGTAGCGCCAGCGGGCAATTTTACCACTTTAATATTTTTTTTCTTTTTTTCGTCGTTGTCGTCGTTTTGTAAGGATTCCATACTCAAGGCTAAGGGATAAGGGCACACACACACACACACACACACACACTCATTTAGCTTTGTCGTGTTTGACATGTGACGACGACTTTGACGCAACTCAGAAGCCCTCTCTAGAGAGCCCACACATTGGACCAGACCACAGCCAGCATATGTTGCATAGAAAGTACGCAAAAGAAGTTGATGTAAAAATCAAGTGAGTGCAATAAATACACATTATTAAAGTGAAACAACGGTGGAACGTAGAAAGAGATACACAGACAGAGAGAGAAAGAGAGCGAAACCGAGAGACAAAAGCGAGAGAAAAATCAATAATGGGGAAAAACCTTTGGCAAAGAGCCCACCAAGTGTCATTCCATAAAATCGCATCATCATCATCTTCTCTTGGTTTTTTTTTTTTATGTTTTCTAGTGGGCAAATTAATTGAATGTCATTCGAAAGAAGAAGATGATGCTGGCTATAGAGAATAAGGGCTTGAGTGGACGGTAGGGGGCGAGGAGAAGTGTTCTGTGTGCACTACAAAATTTTATACAGCAGCAGTGCCAACTGTTTTTATCGATCCACTCAACGACCCCGCCCGACCCTCTTGTTTTCGCCCCAATGGTCGTCAGAGCCTCGAGGTTGGTTAGTTTCACTTTGGCATGTTGCAATGATTATGTCCTTGCCGCCTCACGTTGGCGGCCAATAAAAACAAAATGTCTATATGTCTATAGGGAAAAACTGAAAGTTTCTTTTTTTTTTATTTTTGTGCACCTGCTGCAACTTTATGTATATGTGTGTGTGTGTGTGTTTTTTTACCATTGACTTCAAGGTAAAGTACATTTTATGTTTAATAATGGCCAACTATAGAAATATTGGGCCCTCTTTATCCAGTGGCGCATCTGGAAAAACATTCTTTGAGCGTAAAATCGATAATTTGATATCGAAATTTAAGCAGTTAAAGGGATAAAATATCGTTATTGGGTAAAAAAAGTTTAGCTACTTTTCTTCCTCGAACTTTTGCCCCGGAAATAGAAAATCATTTATGAAATGAGGATGACTAAAAAGAAGTCCAAACTATAGTATAACTTCCCATTTTCTAGTCCCCGTCAGTTTACTATTGTTTTAGTAACCTTTTTACTAGTGGCTATTAACAACAGCATTATAGTTAAAATATTTAGCATTGTGTGTGCGTGTGTGTGTGTGTGTGTGTGTACATGTGTATGCTCATCTTTATAAGGTAGTTGAACTTGAAGTTTACAGACATGAAAATGCCATTCATATTCATAGGCCTCTCATCACGTGACTTGAAAACGATGACCAAAAAGCCGTGCGACCGGCCAACCGACCACTGGGCCCTTCTGTCCACTATGTACACACACACTCAACAAGATACACACATATTTATTGTCTATTTTAGTATTTGTTTTGTGAATGAAATTGACTTTTAATTGTTGTTGGTGTTGCCGTCGTCGACGCGTCTGTTGACAAAAAAAGAAAAAAGCAAATAATAATAATAAAAGAAAATCCATTGGCATGCACAAATTTTTGTGGCTATGCAAATGACTTTAGCCCCTCATAAAAGCGAAAAAGAAAGAGAGTGGTAGAGAGAGGGAGAGGGAAAGGAAGAGAGACACAGAGCGAGAGAGATGGAGACAAAAATAAGCATACGCCACCGTATCGTCATCGCGTTGGTCAAACATACAACCCATAACACAAGCAGAATGACTCACTCACTCACTCAGTCATTCATTCAACTAGGCAGTCAGCCAGCTAACCAGTCAGCCGGCAGGCAGGCAGGCATCATGGGCAAGCACAGTGGTTCGAAAACATACGAAGTGTATTAAATGTTCTTCTTTAAATTCAATGTACTAATCTTTTAATGCTCTTATGGGTAAACCAAAGTGTACATTTTTATTATAGGCATTGGATATATTTTTATTGTAAATTTACTTGCAATTTACGAAAGTTTTTTTGGTCAAGAATTGACCAAAAGTTTTCTAGGATGTATACCTTTTTGAAAGACATCTTATAGTTTGAGTTTAGAGACTTTTTAATACGCTAAAATCAGAGTTAGATCTAAAAAATATGCCGATCACCTTTAAAGAGATTCCTTGATTGGATGTTGTGCCGGAAAAAATGAAGATTATTTGAAGAACCGATATCCGTTTCTTGATTCTTTTTTTAAGAAGATTTTTATTATATTATTATTGTTTTTAATGCCAACTTGGTTCATAGATTGTATGTAAAGACTATTAGTTAATGTCATAATACAATTACAAATTATTGTTTGTTGGTTTGCTAAAGTTGAGGTTTTGTCTTTTTTTAACTTAGGGTATATAGAACATTGGCTAGATAAAAAAGATAAAACAAAATGTAGATTTCATCTATTATTTTTCCCTGTTCGCGTTTGCCTTTGTTTTTGTTTAGTTTGTGTTTATGTTTTATGGCTTATTGTCATGTATTCTTTTTGCTTTAGCTTTTGTTGTTGTTCTTTCATTTGCATGATATTCGTTGTTCATATGAGGATAAGAGTGAAACATTTTCATTCTCAAACATTTAAAAGCGTGGGCGTATTTTACAGATAATAAATTGTACAAAGTGATAAAAAAAAAAAAAAACAACTCAAAAAGAAAGAAGAAGAGAAGTTGGAGCAAAAACAAGCATTTGACCATATAAAAGCTTTAACTTTGAGGGTCACACAGAAGAAGAAGTATAACCAGACAATGGGGTAGAGGTGGACTGTGTGGTGTGGCGTGAGGGGGGGGGCTCATAAGAATTCCTTTTGTCAAAGAAAACCATGGGAAAATGACAACAGAAAAGATGGAAGAATTATAAATGCGTGGGTTTTCCAGTTGTTGGAATGTGAAATTGTGTACTAAATCCAAGATTATTGTTAGTTTCTTCTCCATTTTTTGTTGTTGTGATTTGTTATGAGAGTGTGTTCCAGGTGGATTTATTTCATGGGAATCTCTAATCATTATTATGATATACATATTTTTAGATAAAGAAACTCTAATTGAAATCATAGTCTAATGTTGTCGAAAATTCTATTAAAGTCGAGACTTGATAATTTGTAACCAGCTAAATCAAAAATCGCGATAAATCGAAAAAAAACGTTTTTCCCTTTTTCACAACTCATAGAATATTAAACGTCTTATAAATTGAAATTTAGTTTTCGTAACCTCTTATAATTCGTATTGCAATTTGAAACTTTTTCTTTTCTTTTCAACAAATGATATTCAAGACAGTGATATTGGTTTTGGTTTGGAAAATGAAATAGAAAAAGTTAAATAAAAAAGTGTAAAACAAACAAAAATAACAGACTTTTTTAAATAATAATTTTGTGTTATTAAAAAATTATGAATGAATTTTATTATTATAATTTTATTTACTGTTCAATTATGATTTAATATGTAAAACGTACAATTGAATGTACCTATTAGTTATTAAGTATACATGATGAAATATAAAAGCCTCATTTATTTGAATTTTACTTTTTTGAGCATCGTTTAATGGAAATCGCAATAATGTGAATTTCTGTGTAAATGGAAAAAAAAACTGATTTCGAATTATCGGGAATCTAGCGTATATATTTAGCTACTTCATCTGCAACACAACCTAATTGATGGACTTCAAAATTCAAGTGTCGTTTTTAAAGGTATTTGAAAATTTTCACGCTCTCTTTGCTGCTGCTATTTAATGTGACATCAAAAAGTTTCTTCATCATAATAATATCCAATTAACGACCAAAAGTCGAAGTTGAAATATATATGTATAAAGAGATCAAAGTTTACAATTTTATTACTCAACCGTGTAATTACCGGAGAAGGGAAAGGACGGGGGAGACATTCAGTCAGCAATCAATTCATCATCTAAGTACACACACAATTTTCAGTTAGACAGCAGACGGGAAGGAAAAGGTACACAAATTTGATTATCCCAAAAAAAAAAAAACATTTTTAATGAACATAATTTCCCCAAAAAATAAGCCCTCGGCTACTGCTTTTCTCGAGTGTGGTGCTTGGTGGTGCTGCTGTACTATAGTGCCCTGTCATTGTCATTGTCGCATTATTTCCCAGTTTACATAACCTAAAAGCAACAAAAAAAATGAAGTAAGTAAGTCGTCTCGCCGACTTGGATATACCATACACCAGTAAAACAAATATTTTAAATTTGTAATAACCAATGCATTTTCGTATTTTTAAAAAAATCTGTTTGCATGCTTTTTAGAAGCATATCTTAGTATTTCGCTCACTCAAGCATACGAGCACCCTAGCGCCCCCACCAGCCAACGGCCAACTCCGGCCATATGGAAAAACGTTTATATGCATAACTTGGCTATTTTTATTCCGATTTTGATCAAATTTGGTATTTTGCTTGATATTAGTATCAAATTTAAGTGTGCTAAATTTGATTGCACAAGGTAGAAAATTACGGGAGATAATCGAGTTTTTTCAAATTACGGGGGCGGAGGGGGGCGTGGCAAAATCTTTACACATCAAAACTGTGCGCAATTACTAGGCAAATATTTATACCAAATTTTGTGTCTCTATCTAGAATAGTTTTTGAGAAAATCGGTTTTATTTAATTTGCGGGGGCGGTAGGGGGCGTGGCAAAATTTTTATAAATACAAAATGTGCGCGTTTGCTTAGCAAAAATACATACCAAATTTTGTGTCTCTAGTTGCTATGGTGTTTGAGAAAATCGGTTTTATATCATTTGCGGGGGCGGTAGGGGGCGTGGCAAACATTTGAAACAAACTCGATAAGCGTACATATGACACGAGTCTACATACCAAATTTGGTGGCTCTAGCTCTTATAGTCTCCGAGATCTAGGTGTTCATACGGACGGACGGACGGACGGACGGACGGACGGACGGACAGACGGACATGGCTAGATCGTCTCGGCTGTTGATGCTGATCAAGAATATATATACTTTATGGGGTCGGAAAAGCTTCCTTCTGCCTGTTACATACATTTTAGCGACTTTAATATACCATTTCACCCTATGGGTGTATGGTATAAAAACTCTTCTCGAACCAACTGTCTGTCATATCCGTTCATTTGTCCAGCTAATTGTTGGATAATGACAGAAAATGCCAAAAAAACAAAAAAAAAAACAATCATGAAAAAAAAAAACAACAAAAATATATCAAATTTAAAACCACAGATTATCAACGAATGTTTCATGCTCTTATCCATTTGCATTGTAGTTAAGAGTATATAGATTCGATCCTATTCTAAAATTTTAAATGTTGTCACGACCACAATGGCGTTGATTCACTTTGTTTTATTAAAATCGGTTCAGAATTACGGGCTGTATCTTTGCCGAAAGTTCAAAAAATGCATTTAAAGTTTGCTTCAAATAAGGAAAACATAGTTTCCATATATATTTAAGTATTTCAATTATTACTCCATAAGTAATTCGAAAAATTGTTTGGGTTATTGCAAATTACATTTGAAAATCAAATCGAAAACCGAACCGAAACCGAACAGATATGACTCTATGTATATTTTTATAGCATTTTACTAATTTTTCTTGACACAAGAATTTTATTACAATATTTCAAATATTTAAATATAACATTTTCTTTAACTAAAAAAAAAATAGTTCTTAATGGAAATTTTGGAATAAGTCAAGTCTAGATAATTGGTTTATAAGAATAAATGGTTTGTTATGTTACACTCAATTAAAGGGTGCACACTTAGTCAATTGAAACTCAATTGTTACTGAGATCTTTATACAAATTTAAATGATCTTAAATATAAATTTTTTATCTTCCTATTCCTTGTTAAATATTGCAAAATTCTAGACAAAGTGAATATGTCTATTTGCTTTGAGGGTATACAAAATGTATGTACATATGTATATAGTATCTATATAGTACAAAAATTGGTTGATTTTTATACCCTCAATTGTTCAGCTGTATTTGCTTTTCGCTTGGTTCTTCGCTTTTCTTTTGCCTTTTACATAATCTTTTAGGCCTTACCTCATACACTTAACAGCAGCAGACAGACAACAAATTACGCATTATAATAATAATACAAAAAATACAAACAAACAAAAAACATAAAGTGTGTATTTTCTGTTTTACCCACAGTTTTCACTTTTTCCTATATATACACCTATATATGTATGTATGTACGTGTGTCTGTTTGTAATTATTAACATTTTCACAGTAAAATGATTTTCTATAATATTGTTACTACTTTTTTTCTTTCGTTTCATTTTATGCGGCTTAATTCGACTTTCAGCTTTACTCAAGCGTTGAGACGCCGACGAAAACAGTTTTCATTTTCATTTTTCGTTTTCTATTTTGTTTTCTGTTTAAATGATTGATTGATCAGTTCATAAAGTTGTTTCAATTTGTTTATTTTGATTATGAATGAAGAGCAGATGGAGGAGGAAAAGAGATAAACGCAAAAATTGGCGAGAAATCAGTGCAAAGTGAAAGTTTAGCACATTATTTTTATTTGATTTTCATTTTCACCTGTTCATCGGGCGGCATTTGAGTTGATTGAACTGAGTATATGCCGCATTCAAAGTAAACTAAGTAAACAAATTAATGAATGAATTTAATAGACTGCAAAACAAGTGATAATGCAGCAAAATAACAACTGATAAGCTGTGGAGTGTGTGTGTCACAACCAAATTGGGATAGGTTGCTGCTTAGAGAGAAAGATAAGATGGAAAGGGAGGGCTAGAAGAGGGGAAGAATGAGGTGCAGGAGTTTTCATGAGTCAATTGGGGATTGCCCAATATATGGGTATACAATGTATACTATACATGTACATATATAGACTTTGACAAGACTATTAGTGAAAAATAAAATAAATTGTATTTATTTAAATATAAAGAAATTTATTTAATTTGTATATAGTTTTATAAAGTTCTTTGAACAACTTAACAGACAATTTATCATCACCCACTCTGATACAAACACACATACAAACATACTTTGCCTTTTGCTTGAACAAAGAAAAAGGTTTTCCTTTTTTTCTGGACATGGTGGAGTTGGAGAAGAGTTTCTTATCGAAAAAGCAGCCAAACAGCTGTCAGTGACATGAACAGGACAAGGTGCGGTTTGGATTCACTTACGCCCCCTGAACCGCTCCCCCCACACACAGACAGACAGACATACCACAATTCCATCATCTCTATCGTCTCATCACGTTCACAAAAGCAACAACAATGTCGGCAAAAGGAAATATGGTGAAAACTATTTAAAGTCAGAGCAGGAGTAAAAAGTAAACACTTCATTTCTGGTCATACATATGTACATACATACAGTGAAAACTCGATTAACTGACACTTGAATTCTTTCCATCTCTAGGGTGAATGAAAATTGGGTAACGATCGACCAAGTTCCGGCCAAGTATCAAAGATTTTACTGTACCTACAAGTACCATAGAAGGAAGGAAAAGAGCATGATTCTGTATTTCGATTTCTGTTTCTGTTTAGTTTAGTTGAAGTTCTCTCCTTGGTGATTCAGTCGCCGGTTCTGGCCTCGGCCTCCTCTTCATTTCCCTTTTGTTGTTGCTGTTCTTGTTTTATTTTTTTTCTCTCCAGAATTCTTGGAAGCAAGTGCAATTGCGACGACGACGACGCCACGGATGTGGATGTGGCATGTCGTTTAAATATTATACCAGACAGGCATAAAAAAAATTGACAGACGTCGCCAAGGCAAAAGCGAAACGAAATCCCTTTAGATTTTTTGATAGCAACGACCATTAAGATACCCTTTCTTCTCGTTATGGTACAAGGATTCCTACTTGGCCCAAAACCATTCAAATTAAGGCCCTTTTTGGGCGGCAGAGGGTAGCAAAAACCGAAAGTGTCGGAGTAGAGTAACAAAAAAATATGTTGCAAAAAGGCCGGCCATTAGGCAAAGCAATTAAATGAAATTAAATTTCACATTAATTATGAAAAAAAAAAGATATTTTACACACACATACAAAGATACATACACACAAAAGATCATCAGATCAGTTAGGTTAATTTTAACTTCTTTGGTGCTTTTTTTTGGACATAATTTTCATTTCACAAACAGAGAAAACGGTTCACTGACCACGAAGACAAATGAATGAGACAGGAAGAGAGCAAGAAGAGCGGTGGGGTGCGAGCGGGGCGTTTTGGAGCGTTTAGGTGGCACTCATCAACCGATGCCGGTCAGCTGGCAGAGAGAGCAGCAGCAGCCCCCATCAAAACAGGAGAAGACATGCCAGAGAGAGAGAGAGAGCGCCAAAGAGAGCCATCCTCATCCTCATGTTTAAACAGGTTTCTTTTCTTTAGTTTGGCATTTGTCATGCTCTTTCTTTTTATTTTGTTCGTTATTTACGGTAAATACTTGGCAATTTTCTTGATTTGTTTGTGCACAAAATAGCAATAGCAACACAATAACAACAACAAAAGAGAAACACCAACACTAAAGTCAAAATTTGGAGCTGTCTATTTTAATGACTTTTTATATCAATGGGTGGATAGGGGGGTTGGCATTGGGGGTGGAGAGTTAATGGGAGTTGAAAGAAAATTGATAAGAAAGAAACAAAAAAAATGACAGAATTGGCTTTTGTTAAAGAGAAATTTTTAGATACAACATGCATAGATGAAATTAGAGTGAAAGGTCTTTAAAGGGAGAGTTAATTGAAATTGTTGTTATTTAGCCAAGATGAAGAAGGCATCATTTCCAGTGTCATTTTTTTTTCTTCCAAACAAAATAAAGGAAAATAACGAAACATTAGAGTAGAAACTTAATTTTTTCAGCTTAAAGTTTTATAAACAATGAACATACATACATATATGTACATATGTACAAGTATACAATGATGTATACATAAATAATATTTATGTATATCTTTGAAATATATTATATTTTTAGGTATGTATTTACGTACATTTATTAAATAGTTTACAAAATTTCAGTGAGTCAAACAAGAGAAATTTGGGTAAACATTGCTCATTTTGCTCACATGTTCTTTTGTTGTTTTTTTCGAATTCACGTTCAATTGCTCACTTGATCAGTCGTTCAGTTGCTCAGCATAAGTATTATAAATTTTATTTTAATAATTCCATCGATATTTTAATATTATTAATATATATCATCTATGGTTTTAGTGAAAAAAAACAAGTGAACAATAAACAGATTAATAAACAACTCTTTTTTGTTTACTCACTCTTAAGCAACTCAAACCAACGTACATATGTACATACATACATATGTACATATTATTACATGTACTTAGGCAATTAAAATAACAATAATTAGTTGACTACAACTGTTTAAATATTTTAAATATTTATTATACCCTTATTCTGACATTGGGTGTTAAATATAATTTAAAACATTTTCCTGTGTGTGTGTGTGAAGCATTTCTAATTAAAATGTGCGTCATGTAGCCAAGAGTTCTATAAAAGGAATGCCAATTATTCACTCAACCAAATTCTATGAAAACAAAGCAAATGAGTGGTTTTTCCCCGCTCCTCCTTTTTGGTGTGGTTTATTGGTATGATTACCAAGTCTAATTTTAAATTCAAGCATGGCTTCTAATATATTCACGTTCATATGTACACATTTATATTGTGCATAATTTTCAATCATTAAAAACATAATTTCTTTTTATTAAAGTATTTTTCTATTATTGTCATATTTGCCTGCATTTTTTTCCACATTTCCTTCTCCAAACGCGTCAATTTTCTTCAATTCCCAGTGGAGCATGGAGATCGACTGAACGACAGAGCGACAGTGAAGAGCATTGCCAAGAGTCTCCGCCTCATTGAAATTTGTTTGCATAAATTAGCTGACGAAACATAAAGAAAGAAAATAAAGAGAATGTGTGGGGCAAAGCAAACATAAGAGACATAACTTTTTTTTTTTGGGAAAGGGCCGATGGGGGATAAGGGGGAGCAGAAACTTATTAGCATTAAAAGATTCTTGAGTTTTATATACATTTTGCTTCAGCTTCCCCCTCACTCATTTTTCTTCAGTTTCCTTTGCTCTTGTTTTTTGTTGTTGTGATTATTTGAGGTCATAAATATTGACGCCACTTTGATTGATTGACTATGGGGAGGCTCGATAGTGTGAGAGAGAGAGATAAAAATAGAGAGAGAAAGAGGGAGAGACAGTATGCCCGAGTGCATATTTCTATTCGTTCAAAGGGCATTCTGATTGGAAATTCAGGCTAATTAATCGCCAGTGAAAGTTTCTTTCGATTAGGAATTCCACCTGAAATAAGTCCGTATCTGTATTTGCTTAAATCTTTATCTTTTCAGTGAATGACTGAAGGGGAGATGGATAGGGAGGTTTGGAAGGTTGGTATGAAAGGGCTGCCGGTACCTGTCTCCCCTTGAAAATGTTTTGTTTACATTCATATTTATTTCATTTTGGCTTAAGTTTATTATATGTACATATGTTTATGCATTTGGTATGCTTTTAATTAAGTTGAAACGACGATTTGTTTCGCTTTCAATCTACTTTCCCCTCTCCCTCCACCACTTGCCATTTGTACCTATGTGTACATGTATACATTTTGTATGTTTACCGTTTAACAAGCTGCCAAGGCCGAAATTATTAAAGCAAATAATAATAATATATACAAACATTTCACTTTTGTTTTGCACTTGATATATATTCATTTGTATTTACATACATATATTTGTAAGTATGTATTTACGTACATTTATTAAATAGTTTACAAAATTTCAGTGAGTCAAACCAGTTTGTTGGAACTATTCTTTCCCCACCCTCCTCAACCGCCATAACAGTTCTCTTAGTTTATAACCAATTCTGATTCCATCAATGGGAACTCGGATTGCATTTGCACAAATCACGTTCGAAATTGCAACTATTTTTTTGAGTGGGTTACAGGTGAAGTGGGGGGTGGGTTACAGGTGAGTTTGGTAGGTGAGAAGAGATGGAGATTATTTCTTGCCAACCTGGCACGTTCATGACACAAAACATAACAGCAGAAACACTAATCTCTATCTCATTCGCTCTGAGTTACTCTCTCTCTCTCTCCCTCTCTCTTTACACTTTTTCTCTTGTGTATTTGTGTCTTTGTGACTACTGAGTGTCGCTGTCTCCCTTTTATTTTCACAGTTGGCTCTTTTTTTTCTTCGATTGCAAATGTTCTTTGTGCAAAGAAGTGAGGAAAAAAAGTTAATCAATTTTCAGCTTTATAGTTGGGGGAAGTGGTGGCTGGTTAAAGTAGAGTAGAGTGTGCCAGAGAGGGAAGCGAGTAAAGATGGAGAGATTGAGTAACAAACTTTAAACTGAGAAACAAAGAAAAATGTTTATACACACATGTACTTTGTATGTACATAAGCAGATATGTAAGACTTCGTAGTTCAAGCTGTAAGATATTGCCTTTTTGATACCATTCAGACTGCATTTTTCTGACCAAGTTAATTTTTATTTAATAGTTTAAGTCAAGATTTGTGACATTTGCGTCTTTTAAACACATTTAATCCGAGTATTTCCGTTCGCCAAAGCTATGACTTAAACATTTCTATATCGTTTTTTGTTTCCCTTTCTTATTTAATCATATTTTATTTTCATTTCGGTTCATAATTACAAACTCATTGGTGAACGCGATTTGCGAGCCATTTAATGCTAGCATATTATAATTAACTTATTTGAACCGCCCTCCACAACCCATTCTTTACTTATTATACAGCTGATAAGACAGTTTTTAATATATTTATAAAAATGTATTTGTTTATATGTATATGCGTTGTTATTGATTGAGTCATCCAACCATCTATCCATCCATCCACAACATTTCACATAAAGCAATATTTTTATGTCAAGTTCCCATGAAAATCCCCCATGAAGTTACATATCTGTTTCTCTATTCAGTTGATTTTTACTAAGAAAATTCACATTATTTTAGCCAAATAATCATACAGAGAGAGAGAAAGAGAGAGAAGAAAGGGTAGAGGACAAGAATGTTGGGTGAGACCGGAATGGGGGGGTTTTTCAGAAGGAGATGCAATGCAATTGGCAATTGCCTTTTGTTACGTTTCGTTTCATTTCGTGCCTGCAAATGCAATTACAAAATTACAATGTAAAAAAACTGTGTTGTCTGAGGTTACCAGATTACAAGCTCCAAACACACGAACAACAGACGGGGCAGACAGACAGACAAACCAAAAACCCAAAAGCCTCAACCAGGTAAATTGTTGAAGCAGATCTCAGAGCAGCGAAACTCATACTCAATCACACACACACACACAGAGAGGAGAGAGGTGAGTGAGGCGACAAACAAACCTAACATGACAATTGACAAACCACCAAGGAGGGACAGTGGGGCAAAAGTCAACAATTTGTTAACATTTATTGACTACATGATGATGGTTTAATGACAATTTTAAATTGAAAAGTAAAATTAATGGGAAAATGATAAATGAAAAGTAATCAATATTTAATACATATACACTTATCCTTTTAAATGGACTACAAAGTTTTTAAGCAATAAATTGACAGGTAAATAAATTCTTACGCAAACATACTAACTGATCTTATATAGGAGGAGGTTAAGCTATTCAGCGCATGGGCACGATACGGGAAATGATAAGTATCCAAAAATCGTATTTTGGTAGGCTATATTTGGATACTGAATTTAAAGGTATTCATTTACTAGTCCCCAAAATATCAATACTAATTATTTTTTAACATTAAAAATCAAATTTTGCTCGTCAAGAAATAGTATAGATAGATAAAAATGAAATATACATATGTTAACTAAGATGAATTAACTTGTGTGTAATTCGTTTATTTCAATTAATCCATACAATTCGAAATTATTTAGTTTGCAATACTAAATATAAGGGTGGGGCAAAATTGCGAAGTAAAATCAAAATTATAAAAAAAGAAACTATATATATGAAATATTAAATCATTGATTAAATGTTATGCAATAAATTAACCTTTCATTTAAGTGCAAAAAAAGTTTCAAGTCAGAATATATACATATAAAAAAGCCCTATGTACGTATAAGGTATATTTGAATTGAAGGAATTGAATATTCTTTTTTCGCAAAATTTAGTTAATTTGGCAGTTTTAACTTGGCCTATTAATTGATTGAATTTGTTGACCCAATTTCTTTCCCTTCTGCCTCTTTCCTTGTTTAATCAGAGTAACATTTGGGTTAAATTTTCATCTCTTCTATTGAATCGAAATCTTATTTTTTTTATTTGAGAATCGGTGGTTTGCTGTTTCTTTATTTGTTCTAACAGATCTGGTTTAATTTCCTGGCCTGGCTCTAAGCTCGAAATTGAGGATTTTACATAGTTGTTTAAATTGTTATTGCTTAATGACTCTCGTAACAATCAGCCCACTAAATAACAATAGTTAATCATATGCTTTGCTTTAAATTGCTTCTTACTAGATTGCTTCTTGAGAACCTTTAAAGAGCGCAGTACTAGAAAGTATTGCGTAGAAAGTATTTTTCATGATGTACTATGATCAACTCTTTCAACTAACAAGCTAAATAAAAAGACGAAAACATTGAATTTGATTGGATCAGTTCAAAACCCAATAGAATTTCACAATCCTTAAACAACATTAGTTTATACAAAAAGCAAACCTCCGATTTGAAGTCGAGGAACTCGATGGCAAATTTCGTTTTTTTTTCAATTCAAAATATTCGCAAAAAACTAGTTTTTAGGCACATGATTCAAAAATTCCTATATATCTCTTGAACCGAATGATCTAGCCACATACATACATATGTCACACCAATCAGGTAGATAAGGTATTGGCATTTTATATATGGACTGCTGCAAGCCATCAAAGTTAAAAAATCAACATTGGCTAAGTAATAATTAATTGCAATTATAGACACAGGATCTGACAAGGTTTTTGTATCCCTTATAAAGATGGATTATCAAGAGATTTTAGATATTTGGTCTAATTTAAGCTGAAACTCGAATGATATGAGTCCACAGTAACTTTTTTGGAAACCATAAAACTGGCAAAAGTCAAGCCAAGTTGAGTTGAGTTGTAGGCGTTAGTAGATACTTGTAATTAGATACTTTTTTGGTGGCATCTGCTAGATACATACATATGTGCTATGTAAACTGGAATAGATTGCAATTGCTTGGAAAAAAAATGGCAAACATTTTTTTTGTTTTAAATTATAATAATAATCTTGGCAATGCTTCAATGCGTTTGCCAATAATAAAAAAAAAGTGCATTGTGAATGGGTAACATATGCGGCACACATATACACACACTGACACACACTCATATTGACTTTGCGGAGGAAGAAGACTTCGAAGCTAAACACGTCTTAAAAATAGACTCAAGTGGGAGGCCTAAGGCTCAAGGCTTTCCCCCAAAGGAGTGTGACAGAGAGAGAGAGAGAGAGAGAGCAAATGTTTTCAAGTGTTGCTCACACACCCTCTCGCTCTAGCTCTGTCTCTAGCTCTGTTCAACAACTCTCTTTCTCTCTGGCAGTTAGCTCGCTCTCCTCTTTCTTGTAATCTGAGTAGCCTGTCAAGTTTTCCTGCTTTTTGCTTGACATGCAAGCGGCAAATTATGAGACGAGGCAAATGAACTTTTTACAAGGCTAATGTTAAAGTTAAGGAGCAGGGTGGGGTAGGGCAGGGCAACAAAAGGTGTGTGCGTGTGTGAGAGGAGAATTGTATAACAGGTGACATAGCCAAAGGAAAATGCTTCATTTTTGTTTACATTCATTGTAATATTTTTCCTCCTTACAAGGCAAAAATTTGTGATTTATTTTTTTTTTTTTTAGTAGAATAAATTAAATATCCTTCTCTTGTCCCATTCGTCTTCCTCTCTACGCTACTGTGAATCAATGCAATTGTAGAAAAATATTTATACAACTCTTTTTAGTTATTTTTTTTCTTGTTCACTTTGACTCTATTACTAGCTATTTCTCCTCTGTCTGTCTTTCTATCTTTTGTCTCGCTTTGGTTTATTAATAGATTGAAATACATACATAGATGCATATGTATATGTACATATGTATGTATATATGTATATATCAACCATATGCAGTGAGAAGGAGACTCTTCATTCTGCAGTGAAGTTTTCACATTTTCCAGCACCAACAACAACAAAATGTGAAGTGCCATGCCATGCCATGCCATGTTTTGCCCACTTTCAATCAAATGTCGTAAATCCTTTTGCGCTTTTGCCTTTTTGATGTTTATTTTAAATTACTCTCAGTTTATACTCTACCCTAGGGCAGCCATTTTTAAGAGGGTATATCGAAATGATAGAGTATCTAATAGTACCGCTTGCTTGATTAAGCCATTTTCGTTGTAGCTATTTGTTGGCCTAACCATTTTTTGCCATGGCAATTGCAACAAAGTTGCCATTACCGTTAAACGTTGCCGTTGCCATTGCATTTTCATTTACAGTTGGAATTTAACTTGTCAATCAGTCGGAAACATCTGTTCCAATTAGAATATTGAACGGAAAGGAAAACACAGCTGCTAAAAATTAAATCCAACCTTTTTTTTTGATAACACAAATTTGCGGTAGGACGACAAATGCACATCAAATGTACTGAGTAATAAAAATGGCAAAAAGGAAAATCTTGTAAAGCAGCGGAAACACACACACACAGAGACAAATGTGTATGCTGGAAAAAAGAAAGAACAAAATGTGCGTAAAATGATTGAAATAGGAAAATTTTGAGAAAGCAACGGAAAGGGGGAGCGTAGTAAGGGCCAGTTCAACGCCTAGCGGGGGTGGCTAGGTCACAAAACAACAAACTTTTCCTCCACCAATTCTTTTACATTGTGTGTGTGTATTGTGCGGGCGGGCGGTCGGTCGTTTGGCTCGGGCGGTTGGGCGGTGTAAAGTGACAAGGGTAGACGCATAAGATGCATGCAGCCAAAAAAAAAAAAAAAGGGAAAACCCGCCCCCATTTTAACCAAAGCCAGGCTAAGGCTAAGGCGGCGGCAGAACAAAAACAACAACAACAAGTAGAAAACTAGCCGGCAACAACAACAACAAAAACATAAAAATAAGAGTGAACGCCGCCGCACACACACACACACAACAAAAACTCGCACGCACACGCGCGCATACCGCCTTCGATTGAGCCTTCTCTTTCTTCTCTTCTTCCTCTTTCGCGCTTGTCGTCATCTATGGATAATCGGAAGCAATGAAAACGTAGAAATTGGCTCAATTGGAAAGCAGCATGTGGAGTGTCTCAGTGTACGTGTCTGTGTGTATTAGAGAATGAGGAAGAGAGACAAAATCAGAGCGAGAGACCTGAAAGAAGGAGATAGAGAGAGTGTGTATGAGGTAGGATGGGGGTAACACGGTGGGAGTATGTCGCCTTGCATCTTATACAAAATTTTACACTGCGCAACATAAGCAAACATTCAAAACTTCATACAAAGTTAGTTAAAAACAGTTGAAACAAAATAAAAACAACCAATAAATATTTTTATCACATTATCGACAAAAGAAAACAAATTAAAATAGAAATCATTTTACAAAGTTTTTCTAGTTGATCCCCATTTGATAAAATTCCCACGACATTTTGAAGGGTTTAAATAAATTTAATTGTATTTATTAACAATTCCAACATTAATTGATTGTTCACCGTCTACAAGTATTTGTCAAATATGTATACAATTTTTTTTATTTAATTTATTTTAAATTGTGTAAGATTTGCAAAAGATGAATAAGGATGCATGGATGTGCCTCTTATTGGCACAAAAATATTTACATATGTATGTGTGCATGGGTGTATACATTTATCTTTATTTGTTGAGCAGTGTAAATATCAGCACGCTCTGTGTGTGTGCGTGAGAGAAAGGGAAAGAAAGTTGGCGGGGGAGAGTCGGTAGTTGGGTGGTGGAAGAAAAAGGAATGAGTTAAAGTGCATTTCAATGTTGGGTTTTTGGGTGGATGCACTGCAGCAAAATGATGAAAAATGCCATGCAATATTTGTATTCCTTGCAAATTGTCACTCACCATTGTGCTCGGTGAATATATTGAGACCCACAGAGGGATTACAGCGATTATCCTTGTGTCCTCCACCGCCGCTGCCGGCACCACCGCCTCCGCTACGTTGTGATAATCCGCTGGAATTGCCGCTGCTATTGCTACCACCGCCACCACCACCGCCGCCGCTGCTGCCGCTATGACCATGGCCCACACCCGCTGAGGAGTTTTTAATGCGTGAGCCACGCAATGTGGAGCCGGCTGCTAAGGAACCACCACTGACCAGGCCACTGCTACCACCACCACCGCTGATGCAGTGGGGCGATACTGAGGCCACGGGACTGCTGCTGCTGGATAGGCCAATGCAGCTAACGGGTACGCCGCCTCCGACCCCTCCTCCGCTCGAGTGTGAGCCGCGCTCCTTGCCCTGTTGAGCACCCATTCTCGCGGCCCAAAAGCTGGAGATGGAGTTTTGGGTGTTTTTTTTTTCTTCTTTTGTAGCACTCTTCTTGTTTTTTTTTATTTATTTATTTTTTCAATACTTTTTCTCTTCTTTTCTCTCTTCTTTTTCTTTATTTTCTGCTTTTTGCTTGACTTTGACTTTATTTGCACATTTTCTTTTCCTTGCTGCTTCTTCTTCTTCTTTTGTTACTCTTTTCTCTCTACTTCTTGTTCACTTGAAAAAAAAGGAAGTTTTGCGATTTTTGTCTGTATTCTTTTGCTGTTAAATTACAATTATTTAACTCGTTTGCATCTTTCTTTATTTAATATATATTTTCTCCGTTTCTCTTCTTTTATTTTATTATTTTTTTTAGTGGATAGAGAAGACAAGTGCGTGTGTGTGTGTGTTATAAAGGGGGGGGCGGACGACAAACACGCCCTAAAAAATGCACTTTTCGTCTCTCTCGCGCTGCTGCTGTTGCTCTCGCTCCTGCTCTTTTTCTCTCGCTTCCTGAATCTCTTTCACTTTCCAATATTTGCCCAGTAAAATATTTAATACATTTTTCACATTATTTTCAATTATTGGCACTTTTATTCTCTCTCTCTCTCTCTCTTTTTCTACATATATCTATGCATTTTTCCAATTACACACACACGCACACATTCACTCACACACACACGCACGCCCGCTACACTAACCGACTAGCTGGTTCTTTTTTTTTTCTTGTCTCCTCTTTCAACTGTTTGACGAACAGACATGCACAACGACAAACAAAAATGACCTCGAGGCAACTATCTTGGAGGAGTGGCAAAAATATCCCGGCAGATTACGTCCAAAACCTCATTAAATCGATGAACAGACGATCCATACACAATCAATTTTATAAATTCACGAACACGAAAATCCGCAACATCCGAACGTCCGCTCACATCCAATTTAAAAACAACATTAAAAAAAAAACAATAATGTGGCCAACTCTTGATAGAATCTACAAAATCTAGTGTGACCAACTAATAATAACAATAAAAAACAAAAATAGTGGTTTTATAGTGGGCTTAAATGTTAAAATGGTGGCGCCATTCAAATCTCTGCCCTTCTTTAGTTTTCCCACACTTTTAGCATTTTGAAAGTCCCCAAAATTATTAAAGCAGTTGTTAAATGATCTGGTCACTCCACATCAAAAACTCAGAGCCATGTGTTGGTAAATGAAGTTTGTCAACGTTATGCTCATTTAGCGGTTTTGTTTTTTTTTTTATTTATATAAATTTCTATAATTTTCAAAAATAAAATAAGCTATAGATAAACTCACATTAAATTAAATCTCCATGGCATGCACAAAAAAATACAATTTGCAATTGAGCTTTTTCCCGCTAGCTTCACACATAAGCCCAGTGTTGACAAGCATCTGTCCCCACAAGTATTGCAAAACACATGTGATTGAAAATCAGACTATATATGTATATAAGTTGCATGTGTGTGTGCTAGAGTGTGTACATATACATAGACATAAATACATATACATATATACGCATTCGCATGCATACTTACTTCAGAGATAGTTCTGGAATTTGTAGTAGTTTTTAATTAAGATTTTAAAAAAGCAATTGAAGGCCTAAAACAAAGCAGTCAATGTGAGTAGTGTAAGGCGATTGTCAACAATTGAAATACTTTATTTGTCATTTTCATTTCTTTGCACGCTCTCCGCAATTCGAAAAAAAAAAAAATATTCGCCAATTTTTTTTCTGAAATCCCATATAAAAAAGATGTCGGACTGGGACACAGTTACAGTGTTGAGAAAGAAGGCACCCAAATCATCGGCGCTTAAGACTGAATCGGCTGTCAATCAAGCCCGGCGTCAAGGAGTCGCAGTGGACACCCAACAGAAATGTAAGTATTTAAGGGGGATAAAAAATATTATGCATTAACAGCACCATGTCATACAATCACCCCTGGCAGCCCACCGGGCAAGCGCTCCTCCCGTCCACCGTTACTTTTGCCTTGCCTCCTTTTGCAATCAATTGATATGTAGATATGTACATACATATGTATGTATGTGTGCTATTGCGTGGCGTTTGTTATTGTTGTTGATCTTTTTTAGTTATTCTTATTTTAAACGACTTAATCAGTCATGATTGTTTTTGTTTTTTTTTTTTTAGATTTCACAATGTTGCGGCAATTAGCAGGCAGCAGCATTTTGATGATAAATGCATTGTGAGAGCGAAATAGAGTGAGAGGGGGGAAAGAAAAGCTTTTTGGCCTAGTTTACATGGTCCCGGAAAGGGACAGTAGAGAGTGAGTGCGAGAGTGAGATGCAAGCGACGGCAGGGGTTTTCATTGTGGAGTGTGAAATTGAAAATGAAACCTTGCGGGATGCGGATTATCCGCTTTTACCTTTTATCATGTGCTCTAAAACAAGGCAAAAAGAAAAACGAGTACTTGTACTTATTGATTTTTCCTGCATACCAATGAAACATTTTCAACGAATTTTTAGATGATGCACAAAATCTTTGTCTACTTAGCATTTGTTTTCTATTGGAATTGGCTCGGGGCAAACGTCTTATTAGAATGTGCACACAATTGACCAGGCGCTCAGATCGCAAATGGTATAAAACTATCCTATAAAAACCAACGTCAACTCTTACTCCTATTGTCATTGAGGTAGGAGGAGAACTGGCTCCAATTGCCTTCACAATTCATTGGAAATGCAAAAAAAAAAATATCTTTCACTCTGACCTACATTCACACACACACATGCTCTCAAGTAACATAATAATAAACATAATTTACTATCATGACACGCTGACTTACATTTATTTTGATACGTACATATGTATGTATATATGTATTGGCATTAGCAAAAAGTTGGCTTCGGTAGAATCGAATTATCATATTAAATTTCAGCATTGATATGTTATTGTGAATTTCACTAATTATACTTTAAATTTGCAGATGGTGCTGGCACCAACAAGCAGCATGTGACCACTAAGAACACTGCCAAGCTGGATCGTGAGACTGAAGAATTGCGCCATGATAAAATTCCCCTCGATGTGGGCAAACTAATCCAACAAGGACGTCAAGGCAAGGGGCTCAGTCAAAAGGATTTGGCCACTGTAAGATATTAATTATTATGTGCTAAAAATTTTTGCAGATTGCTAACAGATCATCCTGTAACTGATTATTTGAAATAAGAATAGATAGGGTGTAGTCTTTGTTAACAATCTGTTTCCTATTGCAGAAAATCTGCGAAAAGCAGCAAGTGGTAACTGATTACGAGGCTGGACGTGGAATTCCCAATAATTTGATATTGGGTAAAATGGAGCGTGTGCTTGGTATAAAATTACGTGGCAAGGAACGCGGCCAACCAATAGCGCCTCCCGGTAAAAAGTGAGATGATGCTGCAGCGTCGTCTACAACCACTGTTTCACAATTACTCGCAACAACAACAACAACAGCAACATCATCTGCAAATACGACAACAATTACAACAACAAGAAATGTCAAACACCAACAACATCACCAGCAGCAGCGTTACCAGCAGAGCGAACACCAACAGCAGCAGCAGCAACAACAACAACAGAATCTGCAAGCAGAAGCAGGAGGATGGAGTACTGTGAGCAGCAGACGCAAATGAGAAGCATTATATCGGGAGGCAGTCAAACCAAAAATCAATTCGGATTTTTTAAAAACAACAACTACACAAGATGAAGCATCTACGAAACTAAGCAAAAGCAAAACAAAAAACAAACAAACGGATAGAACAGGCGACAGACAGAGAAACAGACAGAGATAGAGAGTCGCCGAGGTGTGAAGGATGAAGAGGAGAGAAGAAGTGGAAGATAAACCAAACTATGAGCTATAGATTTCATGATCCGATCACAACATCATTATTCAAATTTCGTAATCCTTTTCTTTTTTTTTTTTTTTTTTTTGATTTGTTTTAATTGAACTTTTTCTTTTTTTCCAAACAATTTAACTTGCTTGAATTTTCAAAAATTATGTATTGTAGCACACAAAGTCTCTTTCTCACACATACACACCACGGACAGATCCGATCCGATACAAATTCAGATCACAAACTGATATTAAAATATATAGCAAACACACAACGCAAATCATCTTAGCTCATAGTTAAAAAATATCATCTACATTTATTTCTTTCTCTGGCATTTTTGTTATAAACAAATATAAGTTCATTTACAAAAACTGATATAATTTATGGAATATATACATAAATGTATGTATATATAAGTATTTAATGACTATTCGAAAAAAACGAAAACGAACGAACCAACCCTCTCCTGGGAATTGTGATGGGATACCACAAATGGGGGAGTACGAATTGGTCAGGAGGAGGAAGGACTGGGCTTACTTTTAGGCTGTGTCATAGTTTTGAAT
The DNA here is from genome assembly GCA_018903935.1 of Drosophila insularis. NCBI lineage: Eukaryota > Metazoa > Arthropoda > Insecta > Diptera > Drosophilidae > Drosophila > Drosophila insularis. Next base: position 1,383,988 of record JAEIFP010000150.1, on the reverse strand, counting down.
AACCTTTAAGCTTCTCTTTCTCATCCAACATTCCAAACCATTTAATATCTAATACTTGTAAAATTCTTCGATGAACAGATTAAGAATATTCAGGATGGAACTAATCATTTTCTTTACCAATTGCATTGGGGAAAGTTAGATCAATCCCCAGCTGCAATGCGCTTAGGGTTTGTCTGATCGGGTTCCATCATTCATATAGTCAGAGTAGTTTAAAACAAGCCAATAATATTCCATTTTGTATATCTCCTACTATCTCTCATTTAAATATTTGATCCTACATTAGATTATATGTGTCGAATTAACTTGCGGGAGCTTTTGCTTTTCTTTTTCTGTTAAAAAGACCTTAATTATATATATATATATATATATATATATATACATATATATCATAAGTGTAAGTGTGACTTGAAATGTGCGTTTACTTAATATACATATACATACATATACAACAACAACAAGAATGAAGGAAATGAAGCATAATTAAGTATACTTATACAAAAACAAAAACAAGCGATAAAAACCAAAACAAAAATTTATATATATTTAGCAATCAACCATTTTTCTAGTCTATGAAGATTTTTTGTCGTAATTTCTAAGCGATATCACGATGGCATCTAATTATTATTCAAAGTGTTTCCTTTCGGTCCATGTCTGTCTGAACTCCAGATGATAATAAATTAATTTCAAAAATCGTCGAATAATAAATCCCACAAAAAAAGGGAAAACATGATAAATTAAAACTAATTAATGTGTATTTGCTATAAATGTGTAGTGAAACTTTCCCTACTATATATGTATAAATATACATATATGTATGTAATATCCAATATCAAATAGAATAATAAATGTTTTTTTGGGCCATCTTAAAGGTATTTTAATAAGAGCACACAAAGTTAATGGTTTGGATCGATATGCCTACTTATAAGGGATATATATAACAGATGAATCTCTTTTTTTTTTAAGAAACCCGAAAAATACTTAATATTTGAGAACTTTTTTGAAGCAGAACTATTTGAAATTAATCATGGGGTGTTTATTTATTGACAGTTTCTTTGGAATTCAGCGATAACCAATGGAAACTTCTTATATTAAAGTAAAATCAATTTGAAACTAGATACTAAAATTTAGTTTTTGTCATTTGAAAATATAAATTTTTTAACTAAATGTTTAACTTTAGAATATAAAATTTGTAAAAAATGAATATTTCGCCTATGAAAAGAAAACTGAACAACGGAAAAACAAACAATCCTGGGACCAAACAATTACATAATGTATAAAATAATTACAAAAAATTGCAACTCGGCAATCGGTTCAATAGTTTTTGAGTAAATTTGCTTTAAAAACACATTTAAGAAAGTTACGATACTTCCTAAACCAAAGCAAATCTGAACATTTGAACTACCAAGCAAAAATCCTTTAGAAAAGTGTATTTAGGATCTGGGATTTGGCTAATTTTTGTCTGCCAGTATAATTAGTTGATTTGGGTTATTATTTCTTATTGTTAATCGTTTCTGTATTGCATTAATGTGATATGGAAGACTATATATAGTTGACAATTCGTTATATATTTTTTTTTTGTGAATTTTAATTGAAAGTGAAAGAGAACGATATAGGCAAATATTATGTATCATTTGACTTTACATATCTGTGCAAAAAATTGGATAAAAAAAATGTAGGAAAGGATTGTGATTATACCAAATCCCCTAGAGAATGAGAAAAACTAACTTTGAGCATATCTGATAATCACATGGCATTATATTTGTCTATTTGTTAAATAATTGGCCAAATTCAAATATCAAATATCCGATCCTTGAATTCCAACAGAATTTTATTTATATATTTTTTTTGTGTTTGTTATCGTTTAAGTTTTGTGTTTTTGTTTTTTCTTTACAATTGAAGGAGGGGGATCCTATGAATCCATTGATCTACTTAAGCCAAATCGGATGCATATGGGACATTCGCCAGATTTCCAATGGCGCCTACTGACAGCTTGGAGCCGGCCACCTTTTTGGCGGCTTCCTGAACCTGTTGTTGTGAAATACCATCGATGGCAGCAATTAGTGTGTCGGCATCCAATACGGTTCTGGTGAGAGCAGCCTGACGGCCGATACCCTTAATCAGACCAGAATCAGATGAGTATTTGGCCAAAACACGAGCCTTCAGCAAAGCCTTGCCACGAGCCACATCCTTCTCGGAAACGGAGCCCGATTTCAAGGCACGCACCAAAAAGTCAACCGTCTTGCCAATATCCTTGCTATCGCCAGAGACAACGAAACCGAAGAGACCAGCATCCGAATAGGAAGCATTCAAAGCCTTGACCGTGGACGAACCACCAGCAGAGCCAGCAGCCTCACCAAAAACTCCAGCGGAATTGCCACGCTTGGTGGCTGCTACGCCACCGACTGTTTGCTCCAGAATGGCAAAGGCCAGAGCCTCTTTGTGATTCGAGGCGGCTCCACCTAGACCAGCAACGGCCACTGTGGCCCGATGACCGGCTGTGTCCTTGCGAGCATCACCGCCATAGTAGCTGGCCGATGAAGCTTTGCCGCTGCCGCTGCCACTGGGGAACTCCAGGGTTTGTGCAAAACCGGATAATGTATTGTTGTCAATGCCCACACCCACAACAGCTGCGCGACTGGGTGCATAATTATTGGCCACATAGTGCAGCAGAGTCTCTGTAGAGAGATTACCCAACTGGAAACGTGGAACATAAATCGAATTACCCAGACCCAAACGGAAAGCAGCCTTGTGGACCAACTCGATGGCGCGTTGCTGAGATTAAAAACAAAATACAAAGCAAAACGATTAATTTCAGGCCAGGATTCATTATAGGATAGGACTTACCTCAGTGGTCACAGCATTCAATTGATCGATCAAGGTTTTGCTATTATCCTTAAGCTCCCAGGGCTTAAAGGCAGGCTGCAACAGATCCTGGAGGTAGCGCAGACCAGTTTCCACGTTATCGGCAGTGGTTTCCACAGTGTAACCAACTACCTCGCGATCACCCCAAGTGGTTAGGTTGCCACCAACTTGTTGGATATGACGGGCAATGGCAAAAGCAGTTGAATTCTTGGTACTCAAGCCACCGGCCAAGCGGAGCAGATGTGAAGCCCCCAAAGTATCATAGGCTTCATTGCGGGAACCAGCCCTTAATTGTGTGATAATATGTGTGTGTGTGTGTGTGTATGTGTGAGCGAATATATGACAATAAAAAACATATGTAGACTTACCCCAACACGATGGACACACGGGAAACGGGCAGAGTGGCATCGGCAGTAGCTACCACTAATTTGTTTTCCAGCACATTCACATTGATGGCGGAGGCATCACCCACTGGCCGGGGAGAGGTGGCATAGCCTCGTTTCTAAATAATAAAACACACAGGATAATTACCGATTTGTGTAATTTCAGTTTTACGTAACATGGAGAAAATGAAAATAGAACTAGTAGTAATTTTTGTTGTTCTTTTTTTGGGTTAAGTCGAAGATGGCAACTTACAGCGATAGCACGCAATAGATGCGTCTTACTGGCATTGCAGGCCATGGTCGTTAGGTTAATTACTAATTTATTGCAAAGGCTTTTTAAGCAATTTTGGTTTTAGTTAAATAATCGCAGAGCGAAAATTTTTATGCTCCGCCGTGTCGTTCGCTTTGGCCAGTGAAGAACTAGTTCCACACATCGAAATGTCAAAACAATGTGACCAGTTTCTGTGCACAAAATTTTGTGATTATTATTCATTTGGATTTGAAAGTTTTTGTCATCCCTAATGCTGTGTAACAGGGGCGTAGATATATTTTTCTACTATCTCTCTCGCACTTTAAGCTGTCATGGGCAATTTGTTTTGATTTTTTTTTTTTTTTTTGGCGATTTCTATATGCTATAGTAGTTCAATTCAGAAAAAAGAAAACAATGAGAAAAATCCAATAATGACATATCAATAAATCTATTACAAAAAAAGGGATTTATTATTATTTTGATTACACTTAAATGTGAACTGCTGCTTAAACGATCATTTCCAAATCTCTGGCATAGCTGAGTACCTGCTCCGCCAGTTCCTCGGATGGTAGCAATTCTTTGGGCTTAATGCTGCGATCTGTAAAACTGTAGTTGCCATTGCTTTCCAATTTCCAATGACGCTTCTCACCGAATGCCTTCATCTCTTCGGGCAAACGTAGGTTTAAACGTTTGGCTGCCTCTTTAGCAGAGATTTTCTCATAGGACATCTCAATGCAGGCACCGATCTCGTCACGCACAGTTTCCACAAGCAGATCCATGAAGTAGTTGTATATTTCCGCGGGCATTGAGGAATTTGCTTGGAATATCTTATTGTATCTGCCCTCCATGATATACTGCTCCAAGGCCAAAATGGGACGAATAAACTGATTGTTCTGAATAATGTCCACCGACAGCAGCTCCAGTTCCGTATGGAAATCAGATACCCGGTTCTCAGATAGCAAATATAGGAGATTTAGGCCGAGTAGCTTGTATTTGCAATCAGATTCTCCAATTATCTTGGCATAGTCATAATAATAGCACTTCAGTTGCGACATATAGCGTTCAAAAGCCTGCAGTTCCTTTTTGAGGACACTATGCTCCACGGCTATTTCCAGGACACTGCGGGCCAGCAGTAATTGTTTCTTCGAGTTCTGGGCATCTGCGCCGTCTGTTGGTAGAAAGGCCATTTTTACAAGGGCCACCTTCAGTTGATCGAGTAGCTGGCCGCATTTCACAAGGTTCGCGGGACGCTTGGACCACTCAGCGGTCAATTCTTTGTACAGGGTTTCCACCGATGCCATTACTTTTAAAAATGATTTACAACAATTTACCAAATTATTTTACTTCACAAATGAGAATGAGTTTCGTTTTTGCTCTAGAGATGGAACTTTTAGTTGCCAATCAACAGGGAACTGGTTCATTCGGGCTGATATCGATAACGCTTAGGGCTGTCAGTGTTGCCAGTTCTCACTCACTAATTTTCTGACAACGCTTGCAGAGAAGACCATTTCATTTCGTTTTTCGTTGACAATATAGGCAATTTTTCGGAGATTAAGGATGTCTGACGAAGCCAATACTCTTGCATGGGATGACACTCTGCTTATGAAAACCTATGACGAATCGGTGAATCTAGCCCGCGAGGCTTTAGCTCGCCGTTTGGCCGACTATACCAACAAACAAGAGGCCGCAGAAGCTGCATCTGGTATTGCTGACAATAAGACAGAATCCGCTACTAATGCCTCTGTTTCTCCTGATGCCGTCTTTAAGGTGGGTGACTTTGCTCGCGCCACCTACACTGATGGTGTGGACTACGAGGGTGCCATCGTATCTATTAACGAGGACACTGGCACTTGCGTTCTGCGCTATTGCGGCTATGAAAATGAGCAGGAAGTGCTACTCACCGATCTGTTACCTTCCTGGGGCAAGAAGACTCGTCGTGACCAGTTCCTTCAAGCTAAGGCTGAGCAGGATCAAGGACAGCCACTTCCAAAAAACGTTTCAAAGAAGACAACCAAGAAACCAGGCAATCCTGGTTTGGCTGTGCCACCCATGCCTTTTGTGCCGCCAATAATGACTTCGACTGGTGGCACTATCGAGGGAGAACAGGACTTTGTGGCCATGCTGACAGCCTGGTATATGTCTGGATACTATACTGGATTCTATCAAGGAAAGAAGGATGCCAATAAGAAAAACCAATCGTCAGGTAGTTCCGTAACCGGCAAGAAGTAGCTCGTAATTTCGATCTCGAAGACGAAAATGTTTTGTATCTCCTACTACTAATACTATTACTCTTTCTGAGAAAGACTTGTTTAGCGGTTAAGAAAGCATAAATAATAAATTAAAGAAAATTACCAAAACGTTTACGTTCGCAACCGGCAACCGCATTTGTGGCAGGTGGCAACGCTGCGGGTTCAGCTGTTTTGATTTTTTGCACTGGGTCGCGGTTTAAGTGTAGAAATTCGGTCCCTCCGTTTATATCGAATTACATAAAATAAAAGAACATTGCCAAAGAAAATTATGGCTCTGCGTTTGCTTAGCCTGACCTTAGGTGCACATATGCGGCGGCGTCTGTCTATTGCATCAAAAAGCGGCTATATAAATCACGTTCGATTAAGTAATCCTGGAACGCATCGGCTGCTGCACGTGCGTATTACAGATCAGGATGCCGGCATGCAGGCCAAACGTGAGGCTAACAAATTCGACGAGGCTCACCAGCAACAGCAACAAAGAATCGACGAGGAAGAACAACAACAACCACAAGTAAAAAAAACTGTCAAAATGGCACCAAAGCCAAAATTAAGCGAAGCGGATTTATTTGGCACGGTAAAGGAAAAGGATATCGGTGAGACATATGCTGATCCCGGTGATGTAGCTGAAGAGGAGTTTCTAAGTAGGCCAACGAGAAATTTTCGAAAATTGCGTACCAAAGAATATGCACGCCTAATCAAAGAACATTTAAATGCCCATCGTCTGAATGAGGCAATTGCAGTAGTCGAACAACGCATGTTGAAGGAGGATCGAGTCAAGCCAGAGAACTATATATACAATCTACTGATATCAGGTTGCGCCAAGGAGGGCTATACCCGCAAAGCCTTTCAGCTCTACACGAAAATGCGTCAACGCGGTTTAAAGGTGACTGGCGGCACATATACCTCCTTGTTAAATGCCTGCGCCAATGCTCCCACATCCAAGGATGGCCTGCAAAGGATTCAGCTATTGCGTGAAAGCATGCTAGAGAAGGATTATGAGCCAAATGTAAAGAACTACAATGCCATGATCAAGGCCTATGGCAGATGTGGAGATGTAGAGTCTGCCTATCAAATAGCGGATGAAATGCTCGAACGTAAAATGGTCATGAATGCGGAGACATACAATTTTCTCTTACAAGCCTGTGCGGGAGATGAGGAGCATGGATTTCGTCATGCTCTGATTACTTGGCATAAAATGCTACAGAATGGAATCAAGCCGGATTATTATAGCTTTGGCACAATGCTAAGATGTGTAAGGGATTGTAAATTTGGTAGTTTAGATGATATACGTGATGTACTGAAAACAATTTGCCCGCCCCCAGCTGAAGATGAAGTAAAACAAATAGATTCATCATCTGTTGAAACTTACAATCAAAACCAAACGATTAAGCCCCAATCGGCTCTCAATCCCTTTTCGGCCACTGGTTCACAAATTGAGTTGATTCCATCCCGTAATGACAATCAGTTGGAATTACCCAATTTGCTCCTGCCTCAACCACATTTAGGTAGCTTGGTATCACTTGCCGATGTTATTAAACCCCATGAAAGATTTCTATTACTTGGCGGATTAACTGGTTTCCTTGGGCATATGAAACAGCTTGAGATTACACCGGATATTGAATGCTTTACCCTAATGCTGGAGGTGATACCACCCACAAATGCTGCGGAAAAGCAACTTTTGGGATTTGTTCGCAAAATCGGCCTGAAAGCGGACATTGACTTTTTCAATATTCTGATTAAGAAACGTTCCATGCGCTTTGATTATGCAAGTGCTCGTGAGGTTTTGACAATGATTCGTACAGCTGGCCTAAAACCGGATATCATAACTTATGGCGTCCTTGCTTTGGGTTGTCGCACGCAAGAGGAAGCCAGAGAACTGATGCAAGAGATGCAGGCTGCCGACATTAGAATAAATATGCCCATATTGGGTGCCATGTTACGTCAGGGTTGTGCTCAAAAGAACTTTTCATACATCAATGAAATCATGCAATTGTGCCTGGAGGAGAAACTAAAGCCGAATGAATCGTTTTTAAGGCATCTCTATAATTTTCATCGAGGTTGTGCCAGAGCCATAGATGCCAGAGTAAGTTTTTCAAAATTGATCGAAAACACATTTAATCTATTTGAATTTTTTTTTCTTGACATTAGCATCCGTCGACCAAGACGACATCTTTCAAAAAAGGACACTCGAAATTCTGTGATAAATATCGCATGTTCTATGAGGAACATGGCCTGTCTAATCTCAAGTTAGAAGATGCCATAGCCAAAATAAAGGAACGTCCTTATGCCCAGTATAAGAAACCCAATGTCGAGGGTATGGAATCACTTAAGCACGAGCAAATCAAAAGGAAAACAAAATTAAGAAAATACATTAAAAAAATCAAAATTAATGAACTTCAAGATGATCCTGGTCTTCATCAAAGTACAGTCAAACAGCTGAAGTAACCAATTTTTTGTTTTGGATGATAAATTAAGTTATATAAGAATATTGCAGTCATACATTATTTTAGATAAATTGTTAACAAACTTTCAATTCAATTGTATTTTATTTTAGTTTTACTTGACCATTCCCTAACCAATCATAGTCCTCTTTCTGCCCCGGGCTCTGACTTCCTCAAATTTAATCATTACCGCCTCTTGGTCTTTGCCGCTATCCTTGCTATATGCCTTGAGAATAGCATCAAATAGATAAGGCTGTTCGCTGTGGGTACTCAATAACGCCCGCTCTAGTACATATAAATCCACTCCCTTATCTTCCGATGATTGATTATAATGGCTTAAGCCAAAATCTATGAATATCACCTCATAATCGGAATCTTTGGGATTGATTAGTATATTGGAAGTGGTTAAATCGCCATGTATAATGTGATTGCTATGCATTTTGCCTATGGTTGAGCCAATTCTAGAACAAAGTTCCATTAGAATTGATTCTGATGAATCTCCGTGGCTGGCCACTGTTTCCTGTATAAACTGCTTGGCTGTCTTAGCCTGTCCGAAGTATTCCATATACAATTTGTGCTCATTTAAATCTGAATGGAGAATACGTGGTGCTCGTATTCCCGCGGCCAGACAACGTCCAGCCGCTTTGGCCTCGGCTTTCATCCGTTGCCGTGTGATTTGAGTGTCCAATTCGGGATGACGATATTTCTTTACAAAGCGCTCCTTGATTAAGCAGGATTCACCTTTGAATTCACCCAGATACAACCGACCCTCGGCGCCTTGCTTCAGTATATCCAGAGACATTTTTATTTTATGTTTTTGTTTTCTTTCAACGAGGATGGATCGGGATCAAAGATTATAAAAGATGGCAGCTCTATTGAAATTTCGATAGACCCAGGTTGTTAACTTGTTATCGATTGGTTGCCCGTCATCGATTTTACTCCCAGCTCTATTGTTCCAACTATAAATTGACCTAAATAATTATAAATTTAAAGAATCATGAGTATTACAGTGGATCCACGTCGCAAGGAGAAAATTAATCGTTACAAGGCTCCTAAAAATGCCGGTCAGGGTGGAGCCAATGAGGACATGTTGCCCGATTACATGAATATTTTGGGCATGATATTTTCCATGTGTGGTCTGATGATGAAGGTAAAAATTAGCATGAATGGGACAATTTTGTAGGGTATCTTCAATTGAATGCACCCGCATTTCGGAAAAATAACAAGAAAAACTGTTTTTAATTGGATATGGGTTATCTATAATTGCAGTTGAAATGGTGTGCCTGGTTTGCCCTGTATTGCTCGTGCATAAGTTTTGCCAGCTCCCGTGCCAGCGACGATGCAAAACAGGTAAGTCTTGGCATTATCTTTATCAGAAATATCTTCTTTCTAATGGTATTTATTCCTGCAGGTGTTGTCCTCCTTTATGCTGAGCGTTAGTGCTGTCGTTATGTCATATCTACAGAATCCTGCAGCCATGACGCCGCCCTGGGCATCTTAACATTTTCCAATCAATCGACAAACTAGACAATTAATTCCAAAAAGATTTTCCTCTTTTAAATAAACAATATGTTTTCTTTTTTTTGTTGTGTAAATGCAAGTGTAAAATAACTTATTATAATCATATACTGCATCTTGGGGGAATCAATTTAGAAATGCCTTTTTTGTAATGAACTTCTAGAAGCTAAATCTGTATATTAAATGCACTTTTCATCATCATAACAAGTCGTAGAACACTTACTAAATGGAAATCAGAGTGAAAATTAAACAGATTTTTAATAATGATGAATTGAAGGACGCCATTTTCCATAACGAAAATAATAGCAGTTGAATCAACATGAGATCAATTGACAGGTATGCCCAATTGTTTCTCAATCAACAAGGTTTCTACAAATTAGCCAACATGGAAAATCCATCACCACAGGAAAAGTAATTTACTTTCTTATCTTTAATCTGCAGCTAATAAATCTGATTACAAGAGAAGATTTTTATCATTCATGCCATAACCAATTTATTCACAACGAAATTAGGTACATAGATTTTTGTTTTATATATGTATGTACATGAATTTGACTTTGTTAAAGTTTTAAAGACTCCTCCGAATATTTATGTTTTTATTGGTTTTTATAGTCGTTCAATGAAATTCGTTTATTTGCATCTACAGATCATTTCGAATGAAAACAATTTTGTCATGTGTTGGGGCACTTTCTAAGCTAAATTTTTAATCAGGCATTTTGTGGGTTCAAGCTTACGTTTTCTATCATTTCCGCCAAAAGTGAATGAAAGCTAATTATTTGTTTTAATTTAAATTTTCTCCATACATAAATAATTAACAAAGATATTGCACTTGATATTTTTCTAAAGTCATCGTTAATCTTCAACAGGATCTCCCCTAAAACAAATCTTCCCTTTTAGCAGTCAATTCAAACATTTTTCCAGGGTTCAATTTCTTCTGGTTTTATGCCGATTGTGGATTTTCTATTAAGACTACAATGTAACATTTAATTTTACGACAATCGAGTCACATGACCTATAAGAAATAACAGTCGATCGATTAATGGTAATGTAATGCCTATTTCCTTCTTTTTACTTGGATTAATGCCATCCATTACATCGATTGATTGAAGCTTTTAATAATACTTTTAAATTTATCTCGATTTCAGATTGATATTTCAACTCGTCAGATTGATGATCATATATACTCATTTGTAAGTTTATTTCTTTCTGTATATGTATATAGAAATGTAGGGCAATCATAGTTTATCTATCTCAAATGCAATATCTGAAACATGGGGTTTTTCTCCTATGATTTCCTCCTGTTTTTTTTTAATCTGGCCCTGAATATAATTTAAAGAAAAATGTATGTTTTTTTTTTTTTTTTTTTTTTTTTTTTTAAATGTGCGGATAAATAAGAAATTATAAAAAGAATATACGTATATAATTGTAGGAGAAAAATTTTTTTTAAGGAAATGAACAAAATTACAAAAAATAATTTAGCTATAACCAGAGGATTTTGGGCTAACTTCGAACCATGCCGAAGTTTTTATACCCCAAGCAGACGCCTAAATTTGATTACTTTGGGCGCAAATAGAATTGACTAATTTTTAATTGCTTAATGAAGATAAATTTTGCTTTATACTTTAACAATTTTTTTTTGTGCACAATATTTGTTTTGTATAATGTAATACATAAATAAAGATATTTTATATACAAAGTGCTGAACATTGGTTAGAAATAGTTCGGACAGGCGGACAAATAGTATAATTAATTTCTTTATATGCATTGCAAAGGGTATAACAATTTTTAACTTTTATCTCATTTCTCCCTCGCCCTTGCCCTCTTTTGCTCTCCATCCTGTTCTCGTTATCGTTTTCGCACTCTCTCTTTCTCTCGGTATCGCTTCTTTCATTTTGGGTTAAGTGGTGAGTATGTAATAGGCAAACAGAATAAAAGCCAAAATATAAATAAAGCCAAAGATCAGGACGTATTAAATTTCTCCAAACTCTGCATGTCCAGTGGACTCGGCATGCTGCTGGGCCTGTTGCTGTCCCACTAACATGACATCACATTGCAGGCAACGCAAGGTGAATTTATCCACATTGGTAAATTGACGTGAAGATTTTGCTTCATTGGCCAATTGTTCGGCCTGCTGATAGACGGATATCTCTTCCACGGGGAATATGGTAGCCGGACGATCCGGACTAGTGGCAGTTTCCATATAAAGCGGATCATAATGTATGCCATCGAAAAGTAGGAAGACACGCAAACCAAAATTCTTATCTTCACCAAAGCGATTGATTATGGCATTTTGTATATCAACCACATCGATCTCAATGCCATAGTAATTGGATAATATGGACACTTCAATGGCACCACCCCAGGAGTCGGCCTTTTGGATCCAGGAGCAGTATTCCGAATTGGATTTACCCAAAACGGCATCATTATATTGTTGAGGATCGGCGGCCACCTCTTGGGCAATAATATGACGCATCATTTCGCTACCCTCGCTGGTATCGACTTTGCCATTGAGTACGAAACGAATGCTGGTGAATAGGCAGGAATTATCCGCTGGCACTACTTTTTTCAATAGGATGCCATTAAAGTCACCATTGGAGGGCACAGCCAGTGGCTCCTCGCCACTCTGGGGCACAGCAGCAGAAGCATTTTGAGTACGTAATATTGAGGGAGGAGCTATGCTACTCGTACTCGTGCTCGATACCTGATGTTGACGCACTTGGTCCAGATTGGCGGCATCTTCTTCGGCCTGCAGACGACGCGCCAGCGCCTCGTCTTCTTCTAAGGTTGATAAATTAGCTGGAATTGCCTTCTCCTCCACGATAAGAGTCTCGCCGCTTTTAATTCCGAGATTCTTCAGTTTCTCCTTATCTTGCTTGAGATCCAGCGGGCGTGGCGGATAGCCCACCAAAATATGCAATTTTTGCTCTTCTATGGCAGTTGCCTCGACTATCCGGGTCTTCAGATCCTTTAATGTTGTGGCCTCGCTCAGGTCGCTAACGATAAATTGACCCTTTTTTGATTTAAGTTTCACACTAAACGTTGAACCAGTCATGTTTTCAACTTGAAATTTATTATAGAATTTGTTATATATGTATATATATATAACTAAGAATTTTTTTTTGGTAATTATTTACTTTGACTACTAGAGCTGGAAAACCATCGAGGGGACTATCGACTATATCGAACCGATAATTTTTTTTGGGAACAATCGACAGTGTTACCATCATTTTTTTTATTCACAATGGCATAACTCGCTGGCGCCCTCTGAGTTTCAAAATTGTGGTTGGAGTTCGACTCATCGGTTCGACCCCCATATACCATGCACCATTGTGTGAGAGGGTATGTTAAAGTCGCCAAAATGTATGTAACAGGCAGAAGGAAGCTTTTCCCATCCGATATATATATTATTATTGATCAGGATCAAGAGACGAGACGATCTGTCCATATGAACATCTAGATCTCGCAGACTATTAAAGCTAGAGCCACCAAATTTGATACTTGAATTTTTTTAGTATTCACCCATGATATTTACAGTTCCGCCTCCATAATTTAGAAAAAAAAACGGATTGCCTCCCGTAATTTTTAGACTAAATTTACTAGGCGATTAAAAAGTTTTAAGTTTTCTAAGTATAAGAGTGAGTGAGATAGCACATTCTATGATGAGACATGTAAAATAATTTAATAAACATAAACACAGATAAACAATTCGATTACTTACATCTTATTTCGCTTAATGTCAAAAAGAAGATGATGTTAAGATTTCACACTATTTCTAAACATATATATGGACTTCCATTGAGTAAATGATTAATGTATATTTACATAGTAAATTGCAAAAGAATTTATTCGTAAATGAGTTTTGGTATACTCTCGTTCAGTCTCGGGTATATTTTTTTTTGTTAAATTTTTGTCTTATTTTCTTGACACCTTGATGGGTTTTTTTTAGTTGCTGTTTGCTTATTGACTGATCGCATTTCCGTCAGTTTCCGAGTGAGGTGTTAATATTTTTTAACTAATGCCAATTTGGCAATGTTAATGCTAAGGCTAATGCCAACCAAAATCATTAGAGACTGCTAATTATTATTTAGCAGAGGATGGTCAAATCAAATAGAACACAGAACAAAGTCGAAGCACCACACACAAAACAAAAAAAAATAAATAAAAAAAAAGAGGAACCAAAACCATAAAACCACAAGTCAACAAATTACCAAATAAAAAAAAAACAAATTTCTTTTAAACAAACAATGGAACCACAAAAAAAGGTAACAAAATAGTACAATTTTTGATTTTTGGTTTCATTTTTTGTTGTTGCGTGGTAAACTAAAATCACATTTAATAGTCCGCACTACAAAAAAAAAAAAACAACTTCAGAGTTTAGATAGTCGCCGACTTTGCGATACCCAGCAATGCCAAGAGAAATGTTGCTAGACATGTTGCCAACATGTTGCTAGATAACTAGGTTGGGATTCTTTAAGAATAATTAGAAAATTTTGTAAATTTATATCTTTATTTGGTGTTTACTTATCTCAACTAACTTTTAGCTCTTTGGCTACAGGGTATCAAAATACAAATTTATTGCCCAGGCTCCTCTACGGCCAAGAGATGCATTGTTGGACTTGACGTATTTTGCTTCTTTTTTTATTGTTGTAATTTCTATGAGACGGGTTTCGGTATTTTTTTTTTGTAGTGTTGTTTTTGTTTTTTTGTGATTCGTATATAAATAGACGTACTTAAAGAGGTCTGGTGTTCAGTGTAAACTAGTGAGTGTCAACGCGATCATCGATCAGAAAAGAAGGAAATCCCTCCCCCAAAAACAACAAAAAAGGAAATAACACAAAAAAAAAAATTTCAAAATGAAATTCTTACTATTGGTGCGTTGTGTTTAATCGAATGGATACAATTTTTAAATGCTTTTTGATTAACAAGTGAAATTTTTTGTTTTTTTTTTCTGTTGTTGTTGTTGTTGTTTTTAGTCTGTGTTCCTCTTCGTTGCCGTGTGCCTTATGCTGACCAGTGCTGTGCCAGTGGAGGAGGCCATTCCCGAAGGTATTGAGGGTCCTGGCAGTGAACCAATTAGTCCTACCGATGATCAATCGTTTTTGCTTAAACTGAAGTTGCTCAAGAAATTGTTGTTCCTGGGCTAAGCAAGATGAGCAAAAGAGGATATTTCTCTAAAATGGATTTTGTACTCTTAACATGGAATTTAGTTCATTAAGCAATATAATGTTAATAATAATGATAATAATAAAAAAACGGAAACACAAAAATATTTCACAAGTAACAAGTTCGTTGCCTAAGTCATTTGTTTTTGGGAATGAGAGAATAAGTTTAGGGTCAAAAAGATAACTGGATATTTACGTTATACCAATATTAAGACAATGTCATCATCTTTCCCGTGATCTTTAGCTAATTCAAAATATATTAAATGGATATCATGAACTGGAAATAGAATTAAATATTGGCCAAGAAAAAGCTGTCAAATATTTGATATCTAACAAAAAAAAAATATATATCTTACAATTAGCACTTTTCCACTGGAGCTAAAGTTAATTTTTTATATTTTTATTCAGCTAAGAAAGGAAAATATTAATTATGTTCTTATATGATATATCAATAACCAGAGAAAGAAAGCAGGAAGAGGAAGCAATATTTTACCTCAAAGGACCCTTTTTTTTGACATTAAAGTACATATATATATATATATAATACTTAATACTTTCCTTCATAAATTCACTCAAGCATATCGAAGGCTAGTTTGTTGTTCTATTTGCTTGAAATTTGAGGGGGTAACGTTTTTAAATTTTTTTGTTTTTTTTGTTTTAAATCTTTAGCATTTGAAGAATGTTGAAGTAAATCGAAAAAGATATAGAGATTCAACTGATTGGCCTTCAGTGAAGCCGTTTGAGTATAAAACACTTTAAGTTGATTTTCTGACGAACAGCATTTTCCGAGATGGTGAAAATCCTAGCAGGAAAAACCATTTGTCCGATCGTTTTTAAATTTATAAAAAAAATGCAAAACATAAATAAGCAGGTCGTAACGAAGTGCTTTGCCTTTTCAACGTATTTTTTTTGGGTTAAAAATTAGTTAAAAATTTGATCGAAAAATGAAAAATGAAATTGTTAAAATTTACTTTGTCATTACCAGCTGATATATTTAGCTTTTGGAAACAATTGAATTTTGTTTTGTTCGGATGATTCTGTAATCCAGCATCGTGCTCATCGCAAACCCTTTTTTTTCAGCAGATGCGATGCCACGGATCGAAATATATAGAATACATGAATTTAAAATTCAAAATTTTACCAATGATACTTTAAATGTGAATTAACAACATATGTATATAACATATACATAGTTCCACATTATTCATATCTTGACAAAAAATGTTTAAAAATGTGATATTTTTTGGCTTTAAAACCATACCCCCCCTCACCCTAATCCTTTTTAGATCATATATAAGAGTCCTTTTAAAAAAGTAAAATAATCGTATTGATCTCTGATTAAGACAGTGATTTTGAATGCTAAATAAATTCAATGTTCAATTTGCTTGACATTAATTTACATTTCAAAGTCAATTGGAGTTGACTCTGGCTGCTATTGACAATATCCACGACTTGTTCATGGACAGCAAACGAATGAGTAAAACAACAACAATGGCAAAAGAAAACAAAATATTCTAGCATAGAGAATCTCAAGTTAAAACAAACTGACTTACATTTGAATAATTGACTAAGATAAATGTGCCCAGAAATGTGAATAAGACTCTTATATTACTCAGTTTTCAATAATATCCGAATATCACCTATATTCAGCTACATATGTGCTAACTTATGATTAACAAAATTTGTTGATGATTGGCTGATCAATTATATACGAACATATATAAGAAGGCTTTGGGATTTTACCACTCCAGCATCAAAAGCTTCTTAGACGTAATACACAGTTTTGTTGATAATATAGTTGTTTAAATCGTGTTAAGTAGTAGTATTTATTTGTCGCATCTCATTAGTTTAACAGAAGGTTCTTTATTTAATGTCAATTTTGCCACATTAACACTATTAGTGAGCGAGATGGTTATTTTGGTAAGGGCGATGCTCTTACATTAATGTGTTATTTATTTTTCGCCTTACTTATGTAGTTGTAATTCCCAACTTGTTTTAGCATTGAAGATATGGCCATTGTAACTCTGGAGCCTGCTGATGATAGAACTTGGTGGTTCTTGAAAAAGTTATACAGACATCCTGGTCACCATTTTGTGCTGCTTTTGAAATAATCTTCTTCAGAAGGGATCTCGAGCCCCACATAAATGCTAGGTTTAATTTAAATCGCTTAACATCTGATTTTAATAGCCTAAGCCATTCGCCTCTTATTTGTCTCTTTTTGATGGGCAACTTATCAGAGCAACTCCTACATACATTTACATTTATATGTGGGCACTATTTTCATTCCTAATAAAGTTGAAACTTTGTTTTGTTTTTGCTTTCAAATGTTTGTTTATTTTTTTAATAGGCTGAAAGTATCAACTTTTGCCACCATAACTAATCAAAACCTGCTCCTATCCTATGTTGTTTAGTCTTAGAGGCTGGAAAAAAACCAAAACCAAATGAAACATTGAATTATTTGTTTAACAATTGATAGCCTAAAGAATAGATTAGACAGCTAAGAAAAGTTGTTTGCTAGAATAAAAATAATCCTCGTGGGGAAATGTTTCACCAAATTAGCTTTCTTATTTAGCTCCTTGGAAGGTCCATCCTCCTTGATGAATATGGAAATAGAAACTATTTAAAAAAATTTATGTATTTTAACGATTGTTATGACCAGCATGGACATTTGTTAGTCCTTTCCAATTCTCAAATATAGTCTAGACAAAGTCAAGTCTCGAGTATAATTTATCACATAATCTATAATTGATGTCGAAAATGAATAAAAATCAACAATCAATTAGTAAAATTAAATGGCAAAATCAAAGAAATAATTCTCATGCCAAGTAGCAAGAAACCGTTACCAACTGCTACATAGATTGTATATATAGGTCAAATGGAAACCGACTTTCTATATATGTAAAACAGGTCTCGTTGTCAAAACTGCGAAAGGAAGTTCCACGTTTCGAATTTTCACACTTGGAACTAATCACATAACATGAAGAAGTGAAACAAGTTTTCAAAGATTAGCTCCTTTTTGTTGAAAAAAAAAAAAAAAAAAAACTGATTATGTCATTGAATACGACCATATAAATCACTTTTTGTTTTTGTCACTTTAGATTACGTATATATTCATTTATTTATATATGTGTCTTTGCATAGCGCATTGCAAGCGATTTTTGTTAAGGGTTAAATGAAGGTTATAGACTAGATGTATTAACAACATTGATAAAAAAAACAAAAAAAAAAATTAATTATATTTTGTGTTTAGAATGGCAAACAACTTCTATTGGGCCTTATCCTAACCCAATAGCTTCTTGAACTTTAAGAGTTTCTTCAATTTGAATATCGATTGTGTATCATGAGGGCTATGCACATCCTCAGAGATTGCCGATTCGTAGAAATTGTCACCCAAAAGGGATTCATCAACGGGCACAGCATAGACCAGGGCAATTGTCACAAGGCACAGGAAAAGGGTCTGCAAAACACAAAATTAATATCCATTTGCAAACAGGAACTTTGGTCATGTGGATTAAAAAAAAAAAAACTTACCACAGCGAAGAACTTCATGATGATTGGAAATATTAAGAGGTTTGAAGGGCTTCTTAAGGTGTTAACTTGGTTAATCCAAAAAAATGACTGCACTTGCTTCGATCTAGCCATGGGTCTTTTATAGTGCCACCAATGAAGAAGACCCAAAACAAAGAAGACAACAACAAAGAGAAGCGAACGAAACGCAAGAGTTGAAACCAATCGATGATAATGTCATATGTAAACTGCAAATTGCAATGGTCAGTGGACAAAAGTGGCCAAAATGAGCAGACGATACATAAACAAAACCCGACCAAAAGAAGGCCAAACCAGGGCCGCCCTACAGACGGTAGAGGGAATGGAATGGTGTAAGGGTGAGGGTGAGAGCGGGGCCCTTTGGCAGGTGGCTTTTTAAAGTCTTTTGCAAATAAAACCACAAATATAAGAGGAAACTAAAAAGCAGAAAAAACAAAATCAAATATCAAAAATAATCCCAATGACGTTTGTATACTCTTTAAAGGCTATAAATTTAATACTTTTTTTGTATTAAATTTTTTTAAAACAAAACCATTTTTAAGCTGCCTCAGATTTGGCAGGAAATAGACAATTTAAAAATTTGGAAAAATGCCCTTTTGAGAAAAGCTAAATTAACGATTTTATTAAGTATTTATTGTTTATGAGAAAGTTGCCATCCAAATTATTAATCACAATGTCAATATACCCAAATATTGTGACAAGAGTATATGTATTTACCTATATAAGATAAAATTAAGACCACGCCTTTGGTGACTTGTTTTTTTCGGGTGCTGTTTTTTTTTTTGTTTTTTTGTTGATCAAGTCAGAGAAGAAGAAGATTGGTGAGTTTGCTTATCTGCCACTGAAGAAGTCGATAGTCTAGTATAAATACTTATTATACTAAGTAAATTTTGATTATAACCGTACAGGGAATGAGTTTCTCAAGGCCATTTGAAACATTTACCATGTAAATAAGACAAAGAAAAACAAAAAGAAGATGATTATGTGAATAGACAATCGTTAAACGGAGCTTAAGTGTTTCGTTTAAGTACAAATATAATGATTTAATAGTTTAACAATGTCATTTCAATACAGAAATTTACAAAAAAAAAAAGAAACGAAAACAACAACAAGACAGAGATCTAGAGATTTGGAGGAGAGGTGATTGTTATTATTAAGAAAAGGTTATCATTTAAAAATACTTTAAATTATTGCCATTTTCTTGGTCTGCTCTTTCAGCCAACTACTCCTCGTTCTCCTGTAATTGGTCCTCCTGGTCCTCTTGCTTTTGCTCATCATCATCCTCTTTTTTGTGCTCCTCCATCTCTTCATTGTCGTCTTGCTTTTGTTCTTCTTCATCTACTTCCATCTGCTCCTGATCGTCCCCATTTACGTCGCCCTTCATCTGGTTCTCTTCGTCCTCTTGCTCTTCTTTATTGTCGTCTTCCGTTTCTTCCCCATTGCCCACATCATTTGGAATTCCCGGTTTACTTGCTGGAGTCATTTGTGGTATCTTATCTTCCTCTTCATCACTCCAAGTGAATTGAGTTGTTTGATTAGTCAAATTTTTCTCATCAATTGGCACAAACTTATTACATTTGATTCTACAACTTAATAACTTGATGACCTCCTCGTAGACTTGTATCAATTCGAATTGTACCAAATAACGACCATTGGGAATTTGTATTGGCAATAGACTGATCTCGAATCTACCGTCTTTTACATAATAGAAGCCCGGTTTCAATGGACACGATATTAGAAATGTTTGTGGTAAAACAGTTTCCCCCTTCGTTTGCTCTAATGTTACATTACGCAACGATTCCAACATCTTGCAGAAATCCATATTCTTCAATTTGATCAATTCACTTGTCCACTGACCACCCGGCTCATTGGCCAATTGACGGACAAATATATGCATTAGAAGTTTACCCGGAAACTGATTGAGTACACTTAAATTGAAATTAATGGTGTCTCCATTGTCAATGGCATAGTTGACAATTATCTCATTGGGCACAAACGAATGGGCATGAAAATCTTCAACTTGTATATTAATCTAAAGAGTTATCATAAAATATAATGGATGGGATTACAAAAGAGAACTTGTAGAACTTACTGACAGTATTTGATATATTAATGCCAATTGTGTAATCAAGATTATTGCTTTTGCATATGCCGACAACATTTTCTTTTCTACCAAAAAAAAATTTGAATTGAATTTCGTTATTTTATGTGGCTATTTGGTCTATTTAGTCATGCCACGTTGCGTGGCCTAAATGGCATTATTTTGTCTCTATGCTGCGATGAGCTTCATATGATAAGGCTAATTTGTATTTTTGGCTAATGGACATTTTGAGGGTTAATCAGGCACAGAGGAGAGACCGAACGATTGACCGACCGACTGAACGACTTATCCATAGGTAAGGCGTGAGATGTTTTCACAATTCAACCATGAAAATAAAACAATTTTGAAAAAAATATATATCAAATATTTAAGTAAGTTTGAAAAATTATTTTAAAATTGTTTTCCCTACATGTTATTGCATGTTAATTTCAATTTTGGGTTTCATCAAATAAAATTGGTTTTAAATTAAAATTCAAATTTAAAACAATTTCAAAAATTTAATGGAAAGTGTTTGGAGAGTTTGTTCTTATTCTAGGGGTTTGAGTTTTTGTTATAAACTAACAATATTTCTAACAATTTTTATTTGAACAAAAAACTTGGTACATTCGAGAATTATGGATATACATACATACAAATATATTTTTTTTTATAGACTTTACCAAGGCCAATTGGGCATAGATTATTTATGTCTATATCAATAAATCTATCTGTTAAAAGTAACAAAGAAAATAAAAAGATAAAAATAAAACATGTGTGCTGCCAATTTAAAATTGATTTACCTTTCCCTTCAATCTTCAATTTGCCATCTTTTCATATCACACTTTGCCACCTGGCAACAAAAAAAAAAAAAAAACCATAAAATACCTCGGCCACGCCCTTAATTTATAAATTAATTGATATGCCCATGGGCATTGCGATCAAATTTGTGTGAGACACTTTGTCTTCAAAGTGGTCCAAAGACCACGATGACTCTGACTATGGCAAAGATATTTGATTCACAATTTTCGTTGTTTGTTTTCGTTCGCTTTGATTTGGTTTTGTTTAATAACAATTTATGGCATTATCGTTTATCGCTTAAAGTGGCATTTACATATATAGATCTCAGAGGTCTGCATCATTTTTGTTTCCGGTTTTTGTATGCATCGTATCAATGATTCGATGACTTGCAGAAACAGAAACTCCTCTCCTCCTCCTCAACTTTGCATCTCAATTTGTCTTTGATGATGTGTCATTGTTGTTTTTTGTCACAAATATATTATTATTATTATTGTAGATTTAGTTGTTAACTGTTCAAAATGTGCTAAATATTCACTAAATATTTCCAATCGTCTGTTATCTATGGTTATTTTTTTAATTGGTTTGCTCATTGAAGAATTTGAAAGGCGTATCTTAGATTAGTTTAGTATATAGATATATTTTTTAATAATCAGAATGGAAAATCAAGACATAAAACTAGTTACTAGTCAACCTTCAAAGTTAAATATTTACAAATTTGTCATTTGATTAGGCAAGCAAAATTATTGTTATAATATTTCTGCAACTTTATCTTCAAAAAAAAAAAAAAAAAACACACAAATTGTTGCCAACTCAATTTGCTTAAACATTTGTTTTAACAGCTCAAAAATCCAAAAAAAAAATAAACAAGTGAAACAGAAGATACCAAACATACCGTAAACCTGGACACAAACTCAATGTTCAGTCAGATGATGAACTTGAACCAAAAACAAAAAACTTACAAAAAACCAAACCCAAAAAAAATAAAGACACAAACTTTTGCTTCATGTAAACGACCATAAATTATGCTAGCCGAAAAACTCTCAGATAAATCATCTTAAAATGAGCGAAAAAAAACCAACAAAAATTTACCTATAACTTTATATATATATATATATAGATGGTGTGTGTGTGTGTCAGTACAAGCGACCCATAAATTTGAGCAGTTTTATTGCAATTCACTTGTTTGTACCCTGAAACAACAAACAAACAGCAAATGTTGCCTTAAGCCGCAAAAACTACAGAGTGAAAGTGACGTAATGGGGGAGCAAAGCAGATGAAGAAGAAGAAGAAGGCAATGCGAAGGGCGGGGCAATGCAAGAAGTAAGAAAGAAAGCAAAAAAAAAAAAAACACAAAAACCCCCAAGAAGCATGTATAAAAGCATTAAATGGCGTTAACAAAGAAAACAAAACAAAAAAAAAAAAATGAAAAGTGTAAAATAAAACACAATCAAAGAAGACAGAGAAAAAAAAAAATGGGAAAAATTGTCAATGTCTTTAACAGAGCAACTCAAGTTGCGGCAGTACAGAGGAGGAAACGGCAAATGCAAAAGTAACAGCAACAACAACCACAACAACAGCATAGCTGACCATTGATATGAATGGAAGGGCAAACAGAGTCGCCGCACATGCTGCGTATACGTAATCTTTAAATTTGTGTGCTAGAGATGAGAGAGTGTGCGATTTGCTATCACAACAATCAACTATTTGCTCTCTCTCTCTCTCTTTAACTCTTTTTTCTTCTTTCATGACAGTACTTTTAAATATTAATGTTTCTTTTGTTTACATTTAATCATTAGACTTGTAATTTGGAAAATGTTAAAAAGGGTGTGATGTTGTATTAGTTTTATCACTTATTTTGTTATGACTGAATGAGTTAATTTACTCATTTACTTACTTGTTTAGTTACTCACTCTATGTGGGATGGAAATTTATAGAATTCGTTCTTCAATTAAGTGATGAAATGAAGGAAATCATTCTTTTTTCCAATACGAATCCTAAAAAGAAATGATGGAAGAAAGAATAATAACCTCTTATATTAAAAAACTCTCTTTACTTTATGCTTAAACATTAGAAGTAATTAAGAATCAAGTCTCCCAATCAATGACTTCATCTGCTTCTTAATTAGAGGAATTTCAAGTCATTTGAGACAAAAGTTATCGATTCCTATAGCTGCTCGTGACACGTTGCCATTCCTAGTTGATTGCAGTTTTGCAAAAATAAAAAGCTGCAAAAAAAAAGGGCAACCAGAGCCACAAATTTCACATGCATCGTACATACAAACATATGTTGTCGGCTTTACAATTTTATTTAACCCTTTTTTTCCCTCTTTGTGTTTTTTTTTTTATTTTATGGGTCCAGTTTTTTGTGGTATGTTTTTTGTTTCGTTTATCGCTTGCATTTACAATTCAATGTCACGACATGACTTCTTCCATTGTGGTAGCTGGTCAGTCGGTTGGTCGGTTGGTTGGTTGGTCGGTCTGTCGATTGTTCCCGAGTCTTTCGAAATTGCCAAATTCATTGGAAGAGAAGCCAACTGCTGGTGACCAACAACAGCATCCCAGTGATCTCCTCTGTAACTGGTTGGGGCAATGCAATGCAGTTTTTTTTTTTCAATGTTAATGTTCGCGGCTCTTTAACTTGACCTTGAAACGCAATTGCCCATCGTCAGGAATGATGGCTGCTTATCGTTGTCGGTATCGTTTATCATAGGCATGACTATATACATATATATATATATATATATGTTTTTAAGTCAATTCAAGCTCATACATTATGTATGTATAGTCCATTGGATTTTATGATGCATTCCTCATCGTCATTCCCTCCTCCTTTAGACACACAGACACACACGCACATATAATGGTTTAAAAGTAATTGTTATTAAATTTCCAAGATTTCATGTGAAATTACCTGACCATAATCATAATAATTATTTCAAGAGTTTTGTCCCAGTTGAGACTGAACTCTCTGTCTGGCCTTAACTAAATTTAGTTTTCTTATTATATCGGTTTGTGGGCGTGGTTACGCTTGATTACCACTCATTGATGGGAAGGTTGAGGGGGCCAAGCAATGTTTATGTTAACAGTGTAAAATGACCAGGCTACTACTACTACTACTACTAACTGAGTGCAAATAACTAACTGGTTTTAGCTGTTGATGGGCCTTAAGTGTGACTACGTCTAAACTTGGCATTCTAATTGCTATTATCGACAGTTCTGATGGGGTAGTTCATGTCATTTACAAAACATAACATAAAACATAAAATCCAAGAAATATGTCCTGAAACTATATTACAACTTTTAATGAAATGGGATAAAAAACTTTAAAATATATATAAGCAATTTCTAATCAGCAAAATCATTGGCCAATCAATTGAAATCAAGAGGCAAATCTAGGACTGAAAAATGAGTAAACTTTCCCCCGTAAAGTATGTTATAAGATGGAAAACTATTTATTGTTTTCATCAATTTTATAAGTTTTCCTTTGACTTGAATTTCCAAATGTTTATACATATTTTAGAGTTTAATTGACTTTGATTTGATTCTTTTAAATTAATATAATAAGTGAAGTCTTTAAGCTTCTTTTTTTACTACACTTTATTTAGTTTTCTTAACTCACTAAGAATAGATAGATACTAAAAAGTAAAATAATGTTAATAAGTTTTCAAGAACATTATTTTCGAAAGAGTATTAATAAAATTATTTTATAAAGTAATAACATTTAGTGCCAACCCTCGCAGTTTGCACATTCCTCATTTGACTACAGGTAGCGCTGGCTAATGTGAATATTTACAAAATCTAGGTTTATAAGTTTATCTAACAATAAAAAAAAAAAACACAAAAAAAAGCAAACCAATTGAGAAATGCAAATGAAAAAACGTGTCAAATTGTTTACAGTAAGTAGCTTTAAGTTCGAGAATCGAAAGATCAATGCCATATGATGTAATTCCATATATGTATGTAAGTAGCGATAAAAAATGGCACAACAAAAACACAACACACACATTTTTTCAAACCAACAAATCGCATTTGAGCCAACCATTTTTAGTGGGCCAAAAGGCCAAGATTATGTTAGTATCGGTCTATCTATGTATGTAGATGTGTACATATGAAGAGAAGGAAAGTGAAGGTAGCAATAAGGTAAACCAAAAACCTTTTTTAGTTGTTGCTGTTTTTAGATAAAATGCAAATTCCCGTTAATTGAACGCCAAACAAAAGCACATCACCAAAGAAGAGGAAGAAGCAGAAGAAAAAAAAATATCTACTACAACAACAATAACAAACAGGAGCAGCGGCTAGAACCAACAAAAATGCTGAGCTTCGTGTTTGAAAAATCAATTAGCAACATAAAATGTTGCTTTTGCTTTTTGTTGGTTGGTTCTTTGAATTCTTTCTTTTTTTTTTTTTGTTTACCCTCTTCTGGTTTTTGTGTTTTAAAGCCGGATCCGATGTTGGGGATCTCATACCCTGTGAAAAAGAATACAGATTAAAGTAAATGCCAGAAAAAATGAGATAGTAATTTATTTATGGTGATCAGGATGGCCCCTTGCCAAAAAGTATGCAATAAAGAGTCGATAGACAAATTACTTTTGATTAGAAATTTAATACATTCGTATTAAATTGCTAACAGAAGGCAAATGCAAAAAAATAAATTAAAGGGTATTGAAAAATTGAAACTTTTCAGAAAATTTTTAGTTTTTTTTTGCTATTTTTTTTGTGTGTGTGTGTGTGTGTGTGCGCGCTTTTAGTATCACCATGGCATGTAAACAGAGCAACATCCAACCACTCCTACTATGCCGCTGCCACTGCTGCCGTTTGCTCCGATTTCTGCTACTGCATGTTGCACCTCCCGCCATGGGGAAATCTTCTCTCTCGGTGGAAAAACCGCAGCTGCTGCTTTAAATTTATGCCAACGCGGCATTAGGAAAGCATAGTTTGTGGTTAAAGGGAGGCTTTCGCTTTACTCCCACTCCCACTCCCACTTCCACATCCACTCCCACTATCCATTCCGCATTCTCTTCTCCTCCTCTTTCAGCGATTCACTCATTCCTCTTTCACTATTGGCTATGGGTATTGGTAACATGCACAACAAACATACATACATACATACATATATAGATAGATACATATATATAAAATATGTATATATATATATATACATATGGGTGTGTGTGTGCAAGAAATCAAGGCTTTAGTTGGCGGCCCTTTGGAAAAACGCAAAATGGCGAAGCGCTTTATGAATATTTATAACACAATGGAGCATGAGCAAAAGTTCCCTATTCTTTATGAAAGAAAGAGAGAGAGAGTGAGAGTAAAAGAGATGGAGGGTATAAGTAAAAACTAAAGAGGACCCACAGAGGTATCGGCACATACACATATGTACATATGTATATATGTACCTATATCGAATGCCATTGACAGAGACGTGGATCGCAATTAATCCTAAGGATGAGAGAAACCACAAATGCGAAAAATCTTACCTGCTAATATAAGTGGGCTTAAGGTTTAAAAGTATATTTATGTATCAATTGATTTGCTTTCAAGTTTTTTTAACCACATATTCAAATCTTAATGTGATGTTTTCTCATTTACAAATTACAAATAAAAGAGAAATTTCTCAAACCTCTCCTTTTAATCAACCTACTAGAGGTTAATCTTTTAAAGCACTTTACAGTAGATGCCGGTTATAACGATACAATTAGGAAGGTTTCTTTGGTTTGTATGGAAGCTCAATCGGTTATAACGAACAAATTTTGACCAAAAATACAGTTTATAACGATTTAGAATCAAGAGAAAAAAAAAAAAGTCAACAAATATTGTTTATCCTTTTTTGCGAGAGAGTTTCTTCGTTTTGACGCTCTTTAATATACTTTTTATTGACTTCGGCCTGTTCATGTGATTTGATTATTTGAACAGAATTATATATAAATTAGGCAATGCTGTACAAAATTCGATCAATCAAAAAGTTTAGATTTCCTTCAAATTAAAAAACATGAAATATATAACAAAAAACTCATTTTTCTTCAATGCTGGTTACAGCGAATATCGGTTATAACGTTGCAAAATGGCCACTAACTTGATTATCGTTATAACCGGTATCTCCTGTATTCTATAGGTAAGTTCCATCTATGACTAAGTTTAATCATTGGCAGACTTATACAAAGAACTTGAAAATGGCCTTGGCATATCTTTCTTATAATTAATTTGCCCGGTTCCTTAGTTCTATTTTTATTCTGTCTAACAATTAAAAAAGTAACAAGCAGAAATATTTTCTATGATCAAATTGTTTCGATGAGACCTGATTGAGAAATTGTTGAAAAGATTATAAAAGGCCGTCTTAATTGCAGATAGTTTTCTCCGATTTAAGTAAGTCAAATGTGAAGTTCATTAAAAATTTCTCAGAACATAAAGTTAAGCTTTAAAATTGAATATTTTGACTTCTTTTGTGTTCTCGTTTGCAGGCACTTTTTATACACTTTTCCTCCCCTCCCCCCTTTTGGTTGACACACCACTGACCCCTCACTCCATTCATTTCACTCGTTTTTTTTTTTTGCCAACAAAGACTCTGCTTGAATGCTTGAAAATTAAAATGACAAAAAAGGAAAAAGGAATCGAAGCAAAGAACGAACCAAATGAACGAAAAACAAAAAGCAAATGGGGAATTTTCTGCCAGTTTATTGAGGAATGTTTCTCAGTTACTGCATGCATTTTTTTTTTTCCTCTCCCTCTCTTCAATAGAATTCTCTCAGCATGTTTCTTCACTTTCTCACCATGATTTTCGCTTTGGCAATAAATTAATACTGAAAACAAATTTGCAAAATGTTTGTATGCACAAGTATATGTATATTTATGTAAAAAATATTTAATTTGCCAAACGTCCAATTCAATTGAAAATCGTTGGCAGAAATATGCACACATACGCAAAATATATACATACATGCATATGTATATGAATGCATGTTTATCGGGTATCAAAATGCATATAACGCATATTGCGTATACGCAATGCGAACTGTAATTGAAAATTAAATGGGGTGATAGATGGAAAATGGAGGGTGGGGTCGGAGGTAAAATGCAATTGTGCTTTTTGATTCATTCAATTTTTTTTTTTTTTTTTTTTTGGCACTAAGAAATTGGAAACCTTTGCAATTTCTGCATTAAATTATGAAATTCTCAAACTGAAATTTGACAATTCAAATATTGATTGAAGAGATCCACCTTGAGGCCGGGGTGGGGGGGTGTTAAGTTGCCCACTTGGCAAGGGGCGGTGGGGGGATTGTGGCACGTAACTTGGCGCCATGCAAATTGCAAAATCAAGTGCGTGACTTGTGAATTTAAACAGTAGAAAAAAAAGAAAACAAATAGTCACAGAGTGAAAGAGAGAGAGAGAGAGAGAGAGAGAGAGAGAGTAAAGAGAGATGGGGAGATGCGGGGGTCAGGTGGTTAGAAAAACATTTGTCCAGTGGAAATTTATTAGTTATGACCACAGTAGCAAAAAAGGAAAAAGAAAAAAAAAACCAACTAAAACAAACTAGAGGGTCGAATTAATTTTTACAACTGTCTGAATACCCTGCCTTAAATATTTATTGATCTATCATCCCACTGCCCGCAAAAAAAAGTTTGTTAAGACTTTGATCGTTATAAAATTCTTTTGTTAACTTTCTAAAACAAATACATTTACAACGTGTCCTGAAAATCTATATTATTAGCTCTCAGAAAGTAGATAATTGAAATCCTTTCCTCTCCAACTAAAACTGTATAAAAACGTTTATTTAAAGATTCAAATACAGCCTGTCATAATTAGCTATTAGATTCAATAGATATTTCTATTCGAAATGATTCAATTTATGTCTTAAAGATATAGCCAACGGCTTGAAACTTCATTAGTTTCTTAACTTTTAAAGAACCTAATTAACATATTAATAAGTTCCAGTTCACTCTTCAAATTGGTCTTAAAAGGTTTAAATTTGTTAGTAAATCGCATAAATTTTATTTGAAATAGTCCAATATGCCTCAAAATTGGTCAAGCGAGTATTGCAAAAAACAAAAAATTAACTAGACATTATTTATTTTTGCCAGTTTTGCTTGAACTTTTTAACTAGGACGCACGTGTAACACCTTACAAAAGGAAAAAAAAAAACCAAACTAAAAACTGGTTCAAACTTCAATTTATCGGTTGGAACAATTACCAGGCATAACTTTAATGTTCAACTAATTTGCCACGCCCTACGTAAAGATGTAACGCACATTAAATGGTCGTCAAATTGGCTGATATTTTCTATGGCTATGGCCAAACAAACGACCAACAACCAACGGCCAACGGCCAATGGCCAACAAACTGTCAAGTCAAAGTCAAAGACACTAACAAGACTCTCCAGTTGAGTCGTTTATGCTTCACTTGATCAACTCAAAGTCGATTTGTATGTACATATCTACCTCATACATACATATATACATATGCATCTATATAGGTACTTCCGATGATGTCGAAATGGTTTAAAAACACACAAAAACTTGCAATATTTCCCTCGCTCTATTCACATAAATATATTTATTCATATATGTACATACATACATACATATATACATGGGCAAAAAAATATTCGGGGGTAAAAAAGTTTCCGTTTAGTTCCAATTGCATTCCTTTAGTTAGTTCCTCTTAGTTTCATTTTGTTATACAATTTTTGAATGGTTTCTGTTTTTTTTTTTCTCATTTTTTTTTTTTTTTTTTGCTTTTTGTATATTTTTCTTCCATCGGAATACCCTTTGTCGTACAAGGTACATTCATTTTCAGCATTGACCACAACGACATGATACATTTATATAGCCATGCCTAATCTCTTAGGCTGATTTAGCCACTATATCATACAGCTGCTTGATAAACTTTTGTTTGGAAATTTAGAGTAAGGGTATATAAATTTCGGCATGACCAATGTTAGCCTCCCTTTGGGTTTTTCATCAATTTTTTTTTTTCTTTTTTTTTTTTTTTTGGGTCACTTGAAGGTGTCAAAAAGTTTTTGTCAGTTATGTCAGTTTATGGGTTTGTTTGGTCAAAACTATTTTAATTTTTTTTTTGTTTTTGTTGCTTTAATCGATTTTGGTACTTTACAACACACAGACATTTGTGTGAGTGTGTGTGTGTGTGTAAGAGAGAGTAATATATTTTTCAAGAAATTGATTCAAATTGGAGCATAAAAGAACGAAAGAATTGAAATGGAAAAAATGACAGGGAAAATTGGTAAACAAACTTTTCTATATAAGTTCATTTCAAATGAAACTACAAATTTTATGGCATTAAACTGAATAGTATGAAACTGTTTAAATTTCCAAAATTTAAAATTAAAAATTTAAAGCGTTGAAAAATAAAATGGGGCTAAAGTGTACCAAGTGAACTTTAATTTATAAATTGTTTTTGCAATTTCCTTTTTCTCTTGTTTTATTTTATTATTATTTTTTTTTTGCACAAAAGTTGCAAAAACATAGAAACAAAGTTAAAGTTAACCATTTACGATGATTTCAACTTTGGCTATCTATAAATTTAAAAATAACATTGCTTTAGAACTGGGTCAATTGTGCATTAGTTTATATATACATATATATTTTTTAGGGGTGTGTTTGGTTTTGGATTCTCTTTCAATCCATTCAAATGTTGACATTGTTGAAGAGAAATGTTGTCATCTTTGGCTAACGGTATTGCTGAAAAATGGGGCCAAGCCATTTAAATGTTTAATGAAATAGGCGCCCAGTGAAAAGGTAACTGCTCTCCCCTTGCCCTCCCCATTCTACCATATAAGCCTACGCCGCTTACGTCCGTTCCTTTAACCCCTTTATAAACTCTGTTTTTTCTTTTTTTGTGGTTGTCTATTGTCTATTTTTTTTTGTTATTTTTTGTTCTTTTTTTTTTTTTGTGAACAATGGCAAGTGTCATGCAGGTGCAAGTAGAGGAGCTGGAATGCGGGAGAGACAGGAACCAGGAGAGGCCGTGTCCCTTTGTGCATTTTACGCGGAATTACACAGCATAAACAGCTGACAACTCG
Organism: Drosophila insularis; assembly: GCA_018903935.1. NCBI lineage: Eukaryota > Metazoa > Arthropoda > Insecta > Diptera > Drosophilidae > Drosophila > Drosophila insularis. The sequence continues at coordinate 1,352,663 of JAEIFP010000150.1, read as the reverse complement.
GTGCCTCCCTTTCGGCTCCCTTTCAACGGCAGGTGAACTAAACCGCAAACCGTGGCCCCGGCTGCTAGTCCTACATGAAGTCATCATCATCATCATCATCATCATCGTCATCATCATGATGATCGCAGGCAAGCCAAAAACGAAATGCGGCAAATGCCTCTAGCGACTTTGTCTGCCTTTGTTGGTCCCACGCTTTCATTGTGGCCGAAGGCAAACACAAGGTAAGCAATTGCCCTGTGCTTTTACCCCCTGTTTGTTCCCGTAACTCCTCAGTTGATTTAAACTCAACAATACGCACACACACACACACACACACACACACACAGACACACACACACACATGCGGCGACAACAAAAATGTTGGCAAAAAGGCAACTAAGAAAATGCATGCACAAAAGTAACTCATAATTAAGGCAAGTCAAGCAAGCCAAGCACCAAGCCAAGACCAAGACAAGGCAAAGAACCAGGACTAGAGTTCCCTTTCTTCTTCTTCTTCTTTACAAAAAGGCTCCCTTCTCGACCCACAGAAATCCTGTTGTTCATATGGCAAATGCCAGGCCCAGGCATATTGTTGCTGTCAGTTGCTGTTGTTGCCTACTTTTAGGCGCACCTAAAAAAAAAAAATAAAACAAGCAACAAACTAGTTCAGCTCATCAGAGAGGCAAGGAACTAGTTCCATTTTACATAAAGTGTGCCGAAAAATTATCTTATCTAATAATAAATACGTACAAATTTATGTTGAAGTTTATTTTTCTACAACAAAAAGATTGATTTAACTAGAGATTTTTATATGTGTTGAAGGAACTAGTTCCAAGCTACTAACATCTCCAGTTTAGCTTGACGTTTAATGTTTACTCCCGCTTCTCTCTCTTATAGTAGAAGAATATATACTCTATGTATATATATGTCTATATGTATTCTTCTTTTTTTTTTGATATGCTTCAGCAAACACCTGCAACGTCTCAACAACACACAATGAGAAATATTGTTAAGTAAACCGGGCAAGTAGGTGGGCGGGGTGGGGGCCAGGCAAAAGTATGGTGGGGGCTAAGTACTTCGTACAGTGCAGTTTTTGGTGCATTAGCGGCAAGTGCGTTGCCTCCGCCGTTAACCTGCTTGCCTTGTTGGTCCGTACCCATCCGAACCCATCTCTGCTCAAGCACTTCTTCTTAGGATGCTTTATTGTTTATGTTTTTTATTATTATTTTTTCTTTTTTTTTGGGCTTTATGGTTTGCTTGTTTGGTTGGATGGTTGCCTTGCCTTGCCTTGCCTTGTCGTGCCTTACCGTGCCATGCCTTGTCTTGGCGGGTCTTGGCTGGTCTTACGGTTTTGGTTTGCTTCGGTTCGGTTATGTTTGGTTCGCTTTTGGTTAATGCATGCGAAATGGCTGCCTTTTGGCGGGTTCTTGTTGTTGTTGTTGTTGTTCTTTCTGGCCAGGACATGCAATCTGCATTTGGGAAAGCAATCCGCCAGCCATCTTGCAAATCATAGCAGCAATTGCTATGCTCTCCTTGAAATGAATATTAATAATGCCGAGAAGTCGGCTCTCCATTCATATGTAGCATGTACGTATGTATGTACATATATGTGATGCCATTAAGCGGGAAATGTTTGTCAATTTCGTTAAGAAGATAAATCATCAAGCGGCGTGTGTGTGTTCATCCTGGATACTGTAAGCCCAGGGCGGGCCCCATGCTAAGGGACTTTTGCCTTAAACCCAATTAACCCATTAGTCGAGTCCTGCGTATTCATTTGATGCGGCAGTCAGAATGCAATTAAACGAAAAGAAAATGAAATGAAATGAAGATGTAACCGAGACAGAGCCAGTGAAGGGAGTGCAGGGGTCAGGAGCTGGTCCTCAGACTCATTTTCATCCTATTTCTTCTTGTTGCTCCTTGCAATTTCCTTCTTGGTTCTCTTGTACATTTAATTTTTATGTAAGCAGCCGAAGGACGAAGGATGCTAGAAAAGTAATAACTGCGCATTGCCATTATTTATGTTTATGTCCGCACTACATCATCTTCAAATGTCCATTCCCCTCATCACCCTCTACCAAATGCACCTCCCACCCCCAAACCCCCCTCCACGATCCACTCCTTGTTGAGCTATAAAAAACAAGTGCCGGCGGACAAGTTACGGAGGCGTGCACCATAGAACCATAGGACAAGCAACAAGAAGCAAAAGAAAGGGAGACACAGAGAGTGAGAGAGTGAGGGAGAGAGAGAGAGTGCAGAAATAGGAACTGCTGGCCCTAAGGTCTTAGGCGACGTTTAACTGCCGCAGTTTTTTGAGTGCCGTTGAACTAATTTCCGCCGCCAAGTAAGCAGCCAAGATGAAGGATATATGCATCATCAACAGCATTGGGTACTTGCAAACGGAACAGGATATGCAGTCGACTATCCCTACTCCTACTCCTACTACTAGAAGAGGCCCAGCTACTACTCTGTCTTGCTTCCTCTTCTCCTTGGTGCTGCATCTGCCGCATTTGTCATTGGAAACTCTCCGCTAATTTGACATAAATTTTAAATGCCATAGAATGGCATGCTTTGCTGGGTGGGAATGGAGGCCATCTTGCTTGAGTAATCTAAAAGTGGGCAACAAAATTTTTATGCTCCTGTCATGTAATGGAATTGATAATGTTTAACTGCCATGAGAAATGAATGCGCAGACCAAAGAGTTGATTAAAAATAACATTTCTATTTTGCCATTTATAAATCACTTATAAATTGCTTTTGCAAAACACAATGACCAAGTTGTTACTTATGTCTATGCATTAAATAAACAAACTAGCTTTTCGTTACATGACACTATGGGGCATATTAACTTGTTTTTTGGCCATAAGCACACAATTTGAATGAAATTTGTGTTTTTTTCTTAAATTCTGCTATTCGATCACATTGAAAACTGAAGCATACTTTCAGGCTTTAGTTTTGTTTGCTTGGTAAAATTCAGATAAATGTTTTGTGAAATATATAAATACATATATGAATTTGAAAATTATAAATTTTCGTTGAAATTTCATTTTATACATCATCACTGGAATTTGTCAATAAATTTATTTATTTTTATTGATCCCCACAGTAGTGCTACATTTTTTAACTCAAATTTCAGCTTAAATTACAAAATATATAAAGAGCTTAGGCAAAAATAGTTGAAGAGTTTGAATAACTGGTTTCTAAAGCACAATCTAGAGCACAATTTCAATAATTACTAATGGTCAGAGCTGGTAATGGATGAAACTTTGCTCCTTTAAGTATGCAACGGGGTGGAAGAGTATTCATTGTTGTGAGAAAATTTATGTCTTATTACTTAAAAATTGCCCATAAACTAACTCACAATCACAAATTTAGAAATTTGTTGTTGTAAAAATCAAATTCTTCGACTGCTTATTGCATACTTAAGGGAGTAAAGTTCCTTGTTAGTTGTTCACTGTCAAGAGTTATTTTTATTGACTAATAAATATTATCATGTCAATGAAAAATAATAAAAATAAAAAACTCTCTTCAAAGTGAATTAAATTAAAATAGTTGAATAGCTTTCTTTCGATTTTCCACTTTTAGCAATCACTTACCAGAGACTTTGTTCTTTTTCTTGTTTTTCTTTTTGCCTTTAATCTATTTTGTGTTTGTCCAAATGTGTCTAAAAGTACTAAATTTTTCTCCCTCTCTCTATCTCTCTTACTGATAAATTGAATTAGCCAGAGTATTTGCTTTTAGAATTTAATTTTCTATTTTCCTTTATGCAATTATCTTTAACTACAATAATCAATAAATTGTAAAATATTTTGCCTTCCACCTTGCATGTGTGAAGAAAAAAGTTTTTCGCATTGTTTATCAGGTTAATTTCAAATTTCCGTACAAAAAAGTGACCTAAATTTGATTTAATTTTATTATATGTAAGTTAAGTTTACTACAAAAATGTTCCCCCCACCACCTACCCGTGCCCCACCAATGTAGCCGAACATTACTTTAGACAAGGAAATGCAACAGGAAATCAGTGTGCAATGCTGGTGAATGGTTCCAACCACGCCCACCCACCAGATTTATATAGAAAAACGCCCACACAACATGCACATGCAAGCCTCAGCTCGCACGTTTTCACATTGCACATTTTTGCGTTGAATAAACTTTGCTGACTTTCTCTTGGTTTTTTTTTTTTGGTTTTTTATTGTTGTATTCGCTGTAGAAGGGAGATATAGTGGAAGATAGAGTGGTAAGAGGGGCAGGGGCGGATCAGAGGGAAGTCAAAATAAGTCAAGCTGGAAATATGTTACAGGCGAGACTCTTTCAGTTGGCCCTCTTCACCCCGTTTTGTTGTACATTCGCTTTCTGGTTCTGGTTGGTAGTAACAGGAACAACTCCGGGGGCCATTTTGTTATTACAGTTGGCTGCAATTTCAGTGCGTCAACGACGTCGACGACGACGTCGACTACGTAGCAACAATTACAACAGAAAAGCAACAGTAACAGCAACAGGAACAAAAACAGAAAGAAAAAAAATATCAAAACGTAAAGAAAGAAAGAAAAATAGAAGCACCCTGTTGCTGCTGCAGCACGTACAATGGAGAAGAAGAGAATGCAGTGGGGGAGGAGAGAAGAAGTCGGAGTAGTTGTAGTTACTGCCGGAGTTCGTTGGGTCGGCGACTTGCCGCCACGTCAAGTGAGTGAAGCAACAGTCCGCAATCACAACATGGCCAGGCTCAGGCCCATGCCCGGACACACACACACACACACACACACACGCACACCCATACCCATACCACACCCATTCACCCATACACAGTTACACACATTTGTCTTCCGGCCATGACAGCGTCAGTAAATTGAAAATGGCCACCAAATGTACGCGTTACAACTAACCGGGCAGAACAGAGGGAGATGGTTGAATGTTGAAATGATGGAGATGAAGGGGGCAAGAGATCCAGTTCGTCCTTCCTTCCTTCAGACGGTAGCACAAAGTTTACCAATTCCCGTTACATGACGCATCATTGCCAGGCCATGAGCGATTGGCAGAAAAAAACGCAGACATGTTAGCCAGGAGGAATACAGAAAACTCTATCTAGAGATGACACCAAGAATATATAAAAACGATATTGAAATGTGATATGATATTGAAAGTATCTAACTGAAAAAAGTTACAATTTTCAATTCAATTAGTTCTGAAAATTAACAAAAATCAGAGGCTCTTCGATTGCAATGGCAACTCTGGACGGAATGGTTATCGCTAGCTTTTTCATACGGAGATCTTCTTGGCATTGGCGTTACCAACTACTTGTCGTCCTCATCATTGTAGTTGATGCTCGTGCTGTCTGTTTACTTTGCGTGTGCTGTGACATTTGGTTCCCACTGGTTAATTGTATGCAACTCAACTCTTTGACTGACTAGTTTCGGTTGAGACGGGTAACGGGAACGGGAGCTGGAACTGGTCCCCATCGTCCTGTCTGGATAGAGCAATTGACATTGATCAGCTTTGACCTTAACAGGCGGAGACGGAGTATATGTCGAGCATAGAGAGACAGTGAGAGCAAAATGAGTTCACTTAATGCGCTTAAAGCGAGGGACAAGCATGAACGGCAGGTAGAGATGGGATGGGAATGGGGGTCACCTGCTGCTCATCATTATGGAGATGGGCGACTTGTCCCTCAAGGCATGCAAATGGAATGCATTGTGAAATGCGAAAAATGCCTACCACAGAGATCCAAAGTGAGAGCGAAAGAGATGAAGAGAGACAGGGCGATAGAAAGAGCGAGATGGAATAGAAAGGGGAGTTGAGACATGCATGATAATGAGTATGCCACGCCTCTTCCTCACCGAACTCCCACACACAATTGTGTGTGTGTAGCCTGGAGTAATTGCGGAAAATGAATTAAAGGCAATTTGCGGTGCAAAAGCGACGAAGAAGTGATTATACAAGGAAAATGGGATGGCGTGTCGTTGGAGGATGGAGGACAGAGGAACAACAACAAATGCGAAGTGAAAGCAAACAACGTAAGCTGCTCTAGGGGCAGAAACGCTGAGCGAGAGAGAGAGAGAGAGAGAGTGAGGGAGGGAAAGAGACAGAGCGAGACACGCACACAAACACACATCATGCGAGCTTTTGCATGTTGTGTCGACGGGATGGAGGAAAATTTTGTTGGTCTAGGAGGCATGGGAAGTGCAATGTTCGGTTCGGTGATGGGGCAGAAATGGAAGGGAGGGGTGGCCTTCTTTTCCTGTGCGTTTAAATTGCATTTAAGGCCAACTAAAAGAAAAGCGGATGCAACAATTTTCCCCATTGTATAGACCGGCCCGGCAACCCAGGTGAGACTGGTAGATAAAGACAAGACGACCTAGGAGGAGCAGAGGCGTGGAGGACTCCTATGTATGTACGAGAGCATATACATACATACATATATGCCTGTGAAGGAGTAGGAAGTGCAATCCTCTTTTATCCGGCAACCTCAGCCTTCGTCTGCATTGTCATTGCCTTGTCACCCTCTTCTCTTCTCTCACCAGTCCCTCCATACTCTCCTTTTGCCACTGCTACTTGGCTTTCTTCAGGCAATTTAAGCGATTTGAAAGTCACACACGTTTGGATAAAACGAGGAGAAAACTGAAGAGGGAGCGAGCGAGAGAGGGAGAGAGAGAGAGAGGGGGAGAGTTAATGCCTGATGAAGGCAAACCACTTGAGATAAGTATTTATGTTATAGTTAAATAGAGGATTTCTCTGCAAAATTAAGACGGTAAAGCAAGCAAAGATAATTGATACAAAATAAACAGAGAAATTGGTAAGGAAAATTTTGAGAAAATTTGGTAACAAGACTTGCGTTTTCGTTTCTCTACAGATGCTAACTTTTATGATAATTTAATGATAAACTTTAATCAGAATACAAAATGAAAGTTCTTGTCTTTTTGGATTTCTTTGGCAAGAAAGCAATTCAATCTAGTTTAATTTGATGGCCCATAAACGAAAAGTCAACTTGACTTTAATAGATTTAACATTCGTAAACGATTTGAGATTTTTCTGACGTTTTTTTATTTTATTTCTATTGCAATGCTTTTAGCTTCATTTACACTTATTCCACTTAGTTGACCCCCCTCCCTTTTTGTTGTCAACCCATTAAAGGTTACAAATTTATGACCCTGCCTGAAAGTATGCAACTATTTTTTATGCTCCTTCCATTTACTTTAACAAGCGAAGGGCAGAAACAAAACAAAAATAAAAAAAACAACCAATTTACCATAAAAGAGTTGCTAATTGATGTTGTTATTATTGTTTGATAGTTCTCGTTTTTATTTTTTCCTCTTCTTTTGATTAATTTAAAGTCAAAATATGCGCCAAAATTTTGCCAAAATGCTAAAATGTAAAATGCAAAAAGCTGAAAATTTGGCGTAAAACCAAAAGGCAAAAAGCAGCTGATGGAAATTTTGTGAAATAAAATACTAAAAACCCATTTTAGTACCCCCGTTTTCCCAGACCTTCCCTTTCCCCCCCTCACCACACCAAATTCAACATCATTCTCTCTCTGTCTCTGTCTGAAAGAGTTTCAAGCGTAAACGTAATTAAAATAGTTGAATATACGAATCAATAAACAAATTGATTATGTAAATTTTACTGTTTATTTGCATGCCAGACAGAGACGGGCCTCAAAAGTGTGAACGAGCGAGAGAGAGAGAGAGAGAGAGACAGACTGAGATAGATGCTTTTCGTTAGGCATTAATTGGTTTTGTTGCCTTCAGTTTAGTTGAAAAATATACATATACATATGAATTTAATGCTCGATCGAAGCGTAAATAAATAAGTTTTTTTCCCCCATAGTATCCACAATCTAACACACACACACATACAGATAAATACTTACATATGTATATGGGAAAACAGGAAACGGAAAGCGCATGTTTTCCATTACAACGGGCAGAGTCGGGCCAAGGGACGAGTTTAGGGCAAAAATCGTAATTGAGTTATTTTTGTAATAATGAAGTGTTCACTATAGATCTATCTATCTAGCTCTTTCACTCCCTTTGCCAAGGTCCCCTCTCTATCTCGCTCGCTCATTCCCTCTCCTGCTCTCTCCCATTCATTCTCATTCATGTTCATTGAACAAATGCATTTTTAATTAAACATGAACAACAAAATGCAAATAACAATTCGGCAAAAGTAAACAAATTAAAATCAAATTAGCGTAGGAAATAGTCAGAGAAACAGCTAACGTTTTTTTTTTTTTTGTTATTGTTTTGTATGGAAATGAATAAAACCAAATGAATCAGAGTTAAACTGAACTTATTTGCCAATTTTTTTCCTGACCTCTGACCAATAAAAATGGCAAAAACTTTTTGGTTGAATAATTGGCAATTCAAAACATTTGAGTTCTTTGCATAAATCTTTGTATAGACTTTAGTGGGCATGCTTACTTACTTACTAGATTAAACCTATTAATTAAGCCTGAAATGGGTATCGAATAGTTTCTGGCACTAGTTTTGATCTATCATCATGTGCCATCTGACCATAATCATCATCATCTTGATCATCATCATCGTCATGGGCCATCATCATGGTCGTCAAAGTTAAAAGCCAACGAACAAACACTTGTCCATTGGTCAGAGGTAAATGTAGTAAAGATTCTCGTGTATCCATCTCCTCATGTTCATGCTCTTATGCTGGAGTTAGTAAGTGGTGATGCCTCTTTCTGAGCACTCAGTCACCTCAGTGTCACAAACAGTCTGGACTAGTCAATCATCAGAGGCGTTAAAACATTTTTTGGTTGCCATCCTCTGATGGAACACTCTCATCTCCGTTACCCCTTTTTATGTTGTTGTTGTTGATTTTTTGTGTCCTGTTTTTGGCGAGACAACTTCAAAAACGGCTCGCTGAAAATTTGTTAAGTGGCCACAAGTGGAAAGACCAGAGGCAAACGCAAAAACCGACCAGGAATAACCATGACCAAGAACAGGACACAAAACACACAGGAGAACGGTTGAACTATTAAGCGTGATGAGGGGGAAGCGGCAATGGGGGGAGGTATGAGATTGTCAACCGCAGCGTAAAGTGCAGTTTGATAAAAGTTGAGCGTACGAAAAATTAAAAGTTGAACAAGTTTTTTTTTTATGGTCTTTGATTAAATCAATAGAAAAAAGGCGAGAGAATTTTATGCGAAAACAAACAAATTGCAATTGCAAAACATAAGCCCAGATAATGGCTTCCAGCGTGGGCCAAGCAGACAGAGACAGAATAAGAGTGAGAGAGATAGAGAGAAAGGGAGAGTGAGACAGCGCAAGGGTTTGAAAGTGGATTGAAATTGAAGTTGAATCTCTGTCATAAATTTCATGAAGAAGCAGAAAAAGAAATAGCATCAAAAGTGATAATTAAATCACTGTGAATGATGGCGTATAAATCTCACAGCAGATTCTCCCTTCTCTCAGCTTTCATTCAACTTCTTCTTCTTTTCTCAAGTGCAACGAGATAAACCGAAAGCACACACACATACACAACAACAACAACAACGAGAATAGGAACAAATCTCAAGCTGAAGAAGCAAAGCGAACGAACAAAAAACACAACAACAACAACAAAAAAAAATGTATATAAGTTGGCCAAGAAAGCAAAACCAAAAGAAAATGCAAAGGCAGAAGCAACAGCAGAAGCAGACAGAGAACAGAACAGGACAGGACATTCTGCCACTTGAAAACTTTGATTAAAATCCTTTTGAAGTGCAAACAAATAATGCGAGACAAAAGAGTTGCTAGCAAAAGGGACACGATGAACGATGGCGGTGATAGATATGACCAGCAGGAGGGAGAATCAGGGGAAGCCGGGAAGCCGGGAATGCCGGCTACGTGGAGACTCCTGCCAAGCTTCTGTCCATTCGATGCATGTATGTATATGTGTGTCTCAACTTTTTGAAGGCTAAACAAAATGCACATGAACTTTTTGCATTTGCATTTTTCACTCCCATTTTGTTTGCTTCCCCCTCTCTCTCTCTTTCTCACTTTCATTTGGTTTTTTTTCTTCTCTCCTTTCAATTACCATTACTTACAAAATAATTGGGTATACTCGATCAATGAATAAGGCATTCGATTATCATTTTTATTCAGGCATTTGCAAAACCTTGAAGCAAAAGCAGATCGATAGCAATCGATAACAATTTTGCAAGGCTCGCTCACAGGGTTGTCAAAGCTCACAATAAATTGTTATCGACTTGCATGTGTAGAGAGTTTCCTTAGTTAGTTCACATGGATTGAGCATTTCGATTATATTTTGTATATTTGCTTAATTTACTAAAGAAATACAAAAATTTGGCTTTTATTTCAAACTCCCATACTTGGCACTTAGATCCAAGCTTAATTTTGTGTTACATTTTATGATTCTATTTTTATTGATATATGAATTAAGTATACCCATTTCTATATACATTTATATCATGTCATAACTATTGTACTGAGTATCAATTGACTGTGCAATTGACTTCTTGTTAACCATTTCTCTGTCAATTCTTTCTTGTTACTTGGTGTCTCTTCTAGTACGCTTTACCCTTTTGCTATTCTCCTATTTCTTTTTCTTTTTCTTTTCTTTTTTTTTGTCTATATGCTGTAAGCTAAGCTCCACTAAGTCCTTCTGTCGCGACAAAAAACCAACAACATGAAATGGCCGCGAGTTAAAGGGAAACCCCTAACAGCAGATTCTGGGACCAAGACCGAAGCAAGAGACAACCATGAAGATCAAACTGGGCGACAGTGCAATAACTCATAGATGCTAGTTTGCAGTTGCAGTAGCCTGGTCATGATGACACTTTGGTTGTTGCTTTGGCCAAACAACAGCAAAAACAAAAACAAACAAAAATTGCAAAACAAAATGCAAACGAAAAGAAAGGAAAAGAAAAAAAAAGGCAAAGCGCAAAACTTTTCTATTTGATAGTTCCACACAATTGCAAAAGTTGCCCTCCTCTTCCCCTTTCTCTTTGCCTTTCTCTTTCTCTTTGAGCTCTAAGCTTGGGATCGAGCTTAAATGTATTTTAAGTCTTTCAACTCTCGAACTCTCAACTCTCTGAAAACTCACTGGGTCTCTGGGTTGGTCTCGTGCATCAACTTTAATAAAATGCCACATATTCACACACACACACACACACACATATCTATGAGAAACTCGCGATGCTGTTGTTGTTGTTGCTGTTGCTGTTGCTGTTGTTGTTCTTGGTTAAGTGCACTTGAGAGAGCTTGAAACTTGGCAGCGGTTTGTAGATAAGGACTAGGCAACAGCAGAAACACTCGAAGTGAAGTCATCCCTTTACCCTGGCTATGGTTGGCCTTGCCTCTCCTGTATGTACACCGTGACGTATGCTTAACGTGCTACAGTTTTAGTTATGCGTTTATCATACGCACTGTGTATGTGTGTATACAAAGTTCCCTCTGCCCCCTCTCTCCCTCTCCGTTCAATCCACCACCGCTCTCTACTTCCAAAAATAACACAAAACTAAAGTGAAGTGCATAAAGTGCTAGTCAACAGGGAAGAGATGATATGCAATGATGTCCTCGTAATCTTTAAGCATTAACATACAGACTCCATGCACAATATGTATGCAGGTTATGCTCCGCCATCAAAGTTAGTCAAAAGATATGGTCGAAAAATGGGCGAATTTGATACATTATAAATCCAACAATTTAATTAACAGCATGGCGGAAAAACTGCCCAAAACGTTTATTGTTTATTGTCTGTTTCCAATGATCATTTGCTTGAAAAATAGTTAAAAAAAAAAGAGGTCAGGCAATATTTTTTGTAATCAATTCGAGACAAAAAATTTTCCCATTTGCCATGTGAAATACATTCGAATTATTTTGAAGATCATTTTTCCAATTGCTAGGCAAGATAAATCTTTTTTTTTTAATCTTTTTGGTTACTTTTGTCAATTTTCTCTTGTGTTTCATCTATAAAATGCTTGCCTTAATATTTATTTACTGATTCGTTCTTCATTTTCAACATGCAAATGTCTTTAAAAGACAATTTCTAATGTATGCCGAAAAATCATTTTCCTTTTTTTTTTTATTTTTTTGTATTTGTTTTTGGTTCCATCTTTCTTGTTTTTGTTTCCGTTCTCTTTCTCATTTTGTTAACATTGTTTCTTTTTGATGACAATGGCGCCCGCATTTTTCCCCTTACCAAGCAACTCCCCCATTCTGGCAGCAGGTAGCAGGGGCATTTTGCCTTCTGTGCTGTGTCAGTGTGTAATTGTTGTTGCGCCTCCATTTGTTGTTGTTGCTCCTGCTGAATTGTCATCGTTCTTTACTGTTTGTTGTTTCTATTGTTGTCATAACTGTTTTTGTTTACGTTGCACTAGTATTTTTATTTTTGTCTTTTATTTTTTTTACCCATTTTCTGCTTTGTTTCTAGTTGAGAGGGAGTCATGCGTGTGTGTGTGTGTGTGTGTGTATGGCCATTGTTATTGTTGTTGCAACATAAATTTAAACGTGACATTTAGACACTGAAACCGTGGTGGCATAGACTAGAGAATGAGAACAGGTGGCAAAGGTGGAGTAAAGAGGATGCCTGTCTTCAGTCTTGGATGGAAAAGACCGCCAGTCAGTCGAACTCAAGTGTTTATCACACGCTTGGAAAACAAAAAAAAATTTGAGAAAGGTTTAAATGAATCGAAAATTTATCATTCAATGTTTATTTTCAATTCTGTCAATTGAATTTATGAGAGATGACACTTGATGATCATCAACCGATGCTGACAGATTAATTAACGGGAACCGATCATTTCGTTATTCTAGAATGACTTTTGACTCATTTGGCAGGGCAAATTGTGTTTATTTTCTTTAAAGTGTTTTCATGGAGTGAAAAATTTCAGCACAATTTGCTGTTTCAATAATGTTGCTCCATTTAGTTAATGTTTTGTATCATTAAGAAAGTTATTTGCGCAAAATTTCAACTTGTCTAATTATTTAACTATGAGAATGCGAGATACTGGGAGCAAATTGCGGGCGGCGCATAGAGGGGAAGAGGGTAAGTAAATGTGATGAAAGGGGGGGAATTGTGTGTGTTGTTGGAATGAGAAGAGGGGACTGCGGGGTGTGTTGGTTGATGGCTTCCAACTAGTTATACGTTTTTTTTTTTCGTTTTGGGGTGCAATAGCAAAGTGAAGTAGAAGTAACTTCACTTCTCTCATTGTCTGTTTTTTTTTGTTTTTTGAAATTGCAATTGGTTGGGGTGAGTAAAGGTGGGGGGGCATTGTGAGTTTTACATGTCTGAGGGGGGAAGGGGATCCCTACCCCGGGAATGGGAAATCGGAGCTACGGCAACCATTATTATTTTTGTGCTTTCAACTTTTTCTGTGTGTGTGTGTGTGTAAGTATTGTGTGTACTTCAACTGGCATTGTTGTTGGCATATTATTTTGCACACTCGTTGCCATTCTATACAGATAGACAAACACGCACACACACACACACACACACACAAACAAACAGTGAGTGAGAGAGAGAGAAACATGCACACATAGGAACAACATCAACCGCAATGTGAAAAAATGTTTTCATATTTATTTGCCGCTTTCTCTTTCGCATTTTCCATGCTCTTCCCACTCACCCTCTCTCCTCCCTGTCCCATGCTCCCTTTTGCGCTTGGCTGTCTCCTTTTTGCTGTCTCATCTCTCCAGTCTCGCATAACTCTACTCAAGTATGCAACTTTATCATTTTGATTTAAATGTTTTCCTGTTTTGTTTTCCTTTTTTTTTTTTTGTTTCTCTTCCTCCCTTTCCCTCTCACTCTCTCTCTCACTCTTTCTGAAATGCAAGTCTCTGTGTGTGCGTGTGTGGGCGACAAACAGTTAAAACGCATTGTTGTTGTTTAGATTTTAGCCCGACCCAAAAGCTTAGACAACCCCGCGTATGCGTGATGTTTTCCACAAAAGATTTTCTCTGCAATTTTTCTCCCTTTTCGGATTCTTTTTTTGGGTTTTCTGCTTATTGTTTTTTATTTTCTTTTTGTTGTTTGTTGTTTTTAGGTTTGCTGTTAAATAAAATGAATTACAGAAAGCGGCGACGAGGCATGAAATAAAAAGCAAAGTGAATTATATGGCCAAACAACAAGGACCGGAGCAATTCCAAAAAAAAAACAAAAAAAGGCAACAAATTTATACATACATACATATAAATAAATGCGGTTTTTAGTGCCAGACAAAAATTTAAAAAAATAAAAAACGAGAGAGAGCACCCGAAAAATAGTTTTAAAACTAACCAGAAAGAATTCCCTTTCATTTTTAGATTAACGTTTTATTTTGTGTATTTTTGTTTTCATTTTATTGTTTTTCATTTTCTTGTTTTGAACAAATGCAAATAATCTTTTGAAAAAGCAAACGAGTCTAAAAAGATTGAATTTCGTTTTATTCGATATAAAATAAATCTTCAGGAATATTATTTCTATGGTGTATTTAAAGCATAAAAGTTAACAAATATAAAGTTTTGAAATTGCATTAAAGTTTATTGGTTTAAAAACTTGCATTAAATTTTACTTTTTTTTTACAATTATTGATTCTAAATGGTTATAATAGTAGTTAATTTTCGAAATTTGTGAATATTATTAATCTGCATTCAAGCATTCTCAATATCCTTCGAAAAATATGTATTTTTTTTATCAAGTCCCTAAATAAACAAAATGGGCAAAATCACAAAATTCTTGATATATTAGAAAAGTTCTTTTATCTCAGCTTCCAGAAGCTCGTTTTTCCACAAATCGCAGCCGCAGGACAAAAGGACATGATTCCCTAGGATTTCCTTGATGATCCCTACAGATTGGCATAAAAAAAGAAATGATAATGGGGTTATCTAGGAATGCAGGACATGAAAATGGTCGAAAAAGTGTTTTCTCAGCTTCTCGAAAGGCCCTTTCTAGCGATCCTAGCCGATGTAGTCGAGCAAGGACTTTATTTGGCCATTATTATAAAAACTTCCGTAAGTTTTTGCCCATCGCATCCAGATTTTGTGAAATCATGAGATCTGGTGTTAAAAAATAGGCACTCAAAAGTACACTACAGAAGGTTATACAAATTTTTTCCTACATTTTTAATACATTTTTAAAAATATCTCTTTTTTGCAAACATTACTTATTAATAATTTGTTAGATGCATATGTTTCCCAAAATTCTTTAAAATGACAGCAGAAAATTCTTCGAATACCTATAGCATACTTTTTAGTTCAAATTTCACTCATTTTAGATCCAAATTCAAAAAGTTTGATCAAAGAAATACCTCCTTGATTTTTGTAAATACCTAATGTTTAAAATAAAATTAAATACAGGGCCTTGATCAATACCCTTTAATTGTTTTCTGTTTTGTTGTGTCCCAATCGCACCTTATAAGTAGGCTATTAATTCAAGTTTCAAGTTATATTAAAAATTTTGAAAACGTCATTCGTATTATATGAGAAAATTGTTATCTTATCTAAGAAATGCAATGTATGTGTGTATGTATACATACATACACATAACGTTTATGTGTTTGTGCATTTCCCATCCACTTGCTGCACTGCTAATTGGCTGCTTTTTAATTAGCCTCAGCCTTTGACATTCCATAAATTAAGCACATTTTGTGGGCAAGTGCAAAAACAAAAACAAAAAAGGAGGAAAATGCTGCAACAGAAAGGAAAATCCAGAATTCAATTCATATCTTGTCTCTTTTTCTCCCTGTGTGTGTGTGTGTGTCATTCTCACACCCTCACTATTCGGTGTTTGTGTGTGAAGTGCAAAAATTAATTTAATTAAGTAATTTCACACATGTCATGCCACATATGATTTATGCCTTTTGCTTATATTTCGAGTTAATTTCACAACAAATTTTTTTCCACCATCATTTTTTTACCATTCGTTTTTTTTTTTTTTGTTTCATTTATTCGCTGTCATCTGGCTGTTTGTGCAGGCTTTTCAAATTGTTTTGATGCTTCACTGATTCACAGCGGCGAGTATGAATATAGCCAACAACATAAACACGTAAACAAATTGCATTTTTTGCCCTTCGTTTTTGTTTTTATTTGTTTTTTTTTTTTTGTTGTTTTGTTTTACCGCATTTTGTTCTTCCGCTGTCATCTCACAACAATTTGCCTCTTAGTTGCAAGCTGTTTATAATACTAATTTGCGCAAATATGAGGAGAGCCACTGCATAAAAAAAAACAGTGAAAAACTATGAAAAATGAAAAAAACGATGGCATTAAAAAAAAAACATTTGTGTAAATATTTTCCTTAGAAATTATGGTGAATGCTAAAATGTAATGAGATTCTGCTGATTAACTAAGTAAAAACTAATTAAAGGGCCAGGTTAATGAGCTAAGAGATGAACTTAAAACGAGATAAAAATGTTGCATATGAAATAACAAATAATCACAAAAAAAAAAACATAAATTAGTGAAAGTTTTAAAGACAAATATTCCTTAAAATATTCTAATGTCAGTCATGCTGTTGACTTAAACTCAAAGCTGATCTATGGTTGTGAAATTGCTCCCTAAAGTATGCAGTAGATAGTCCAATAATTATTTGCTTTAAATATACGAAGAAATCTTAGAATGTCTGGTAAGTAAAAAAGTAATTCTCCAGACATCGCTTATAAACATTTTTGAAGGCATCAATTTGTTGAAAACAATAAATACTTTTCCAACTTATGGCACACTTTAAGGAGCAGAGTTCCCACATTTCACATTTGATTCGCCGATGATTCAATCAGCAACAATTTAAATTATATTCTTATTAAACATTCTTTTTACTTATCCCTAGAATGCAATTGAATTTTTCCCTAGAACTGTAATAGACTGTAGCATACTTCTTGGCATAACTTCTTCGTGTAATAATCCCATTGCTTAGACCCTACGCAATGCTAGTTTTTCCAGTATAAAAGTATAAAAACTGAAACCTCACGGAATTTCCAGTCATTTTGATGCAATATCTGATCCAAGAAAATGACAAACGAATATTGCAGGTACAAAAAAAAAACAAATAGCAAAAGGACAATACGAATGATTGGCTTTTGGCCATAAACAATGTTAGAGTTCATGATGTTTCTATTGCTATTCCTGTTGTTGTTATTGTGTGTGTGTGTGTGTGTGTCGGTTTTGTTTTTTTTTTGCTAGGTGCAACATGTTTGTTTGTCAACAGATGCCAATTGCATGCCCCATATCCAAACCGTACATAAATTTCCCTTCATTTATTCCCAAAATGGGCGCATTGCCAAAGAAAGTAAGACAGACAGACCATTCGAATGAGCAGCAAACAAACAAAATGAGTGGCCATTTAGTTTAGTCTATCCAGTTAGTACTAACTAGTAACTCCAATTTCGTCCAGCATTGTTTACGACCATTGTTAAAAGGAAGAAGCGAAAATGGCAGAGAAACTGACAACTTTGTTAGTCAGTCAGTCAGTTAGTCAGTCAGTTTGCCAGTGTGTTAGCGAGCTGAGGAGATGTACTTTATGCAATTAACTAATTCAATGTGCCATGTTTTTGTTGCAATGGCATCGCATCGCATCGCATCCATTGACATGGCCAGACAATTGCCAAAAGAACAAACTGCAAAAGAAACTAAAACTAAGCCAAAGAACACACAATAAAATTTATGTTGTCAAGGGTCAGGGTTCAGCTATTGCAAATAAGACAAATAGAGATAAAGAGAGAGAGAGAGAGCGCGAGCAACAGAGAGAGAGAGAGAGAGTTAAAGCTAGCTAAATGCAATTGAAATGGAAATTGAAATTGAAGCAAAGAGAGATGCAAATTGAAAATTGAAGCTAAGAGATGCATCAAAGAGAGTGCCATCTGCACGGGAATGCATGGAAATGGAACAAACGAAAGAGTGCAAAAGCAGTTATGGCTTCTCTTACTGGAAGGCCAAAGAGTAAGAAAGAGAGTCAACAAATGCAGTTTCAGTTCAAGGAAGGAAAAGAAAATGCAAAGCAACAAATGACCACGAATGGGAATGGGAAGGATGGTTGGGGGGTGGGGCCCAACCCATTACCCTCCCTCGTTCTTCTGCCTTGATAAATTTTGGTGTTGCCTACATTAATTGAAAATGCTTCTGCCTTCTGCCATTTGGAAAATTGTATGCCTTGCTGCTATTGCCTACTTTCAGGCTGAACTCATTCAACAAGCAACAAGTACAGTTGAATCCAAAAGTTGATTCTATGCAATGCCTATCCCCCCTTACTCACTATCTCTATCTCTCTCTCTATCTCTTTCGCACAACTACTCGCAAATGCGATTTCAACGAATGTTTGTGCCGTGTGTTGATTTACTTCTTTGTACTCAGTTGGTTAGCTATTCGCTAAGTGCTAGCAAAACTCATTTCGTTTTTACATTAAATTGCTAAACCAAATTAGATAACTTATTCCAACTATGTATGCATATATATATATATATATATATAGTGATTGAATTCTCATTATTTATTATTTATAAGCCATCTGTTTAAAGACTGTTTGCCAATTATTTTTCCATTAGCAATACAACTGATTCTAATTACTTGTTCGCTACTCGCTTTTTACACTTTTAGCTGTCTGTAAATATTTAAGTAAGGAACTAAAATAAAAACCAAAGACCCAATTATAGAGTACTCAACAAAATTGTAAGTAATATTTAATTTCTTCTTCATTCATTCTTTTTGTTTTTTTAAGCATTTCAATTACACATTTACATTTGTCCAACTAAATCCACATTTATCCTGCCATTGACAATTACAATTACAAAGGGATAATTAAGACAAATAAAAATTAATCATCAGATTACAATCGTCATATATGTAAATAAGTATTTATGTACGAATTTAATTAAAATACTAATCCATCTATCAATTGTAAAAAGAAATTTCCACCATTTCGTGACACATTAAGCTTAATTTAATAAAAACAAATAAAATGTTAGTATTCTTAAGAATACTTTGCTGGTGAAAATAATTAACTGTATTACACTGAAAATTTGGTAAACTCTCCTCGAAAATGTTTGTACCTAAAACCTTTTGACCCAATTGTTCATATATCTCCTATATGATATAGGAATGTGATTCGATCTACTTATGGCCTACCTTAATCGTGTTTCCTCCCAAATAGATTCCAAATTGAGAATGTGACTTGCACAGACGGATAGGCGGGAAACTTTAAACATTTGGGCAATTTCAAGATACCTAACCTATGCAGGGACATTAGTTTCAAGTGACTTTTGGTGAAAAGATTTTATCTTTTTCTAACCGCAAATGCCATCTGAAGAAAACTGTGGCTTGCTGGTTGGTGTTGTTGTTCATGTTGATGACAGTTTATTATTATTAAAAGCAAACCCCAATTATGTGCCACAAAACCACAAAAGGAAGCAGGAGCCAATTGACGGTAGAAGTAGGGGGTATGAGGGGGTAAATGTAGGTGCTAGTTAACTACGTCGTGGATGAGAAATCGTTGCATAATCATCGTGTGAGATGCCTGCAACGGAAATGAGGTTTCATTATGATTTATGAGAACGATGAGGATGAGGCTAACAATGGCTACGGTGGTCAGGGGGAGGCAATGGGGAATTTAACTCAACGACACTGCTGTAGTTGTATACCAAAAGACATTAACAATTGCTAGATGCCAAGTCAGTTATTAGCTTCTTTCCCCACACCCATCAACCATCACCTTGAAATGCCTTTACACTACCTTTTGTTGGCGTTGTTGTCCTTGTTGTCCTTGTTGTCTGCCTGCATTTGGAAACTTGACACGCATATTTAGTGGCAACAACAAACCTAATTACGCATGTCCAAAAGGCAACCAGCAGGCAGTCGGGCAGGCAGCTTGGAGACTCCTCCCCTTCTTATTCTTATCCTCAAGCCCCGCTATGCGTGTGTGCATTTATGACTAGGACTAATAACGGTATAGCTAAAACAAGAGGACTCACTTCAGTGTCTGTCTCTCTAGGTCCCTCTGGTGGCGTTTCTCGCATTGCATTTCAATAAGAATAAGTGACCAAGGTCTGAGTGAACAACAGCAGCAGCAACAGCGACAGGAACTAGAACCAAAGTTGCAATTGCACTTGCCACATTTGTCATCAGCCAGGATTCACTTACCACCCCCATCCTACCTACCTACCTACCTACCACCTCTCCCTACCTTGTCCTTCTCTCTCATGAGTTTAGATTTTATGATTGCATCTGTTCCGGTCTGGAATGAACCACATTGCCATATGGTATTCCCTCTGTGTGTGTATGTATATGTGTGTGTGTGTGTGTGTGTGTGTGTGTGTGCGGCTACTTGCTCGGTTGCTCACTGAGCCCTTTGGCCAGTTGGTCGGTTGTCCTGTTTGGCCGCTTGGTCGGTTGACTGCTTGTTTGTGGTGGCTGTATTAGTCTCTGATTAGGCTCTAATAGAGCCTGCAGTGCAGTAAATCGCTGCATTTGGTTTTGGTTTACAAATTTGTTGCATTACCAAAAGGCAAAGGCCAATTCTCTTCCTACTCCATCAATCTTACCCCGCCTCTCTCTCTCTCTATCTCTTGAAGCTCATTTGGGTATGATATTTGGTTATATTTTCGTCTCCATTAAGTGATTAAATGCACATTGACTAAATTGAGGGGGGAAATTAACTAATGATTAGGTATATCATTTTACAACCGAATTCAAAGAGATTAATCAATGAAGGGAGATTAAAAAGTTCAGTAAGAGTCAGAGTTTGTTTAATAAAATTCTTTTTAGAATCTTAATCGATTATTTTCTATTTACACTTTTGGCTTGGCTTTAATTTATCCAAATTTTGGAACATTTTTTTATGGTTGGTACTTGGTTTAAAAAGGATTATTCTCTTTAGTAAATACTTATTATCCTTTGGACAAAATCTTTGTAGTAAACACTTTGTCAATCATAGAAATAAAAACAGACTGAGAGTGTGCAATCTCCACGTGTAGCAATCAATAATAATCTTGTGCTCTTTTTTTTTTTTTTTTTTATAGAAAAACAAAATGAAGAAGATGGACAAATAACTCAACTAAAGTCAACTCAATTCAAGTCAACTTAAACTCATTTGACGGAACATGTGTCATGCTCTAGCCCATTCGACATGGTTGTCAATTCAGACAATTTCATAGTTCTATCAAACACACACACACACATGCTCACATTTTACACAAGTAGTTAGAACATATATATACATCTATATGTACATTGGACAATGGCATGGACAATGATTTCACATGACAAGAGTCAACCCAAACCCAAAATATGAACATGTCACCAATTTCTACAAGGCGCCTATGCGTATGCAAACAAAATTTCTCAAGCATTTCTCCTTCTGCCCTCTGTTCTGTCCCCCCTTTTACAATTTCTACATTGCAAATTTGATATAAATTAATTATTTAAATCAAATTTATTGAATTGTTTAAGTTGATTTCAAAGGAACAAGCAGACAAAAAAAAAAAAAAAACAAAAATGAGGTCCCTCTCAAAAAGAAAAAACTGCAACTAAAAATTAGCTGACAAAACTTTGTTGAGCCAAGCCAAAACAATTTCCGGACATGAGGCAAATCCTATTAATATCAAACAGGGGCGGGTATACAAATCAAAATTGGAAACAAAATGCAGAGGAAATTGTGAGTTTATAGAGTTGAGCAACATATTATGTAAATCACAGCTGCAAAACAGCAGCAACAATTTTATTCCCTACCTTTCTCTCACCCTTCCCACCATCTGCAATGGTCGATGATATAGAAAAAGCCAAAAAACCACTTTGCTTCCCAAACTTATTTTGTGGCTAACAAATTTTGTGGCCTTGCATTGACGCATCGACATCATCAGGACGACGCACGTTCACCTCCCCGCCTTCCCGCCACACCGCCTCACCGCCTCTCTATGTTCCATATTTTACTTTTACTCTCCCACATGTGTGTGTTTTACTCCTGCCTTCTTCCACATCCTGTCACCCTCTTATTCTCTTTTAGCACACCATAGTGTACATTTATATATCTATGGTCGGAGTAGTATATCGATAGCCCAATTGTGTCAGCTCATATGTCAATTTGCGTTTTATCCAAAGTGGAGAGTCGAGAGCACAAGTAATAAAATTTTACAAAAAAAAAAAACTGCTACGTTTTAAGCGATTGCAGAGGGGGAATTTATACATATATATACAGGAGCAGGTTAGGGGAATGCAGATATAAAAAAAATAGTAAAAAAAAAGAAAAAAATAAATAACAATCTGTCAGAGTTTGAACTAAAGTCATTCAAGGTAAACAAAAATATATACATACTTATATGCAATGGCAAGATTCAAATTGATTGTGGTAATTATAAAACTAAACGAAATGCCAAACAAGAAAATACACTCAAATGATTGGAATCTGCAGAGCCAGTTAAGATCTAGAATGATCTCATTCAGTAGTTGGACTCGATCACTAGTTTTCAGACCGATCAAAACTAATGCCTTTTGATCCCTTCTATGTGCAATAGGTTAACAGGATTAATCTCCAAGTCAATAAAAGACTTAATTTATAAACAATTTTGTTAGTTAATAGACAAATGAATATTCTGAAATATATATTTTTAAAAGAATGACAAGAACGTTTTCTTTACCCTTCCTTGACATTTGCATTAATAAATTTTTCTAGAGAGATTATATTTCTTGCTATTGATCAACTTTTTTGTAAGAGAATTCTTAATTCTCTTATGTATGGGGTTTTAATGGATTTGGTATTAATGGACTCAATTGCTTATTCGATGCATAATTCATGTTGCACGTTCTCGTTGCCATTTAGCCGCTTCGACAATTTATTGTATGTACTGCTGAATGGGCTAAATGCAATGCCACTTCAGGCATATCAAGTCAAACCAAAAGAACCTTAGTCAAGTATTCAACATGTGAAGTGATTATATTTCATCTACATACCCCGCCCCAACACTTAGGCCACCTGACTAGCAACCGATTCGATCATTTTACAAATTTTGCGTGTCAACACTGTGGTTTTTATGCCAACTAAGACTCGTGGATGCAACTAGGGAGGGGTTTGCGGTGGGTGGTTCGATGGATGGGATGGTTGTTGTTGAGGGATTTGCTGTTGTGTGTTGCCAAAGTGTTGCATCATTAAGCCCCAAAACACGCACACACACACACACACCCACAGGTACATACATATGCATACTTGTCGTACATATTTGCATGAGTGTGTTTCGGTTGTATGGCCCGACCCCAGATCCACTCGATAGGTATTTGGGGTCTAATTACAAAACACAAATGCACTATAATTTCAAAACCAAAAACCAAAGGCCTCTGCGAAATCCCCTACTCAGGAGTCCTGGCTTCCTTTCTCTCTCTCTCTAGCTCTCTCTAGCTCTATAAATATATGTATGCTTCTCATGCATGAGTTTGTAATTTAAGCGGGAATTTCACCGCCCACTTTTCCTGCTTTTCAGTTTGTCAACAGGCGGGGAATGGACAGACGGGCCAACAAACAAAACTTCTGTCAGCAAAATGTGACATTGAGAGAGGAGATTTTGAATGAAAAGCGGATCGGGTATGTATGGGGATGGAGGAGGAATATGAACTGGGTATAGCCAAAGCCATGACATGTCATTCAAAGTTTATTGATTTGGATTGGAAATGACACTTGCCGCAATTCAAACATACATATGTCAATATCTATTGCGCTTTTTTCCCACGAAATGGGATTTAAGGCGTGATCAGGGGAGGAAGTGAATAATTTCTGGTTCAATGTTTTGCAAAACGACACAACAACCAAAAAAAAATTAAAAACTAATTTACCAAATCGTTTTAATGAATATTACAATAAAATGATAATTGAGAAGGCTAAATAAAATTTATTGCCTACTATATTAACTATATATATGTATAAGTATATGGCATTAACTTGGCATCTTAGGATTATTCTCATTGATTAAGTTTTTAGTTATCTTTTATTATTATTTATTACTCATTTACTCATTATTCTCTTTGATTAACTTACGTAAATCGAATATATGGAACCTTTAGTTATCTTTTATTATTATTTATTACTCATAAACTAAGCAACAAAGATTACTAAAATATATTTAAATTTAAGATGCGCATTCTCAAATAAAAAGAGTAAAATGGAATTTTCTATGAATGCACGTAAAAATAAAAATTTCTCTTCAAATTTCCATGGCATACTTCTTTGGGAACGTAAACTTCAAATCTCATTGAGTTGTAAAATTAGTATAGCATAGTTTTTTGGGCCTCCTATGAAAACAGGTAACATTTAATAAAAAGGAATCAGAAAACTGAGCTAGCAAATTGTATTATGTTTTTTGGCGGATAGGTCATAACTTTTCATTAATTTTCTATACTTTTTTTTACATTCGATCGAATACTAAATTCGGAACTCTGGCCATAATCCACAGAGATAGATGTATGAACAAATTATATTAACAATAAAATAAATGTTTCTCAATTTACAGTTAGAGTCAGAATATTTAAGAAAATCAGTTAATATCCAGTTTTATATAAACATATATTTTCTGTCGATATTAATCTTTAAACGGAAGTAGTAGAGAGAACTATCTGTCTTCTTAAAGAGTCATTTTGGTACATTTCGTTTATTTTTTTTTTTTTTTTTGCCATTTCTCCTGGTTTTCCATTTCACTTGTTGAAATCTTAGTAAATTGTCGGAAATGCAATCTGTAATTGATGCCTCTTGGCTGATTGGATTCGGTTTGTATCCATTTATCTGCCTTCATTATGACCATGGGGGGTAAGTAAGTTGGTAAGTATCTCAGCTATATTTTCCTCACTTTCTTTTTGTCCCTCCCTCTCTCTCTTTCTCTCTCTCTCTGTCACTCTCTCTATCTGCATCTGTTTCTTTTTCATTCACTCAATCGCTGCTTTTCTCGCAGTCTGTCTTATTGGTTTTGCTCTGCCTCTGGCAATCACACAGACCATTTAACTTCAACGACATTGACTAGGCTCAACGATTTCGTCCTGGCAATTATATTTGCACACATTTTTCTTGCCCCACACTCAGTCCTTGTCTCTTACCGTTTTTGTAAATTTTTCACACATTTATTATTTAATATGTTTTTGTTTATCAAATCGACAGCTTTGGCTTTAAATGAAAGAGAGAGAATGCAATAAAAGGACTAAAGTTTGGAAGGTAGAAAGTGTCGCTGCCAGCGTGTTGCTGAGTGCTCTTTGACCCCTTAAACTTTCATTTGACTTTGATGTCGTACAAGTGGAAATTGTCATGCATTGTATGCAAATGTACATTTTTGTTTTTGTTTTTGTTTATTGTTTGTTTTTTCTCCCCATTTCTAAAAGCCTTTTTCCTTTTTGTAATAAATTCCAGAGTTGATAACTACAAATAGAAAAACAGCAGGAGAGCAATAAACCAAATTGGAATTTAAAATGCATTTCAAGTGAACTTGGTATTTATATTTACCCCTCCACTATCGTAGTCCCCCTCTACTCCACTTTCTCCTCCCTCTCTCTCTCTCTCTCTCTCTCTCTCTTTGTCTTTCTCTCTGCATACTCTCAAATGTCCAAGAAAAAGCCAATTACTTAAACCAAATGTCAGAATAGTATGGCGCATGGGACGCAGCTGGCTAACTCTGACTTTGACTCCTGGCTTAGAAGCACCGCAAAAGAAAGTATAAAGAACTCAATTCTCTCGTCTTTTATATATACATTTCTTAATTTTTATTTTTTCCGTGTGATTTCACAACACAAAGCTCCTCAAGTTGAAACTGACCTTACATCAAATTTAACATATTTGAAAGGTTAAATAATTTAGCTCTGCAATAAAACCCATACAAAACCTGTCGGATTTTTCTTTAGCCACTAAATTGAGTAAAATCCAAAAAGATGCAAAATTGACAAAGCATGACGATTGACATGAAAGATGGATTTAAAATTAAACATTGATTTATTAAACAACAGATTTACTTTGTGCTACAAAGCGTGACATTTCGCATGTCTATTAAGACTTATTGACGTGTTGATTTAATTGAAATATTTAACGCCAAATCAACGAATTAGCAATTTATATTGAAAAAGTAGAATTGAGTTAATAAGAAAAGACTTGACCATCACAGATACAATATTCTTTTCGACGTTGAATAAGCCTAGAATAGATATTTTTAATGGATGTCGCATCAATTGCAATTGAGAGATCTCCACCTGTAAGAGAATTAAAAAAAAAAAACAAAAACATTTAAGAAAACAAATGTTAAGAAATATTTTATATTGTACCCACAGTTCTCTCCAAATGTTTATCCACTCCCGTAGTGAATAGCGAGAATTCCGCCAATGTATTTATCATTTGATCGTGGGTATCCAAGAGGTGAAATATTGCAAAAATATTAATATATTTGTCAGAATAGAAAATTAATGAATGAATCAATATTAATATTAGTGGCATAGGTAGAAAAGTCAATTTGCCTAGAAGAACCATTCTTATAACATTAAACACAAGATACAGTATTTCGATTGAGTTGAAGTAAGTTGTTGCCAGTAAAAAGAAAATTTGCAAGCCAAAAGTTTTACAAACACGTCCCATGAGATCCTGTAGCTGAGACTGAATGCTGAACAATTTGGCGATCCGATTGGCTAGTCGACGACATTTCCTTGTCGTTAGTCGATTACTTTCAGGATCTGCGGTTATGCTAAGCAACTGAACCTTCTCGAGAATCTCAAGCAATTCGTTATTGAGCAGCAAATAATGTCCAAGAATATTCAAGGCGGCAAAATATAACTCAGCGTCGAAAATACATTCAGCAGCAATTGTAATATTTACGAAAATATAAGTCATCTTTAATTCAGCACTTGATAGATTTTGCACTGCGGCAGAAATATTTATAGATGTCAGAGCAAAACCAAGGATCCATTTAATAATCACACTGCGTAGAAACAAATGCTTCACCTGGGGTCTTGCCACATACAAACGGATGAAATGCGATACTATAGACACGATTTCCTGCCGTTGTCTCCATCGATTGATCACAGCTGAATATACGCCAATTATGCGAGTGACTGTTGTGGCAATCATTACGAATGTATATATCATAGTAGGTCGTTCGTTGTATAAAAAGCTTCCATTCAGCACCATAATCATGCTAGGCAATATAACATAGCATATGACGTTTGGTAGAATCGCATAGATGGTGTTTAAATTGGTAATACGTGGCCGAAGTGTTCTCCAATCGATTTCATAATTATACATGCCAATTAATCGGAAACAATAGTAATGCAAGAAAACTATCCACCGTACTAGAATGAGGCCACACATAATGAATGATAACTATAGACTGACCAACAATTGGTCATGGGACAACAACTGGTGTTCGGACTATGG
This sequence comes from Drosophila insularis, assembly GCA_018903935.1. Classification (NCBI taxonomy): domain Eukaryota; kingdom Metazoa; phylum Arthropoda; class Insecta; order Diptera; family Drosophilidae; genus Drosophila; species Drosophila insularis. Next base: position 1,325,393 of record JAEIFP010000150.1, on the reverse strand, counting down.
AAATCGATTTGACCGATTTACACAAAGATAACTTTTGATATATTACGAGAGCTAAGAAATAATACTCATCAGTACTAAGAGTGTGTAATCAAAAACAAATAACTGATTATTATCTGTCAATAAGTTAAATTAGACTAAACTATTTTATAATGCAAAATTAAAGATCAATTTAATACTTAAGTATAAGAAACTGTTAATAAAATTGCTGTTAAAATTGCTGATAAGAAAATGAAAACAGCTCTTAAAAGATTTTTGATCACCATAAAATTGATTTAATGTTATTCTAAAAATTTCTAATCTATAATTTGGTCGAATTTTTAACCGATTTTCGAAAGTGATATCTTATTTTAAATTTTTTCAACTTTAACTTATTTTTCAAGTGAGTCAAAATATGCGAATGAGCAAAAAAATATTCCAATAAATTTTAATTTCATGAAGCTCTAATTTAGTCAATTTTTAGAGTATTTCAATATCTTATGTGTTTATTATTAAGTTAGAATAAACTCTTTATTTAATTTTTGCGAATTTTTGCACTTGTAATGTATGATGATTTTGATGAAATTAATTTTTTCCATTACCCAAATGTTTAATGTAATTTAAAATTTTTTAAAACGATTATAGATTGTCCAAATTAAAGGCTGAAAAAATTTTAAAATTTATTTGTAAAAATTCTAAAAAAAAAAACTATTATCATTGCAAATCATCTGTAAAGATTTTTGTTCCTGTTCTAACTTTCATATGGGAAAGTAAACTTCTAATTTGCATTATGACCCCAAAAACTTAAATTTATGTTTTTGTATTGCTGCAGGCCTCGCGTTGGCTTAATCCGGCACTGAGAACAGCGGGCGAAACTATAGCCAAAGGAACGAGCATAAAAAATAAGAATAAAAAAAATTAAAATAAGAATAAACGGAGGCGACGAGAAGACTCTTTTAATATTTTGAGTTAGTATGGCAATTTATGGGAACGAAAACGGTTTGAAACCAGCCTAAGCCATGTCACATTTGTATGTTGTAGCAAAGTTGCAAACCCGGTATCCCTTACTTATGTTAAACATATGGTTTGAAACTTGATTTCGCCAAGGCTAATTTAAAAGTGTTCTCATGTTAACATTCCCATGTTAGCTAACAGTGCTCTACATTTTTGTCCGTTACTTTTTTATTTAACTAGGCTTAAAATTTCAACTATCAGTTAATTCTTGTCTATATAAGATATATATGAAAATATTCCTTTACTTGGAACACAAATTTCGAAACCGAATAGGTCACTGCTTAATGAAAACAGTTTTCGCCCAATCATTGAATACAAAGAAATCCATCTATATGTACATTTATATTATTAACAAAAATGAAATATGAACATGAAATGTCGATCGACAATTAACATTTCATTTCAGTTTACCATCAAATAAATTCCATTGAAATGCCCCACGGGCAGTAGTCAGTAAGTAGTTGCCGGTGCTCATAATAAATAGGTGATGCTCTATCCCACGCCAATAAAACAATAACAATTTATAATCATTGCCAAAAAAAAACAGAGATGAATAAAAAACATGAACAAAATAAAGTAAACAAATGCCAGAGCGTATTTCAACTGAAATGAACTAAACATTAGAGGGTCAAACTAAATAGTGAGAAAGACGAAGTTTCAATACCCTTGTATTTAGTCCCTAGCCACACGATATATGAAAACGGTTTCCATTATAAGATAATTGCCACAAGTCTAGTTTGATTAGATAGAGAAAAGCTAACGTAAACTTGATATGTATATTGAACTTTTTGTGTGAAAAGTGAGTATAACCATTTGTTAGAGTATATTCAAAAACATGCGATTCCTAAGCTGAGTCATTTTCAATAACAAACACGAACACTGAACTGAAATTGAAGGTGTCATCTTCATAAATGATGTTCGAAAACTGAGAGAGTCTAGTCTAAAGGTCGTCCTTAGTTTACTTGGCTTTATATTTTATACTTTGTTCACACGAATTAGGGGCCAGGCCCGGGCCCGGGCCCATTCAAGTTGAGGCTGCTTGATCAGTGAAGCGAGTTTTGATAAAGGTTTTAACTTTATTATGACTTGGCGATTTGTCTAGACAAACGACCCAATTGCAATTGCATTAAGATTTCTTTATTCTGAGATCATCATCATCATTATCATTATCATTATCATTATTCTCATGCTCATCATGATGCAGATGGTCAAACAAAACCAAACAAATGACCTTGCCTCAAAATTTACTCCAATTACACAAATTCAATTTAAATGCAACACAAAATAGTAAACAAACAGCAAAAGAAGAAGAAGAAATACTAAAAACCGGCCCGGTAACTTCCAATAAGAGCCTCCTTGGCTCAGCATCACATATCAAGCATATTTTATTTTGTGTATCAATGAAGAAAATGCAATATAAAAACTTGAACTGATGAAAAAATAAGAAGAAAAACTAAAACCAAGACTGAAAATCTATTGAGTGTCTCTTACAAGTCCAAGAGTTTAACTTAAACTTCCATCGACATGGTTGCTGCTGCTGCTGCTGACCCTGTTAGCACCTTGTTATCCGAATCCAACTTCAACTCCAATTGCAACTTAAACTCTTTGTAACTGGCATTTTGTATTTTCTTACCCCTTTTCAAATAGGGGTAAATATGTTCCATCAAATAGCTAACAACTTTTTTGCTCCAAAAAACAATTTAAATGATACGAATATCAACAACTTAAAAAAAATTAAAAAGTAAATAATATTCTCTTCATTTGGTTCAGTTCTGTGAAACTCATCAAATCGAATAAAATGTTGCAAGGGTATAAAAACTTCTAAACCATCACAATTTTCCTCCATTTATGGTATTTTCCGTTTTTGTTTTGCTGTTTGTTGGCCAAAAAAAAAATTTTCCCCAAAGCATTTGTCTATCATCGCAGGCTTTTCAGCAGATCATCTTTTTCTCTTTTTGTTTTGGTAAGGTATAGGTAAATCGTACCTACCTAGTTTGGCCTTCTGCCTTTACAACGACAGCCACCAATGGGCTTAAATATATTTTTGGTTCTTTTTTATTTTGGGGTTTTTGGTTTTTTTTTTTTATTTTTGAGTGGCGTTGCCATTAATTTTTGCTATCCATCAATTGTTGCTGCGACAGCTGTGTTGTTGTTGCTGTTGTTGCAATTGTTTTCTCATGTTTTCAATCAATTTTTTTCTTTTGGCATTTTCCTTGGAAATTGGCAAACTTTTGGCTAGGCACTAACTAATTTGTCATATAAATGATCATTTTTTGATGGCAGTACAAGAAGGAAAAAGATTTATAGGCCTTGACAAATCAAATTGGTTTCATTTGTTTTACATTTTGTAAATGTGTTTAAATAATTTATATAAATGTTAATACTTTTACATGACTTTGTCATAATTTGGTGCATTATTTTACTTTTTGTGCATGAAGCTCACTTTTAATATTAGCCATATTTACAATGGCAACAATAGAAAAAGAGATAATTGTCCTGGCCATTTTGTTATTGCTTTTAAAGCTCGAAGAATATGTGTTTAAGATTAAACAACGTGTTTTTTCAAAAGGGCTTTATCAATTCAAATAAACAAAATAAAATGTATGAAGGCAAAAATTTCAATTTGCCTAAAAGCTAAAAGAAATCCACACGCTGTGGTAAATATTTCAGAATATAGCAACGACACTATTTTATACTTAAAACTGAACATTAAATATAAACAATTTTCTCCCAAGATACGAGGGTAAAAAGAATAAGTATTTCTTAAGGAAAATTGTCGCTTCCTAGATTCTAAGATTCACGGCCACGAATTTATGATGTTTTTTTTTCAGTTCTGATTTTCTCAGCTTCTAAGGAATAATTAATTCTGTAGTTTATTGGCTATTTAAATGATGAATTGTAAAAATGGTCTTAGTCAATTTCATTTCAATGTGTTCTTTATTTCCAATAATATACATGTTTCGTTAAAGTTATTAGTTTTAAGTAGAGGTACAGTGTTTAGGCTTATGTTTTTCATCTGTGATATTGTAATTAATTTTAGTCTAATGATTCGTGTGTAAAGTAGTTTCTTCCATTTTTTTTACAGGTGCATTTGAACAAAGAAAACTCCGATTTTTTGTTGTGAAAAATATTTAAGACGTTTTAGCTAAAATCTTATATATGTATATCTTATATATATACTTATATACTCAATACTTTGGTAAATAAAATAAGTTCATATTTTGAATTCAACAAATGAAAATCGGGTTTATTATTTACTTTTCCCTGTTGATTTGTTTCAAAACCAGTTCCCAAATGAACATCTCTATTTTTTGTTAAAGTACACACAGATTCAATCAGTGGCGGATCCTCAGAGAAATCCTTGTTGAAAACGAAACACTGCATCAAAAATTGTTACCTAATATTGGTCAAAATCTAAACTACATTATGTAATTCTTTTTAAATTCTGAGAATACTACCAAAGTGATTTACCAATTAGGTTGATTGAGATGAGATCTATTAATTAAAAGATTTGACTAATGACTATGGCAATGAAAGACTTAAAAAATGATGCTTGTAACTTGATAAATCATCAACAAACATAGATACTTCCTTGGAGATCAACTCATTTGTTGGTTATTAATGATACTCGGCATCCTTTAGCATCTGCACTTAGAATATGCAATATCATTAATTCAAGAGCTCTTTTAACCACATGCAAACAGACCGCAACTTGATGTATTTATCTATGTACACCCACCCACCCAGGTTGCCAGTCAGCTTGATCTGTTCTCTTTGTTCTGGTTTGGGACCCCTAAAAAAAAGAATTCTCTGCCATTGCACAAACACAATGCAGAATATACTGCTTGATTATTGTGCAAATAAAAAACAACAATAACAAACAACTAACAAAATTCTGACTGATGATTTCGGCAACAACAAAAACAATGCAATTATGCAAAATAGCTAAAGAAGGGACGATGGTGGCAATGGCCACTAGACAGACGAGGAGGCTGAAGAGAAGGAAGGTAATTAGAGGTAAAAGGAGAAAAAAAAAACCCAAAAAAAAAGATAAAACAGAACCGAGGAATTATAATTATCATGGCAAATGCAATCCCCTCAACAATGAATATGCTAAATAGATGCAGATCCATAAAGCAAAAAGAGAGAAGAACAAACAGTCAAGCCAAAAGAAACATCCGAACAAGCCAAGGCACATGCCAACATCCGCCAGAGATCCATCATCACCACCACTACCACCACCAGCACCACTATTACCCCAATCGTCATCGTCATCATCATCTTCAGTAGCAGGCAGCAAAAATAGTTTTGCGCAAGCTGCCACCTAAAATCAAAGCCAAACAAAAACAAGAGGGCCAACCAGACTATGTCCAAAAACGAATTTCATATACCCTTTGAAAAATATTTTGCCTTTGAATCTGTGTAATGAAAGTAATAAATCTTGGAAACCTTCTTATTTAGGTTGAGGATCAGTCCTTTAAACCTTTTTTCAAGAAAGAAAATGGAACTTTTCGATGAGCTGCTTATTGCTGATTTTTTTTTTAATCAGTTTCGACTCCTTTTGAAATCGAATCATATGCGGCAAAAGCCTTATATTTTGTTATTGTATTTTATATTCTGAGCACATGGAAGAGACATTCCAGAGTCTTTTTTTAATGCAAAGGTGATTTCTGTTAGAATAATATTTCAAATGCTAGATGGAAAGTGATCTATTAAAAAAGAAATGTATCCATTTTGTTAGGGCATATAAAATATCATACATGATGGCAAAAGGTTGCCAAATTATATCGTATCGTCTCAAGTTGATTCGGTATGTTTCGGCTTTTCTTCTTCTACTCTAAATTGTGGCAAATTGTTTGGCAGATTTTGTAATCAATCCATATACACACACACCTACACACCTACACACACACACTCATTGTAAAGATCTATTGTTTGCTTCTCTTTGAAATTTTGTTGGATTTTCATTGTGTATATAGTTATTTGGCAAATAGTTTGTCACATTTGCTGACGGATTAGTTGCACACTTTGGGCCAAGTGTGTGATGGAAATTGTATTCATTAGTCAAAGTGACTTTTAAGTGAATTCAAATTTCTCATCATGTGGAAATTAGGTTGACAGCAAATTATAGGGCGATAGGGCACTTATGTACATTGTGATAATGTCAAAATAGTTGGTAATTGTAATCAATATTGTTATTTAGAGATTTTAAATAAGGTCAAATGAATTGCACAAAAATTTATGTTAAAGTGTATTGAAATACTATTCTTAGTCATTTGTGATAACTCTTGAAAGGTTTTAGGTCTACTTGTTGCATCATAATCGGCATGATTATCCTCAACCATGAATGGATTGTTAAGGTAGTTCTGCATTAACTTCCTGCCACGGCTTAAACAGTTTTTCAGTGCTTAGTGCTCAGATACAGAACAGTTAGTACCGGATGCCATTTAAAGTACTCAAATTCAACCAAAATCTAAGTACACAAAGCATGCACCTTGAATTACGTAAATGTTCTTTCTGTTGTTGCTTCTGCTACACACATTAATTTGGTATTAAACCAAAAACCAAAAAAAGAAAAAAAAAAAAAAACAAATTACCATAAATTAAACTAATTAAATTCAAATGCAGTAATAAATTGTTAGCAAGGCATAGAATGCATGTAACCAGAGAGTAGTGGGGGGGGAAAGAGACAGATAACCAAGTTTACTTTCAAAAAAAAAAAAAAAAAGATGTGTCTCTCCAATGGAGAGACGAGTCTGAACTGGATGATGCTGATGGCAGCGGCAGCAGCAGCAATCCGGTTCAAATTTAGTTTGAGACTTACTTGAGTTGAAATATCTTTCAATAAGCTTCAATTGCAGACAGCAACTCAGACAGAGTCTGCAATACCAAAACCAAAACTAAACCATTCTGGTTCACCTTCGAGAAAAAGCAACGACAGCAACCAACAACAAGAGCAATCAATAGCAATAACAACAACAACAACAGCAACATCTTTTGATTTGGCAATGCAGCACAAGTTTTGTGTGAGAAATTCCCTTAATCAGCGCCTATGTCTATGGCAAGACTGGCTTTAACTTAGATGAAAATGGCCAAAGAGATACTTCACTTATGAGTATGAGATTTCTCAATGATTTGATCTGATTGAAATACTCCAAATACCAACTATATTTATATATATATATATATATTCACATGCTCTCCTTCTACTCCTACACCTTACCATATTTACCTTACACTTTATGCCTTCCTTATGGGCCCAATTGATTCACACGGGTTTTTAGTTGTTTTCTGCTGCTGAAGCGTTGATAATCTTCTGCCATTTCAAGGTCAAAACTTGGACACAATTTGTTTGGACAGCCTGTCAGTTGTCAGGCAGTAGTTTGTTTGGCCCAGGTCGGCTTATTATATTAGCTAACCTTGACTTTTACCCAGCAAGTGGAGGTGGCAGCAAATGGAGTTGGTGGTACATTCATCATCTTCATCATCATGATCATCATCATTATCAACGGGGGCAGCTTCTTCATATTTTTATGCTGCTTCAAAATTGGCTTAATACGTGACGAAAACAATGATAAAGTAATTATCGTTGATGCCGTGTGTTTGCCGCATACATATGTACATATGTATATAGTAAAATATCATCAAAGTTGTCTTGACTTTTGCCGTAAATGATTTCCATTCTATTGTGTCTAGCATTTAAATGATTTTTCCACCTATCCTACTCTGTTGCTTTGTGGTTACTTTTCTAATGACTCTAATTTATCATAAATTACATTCAAAAACCATTTCATTTGGGTGAATGGCAAACATCATTTTTTAATGTAATTTAAAATGTTTCTTCTTCTTAATTATGATTTATGTATTATTTCAAATTCTTCCTTCTTTTTTAAAGTTGAAGGTTTTTTGAAAATGTATTACCCAAATTATTTGGTTCAATTAATAGTCAATTATCAAATAACACACATTGGCAATGGAGCAGAATTTTATTTGGGCATAAATATTAAATGTTCCCAAGAAGTATTTAGATTATGGTCTATAAAGGAATACATACTTTTCTTTAATATTTAGTTGATTAATATGCATTTAGAATTTAGTACAAATTAATATATGTATATAAAACTTACCAAACAAATATTTACCCAAATGTTAGGGACAAAACACAAAGGATCAGAAAGTATCTTAGTTTAACAAAGTGCTCAAGGACTTGGGAAAAAGGGGAAAAGACTTCTATCATTAAAGTGGAATTTTCAATCAAATGTGTTTTTTTTTCTCCCCCTTGTTGGCCATGTGGAATTTGTTATAACGACAGAAACCTTTCCCTTTTGAATTTCCATTGCTTAACAATCATTTTGGATTATCAAAATTAATTATAAGCAATTAAGCATCTATTTAAATGCTTGAAACAGTTTGTTTAGCGTAAATCAAGCGCAAGTTCGTTGCCTAAGTCTTTTGTTTTTTTGCGGCTGGCATCCATCAATAAGCTGCAAAAATATTTTGCACTAATTTCGGCTGCATCACTCTGCAGCAATTGCTCCCCCCTCACCCCTCTGTCTTAGCTATCTACTACATTTGAAGATGCGCCACCAAAACAATTTAGCCATGAATGAGTGTCTTAAACTGGCTGAGCCAAGTTGGCGCTTGGTCGTTCGCTCGACTTTCGGGTCGAATGATGACGATGACGATGATGATGTTGCTCTTTGGCAATTGCCGCCGCTGCAGCAGCGTCGTCGTCGTCGTCGTCTTCGTAGTCATAGTCGGCGGGCCAAAACAAAACATTGAACGATGACGACGGGGATTTTTTGTTTTTTCTATGTTATCCATGTTGCTGCTGTTGTTGTTGCTGGTGCTCGGTTTTGCAGCTCAGCTCGCTCATCTATTGGGAACAAGCGGCGGTAACATCGGCGGCTGCCTGCTCTTGAGTATAAAACTAAAATTGATGCGAATTTTTTCTAACTTTTGCATCAACTTCAAACGCGGCAACACGTGTGCAGAGACCAGAGTGCAGAGACTTGACTTGACTTCACTTCAATTGAAGTCGCCTAAAATATTTTTTTGTTGTTGTTTTTGTTTTTTGTTGTTTTCGGTGCGTTCGACCAGAAAAATCAACACAACGGTAAAGTGCGTGGCATTCAAAAAATAAAAATAAAAACGTTAACGTAAACGAATCCAAGCCAAATTGAGAAATATGTATCAATTACGTAAATTAGTTCCCATGAGGAGTGGGAATTGATATGGAATTTGGATAAAAGTGTAAAAGACAGTTTTTTTTTTTTTTTTGTGGCAAAGGACTTGGCATTATCAACAAACAGTTCAATATCTTTGGTTATTGTTAAAAAGTTTTGGGATTACAAATGAGACAGGATTACTAATTCAACAAAGAACTTTGACTAAAACAATGAGATGCCATTTTGGGATTCTATTTATAAACAGAATAAATTTTAACTAGAACTAGGTTCATCATAGTTGGATAGATGGTTCAATAAACAGGAGTGAACATATAGTTCCCTGATCAAGCCAAAGAAAATAATATAGTATTTTAATTCTTAATTCAGGTTTTATTCTTTATGAAACAAACAAAATTTCATTAATATCTCCTTTGAATGGTTTTAATTTTTTTTAAAACTAATTAAAGAAAATGTTTCATAAGCTAATTAAATGGATTTTCTTCTATACCCAGTTTAAGATGACATAGTTTAAATAAATCAAATACTAAGTTTCAATAAATCTTTTCATATAAGATTTTGTTCTAATCTTTAGTATCTTCACCAACATCCTAAACATTTTCTTAAACTTTTAGTTTCCTTAAGAAGAACCTTTTTTTCTCACATTTTCTAATGCCATTTGCTTGACTTGTCATTATATTTTCAGTAACAGACGAAAGAGAGTTAGAGTTCCCAATAAGAATTCTTTTCAATAGGATTTTAAAAAGTTACCTTTAAATTCAGTTGGTTCCATTTAATGATAGATATTAATCAATTTAATCTGCAAAGTAAAGAAAATGACACAGTTAGATTGCATATACCAATAATCAAATTCCCATTTAGGTTTTTGATGATCAATTAAGGAGCATTCGAAAAATATATATATATATGTATATATGTAATTCGCATAAAGTGAATGCCTTCTGTCAGGCAGAGAATGTGCATGAAAATTGTGCGGTTTTGCCACAAGCAAACTATTAAAAAGCACACACACACACACACACACACACACACTCACAGAGAGGCAATCATAAACAAATACATATGTACATATACCAAACAATATAAAAAATCAAATTCAAATTGCATGCTTCTACAGAGGGAAGGGGGGGCGACACGCAGAGAGAGGGCAGGCGGGCGCTGGACAAGGAGCCAGCAGAAGTTGTAGAAGCTGCAACTGTTGCTGCTGCTTCTTCTTTAGCTACAGAGAAGAGAAAAAAAAAACACAAAAATTGCAGTTTCCTTTCTAAAAACAAAAAAAAATCAACTGGTTTTTTCGTTTTTTTTTTTTTTTTCAATAGATAGTAAAATTTAAATTACGTATACCAAAATAAAAAAAAAAAATACAAAAACAATCACAGACATCATGGCAGCAGCAGCAAACAAATCACCACAGCAGCAGCAGCAGCTCCACAGACAGCAACAACAACAACAACAGCAGAAACAGCATCTTCTTCAACATTGGAGCAACTTTATCTCCTCCACTGCCATTATAATGATGATCGTGTTTGGTCTACTGCTGGCAGGGAATTGTGTCAATGGGGTAAGTTTTCTGACCGAAAAAGAAAAACAACAATCTTAGATTCCCTTTTGGATTATAACAATTATCGTTTGATTTATCGCTGAGAAATTTGATGAGCCTGGGAAAAATCCAAATTTAATGCAAAAAAAAAAAACAAACTACATCTGATCTTCTATTTTGACAACTTCATTAGCTGCTACTGCACACAAACCAAAAAAAAAAAAAAAAAAAAAAAAAAAAAAAAGTGTCATCTTAGATAATTTTCCTATACTCATTGCAAGTAGAAGAGATTGCGCACACCATTTGTCTCTTGTTTTTGATATGCATCTATACCAGCAACAACAACAAAACTCCCACGCAAAGTTGCAGCCACCACAACAGCCAATACTGCAATTGTTGCCTTTAACAGCAACAGCAACAACAACAAAATAGACCAAAACAAAAAAAATGGTAACTCTCCACGAGATTTTGCAAGTGCAAGCGACGACCTGTCTACCAAGTGTTAGACATCTTCTCACGTCCACTAAAAACCCCAAGCAAAGGCAAATGCATTGGCAACAGCCAACAGCAGCAGCCACAGAGGGATCGGCAGCGGCAGCAGCTCCTCCTCCTCCTCCTGCTCCACCATCTCCTGCTTCATCTTCTTCTTCTCATACCCCCATTTGATGGTCTAAAGCAAAAGGAAGGTGTCGTCATTGTTTTCTTCTTTTACTTGGTTAAGTTTTTGTATTTTTTCATGTGTGTGTGTGTGTGTGTGTGTGTGTGTGTAAGAGATACCCTTACAAAAATGAACTGCATCATTGTTCTATATTTTATTTGGAATGACTTTAACATTTCTTTAATATTATTAGCTTATGCTCCTTTAACTACAATTTCGTTTTTCTAGAATCTTTTTTAACTCCTTCACTTACTTTCTGCAATTAGTTTTCCCTTGCGATTTCCATAGGATATAGTTTCCTTAGCATTTATTTAAAAGGGTATGCAAATTTCGTTATGAACTTTATGAAATCTCTCTTTATTTCCACTTACCAACTCACTTTATCAATTAGCCTTGGTGCCCTAAGCATTCAAACAAACAAAAGTAACAAACAAAATGTAAATTTTTCTTCTTCTCTTCTCTTTTTTATTTTTTTTTGTTTTTTGGTACAAAAAAGGAAAATTACCCATTTTCCTTTGCCTGTTATATTGTTATATGTAGCTCCAGTCAGTAAAGAGTTTTGTGTCTGCTTTTTGGTATTTAAACCAGTTAAATCTGTTACGGAAAAGGTTGACTGCGATTGCCAGTGTGCGAGGGAGGCGGATGAGGAGGAGAAAGAGGGCCAAAGTAAAGTTTGGGTTACTGAGGCAATGGGCGGTTAAATAAAATTCACTACTATTGTTATTGTTGTTGTTGTTGTTGTTGTTGCAGTTGTTGCCTTTGTTTAGTTGAAAATGTTAAAACCTCATGAAAGTTATTAGCGTGAAAATTGCATACGATAGAAAATGAGAAGAGGAAAATCGATGCAACTTTATTGTTAGTAAAGTGAAATAAATGGAAACAACAACAACAAACCGAAATGCTGCCAGAAATCTAAAGGGCTAAATAGCTTCTTATCCAATCGACCAAACGAAATGACCAAAAAAAAAAAAAAACAACATTTAATTTGAGGCTAACAATTTTACACTTTGATCTTCCAAATGACTTCAAAAAAGCATAAACTGGCAAAATTTATACAAATGAAGTAAGTAAGTCGTCTCGCCGACTTGGATATACCATACACCAGTAAAACAAATATTTTAAATTTATAATAACCAATGCATTTTCGTATTTTTAAAAAAATCTGTTTGCATGCTTTTTAGAAGCATATCTTAGTATTTCGCTCACTCAAGCATTCGAGCACCCTAGCGCCCCCACCAGCCAACGGCCAACTCCGGCCATATGGAAAAACGTTTATATGCATAACTTGGCTATTTTTATTCCGATTTTGATCAAATTTGGTATTTTGCTGGATATTAGTATCAAATTTAAGTGTGCTAAATTTGATTGCACAAGGTAGAAAATTACGGGAGATAATCGAGTTTTTTCAAATTACGGGGGCGGAGGGGGGCGTGGCAAAATCTTTACACATCAAAACTGTGCGCAATTACTAAGCAAATATTTATACCAACTATGGTGTCTCTAGCTAAAATAGGTTTTGAGAAAATCGGTTTTATTTGATTTGCGGGGGCGGTAGGGGGCGTGGCAAAATTTTTATAAATACAAAATGTGCGCGTTTACTAAGCAAATATACATACCAAATTTTGTGTCTCTAGTTGCTATGGTGTTTGAGAAAATCGGTTTTATATCATTTGCGGGGGCGGTAGGGGGCGTGGCAAACATTTGAAACAAACTCGATAAGCGTACATATGACACGAGTCTACATACCAAATTTGGTGGCTCTAGCTCTTATAGTCTCCGAGATCTAGGTGTTCATACAGACGGACGGACGGACGGACGGACGGACAGACGGACATGGCTAGATCGTCTCGGCTGTTGATGCTGATCAAGAATATATATACTTTATGGGGTCGGAAAAGCTTCCTTCTGCCTGTTACATACATTTTAGCGACTTTAATATACCATTTTCACCCTATGGGTGTATGGTATAAAAATATCCTTAATTATATGTTTCTAGTTTCTAGAGCCTAACCTCATTTCAAAGCCAAAATGTGGGCAAACTGTTTGTTAACAATTTGTTATTAACAAAATGGCATTCTCAACTAATTTAATGGGAGTCCTCCCCATCCTAATCAACAACAAAATGGCCTCTTGCAGTTCACACATTGTTAATAAGTATAAACAAATAATTTGAAATTAGATTTCGAAAATGTATCATAATTTCCCATATATAGTAACACCTAGAAAATATTGTTCCCATCATTCAGTTGAAATGAATTGAAGAGTGAACTCTTGTCTTGCATTATTTTCGATTAGCATAAACCCAGCATTAACCTAAAACCAACAACTAACAAAACAAGAAAAGGAAAAGTGCATCTCCCTCTCCCTGCCCTTATCTACCATTCAAACGTAATACAAGATCAAGATAGGCGGATGCAATGTGTCGAATGCCAAATGGAGCTGGGAGCTCTAAGTTAGAAGCCAATGCAATGGGCAAGGGGAGCTGGTAAATGGGGGGGAGGGGTCTTGTTGCTGTTGCCTTTTCATGGTTTCATACGCATGAGATTGACAGTTGGTTGTCACGACGAGTTTTTCATTCAACGATTGCCAAAGTTTACACAAAATTCATTCATTTTCAACACTAGGTGATTCTTTTGTTGGTTTACCCGTATGTGTGTGTGTGTGTGTGTTTGCATTTGCATTTGAAATTTTTGTGTCAGGTCTTTTTTTTTGTTTTTGTTTTTGTGTGCAATTGTTTCATACATCTATGTAATTTGTTATTGTTTAGGTCTATCTCTGTTGATTTTTAATGTGCATTCAGCTTGGGCAATTCTGGGCACTTTTAGTCGAAAATGAAGGTCGTCGTTGGCTGAGATGAGATAATTCACATGGGAATGCATTTTGGGTTTCTCTTAATTTATTTACACAGCATAACATTATAATTAAAATGTCTGTTATTTGAACTCTATTTTTCACAGCAAATTGATGGCTATATTGCTGGTGAGGATTATCCTGCCTATGATGCTGTACCAAAGGGTCTATCCTTCAATTGTCAAGGACGTCAACCGGGCTACTATGCCGATACGGAGACACGTTGTCAGGTGATTAGCAACTGCAATATTTCAACGAAATTGGGGGCATTTATTATTCTTGTTGTTGTTTTATATATATACAGGTCTGGCATTGGTGCCTCCATTCGGGTCATCAATATTCCTTCCTATGTCCCAATGGCACTGTATTCAATCAGGCTGTACGTGTCTGCGATTGGTGGTCCAATGTGAATTGCGCCACCTCTGAGCAATTGTATCAAAATAATGATGAATTATATCGTATTCCCGAGCGTAAACAGCAGCAGAATGATGTATGATATAAGGCTGATGATGAGTATAAAATTGGGATAACAAATGCAACAGCAGCAACAACAACAACAACAAGAAGCAGACAACGAGGCAGCAGACAGCGACAATTTCTAAGACAACAACAGCAGCAGCAGCAGCAGCAGCAATCCAGCAACAATAATAATAACAATAGCAATACAAACAATCACAATCAAATCGTAGATAGCACTGCAACAACAAACTACAATAAAATGACCAAAAATAGTTTTAGAGGACAGATGAGATTTACCACACCAAACTCAACTCAATTGTCATACTCATCATCAACATCATCATCATCATCACAGCAGCAGAAACAGAAACAGAGACAGCAACAGCAATATAATTCTAGTAAAAATAGTGAAAATCAATCCCATAGGAATAGAATTAAATCTAGATTAGAAACTAAACCAAATAGTTCTAGAAATCGCACAATTATTGCACAAACAACCAAACCAAACAGTGGCAGCAATGTCAAAAGAAAAAAGAAACTTAACGGCAGCAACAGCAACACCGGCAACAGTAAACATCAGCAGCAACAACAACAACAGCAAAGGCAACGCTATAATCCCAATAAATTTGAAAACGATCAACAGCTACGTGACTATAAAAGTAAAATCAAAAATAAATACAATATCGATTATGATCATTCTTTGGATGAAGAATATGAAATAATTGAGGCCATTGAATGAACGCAGCAGAAGATGAGGGATAAAGAATGAAGGATAAAGAATGTTAAAGGGTTATCCGGATCGGGGGAAAAAAAGCATGCTTTGTCGTCGTTGTTGTTATTATTAATACTTAATCCAATTGGCTTCTACCTCTTTTTGCAAAATGTTACCCAAAAAAAAAAAAAAAAAAAAGACGAAACAGAAAAAAAAACAAAACTGCATAATTTTGTATATAGCAAAACGAAAGAAAAAATAAAACACAAACACACACATACACATGTATTCCATCATCCATTCATTGTTGTAGAAATATTTCACAATTCCTTTAATTTTAAATACAACATTTAAAAATAAAAATACAAAAAAATATACATACATATATCAAAGACAATTTTCATATTAGAATGGCATTAAATAAAAAGTAGTAGTTGAACTACTTTTTTGAAATATTCCCGCCTAACGGTCAAATTTGTTAACAGTCACGGTTAAGTTACCGTTTGACTGACTTAACAGCGCAATGTTAATTGTACTTGAGAGCTTTTGACGGTGAGCAATTTTGAGCCACCTTCAGATTGTTAAGCTTCTGCCAGTAAGCGTTGACCGTTACAGTAAAAGTAACGGTCATGTTACTCCAAGAAATGTTTAAGCCTGGAGGGAGCTAGTGGCTTAGAAAAAAAATATATTAGCTTTCGGGATTATAATGTAATGATGTTTTCTTTTTTAGAATTTTTTAACATAAATTTAGGATAAATCCGTTTTTGTCATACTCTGTTTTCGCCAATTTTTAACCGATTTCAAATTAAATCGTAATTTAGCATTTGTTAAAATAACATTAAACTTTTACATATTTGAGAAAATGAATTTCGATTCGATTTTTCATTAAATTTATGATGTATGGATATATACTATACAAAATATTTTGCGAAAATTGGCCAAAAATTTTTTTATCGAGATTTTAATGCAGATTGTCAAAGACTACTCTAACTTAATAATAATGACATGAATTTTTCAAATACTCTAAAAATTGACTAAATTAGAGCTTCAGGAAATTAAGATTTATATGAAATATTTATCGCTTGAAATTATATCTTATTTACATTACATTTTAGCTCTAAACTTAAAATTAAAAGCATTTAAATGAGAAATCACTTTCGAAAATCGATTTAAATTTCTCTAATTGTAAGTTACAGATTTACCAAATCAAGAGTTTTAAATATTCTTCAGAATTTTTAAAATTACATTTTTGCTAATTTGCAATATTTCTGTTGATCAATTAGCTTTTAACAACAATAAAGCGTTTAAGCTTTTTTTTCGATCTGCATGCGTTTGAAATTCTTAAAGCTTTCTGTTGCTTAGCATAGATCGGTTAACATGAACCGGTTATTTAGCCGGAAGAAGCTTAGCTTGTTTGTTCTTCAAAGCTCTACTTGACCACAGACAGCTGATCGATCAACCGAACATATGGGCAACTGGAAATCGGCCACGTATTCCAGTCTAAATTGTCAAAATCAGTTGTTATTTTTTTCGTACTCTTTTTTTTTTTTTTGCTAAATATTTTTAGATACGTGTATTTTTGTTTTTCTTTTTACCTTGTCTCTTGTTTACCTGGTGCTGGCACACACCTGTCTGTCTGGAAAATTGATAATAATGCGGTAATTATAACACAAAAAGCCACAGATGATAAAGTAAAAGATAGCAACAAGCAAGTAAAAAAAATGCAATTGGGTAAATTCCCCCATTGAAGAAAACCCGTTTTCAGTAGCCAAATTGAAGTGAATGTAATATGATGAAGGCTGACTATGAACACACCGAGAGACTCTTTTACTCCACATTTAAATAGGAAGAGGAAGCGGTGAGAAATGTGATAAAGTTAGTTAGCTAATCGCTCCCTTCACCCAACTCCAAAATGGGTATAAAATTGTTGAACCACAAATGAAATTCTATATATAAATATGTAGTAATTTAAGTTTCCAAGTATTAAATCAGTTGAACTAATTTACTGACCATTTTCTGTTCCAAAATGAAGGCCAGCAACCTTATGATAAGCTATCCAAATATCAATCAAGCAATCTCATTGAGTTAATATATCATACTCATACTAGGATATTAATTGAAATACTAAGCTTTCGCTTTTTTCATTTTTTGTTCTTAAGAATTAAAACTTTATTAAAAAATCCCTAACGATCAACAGATCATATTTTGTCCTTTTCTTCCTTACAAAATACTTTAGTAATATTGTTAGAGATCAAATTTTTGTTTGTAATTCCATTGCTTGTTTTTTGAGTAATGTTTATATTTACATTTACATTTATGTTTATTTTTTTTTTTTTATTATTAATAATTCCAAATTCAAAGTAGTTCAATTCATTTCCGTAAACAGTAATAAATGTATTGAAAGATGTCATCGGTCCCAAAATACCCAGTAAAAACTACACATTCAATGTTTTTCCACCAATATTTCACCGTACAGGGAAACCCTTTTAAATAAGAGAGAGAGAGAGAGATATAGCTGATTTCTATCTTCTTAGTCATTTGTAGGGCTAAGTATTTATGGTTTTTTGTCAACGTGTTAATGCTACATGCATTTGATCGATCATAATATACCCATTTACCAAATGCAGCATATACAGGGCATGAAAAGTGGGTAATTATGACAACACCTACGCAATTTCAATCACTCAAGCATAAACGAAAACCTGACTGAGTGCCAGCCAACCAAATGGGTTACGGAAATACTTGAGACCAAAACAAAAACAAAAAAAAACATTTAACCGAAAAAAAAAAATGACAACTGACAACATGGCTGGAAATTGAAAGACACAACAACCTAATTAAAAGCCATTTTCAATTTTTGTTAGTAGTGCCCAGACAAGGCAGCAAAGTGTGACCCGGTTAAATCGAGTCTACTCCAATTCGACAACCAACTCCAACTTCAATTTACTTGACCAACTTGTCAACAATTGGGCGGCGGCGGTGGAAATGACGGTGGGTGGGTGGTAGGTTGGTTCAATCGTCTTGTGAAGTAAATTACACAAATGTTTCTTTTTATTTCATTCTCCGTTTTTCTTTTACTCTGGTCACCCACATTTTTCGTTTTCTTTTACTCGATTTGGCTTCTTTTTTTTTTTTGTCGTTCAGTTATATTTTTTTGTTAATGGGCCAACAACGGCAACTGGTCAGCAGCAGTTAACACCATTTGGCCCCTTTGGGCAATCCTTATGTAATAAGATTTTGAAAATAACAAAAACAAAAAAAAAAACCAAAAGCAGAAACCAAAGAAAAAAAAATGAGTTCGTTGTTACCACTAATTAATATGCAAGTAAATAATTTACAATGTGACGCGAATTTCATGATCAGCAATCACCACCAACAACAACAACAATAAAAATATATACATATAAACTACAACAACAAGAAATGTTTTCATTAATTTAACTTTATGATGTTGAAATTTAATAAATTGCAAAAACACAAGAAGAGAGAAAAAAAACAAGGTAACCACTAGCCAAAAGATTTTGAAAATACTCTTTAGAATTAATTTCTCTATGAACAATCAAAATAATTAATCCATTTGCAAAACTCATTAATTTGAACAATTAAAAGCCTTCTTATAAACTAATTACATTTTAAGTGTAGGTAAGGGTATTAAGAAAACACACAGTGAAAATAATTTGATATGACTGAAAATGTCAGAAGGTCTTTCAAGGTGTCTGCTGGGGGTTTAAAAAAAAAAAAAAAAAATAAATAAATGGAAAAAAAATTAATCGAAATCGAAAAACCGGTAGATCAAGCCCCATATGAGATGCTTCTGCTTCTGCGAAATCTTCTTTCGGATCTGCCCCGTTCCGTTCAGGTTGTCACTTGACGAGGAGGCTCAAGTCAAGTCTAGTTTGGGGATAGACTTTGAGTGCTGTCTGGCCCCCTTGTGGAGTGTTATTCACTGTATCTTCTTTTTGAATTTTATGTGACAATTCAACTTCAGCATTTACATTTTCCATTGCTGCTTGCTGCTTGTTGCCCTGTTGTTTCTTCTTCTTTTTTGCCTGCCAGGAAGATGCATACATACGTACATGTTAGTATGTGTGTGTATAAATAATGTACGCCAAAAACATGACTACGCACTCTAAAGTCCAGCTCCCGTCGACCATCGACCATCGTCCATCGTCCATCGTCCGTCTACCATCTCCTTGACGAAGGCAATCCACTTTGCACAAAAAGTTGTGCCTTCTCATATGCAACTGGTTTGGTCATTGCATCTTGGTGGATTTTGTTGTTTTGCGGTTGTTAATGTAATACAATTTGTTTGGCTTTTTTATGCCTAAAGCCTCAAAAGCCCAAGTTGAAGTTGATTTTGTTGGTGTGTGCTTAAAATAATTGCTGCGATTATCGAAGAGAGGAGTCACCTCTCAGAGATACAAATCGTAAGGTTAAGTAGATTTTCGTTAAGCGATTGTCAAGTGTACGAATATTCAAATCACACAAAACTGAAAGATGTGCAATCTTAAGCGAGTTTTGACTTGGGTTTGTCAAAGATTTGCTTTGGCTACTACTTGACTCTTTGTGAAGAAGACACAAAAAACCAAAAAAAAAAAAAAAAAAACAAAAAAAAAAAACATCTACAAAGATTTGTTTATGGGGGAGACTTGTGGGGGGGGGGATGTAGGAAACGTGTAGCAAATAAACGGGGAGTTTCGATGTCGTGTTGGGTTGAAGGTTAAGAGAGAGAGAAAGAGAGAGGGACAGACTGGCTAATAATAGGCCAATAGATACTAAAGAGTTCAGTGTCTCTGGGTCAATTTTATAGAAAGGTGAACGATCTATGAAAATGATTATGTGATATTTTCAAATTTAAATCGTAACATTTGGCATTGATTTAAGAAAAATTATGCAGATTTAATTGATGCTGAATATTATATGTATAAATGATCTAAATATAAAGTATTTTACAAGACCATGAATACTTTCAGTGATTTGTACTTAAGTCAAAGTCACTTTTAGCCATTATAAAGTTAATCTGAGAACTCAAAAATTGTACAAACAAAATCCAAATAAAGAGAAAAAAATGTTGACTACTTTTGTTAAAATGACAATTTCATTCAAACTAAATATTGACTAAATTGAAAGGATTTTAATTTCTATTTAAGAGGAATTGCATATACTTAATTTTTGAATCGAAATATATAATCAATTTTTGTTAAATCTTTAAAGGATTTAATTTAATTAGTTTGAAGTGAATTAAAGTCATAAATATTACATTTTTAAACAATCTATTCAAAAACAACAAATTTATTAATATAAATCTGTAACTTTTTCTTATAAAATCAACGCCGATTTTATAAATTTTGTCAATTCATTCCGAATGCGATTAATAATGAAACTAGTTGGCTAAAAATTTGTTACAGTTCCCATGACTTTGGCAACCTTTGGGCCAACAAAATTTAGTAAAATTATCTTAATTGATTTATTATACATTCGCTTTGGCTCAATTTATAACTGGAAGATATAGCATTTCATTGAAGATTTGAAATTTGACCTGCCTCAATTTTAAATTCATTTGGCTACACCCTTTTTTTTATTTTTTTGTTATTTTGTTGCTATGATCTAGTTTCTCATTTCACTCTATTATTATGTTTTGGTTGCCTTTTTCTTTTCGCAATCCAATTTGTTAAAGAAACAAAAAACAAAACAACAAAAACAAAAAACATCAAACAGTTACTCACTCACTCACTCATCTTCAGCCATATACTTACATATACAAAAAGCCAAAGACCAATTAATTTTCAATCAAATTAAAATGAAATTTTTGTGTTTTACCATTTTTACAGGCCGATGCGGTGAAAGAAAGAGCTTAATAAAGTCTTGTAAAGACAGCAACAACAATAAAGGCAACTTTGAACAAAAGCTGCTCTAAACAAATTAACATAATTAAGGTGCGCGCATAATGATGATCAAATGACAAACCGAAACCGAAACTGAAAACACAACAAAAAAAAAAAGGAAAAAAATATAACAAATAGCGCTGTGAGGGGCATTCAAAGAGTATCCCAAAAAGGGAATGGAACAGCAGCAGCAGCAGCAGCTTGAACATCAAAATCATCATCTTCATCAACATCATCATCGTCATCATCATCATCATCATCATCATCATCGTCATTAGCATCGGCAACAGCTCCAACATACTATACAAAAATTTCAAATGAGTTAAAGCCAAAAGCGAAAAATGTGCAGCGCGGGGCTGAAAAAAAAAGAAGACCTAAGACGAAGCGAACTAAAAACGTTTATTGCATAATAATAAAAACCAACAAGCAGCAACAACAACCAACAACTGCGTCTACAACACATATCATCAACGACGACGAGACCAAGTCCAAGCCGAACTCGAACCCCAAGTCGAAGACGACCTCAATTTTGATAGGCAAAAATAACATAACACAACAAAAAACAAAAAAAAAAAAAAAAAAGGAAAAAACCAGAAAAAAAATTGCCATTAAATAGAGAGGAATATAGAGACTAGAGTAAAGATTTGCATTACGCATACGCAACGTTAGCTCAGCACAAACAATTATCAATTAACATGGATCTCTGCGAATTGCTGCATCAATTGGGCATCCATATATTGGATATATTTAAAATCTATTTGAAATATGCTTTCATCACATTGATTTTATATTTCATAGCCGAATGGTATATTTTACGCTATGGCGATGAATTGGAAGCCCAAATCGATGCACATTTGATCAACGAGAGAGATCAAGGAGATCGTCCACCCTCGAATAGTACATTGAGTAAAGTGTTTCGTTTTATTGTTAATTTTTTTATACTTTAAAAAATAAATAGTGACAAGGTCAATTAACATACATAACAACTAGATGAATTTTTTGCGGAATTGGAATTGAAATTGCAATTCCAGTTAGACCTCATCCCTTACCCCCCGCAAAACCACACCTATCTCCCCTCCTCGCTACAAACCATACAGACCAATTCAGTCGGTAGTCAATCGCAATCGCTGTCCAAGGCCCTATACTCTAAGAGAATGTAAAAATAAAAAAAAACACAAAGAAATAAAAAGCACAAAATCGAACCAGTTGCCAGTTGACGCCTGTCAGCTTGGTTCTGGTTTTCTTGTAATTTGTGTTAAGCAACCACAACAACAACAACAACAACAACAGCAAAAGCTTAAATAAACAATAAATGAAAAATAAAAGTAATAAAATAAAAAAAAAACAAGTTGAACCACCTTTTTTGAGGCAGCGGCAGCAACAGCTCGTAATATAATTATAACATTTTGCATTTTGCAGTCACAAATGATTTTTTACAGTTAAAGAAATCTGTAAAGGTAAGTCCAAAAAACGGTAAACATACATTTATATGGATATGAATTGAAATTGTTACAAATCGTGACTTCAGCGCAACTCCAACAAACAATTAAAAGTGACGCATAATATAACAATTTGGCTTTGTCCAAAATGCATTCTTCTTAAGCCTTTTAAGGCCAACATTTAATGGAGGCTAAAACAGGATACCTAGGATTCCACAATATTACTCCAAATATGCCATCAATTACCAATTTATTCGACCTAAATTTTGCTGCTAAATAGGTTAATCCTATAGATTTAGTGCTATAATAATAAAAGCCAAATATTTGTCGAAATTTTAAAGTTTTTTTCAAACATTTCCCTATTTGAAAATAACATTTCAGCTGGCTATGCCAAAGTTATATACCCTTGCCACTTTTAATCGCATATTTATCTGTAATAAATCAAAAATCCATTTAAACCGATCGGAAAATTCCATCAGCTCAATCTACCCATGATAAGATAGGGTCAAATTGTGACTAGAAATACATAGCTTTTTAACTGATGGATAAACAAAGCACAAATCCAGATTGACATCTACTACATTTCTTGTGCTGATCAACAATCATTAGTTTATAATACATACTATATTACTGAAATATATATATATATATATATATATATATATATATATATGTGTGGTAGATAAGGTTTAAGTAGTTATGCACATGGAAAATTTGTTACACTTGGAGAATGTTGGGCGCCAAAAATCGATATTGATCAGTCAGCTGGCTGGAATGGACTCGGTTTTGTGGACCAGTTAAGTAGTTACAACATATGACGACAACAACTGCCACCAGCAGCAAATGCAACCGGTTCACACACACACACACACCCAGTATTAGAGAGAGAAAGACACCCACACACATATGCAGTTAAAGTCGACACGGTGCTCCCATTCTCATAGACAAAACTATATACTACTACTACTACTACTACTAATATATGACCATGCAGTATCACAAAGTAGTTTATATATAAGTATAGGTATACTATATAAAAATGTAACAAGATTTCAGGCGGCACACGCCGCCAAAAACAAAAAAAAAAAAAAAAAAAACAACAACAACAAATATATATATACATATATAAATAAATAACAATTCCGCATGCGGTAAACGACTCTAAGAGAGTTGGCGACGTTGTTCCAATTTGAATAAGCCAAGACAATCGCACTTTAAAACTGAAACTGAAGCTAAAGCTGGAGACTTGACTTGGTTTGAAGTTGCTTGGAGTTTCGAGTTGGAGTTAAGTTTTTTTTTTTCTGTATTTTGTTCAACTTTCACATACGTCAGAGACGGATTGGATGCAGTGCAGCATTTAAGCTGGAGTACTTTGTCTCAGTGATGTAATAGCACACACACACACATACTGAAGCCAGAGCCAGAAGTGGCGAGGTAGCCAGAGGAGTTAGAGACAGTTAAATATGCCATAATCCATTGCCAGTTACCGCACTGATTGATTTCATTATGAAAAGAGACTGCGACTGCGATTGCGATTAGAGTGAGATAGAGCGAGGGGCATTATTTTGCATTCAATTCCGATTTACTTACTTAGTTTTGGTTTTTTTTTTTGTTGTTGTTTTGTTTTGTTTCGTTTTGTTTGTACATTTCTTTAAATGAAAATCAAAATGCATTTATTTAACAAATTTAATTGCACTGAACCGAACCATGCGGCGTATGCGCAATAATTCATGAACCGTTTAAACAATTTCATTTCGTTTCATTTCATTATGGCCAGAGTCCAACAAATTCACAAAATACTTTACTTAAGGTGGTGCGTGTGTGTGACTAATGGCCAGGCCATCAGCCATCAACCATCTGGCTGATAGTTGATTATTTTCAAAGAAAAAAAAAAGGGCTTCACTTTAATTGAATCTTCATTATTTTATGTTTGTTTCGTTTTTTTGATATTATGTCATTGGGGTCGTTTATTACGCTGCGAGGCATATTAATTTGTGATTCATTCAAAAGCATTTTCTCTAAGCCATAAATTATTGAAATATGACTAGATTTTGAATAGATCATAATTATTTACCCCACCACTCCTCCCTATTTCTTTTTGATATCTGCAAGAATTTTGTTCTTAGTCTATTTGAATTATTTCAATTTTCTCTTCAAACATTTTTTTGTGGCCAATTATAAGAAATAAAACAGCAAGAGCTGATTAAATAGATTACTAATGGCAGTTTAAATATTTGTATATTTGATCTTAAATAGTGGTCATAAGGAAATCGATTTGTAATTAATTTTGCAAATCTATTTCTCATATAAATTTTGCAAGCTAACCACAAAATCTTTATCAACAAACCTGTTAAGCTGCTTATGAAGTAAAATTAATAAAAATAAAAACATAAAATCAAATGAAACAAAGGGGCAAAATAAAAAAAAAACAAAAAGACAATGGCAACGACTTTGTTTGTACTGTGTGTTAACTATCGATAAATATGTTTTAGCATTCTGATCAGGCCAATACAAGAACTTAAGCTGGATATAGTAGTCAAAAACTTAAATACTAACTTTCATTCGAATACTTTTTAAACTAAGGACGTAAGATCTATAGAAACAGACATGGCTATATCCGAACGGCTTTCAATGAAATTGGTATATGAGAATTAAAAGGCCTGAATGATGAATAAAAGTCACGTTTTCAGCTTATTCAACTAGTTAGCTTTGTATATTGAGTAGAAATCTTAACTTTATATATATATTTAATATGCCCATTTTATTATACCTATATATACATAATTAGGGTATTTAATACAGATCACTGCAATATTAAAAGTTTTTAAAGTAAAGTCACAAAGTAAATCAAGCAAAGTAAATGAAAAGCAGAAATAAAACAAAAAAAACTATTGCAGAATGTTGTTGTTGTGTGTGTGTTTTGTGTGGGGGCTAGCAAAAGGAAAATGTATAAGGAAAATGCTCTAATGTTTTTAAGTGCTCTTCCAGCTTTAAGTTAAATGAAAAGCTCGCTCTCTTTCTACTTCTCTTTCTCTTTCTCTTTCTCACTAGGTCTCTCAATATAATCGCATAATCTCTCTGTCTATCTATAAAACTATCTATCTCTCTGTCGTCAACCTGACTAGCTTCATGTATCTTTAGCTCTGTGTTACGCTCTTTTTCTTGTATTTTTTGTTTTCTCTCCCTCTCTCTATCTCCTTTTCTCCACTCGGTGTCTCTCTCTCTCAATTGAAATGGGCAACGTGCCGCGCATGCGCAAAAGCAATGTGAAACCAGTTTTTAGCATTGACCAAAAGCTTTACTATAACCAAATTCCCATTTTTTTTTTGTGTTTTTTTTTTTTTTGTTTTTATGCCAACTCTCAACTCATGTTGGCCAATCTCCGTCTGCAATTTCAGTCTGCAAACGGTTAGCCAGGTGAACGGCAGGCAGGCAGCAGCAATCGGACAAGTTTTTCTTTGAATTCATTTCTCTGGAAGCCAAATCCACACCACAGCCCACCAGCAGTAAGTGGGCGTGGCAGTTAACGTAAACGTAGTTAGACGACGAAGCATGCGCCTAGCCTTCGTGTGTGTGTGTGTGCCAGAAAGAGAGATTAAATTATATAAAAACAACACAACAAAAAATAAAATAACAAAATCAATTTAATTTTTGAATTTTTTGCTTTTTTTTGAAAATTTTCTGTGTTTAAAGGGAAAATCTGTGCCCAAATCTTCTAAAGTTTAAAAGTTTTTCCCAAGTGCATACAAAAAAAAAAACAAAAAACCATTATCAACAATAACAAAAGAGAAATATAAACTCACAAGTTACAAAATACGAAACAGAAAGAAAAAAAAATAGCAATAAAATTTTCACAAGTGCACAGACACAGCAACAAATTCACATACATACATACACACACACACACACAGAGACAAAGAAAAACCATTTGTGGCTTGCAATTTTCTTTGTGCATATGTGTATGCGTATGTTGTGTGTAAGCGTTTGTACGTCTGTGTGTGTAAACGCAGCTTTTTTTTTTTCGTATTGTTCAACTTTTGTTAAGTGCAAATTAAATTTGATTTATGTAAAAATACTTAACAACAACTCATAAAAAATTACGAAAGAAAAGAATTATCTTATATAGAAAACAGATGTATTTAACTTTGAAATAAACCCTACAAACAAATAACTAGCAAAATAAATCTAATCATTTTTATATTTACAAAATACATCAATGCAAACACTAACATTTAAATTAATATTGCAAACAAAATAAAAATATTTATTATACATATGAAAAAAACAGCTAAATAATTAAAAGAAATATGATTGATGAATAGATGTAAACAGGCTAATCTAGTTTTAGGTTTTATCCTTTTAAAAGAGGGTAACAGATATAAATTGTCCTGGAATGTATCTATTCGTAATTCTATCTTATAGATACTACATCTAGAAACATTCTCTCATATTTTTATAATAATTAAAATTTTATTCTATAATCTGAACTATACAAAAACTATTAGGAGCAGAGTTTAAATAATTCCAGTTAGACAATACCTAAAATTAAATGGCACAAATCGATGTGAGGATTTAGCATAAATTTTTCAATCAATTGAAAGAACATTTCGTATTATTATTATTTTTTTTAATCATTAAAAGAATTCCTTAGTTTTGAAGTAATATCTAATATTAATATAAGACACTTTTTTATGTTTTCGTAATTAGATATAAATATAAATTCTAAAAATTCCTACAAAAAGAAAAAAACTACAAATTGTTCAAACAACAAAATAAATAATAATAACAAGAAACAACAATTTAAATAATATTGGAACTAAATTTTGTGGATTACAAGCAATTAATATTAAATAAATATTTAAGGTAAGTTAAATATGATTTATTAAAATAGAAATGTATTATTTTATTTCGAGAATACTCTTTCCTAAATATGTAAGCTCTCTTTTTGGCAAGAAACTGTTTAAAAAAAACGGCTCTAAAAGTCAGACACCTTTAAAATTGCCACGCCAAAAGAAAGAAATAAAAACTCATGGCCAAAAAAAAACAAACTCTTGTTTTTTGTAATATTCGCAAAAGAAATATTATCTCAGGCGTTGCTAATTATTACTGTGCACCTTATACATTGTTTGTTATCTACATCATCATCATCATCATTATCATGATCATCAGCAACATCATTTGAAGTTTTCTTTCTTTTGCAGTTACAATTTGGTTTTTTAGTTGGCGCATCTGCCACACACACACACACACACACATACATACTCTAATATACACGGACAATCTGCGCCGATTTTACTTTCATCATCGCCTACAAAAACAACAACAACCTCAACAACAACAGCAAACGAAATTTTGAAATTTTACTTTCATTCATCTCTCCCGTTGTAGCCAGATTTTCACTCTTCACTTTATTTGCCTTTTTTCACACTCTTTTTTTTTTTAATTTTAACGTTTAACAAAAATTATTACAATTTTCGTTGCTGTTGCAACTTAATTAGTCAAGAAGTTAAAACACCAAAAAAGAAACTTTCCATCAAAAAGTAATGGTAATGGGTGGGCATAGCTAGAGATAGACAGAGAAAGGGTGATGGAGAGAGACAGAGTGAAAGAAAGACCCAATCGTAATATGTCTCTTTGCATATCGGATCGTTTTGGTCTTCCAATCAACTTTGAATAATTCGCATTGACATTCATTCGCATCTGCCCCTAACCTAACCGGAATCCGTGGATTAAACTTATTTGTTGAACGGCAAATATAAGTATATAAAAAATAATTAACTAAGTAAAATGTCGTGCCGACTTTAGTATACCATGCAGCAAATAAAGCAAATACATTACTATCTTGCTCACTCTTACCATCTCCGCTCAATAATACAAATTATGAGAAAAAGACAGACAAGGCTAAGAGACGGATCGGAAAAGCTTCCTTCTGCCTATTGCATACACTTTGGGCGACTATAATATACCATTTCATGTTCCTCCTGGGTGCATGGTATAAAAATAAATATAAAACAAATATACAACACACAAATTGAATTCGATGGCAATGGTTTTTCAAAAAGGAAACTCTCAGTTTTCACTTGGCAAACGAGATGGATTTGGTTTCGTTCATTCGTGTGAAGATGCCGTTGCAGTTGCATGAAAAGAGAAACAAACAAACCAAAAAAAAAAAAAAAAATAAATAAACACAGCGAATAATGAGGGATTGAAAAACGAAATCGAACTCAAAAATATGTATTTTAAACAGCCAATTTATTTTCATACTTGCAAAAATCACTTACTTCATCTTACCTTAAAATCAACTATTAGAAATATATAAGATTAAGAAAGTTTCGACAGCTTTAAACAATCATTTAATTTTTTTTTGGGGAAATAGCTGAAAATAAAAGTCAGTTTAAATGACTAAAGCATTCTTTATGATACACTTCCGATTATTTAAAATAAAACTGTTTATGAAATTTAAGATGGGAAATGTCTCATAAAAAAAAACCCCCACCATTTCCATATGGCAGATAACCGTACAAGGTCATTAATTCAACGTACCATAAACTCAACTTCCTTCTTTTGTTTAACAGCAAGCAAATTTAGTTAATCCCATTTCGAGTGATAGATTTGCGATCTAAAATAAATAGTTAAAGGTTATATCAATTTGTAAACCAAAATTTAACAATTTCACACCTTTAACCAAACAGCAAACCAGAAACAAAAAAAAAAACAAGATACAAACCAAATATGGGTAGCCGGTAGATTTATGATCTGCCATTAATTTGGAGCATTTACGTAAAAAATGGTGCCAACACGTACCACAAATCTGATCAAAGCGAAGAAGTCATTAAGCAACAACAATAGCTCTAAGAAAAGGTTAACAAATCAATAATCTTGCAACTAGACCACACACACACAAAAAACAAACCAACAATAACCAAAAAGACAAAAAAATCCAAACCCGACCTTGAAAGCTACCAAGAAAAAAAATGACAAAAACAAATACAAAAAATACATAAAAAAAAAGAGATGCTAATTTCTTGCTGCAGAGACGACGACGCCAACAACTTTTGACTTCTGTCTGCAACCGGTTGAGGCAACTAAAGCCAACTAAAAGCAACAACAACAACAACAAATTAGTTATCATAAAAACTCATCCAAAAAAAAGGGGGGGGGAAGTGCGATGAACGGGGAGCCAAGGGGCAACCAGTTGCTGACGTCGAAGAAAAATGTAAATGAAATCGAGAGTGTAGAGTCTCTTAAATAATGCAAAAAAAAAACACCGAAAAAAAAAATTTATACAAAAATTAATTTTAATTGTTTATTGTCTTTTAAGTTTAGACTGTGAATAACCTTAAGAATAATCTTTATCTCGTTTTTTTTTTTTTATTCTTTTTAATTCTAAGCGAAATTTATTAACAAATTATGGGAAATTTGCACAAATTCAAGGAAATTTCCATGGCAAACACACACAAAAAAAAACCAACAAATTAAAAATAAAAAATAAAATCTACATAAAATTTAATTGGAAACTTCCTAAAATCAGATCTAGATTTGTTTCTATGCTTAACGTTTCATTTTTGATGATGATCGAGTTGATGATGCATCATCATTTATTTACCGGTATATTATGTATCCGCCGGGTATTTAATCCATACAAAAACGAGGGCATGCACAAGAGTTTGGTTTTGCCAATTGAAAAATGTTTGCAGATAGCACAATCTTTTGGACCAAGAATTAAATACCGATTAAGCCAAAATCTTTTCAACTAACTTAACTATTTTCAAATCTTTATGGTTAATAAACCAAATAGGAAATAGAATTCTTAAAAGCTATCAATCAAATTACTTATTAGTCTGCCCTCGTATGGGATGTAAGATTGTGTGAGTGTGTCATGACTTAGCCTTGAATTTGAACTTGATTAAAGACAATAAGCCAGGCAAGAGACAAAGTTGTTTGGTGTTGTTGTTATTGCTGTCGCTGGTGGGCTGTAAAATATTAGATGCCTAAAACGAAGAGGCAACAACAACAATAACAACAATCGTAAAAACAACATTCATTATTAATAGGCATTTTATATCATACATATATTTTATTTTGTTAGACAATACATTGCACAAAAGCAGCCCAGACACAAAAGGCTGAACCATAAATTTACCTTATTTAGCTGTATGGCTTCATTTATCATAAAAGTCTCGAAGACATGACTTATTGAGGAATGACCTTTGTTTTCTAAAACTAATGAATACAATTAAAATATAAAATGAATAAAAATTTTATATATTAGAATTGCCACCGCATAGATACTAAAAATGAGAGAAATATAAATAAAACACACACACACACACACACACAAAAGCAGGCAGAGATAGACACAGACATTTGCATATTTCAATTTTAATTCCAATGAATTTTCATTTATTTTGGCATAAATCGATATACATACATACATAAATATAGATGTTTATGTGTATATTTTTAACAGTCTTTAAATAAACATACAAAATTATAAATTTTCTTACCAGAAGACTCCATTAAATTGTTTGTTTTTTGCATTATACATCATATTATTAAATCCCTATACATTTACTATAGTCGACGGCAACTATTTGCCTTTTGAACGTTTAATATATAGAATTAGAGTCAAGATTTCTATAAAATATTCTACCTAAAATGTAATTGTTCACTGACAGTGACAATGTTCGTCATGTATAACAGTTTTACATATATGTATAACAGTATGACAATGCTTTAATCACCAGTTAGACTTAAACTAATAGAGTCCTTAAAAGTTACACTAAAAATGGTTAAGTACAGTTGTCGTATGACAGTTTTTGATATATAACAGAAATGCAAAATCTTTTATAAGTATAACACTTCTAGTAGTATAACACTCTTCTGCTTCTTTACACTTTGTATAAAACATTTCGCATGACTTGTTCAAAGGACACAAGCTATATCAAAGTTGCTTTAAAATTCTGGAAATTCAACACTAGGAATGCTATATTTAAAATATTTTTTAGGATAACTTTGGTTTTCCTTGTTTTTCGATCGATTTGTTTGATCGCACCACTAAGCCATACTTTTACAAATTCAGCTAAAATTAAAATGTGGTTATCTTGCCACTTAATTTCTTAGCTGTTCGATTTCCGTTAAGTTAAACAAAGAGACAGTAATCAAGAAAGAGAGAGGGGAGAGATAAAAGTGGTGGTGTTGGTGGTGGTGGAGGGAAAAAACGCGTCAAGTGGCAGGTAATTGCATAATTAGTTAGGTTGCACAGCCTTCAATGTCACTTTGCGTTTTATTTTAGCTCGTTCGCTTTGCTTTTCTTCCCCCTCTGTCTCTCTCTCTCTCTCTCTTGCTCTGTCTTTCTAAACGTCTTTTTGCTTACTTTACGTAAGTAAACTGGCCAAAAGCAGCAAACAGCACCACCAGGCGAAAGGGTAGCTACCCAGAGACTACACACAATAAATGAATAACTGAGCAAATAACAATGCATAACTATATCAAATTGAAAACCGAATAGCAATTTGAACACTTTCATTTTCAATACGCAGTGAAATACAAACTATACAAACAACAAATATATAAAACACCGACATGCCTATATAGTAGAGACTGGCAGACAGATAGACATACAGAAACGCTTTAGTTAATTATACCTAAAGCTTACTACATAGTTTAGAAAAGTTCATTGGATCATTGCAATTTGGCAGCAGCAATCGATACAGCATTGTAAAGGAGAGAGAGAGAGAGAGAGAGAGAGAGCGAGATAGAGAGCATATCGATCAATGGGATTGCAATCAGCTCATTTTATTGCCCATTGTTTGATTTGGTTTTCCTTGAAGTCGTTTCATTGAAATGCCTAAATGTGACGACGACGGCCCATCCTTTCCATTTATTCATGGCACAAAGATTTTGTTTTGTTCACACCCCATGCCAGTGTGTGTGTATCGGTGTGTGTGGGTGTGTGTATTGCGTTGTGCATTTTAAATGCACATTTCTGATGCTTGTTTGGCACTTTTTGACATTTTCCAAATGAATGTATCAGTTGATGTCTTGTGATTACTTTATTGTATATGTACCTATGTACATATATACCTATATATATATTTGGTTTTTTGACTGACAAAATATATGATAATTGCTGTCGACAGATTATAATCTGTATTGAATAACTGTATTCTATTAAATGGTAAATGCCAAAGGGTTCTTCTATTTGCCATTTATATAATCAAATTGGATAAGAGAAAACAAAAAAAAAAAACAAATAATAAATGCAAATTGAATACCAAAAATTATTATTCATTGTATTCAAAAACTAGTATTTCATTTTGCTTAATTTCTCATACAGTTTGTATTGATATCTTTATCTTAAATGATTAACATTATGCTTGAAAGAATATGATTAACTACAGCAGACTTAACTTTTTAGTCCTAATTTTACTGTTTATCTATATACTGATGACAAAAACAAATGACTTAGGCAACGAACTTGTTAGTTTTCAAATCTCATGATTTTTTTTTATTATTAAGCTTTAATAAAAGGTTAGTTGCTAAAGTTTTAAGGCAATATCTATGTCAGTTTTTACTTATCTTACTCTTAACCCATTTTGGCTTGGCCCGATTTTTTTTAAAACGAAGAATTTTTTAGCAATCTGCTGAATTGCAACCCTTATCTTTTTGTAGAATTTATATATAGGGAATGACTGTTAAGTCTCTTTAAAAGTTATATCTAGGATTCTAAAGATTCAACCATAAGAGTTTCTTGACAATTCTTTTTTATCTATCTTTTTGGCATATACCTTGAAAAGTCATCATTTGATAGTATTTTTATTTTCCAAAATTATTACTAAAAGTTTTGAAAATATTGACTCTCAATTTGATTTTTGATATTCCTGCTTTTTACAAATTTAATGTAAATATGGCATTAGCTAAAGCCTTACAAAGTTTAGATACAATTTAGAATTAATTGATTCTGTTTTGGGTAACATCGAAAGTGGTATGCAGCCGATTTTCACAAAATTTCCAATTGTAGTATTACAAACTGCATTTTTACTACAGCCTAAAAGAACACTTTCTACACACCAAATCTGTCCACTTGACTGGAGGGGGAGGCGGGGTATCTTGGTTTCTTTCCTTCTTTCTTTCTTTTCCGCCGACACGTTGAAACAACGTTAAGTTCAGCACAAAGCAAACTACGTGAGTGCGGGCCAGGCCAATTCAATTCTCGAATATTCGTGCCGAAAATATTAAATAAACTTTTGATTCAGAACTCGAGAATTTCTTTTTATTTTTAGTGCTTTTCTTTCAGCGTACAATGAACTATGGTTCATTAAAGTTATTTCTTTTTTTTCTTTCTTTCTTCTTTAATTTTAGCTTAAAAAAAAAATTATACAAATACCCAAAAGGAACGAAAGGAAAATATTGAAGAAAAAACAGCAAAATTTAAACACAAAGCCAAAAAAACAATCCACAAAATGAAAAGAGCCAAACGTTGGCTGTTGTTCATACCAGCGGCAGGTAAGTTGAAAATAAAAGGTTTTTATTTTATTTTTAAATCCAGTTCACCAAAGACCGGATTAATTGCTCCTACCTGTTATTCCATCGAAAGTGATATAATTCACCAAAAAATACATATGTATATATGTATTATTATGCAATCAATACAACAAAAATCTCTTGACCTCTGCCTCTTTCCAATTAGTGCTGCTATTGAGTCTATTGGCCTCTACGGATGCTGCGCTGCCCTTTAAGAAGGTTTCTATTGCCAAAACACCCGCCTCCACAACAAGCACAACAACAACAACAACAGAAACACCGGAAACTCAAGAAACGGCTGCTGCAGCTGACGATGAGGAGCAGCAGGTGCCACCCAGTGGAGATGGAACTGATAATGCCAAGGTGGGGAGAATTTTAAGAACTAAGCGGATAAGTGACGGATTAGTAACGACTTTGCTTCTTTGTTTTTCTAGGATGACAATGTCACGATATCAAAGAACTCCAAATTAACAGGAATACCTCAAATTGATTATATCTGGGATCCAAATTTACCCAGAGAGCTGAGAGGGTAAGTCAAAAACTAAAATGAAAATGAATTAGATTATTAATCCAAGTGTTGAAAATTGTTTTAGCTATAATCTATCGAGCTATCCATTTTTATCGACCGTACCACCCCAAGATGAGATCCATTTTAAATGTGAGGGACTTCACGATGGTTTCTATGCTTCCATTGAGTACAAGTGTCAGGTGAGTAACTAGTAACTAAGTAAGTAAGCGATAAAGTCGACGACCATGCATGAAAATTGGTCAACCCTAAAGACGCACACACACACACACACGCACACACACAGACACACACGTAATGGTGGGTAATTTCTCTTTCGCCGTCGCCTTAACGTGCCCGAAAAAACAAAAAAAAAAAAAAACAAACTTGTTTACGCTATGATCTTGACCTCAAAAATTGGTTTATGTATGCCGAAACGAAGCAATAAACGATAAAGATTTACTTTAGTCATGGTAGTAGATTAGATATGCCCGCTAAAATCTTATTAAAAATGAAATTTTAACTTGACAGATCTATCATCACTGTGTCTATGGCATACGTCACGACTTTTTGTGCGCCAATTTTACGGCATTCGATCAACGTACCTTCATTTGCCATTTCGCCTCCGATGTGGACTGCGAGGGATCACAGAAATATTGGAATAGGTGAGTAATGGCAAGACAATCGAAAAGTGAAGAAAATATGAACGAATCTCCTTTGTGTGCAGAAACGATGAATTGTATATGGCCACCACAACGACATCAACGTCAACTTCAACCACAGAGCCTCCACCTACCCAACCTCATAGGCGTAGAGTGCCACAGCGTCCCCAGCGAAGGCGTCCATATGATCATCGACGACCCATAGATGATTATTATTACGATGAGGAAGAGGAGCAGCAGCAATACGAAGACGACTACTATGAAGAGCGCTTCAATAGACGTCAGAAAACGAAGAGGCAACGTCATAGAAAGCCCATCAAAGAGGTCGACTATGACGATGAATATGAAGATGAGAAGCCCGCTGCGGCACCGCCGCCACCACGACGCAATCGCAATCGTTATAGAGATGAAGATGAAGATCCATTGGACGAAGACTACGATGATCGACGTGCAGGAAATCGTCGACGAAAGCCAGCTACAGCAGGACGCAAGATATCAGCGCGCAAACCCCAGGCAGAGGGACGACGCAGTTTCAACGAGGATCGTACACCTTTGCTCAATCGACGACGTTCGAATGAGAAACGTTTGGGCAGCACCACACCCAGTTCTCTAACATCTGCAGCTCTGGACGATCTTGATGACTATGAGAAACCCTATGCGGATGTCGATCAAGAAGAGGCAGCCGAAGAGCAAACGCCACAGAAAATAAAAACATCCACAGCCAAGTCGTTGACGGAATTCATAACACCGAAAGCAGCTGCAGCCTCGGTTTATGCACGTCCGAGGGCTCCGCCACGTATAGCCCGGCCGGTGCCCATAAATGAGAAAAAGAAATACTCCTATCCAGTGCAAAAGACAAATACAGCTACAACCACACCAAAATCCGATTTGGATGACGATTATTATCAACAGGAGGCTCAACAGGAGGGGGCGTCAGATGATGAATATGATCAACCGTTGCCAGTTAGAAGCACTTTGGCACCTTCACGCCGGCGACCAGCTGGACCCACAAGGAATCCTCTACGTAAGCCAGTGACAGAGAAGAAAGTGGCTCTGGAAGATGATTACTATGAAGAGCCACCGACAACGCGTCGTAAGCAGCAGCAACAACAACAGGCAAGACCTCAGGCCAGAACCAGAGCACCTCCACCTCCACCATCATCGGCAGCTGATGTCGACTTTTTGGATGAAGATGATCCACCTATAAGAGGACAAAGAGTGAGGGCAAAGCCAGCTCCACGTAAAAGTATACCGCGTCCACGTCAGCCAATAATCGAGGCGGAGGACATTCATGCAGATGATAAAGATGAAGCTGAAGCGCCTCCATCGCAACGACCAAGGATAAATTTGTTAGCTAGAAGGAAACAGACAAGACAAAGAATCGAACCGGAAGAGCCTATCAAGGAGCAGCAGCAGGAGGATCAACAGCCGCATCACGATGATCAGGAGCCGGCAGAGGAACTGGAGCCAGTTAAGCCCTCATTGCGGCCCTCTGCGGTACGTGTGGTCAAACGTCCATTTTTGCCCTCACGTGGTGGTAGTCCTTATTTACCGCGTGGCCTGCAACCAGTGGGCGTGGCTTTGAAACCATCATCATCACCAGCTCCACCCACCACTCAGAGTACACCCATTGATATGGGCTCCACCATATCAGGTGTTCGTCTGCTCGAACATGGAGCACCATTGTTAAGAAGTCAAATCAACAACAACAACAATGACGATCATATTGATGTGGCCGATGATGATGATGATGATGATGATGACGAGGCGGCTGATCGTATTATCAATGAGAGGCGCAAACAACCAGCGCCATTATCTCGCACGACATTGCCGCCGCGCAGTGCATTGCCGCCAGCCACGCCCAAACGTAATCAAGAGCCGCAACGTCCCAAACTTAATTTGGACGAGCTCTATGAGAATGATTACGATGTTACCTTAAATGATGCACTAGATCCTACGCTTAAACCGTTATCCACACATTCGCATTCGCATACGCATTCGCATCCACATCAACATCCACAGCAACAACAGCAACAGCAGCAACAGCAACAACAGCTTCAATATCGCCCCTATGCCAGTGCCTACAATAATCCATTTGCCTATCAGCCGCAGCAACAGACTCAGTCTCAGCCTCAGCAATCATTATCCTCATTATCCGCTTCATCATCACCAGCAGCTGGTGGCTATCATAGTGATTCCTATTTCTCATCGACAGATATACGCCGGCGGGCTATTGTCGGCCCATCGCCGCAAGGGACGCGTTCACATCGACACGAATACCCTGCTGCCGGAGGATCAGCCGCAGCAGTAAGAGTCGCCCAGCATTTCTACGATGACTTTGCCTATTAGTCTGTTTGTCTTTGTTCACAGATCTCTTACACTGTGAAATCAAGGTGAGTACAAAACATCATCGAATCCTGTTTGCGTAGTAAAAAATTCTTCTTTGAATTTCTATTTCTTTCAACAGTTGTAAATACAATACAAAAACAAAAACTAAAAAATAACAACAATAATGGTAGAGAACGAGAAAATGTTCTGCCTCCATCCAACATGGTGCACACATTTTGGTTCCATTTTCTACATCCTTGCAGCAAAAAGAAAACTCTCTAACTCTATGTAATTTTAGTCCAAGAGAATGATAATTACTTATAATTCTTAATTTAAGGGCAAATAGCTTAAATAAATTTATGCATTTTTGATACAATAACTAAAAAAGAAACAACTTTAAACGTTATCATAACTTAAACAAAAAAGAAATTTACACTACGTCTGGCATAAAATATAAAAATATTTAATTTTTATTTATATACATTTTTTTTTCTTTTATAAATAACTTTTCTTAAAATTTAACTAATCAAACGAAAAAGGACACTTTAGAGAATTAAAACTATAAACTGAGTCCCGGCATTGTCGATTCGAGCCGTCTTAAATTGTACAAGCCTTATTTGCTCATTTGCCCTTAACTTAAAACATATAGGTATACATTTTTTATATATATATATAAACATATATGTATACATGTATAATACTCAATTGTCGTGATAGTAGCCGAAACAAAACAAAAATCAATAATTCTGGCAAATTTGATTGCTAACAAAGTGTTTTTTTTTTTTTTATCTAGTAGTTTTTTATCTGTAAATCAACTACAAAAACTAAAAAGAACCACAAACAGAGCAACAAAAAACGACATCAATCATTTACAGCCGATGTCCTTAATGTAAATTTTAGAGAAAATCAAAAATAAGTATCCTAATTTAAACAAAACAAAAACAAAAAAAAAATTAATTGTATAACTAAAAGATCGCATAGGAGAAAACAACTTTTGTATGCAGAATAATATTTAAGGACTTAAGTCGCAGCGTCTAATATTAAAAAAAAAAAGATATATAAAATAAAATCATAATAATTATAAAAAAAAAAAACATAAAACTTATTTACCAATCGTTTGATTATGACTTTGATTTCTTATTCCTCTCGATTTGATAGTAGGCAGACTTTAAGATTTTCAGTTTCCTCTTCCAAATGATCAAGTTTTTTCATTAGAATTATCTGTCAAAAAGCGAAAGAGAGAGAGATAGTGTTAAACAATTAATGAATATTACAGACTTTATAAACATTTTTACATATTTCCAATTCCTATTATACCCTGTAAGTCTAATGGGTAAGAAATCAATATCTATTCGACCTGATTGTCTTTGTGATTTTTAAGTTTTCAAAAAAGAAATTCAAACCTTGGCGGCTGATATAATTTCAGTGGCCACTTTAAGTGGCATATGCTCGACGGATTTAACTAAATTTATGGGATGTGTTTTGGCAATATCCTCAATAGATTTAAAGCCTGCTGCAAAAAGTTGCTTTGCACGATTCTGAAAAGTAAATGTATAAAATAAAAAGGTTTATTTATAAATATTTAATAAAGTGTAAAACACTTACAATTTTCACTAAAG
This sequence comes from Drosophila insularis, assembly GCA_018903935.1. NCBI lineage: Eukaryota > Metazoa > Arthropoda > Insecta > Diptera > Drosophilidae > Drosophila > Drosophila insularis. The sequence goes on along the minus strand of JAEIFP010000150.1, from coordinate 1,286,034 downwards.
GCAATTCCAATAATGGCTCCAGCTCCAAGGTTCCACAGCGATCCATTTTACGTAGAATTCTCTCGAACAATGGCTTAAAGCACCAGAATTCATCGATTTCCTCACAAAGGCGAACAATGGCACTTGAGGCAGCTATGGACTGGCTTATCAAGTGTTGCAACGTCCCACGCTCCACATTATATTTGGATGCCACATTGGGCAGTGGCTGTAGATCCAATATATCATCCAGTATAAGCACCTTGTAGAGCCGATTCAATTGAAGGGCCAATGGCCCCTGAACCGATTGATTTTTAAATAATTTAGCAGCATGAGCCTCAGTGAAGCCCAATTGTCGGAATATTGCTTGCTTATTCGTACTTAACGATGAGTAGGCATGAAACAGACGCAGTGCATCGGCAGGAAAGAGTTCATCGCCACGCTCATTCGAATTAAATGATACAATCAAATATAGTAGATGCAAATAATTGGTAAGGATGAGCTGTTGCTGAGCCAATTTTAGTTCTTTGTGTATTGCATAGGCCCGCTTATAATCAATGCCCGCCTTAAAGGCAGCTTTGCCGATGCTGGTCAATTGAAAACGTGTCGATTGGCCAATTAGCAATCGACGATCATTTGTCGTCGAACGATTTGATGTTGTTGCTGTTTGATTTATGTCCTGTGTCGTTATAATATCTGAGCAATTATTTTTATTCATTTTATTATTCCGCGGTTCCGACAGTTGGAGAACTCTGTTTTTGAACATTTCCCGTAGGATACGTAGCACGACATCATCAACAGCCACATCCAGAGCATTGGCTTGTACGGCTAATAAAGTGCTATTAATTAAACGATTTAAATCTCGACGACATTCAGCCAGATTAAGTCCAATTACGCTTAAAATAAGAGACTGCAAAATCAGCAAAGAAATCATATATAAAATTTTAGTTACATGACAAATTCTTTCTCTCATTCAGCCATTTTTAATACTTGTTAATTCCATTTCAATTTTATAGATTACTTACCTGCAATCCGACTGCCTCCAAGTGATCCATGGAACTTAATGCTTTATCCATGGGTGAGAACATCATTTGACCTACTTGCAGATTATCCTTGCTCTGGGCAATCAATATACTCTCGCCAGCCTCACCCAAACCGGCACGACCAGCTCGTCCGACCATTTGTTTGTATTTACATAATGTCATAAATTCCTGGCCAACATATGGAGCACGTATAATTACCCGTTTGGCTGGCAAATTGACCCCAGCTGCCAAAGTTGATGTGCAACAGATGACAGTGATGACCCCAAATCTATATGCGGTTTCAATATATTTTCGTTCATCTGTCGTGAGACCCGAATGATGATAGGCAATGCCATAGGGTAAAGTTTTGGCTAAAACTGGACTAAGAATGCCACATATTTTATCCAATGCATCCATGAGATCAACTTTTTCGCTTCGTCGGTGTTCCAAAAACTTATGCTTGGGCACAATACGACTTAGAAGAAGGGCGACATTCTCACAGTTCTTGCGGGTGGGGCAAAAGACCAGGCAGCAATGTTCTGGGGCACATTCACTAATCAAACCAGCCAAATGATCCGGATCGGCACGTTCCACAGCGGGACTATACTGTGAGTGAATCAAAAGGTAAACTAAAATTAATGTGCAAGCAACAGTGAAAACGTATCACGACTTACATTAAAGTTTACTCTGCGGCTAGGGATAAAAATCTCCTCTGGAGTTTTACCATTTGGATGAATTTGTAGTAGATCAGTGCCACATTTAATGTATTCTTTTAATTCTACGGGTCGAAAACCACGGGTATACACATCTGCCTTGAGGAACGATGATATTTCGGACAGATTACCAATGGTTGCACTCATGCCCACTATTTGGATGCCAGCTAAAAATAAAAGAAATTTCAATCAAAAATATATTGAAATGGAGAAAAGTCCAGCACAGACCATTTAAAAACATTACTTTGGTGAGAAGAGCCTCCAAGGTGGCTCCCCTACCCTTTTCGCCAATCAAATGTAACTCATCAACGACCACCAAACCAATCTCATGAGGTCTTTCCACATCGATCAAGCTATCCATTAGGACTGCGCCTTTTTCTATTGAGGCCACAAAGAGTCTACGCCTCTTGCGACATGGTTGTGGTGGACATTTACCCTTGCCAGCTGTATATTCCTCGACCAGGAAATCCAAAGCAATTGCGAATGGAGACATGGCACTCACTTTTTCCTGCACTATGGATACATAGGGTAAAATAAATAACACATTCTTCTCCCGGCAAAGTAACTCGCGTAACATTAAAATTTCGGCCACCAATGTCTTGCCTCCACTTGTGGGTAAAGCATAAATAAGATTTTTTCGCTGGCGTATAGCAGGCAAATTTAGGCATTCATCTTGCCACTCTGTAATTGATAGTGATCAATGAATTTAAAAAAGGAATAATCTTCTTTGAACACTTACCATATAGACTCTTAATGTTTTTATGCTCGAATATCATACGACGCACTTTATCTGGAAGGCCAAAGAAGTCACCTTTGGAGGGAAATGTCGGATAGTTGATTTTCTGCTCCTGCTGCTGTTGTTGCTGTTCGAATTCAGCAAATGCCTGACTATCCCACAACATGGGATCCAGCATGGAACAATTTTGAAGCTTCTCACATGTCTCATATTGTGTCCCCTGGACTGTAGACTCTAACAAGGACTTCGATAACAAATGGGATTCATTTTGAGCTATTGTCTCCTTTACTTTCACATTGCTATCTTTTATTGGTGTCTTGGGTTTCTTAAAGGCTACGGCATCTAGGAAAATTTGTGTATTTTGCTGTAATGGATCACTATAATCTTCTGCACCGTGGAATATGTCTTCCATTTCCGCAATGCTGAGATCATTTAAATTTATCTGCTTAAATATTTCGTCAGCTGTGGTTTCATCATCATCTAGGTTGATCTTGGAAAGATCGCGACGAGTATTTTTTTCCACCTTTGGCGACGGGGTAATTGACGGTTCTGGAAAAGATATATCAGCAAATAGACCATTGTCAGATCCACTTAAACTATGCTGTGGTGTTGGAGCCTGAGTGCCGAACAGTTCCAGCTGCCCATTGCTTTCGTTGTTGCCACTGAGCAAATCTTCCAACTTGGCATTGGAAAAGAAACTATCCCCTTGGCTGTCATCTGGCCACAAAATGCTTTCATTGCAAAATCGTTTGGAATCCGGCTGTTGACAATCATTTTTCTGCGTGTTATTATTCGCTTTTCGCTTATTTGACGACATTGAAAGAGTTTCGCGCTCAATGTGTTTAGTACGTACTAACGCGTTATGAAAAATACCAAAAGTGTGCACAGCGCGAAACTGTTACTTCTATCGATAACCGTTACTTACATCGATAAGTGTTGATAAACACAATATTTTCCATTAAATCACGGTTTCCCTCCCATGCAATTTTTGAATTGACTGCTCAGCCCTGAAATTTGAGATGCACTTTACTTGTTGCCCTTAGTATAGCATTTTTTGTTAGTTAATAGACTACAGTTATGTGTAAAATGGGTTTTTATGGAAACAACGCGAATGGCGGCTCTTCCTGGTTCTTGGAGCATGTGACCACAAGATTCAGAGTCCTGTTGTCTTTCGGAGATAACATAATTGGCCGTCATTCCCGCTGTAATATAGTTCTTAATGAGTTCTACGATTATCTTTCCCGAGAACACTTAAACATAATAGTTAGTAGAACAGGAGTAAAGCTAAGATCTATGGTAACTTGCATTTTTAGCAGTAAATTGTCAAAAAAAGCGTATCATCGGGGTAACGACATATCTCCGACGACATATCTCCGCCGTTAGAAAAACGACATATCTCCGCGCGGAGATATGTCGTTCTGAAACGACATAATTTCGCGCGGAGATATGTCGTTCTGAAACGACATAATTTCGCGCGGAGATATGTCGTTTTTTTAACGGCGGAGATATGACGTTTTGAAACGACATATCTCCGCGCAAATCACCGGCGATGATATAATAATAAACCCCAACAATAATTTCGCGCGGAGATATGTCGTTCTGAAACGACATAATTTCGCGCGGAGATATGTCGTTTTTCTAACGGCGGAGATATGACGTTTTGAAACGACGTTTTGAAACGACATATCTCCGCACAGATCACCGGCGATGATATGTCGTTTTACAACGACATATCTCCGCCGTTAAAAATGCGACATATCTCCGCCAGAAAAATGTACTGGGCGGAGATATGTCGTCGGAGATATGTCGCTATGCCGTATCATCACTTTTGCTTAACAGAATTCTTTGAATGGAACCTTTCATAATGGTGAACGCCTCGAAGAAGAAGATAAGCCTGCAATCGAAGGAGACGTTATTAGCCTGAGTGTTCCAGTTCCAGACAATCCTGTGCCACCTCGGCATGGAGTATTTAAATTAAGAAGAATAAATGCAAATTATCGTTTACTTGAACAATATTATAAATGATCTAAATACTTGCAATTTTCAATAAAAATCGTTTTAATATGGGCATTTTAATAAAATCATTTATTGACCAATGATTTTTAATTTTCGCTTATTCGGCGGTGATGTGAAATTTGCGCGCGTCTGCGACTTTTATCGATAATTTTTGCATGTTTTGATAAGTGTGTTTGCATGTTATGATAACCGGTAAAAAATTTAAAAGATTTTGAAGATTATTCTACTAAATAGTATTTTAAATTCATATTACATATTAACATTCTATTTTAAATATTTTTCACCTTTTAAATGAGGTTATTCTGTATAAGCAATCCTATACCGTTTAAATTACGGCTTCCATTTCATACATTTCCTCAATCGCCAGATGACTGATTGTGCAGCCCTGAAATTTGAGATGCAATTGACCTCTTGTTGAATTCCTTAGGTTAGCGTTTTTTTCTAATGGACTGAAAGAAAGTGAAATGGTTCTAAACGGAGGTGATGCGAATGGCCATGAGTTGGTTGGCGGGGACGATTGGTACTTGGAGCATGTGACCACAGGAAACAGAGTCCTGCTGTCCTTGGGAGAGAACATAATTGGTCGTCATTCTAGTTGCAATATAGTTCTTAATGAGTTCTACGATTATCTTTCGCGACAACACATGAAAATCACAGTTAATAGTACGGGAGTAAAGCTAAGATCTATGGTAAGTTGGATCAATACAACTAAATCATTCAGAGTATTCTATCAATGAGACGTTTGCTTAACAGAATGCCATGAATGGAGCCTTTCATAATGGTGTACGTCTCGAAGCCGAAGAAAAGGCTGCCGTCGAAGGAGACGTGATTAGTCTGAGTATTCAGGATCCCGAATATCCAGTGCCATCTCGGCATGGGGTATTCAAATTAAAGAAGACTGTGATTCTCGGTGAAGAGATCGTCATAACATCCGACGATGATACCGAGCCATTGCCACCGGAAGGACCGGAAGTAAGGGGACACAGGGATGTTGAATTTAATTTAGCCAAACAATTGCCAAATTATATAAAACATGAGAAACAAGAGGAAGTCGAAGAACAAGAACCCACGTCAAGCAGATTACACTTACCCAAGTTATCTGATGTTAAACACGAAGGCGTAAGCCAAGTGAGCAATAATATTGAACACATATTCGGGAAACCGGATGAGCAAATTTTAGACACTGTACTCCAATTAAATCCATATGTCTATAACAAATTGTCTACAACAAGCAAATCAGCAGTTACTTATAACAAATTGATGCACGATGGTGATCGTATTGAGTTAAGAGAAGAAATGCCCCCACCGGCAAATCCGCCACCTCTCGCTCTTGCAAATCCAGCAGCTACTTTTCCACCGTCTCCTCCAGAGGACGACTATGACGAGAATATGGCTATGTCTCAAGTGGTCTTACAAGGAATGAAAGAAGAAATGGCATTGGACGATGATTTTGATCTTGATTTTGATTTTGATGACGATGATGATTTTCTTCTTGAAAAGAAAGTAAAGCACGAGGAATCTTTGCCAGCTTCAAATGTATTTCCTGAATGGGATGAAGATGAGGTCATTGTCATAGAAGATGATGATATAGAGTCTTATAATAAAGTTGCCGATTGGTCATCGAAATTGTTGACACAAAATAATGCCGAAATAGATATGGAATTATCACAAGCCTATCCCTTAGACAACGAAGAAGAGGTGGAGGATTCAGATGACGGCGATGATATGCAGTTCTTTTACCATAATAATCGAATGCGCATTGATAGCAGTAGCAGCGAAGATTCTGAGCCTGTGGATCACGGAGTGGGTCAGGGTAAGCATTTCAATTGATACTTATAAAAAAAAATCCTTAAATTAATATATGTACCTTCTCTAGAAGATGGCACTACAAAAAATGCTACCATTGGTTCGTTTTGTAATGATGATGACGCAATTCTATTTACTCGTCGTCAAAAGAAACTTTCAATGGAGGAAGAGATCACTACCTGCTTAAATCGAGAAAAAGCCCTGGCGGAGGAACTACTCTTATTCCAACGACGCCCACAGACATCTGAAAAGAACGAAACTGAAGATGAAATAGAGGAAATGATGTTGATGATGTCTGATAAGAATATCTCAAAGGACATGCCTTCAACATCGTCTAATGCCGCCGCGGTCGACCAATTGAAGCCCATTATTAAGTCCAATAAGTCACCAACAAGTTCAGGTGAAGATTCAGTTGAAAAAATCAAAAGAAGGAAAACCGTCTCTTCACGTGAAGATCTGTTATTGAAAAACAAATCTCCCGCTAAAACAAAACCTGTGTCTTCTTCGGGAGATCTTTCTGAACGCCAACGTTCCAAATCCGTGTCTTCTCGTAAAGAATTAATTGAAAACGAAGACTTTCCATTAGAACAATTAAAAACGACGGTGAACACAATTACAGAACTACCTCCATTAGCCTCTAAAACTACAAGTAATCAGCCTAAAATACAGCCACGTTCCAAAGCGAAATCTTCAGTACAGGACAAGGAGTTAAAAAGAATCCAGAAGGACTTCAAGCCCACAAGCAATCAGTCTAAAATACGGCCAAGTTCAAAAGAAAAATCGCCAGTACAGGAGAAGGAATTAAATGAAAACCAAAAGGACACAAAAAAACCACGTTCCAAAGAGAAATCGCCATCACAGGAGAAAGAGTCCATTCGAATCCAAAAGGACGCTAAAACCAGCAGCAATCAGTCTAAAATACGGGCACATTCCAAAGAGAAGTCGCCAGTAAAGGAAAAAGAATTAAATGAAATCCAAAAGGACTCCAAATCCACAAGTAATCAGTCTAAAATAACGCCACGTTCCAAAGAGAAATCGCCATCACAGGAGAAAGAGTCCATTCGAATCCAAAAGGACGCTAAAACCAGCAGCAATCAGGCTAAAATACGGGCACTTTCCAAAGAGAAGTCGCCAGTAAAGGAAAAAGAATTAAATGAAATCCAAAAGGACTCCAAATCCACAAGTAATCAGTCTAAAATAACGCCACGTTCCAAAGAGAAATCGCCATCACAGGAGAAAGAGTCCATTCGAATCCAAAAGGACGCTAAAACCAGCAGCAATCAGGCTAAAATACGGGCACTTTCCAAAGAGAAGTCGCCAGTAAAGGAAAAAGAATTAAATGAAATCCAAAAGGACTCCAAATCCACAAGTAATCAGTCTAAAATAAGGCCACGTTCCAAAGAGAAATCGCCATCACAGGAGAAGGAGTTGAATGAAGTGCAAAAGAAAGCAACTAAGGAGGGATCACTTGGTTCTAGCTCAGATCAAAAACAGACCACACCATCAAGTTCGAGTGGACTACGAAGTGTGATGGTCATAGATGCACCATGTATGCCCACTGGGCGGGGTAAGCTACGCGGTGTCTCAGCTGCAGGAACATCGACCAAAGATAAGATTCTTGATCGTCAACGAACGCTGGATTGTCAGACTAAAATGAAATCGAAATGGTACCAAAAACGTAAAGATAAGAAAAAGGATGATGAAAAATTAAGAGAAACCCGAAAAGAAGTACTTAAGAAACTAGCCGACGATAAGAAGTCGGAGGAGGCGGCAACTTCTACTACTGCCCAAAAGCGGAAATTCAACAACACTAAAGTGCCTAAACTGAATCATACAAATCGAGGAGCCTTTCTAACCGAAACAAGTTCATCAACTGAAGGAACCCCGCCTTTGAAAAAACCCAAACTGTCTGCTAAAACGTCCCCTTTGCCATGTCCTCGACGTGACAGTAATGAAACGTTTTCTCAGCAATTACAAGCAGCCGACGATGATTATATGCCCACCGCATCCACTTCTGCTGCTGCATCCACTTCGGCTGGCGCATCCACTTCTGCTGGCGCATCCAGATCCGCAGTTTCATCTACATCCGCTGCCACATCCACCTCCGCTTCCACATCTACTGCCTCCAGACGGCCGCCCGAACGTCGTGATGCTGCCATTGCCCGAAGTCAAAAAACTTGCAATCGAGTGACCTTTGCCAGCATGGAAAGAGAATTTGAATTGCGTAAACAGCTGGACAAGGAGGCTCGTAGTGGGCGACATGTGAGATTCAATTTGGTTCCACAGATTATATATATCGAGTCCCTTGATAGTACCAATTCAAAAATACACAAAGACGCGCTTAAGCAATATCCTAGTTTTTATGACGATAGAAAAAAATGGTCACTTGAGCTATACAACAAGAGAAAGAGATGCAATGACTATATAGGATGGATTTTGAAATGGTGCAATGAATGGTTGAAGGTACGAAGTGCGGATGTAGTAGCCGAGTCTGATGTCCTAGTTCCCATACCAAATGAGTTTAAAACCTATCGTCAATACAAAGAGTAAGTTTGGAACACGAAAAATAAGAAATACAAATTAATAATGAATTTAATTTTTATTTTGCCCCCACAACACCTAGAACGTTTGTGCCTCTGATGAAACTCGAGCTATTAACGACCATTGAGAGAGATTACAAACAGTCCACAGCTAATTTTGAAATCTATTTAAAAAGTTTCACCATTGAAAATGATAGCTATATGCTTTATACCAGAAGTAGGATCTCTATGATGACATCAATTTTTTAACTATTAGTAAACATAATTAATTAACTTATTCCAGCCAATCACAAAATGTCATGGCACAATCTTTGCACATTATCTAATGAAAATAAACTGCATGAAGTCTTTGCCTGTCTTATTGGAGTAAAAAGAATATCGGGTAAGCCAATGACGTTCGAGGGTACTTAAATAGTTTATAGCATTTACATATATATTTCTTCTATTCCTTTGTTAAATAGAAAATTCCACCGAACTTGTTTTTCGCATTTTAAAAGGCAATATCCAAGTGAAGCAATTAAGTGAAATAAAAACCTTAACCGCTCGGGCAGTGGTCGACAATTTGCGTGTGGAATTGGGAGCTATTGAGGCAATCTCACAATTGGGATGTTCACCACTATTTCATCGTATACTCACACCCAGTGAGCATGTGCAAAGGGTGACAAAACCAATGTCAGCTTATAAGGGCTACCGATACGATGTCAGCGAACATCAGCGTGAGATAGTTATGCAAACCAGCCAGCGTGTGATAGACGATGGCAATGCTAGTATAACACTAATACAGGGTCCACCCGGCACTGGCAAATCGATGGTTCTATCCAATCTATGCTTGCAATGTCTTTATGGTGATACCACAAATAAACGCGATCGCAAAATACTCATTTGCGCCCATTCGAATACAGCTGTGGATAATATTGCCTCATATTTATTAAATATAAGGAGAAAAATGTCACGTGAAAAGTTTGATATTCTTCGTTTTGGCTGGTATGAAAAAATGGCCGAAGGTACACGAATATTGTCAATCGAATATCATTTGGAACAGGCCAAAAAACAGAAACTTGAGCGTTTCAATGCCGAACAATTGCAGCAGTTGAAATATTTATTGCATGAATTGAAAACAGAAATCAAAGAAATTAGACAACAAACGAATTTGAGTGCTAGAGTTAGACAGCAATTGGAGCAGAAAGAAAAACAATGCCGTCACATACAGGATCAATTGAATCCGCGTTTAACACAACGCGAAGAATTTGATATATCCCAAATGTGGGTACGTAGATCCAATGTCGTCTGTACCACACTATCATCTTGTGTGAAACTGTCTCGATTTATTAATTACTTTGATATATGCATTATTGATGAGGCCACTCAATGTACTGAACCGTGGACCTTGTTGCCCCTGCGTTTTGCGGTTAACCATTTGGTACTTGTCGGTGATACCCAACAATTGCCGGCAACTGTTATATCACAGAAAGCTCAAGATTTTGGTTTATCCAACTCGATGTTTGATCGAGTCCAGCGTTGTCTCAATGATCAATTGGATAAGCCCGGTAGCTCTCACTTGGTCCATACGAAAATCTTTAAATTGAGCATGCAATATCGTATGCACCCGGAAATATGTCGATGGCCCAATCGTTATTTCTACGAGGACCAATTGGTCAATTCCCCATGCGCATTACGGCGCACTCAATCTACGCTTATACCCTATTGTGTCATCAATTTAAGTTTTACCCAAGACACAAATTGCATTAGCAGTCGAAGTGTAAGCAATAATGAAGAGGCTCGCTTTGTGGCAAATCTTTTAATCGAAATGGATAAGCACATGTCTACCAAGAAATATGACTATGGTCTCATATCGCCATACAGTAGTCAATGTTATGCCTTGAGTGAACTGATACCCGCAGAAATGAAGATAATACCAACAACTGTGGATTCGTATCAGGGCATGGAACAGGATATTATAGTCATATCGAATGCCCGAACACGTGGCTGCGGCTTCTTGACCAACTATCAGCGCTTAAATGTGGCCCTAACCAGGGCCAAAAGATGTCTCATTATATGCGGCAACTTTGATGATTTGCAGGTAACACAGAAAATTATATATGTATGTAGTTGCAAAACGATATTAATTATAAATCAAATTTGTCTACTTTCAGTCGGTAGACATGTGGCGTGATTTATTGAATGATGCTCGTGATCGTGGAGTATACTTTAATTTAAAACGTGAACATACCGAAGATTTACGGACTTCGTTAATGCCAAAACTACTGACCAAGCCTATTGACTTGGACAGCTACATGGGTATGGAAAAAGCGGCATAAAAATTTCCTAGCAAAATAAATTTATCTCAAAGTGCCAAAAATAGTGTGTGTGAGTGAGAGAGAGAGAGAGATAATCTGCAATATCTCCGGTGGAACTACCTTTCAGTTTTATAGATTGAGTAGATCTCTGCACTAAGCCACCGACTAGGTGGCTCTCGACTCTGCAGAGAGAGAGAAAAAGAGAGATTGAAATTTAAAGTAAAGTCAATAAAATTACATAAATATTCAGTTTTATATATATATGTATATATATATTTTGTATAACATCAATAGAGAGACTTGAAGAGGATTTAAGTTTTTCTTACTTTTCATTCTTTTTTTTTTGTTTGTTTACTTTTTTTTTCGTTCAAATGGGAAATCTTTGTACACTTAACTCATAAAACATATTTGATGATTCAAACTAACACTATGTATGTATATTTCTAAGCCAAAAGGAACATATTGAAGAAAATAATGAATACAAATAAAAAAAAAAGGAATTTATATATGTCAATTATATATATTCATTTTTGTTTCATTTCTTGTATTGCACAAAAGTAAGAAATAATATACATAATAAAAACAAAAAGTCTTTTCTTTCTTTTTCAATAAACTTAACTCATTTTTTTTACGTATTTTGTTGTTATTGTTGTTGGTGTTGTTCTTATTGGTTTGTTTGTTTAGAAACTTAAAATGCTTTGCTCTTTGACTAAAATTTTGCATGTATTCTAATCACTTTCATCTACACATCTTCATTGCCTCCTACATTAATAGTAGTTAAGTTTTTATATAAATTCACTAACAACATCTCACGTACACACATATATATTAATTAATTATTATAATTAAATTCATTTTTTAATTGATTTTTTTTTTGTTTTGTTTTCTGGTTTGTTTCGTTTGCTTTAGTCCCTAAATATTAGATTAATGGAATCGCTCAATAAACAAATTTTGGATTGCACTTAAAATAATCATAAAAATTACTAACAAAAGTGTCTAAACTAAAAGCTATGACAAAAAAAAAAATCGCCTCCTCTTGGCTCGATAAAACAAATAATTTTTTTTTTCTTTTTTTTTTTTGCTGACTTAAAGCAAACAATGTTCTTTTAGTTAATGTTTTTAAATGTGTGGGAAACTAATATTTGTTTAGTTTTCAAGTATTTATAGTTTAGGTCAGCACTTCGCTTAGAGAATCCTTAAGGGATTGATAAATTTGGTATTGCTGCTCTGGTTTAAGATTGTATATCTGTGTCAAGAGCTTGGCCGGCGATGGGGTTCTTATGAAACTGGAAATGTACACGTTAACAAATGTTGCCATCAAAAATTGGCAATCGAAACGATCCATAATACCGCCATGGCCAGGAATCATATCACCAAAGTCCTGCCAAAAAGAAGAAGAAAATTTATTAATTTAATTTACCCATTTAAAATGATTGATGTGCATTGCTTTAATTACCTTAATCTTAAAAGCTCGCTTAAAACCGGAAGCAAAGAAACCACCAAATGGTCCAATTATTGAGCTAAACAGACTTAACGAAATAGAATGCCATATAAAGGGATAAATATTCAAGGTCTTTCCCAAGCCGAACTGGAAAAAAAGAAAAAACCATTAAAGCAGAGTTTTTTTACTATAATAACAAGAATTAATGATCCATTAGCCCCTTTTATACTTACCAATTTTAAGCTATATTCCTGTGGAGTAAATAGATAACTTGGCACACAAGACATGGTCATGCGAGCCAATTCCTCCGAGTATTGTATGGGGCAAATGAAATATTGATAGTTGCACAAGATATATGAGAAGAGTATACCGAATAACACTGTAGCAAAGCCACCACCAATGAAACCCTCCCAGGTTTTCTTGGGACTCAGCTTAATGAGAGGTGTACGACCGAAGAAGAAGCCAAATACATAGGCCATGACATCATTGCAAACAATCATCGATACCGGCACTATGAACCATATAAGGCCTTCGAATATGTTTTGTATAATCAAATAAGATTGGGTAACAACAATCAGCAATGAGACATGAGTCCAGGCAAATAGACTAAACTGTTTGATATAGTATTTCTTGACCAGCGACAGGACAAACCATACAAAGCCAATTATATAGAGAGCAAACGATAGGAAGCGATGATAGGTAACCAAGAATTTTAGATACTCCTATATGGAGAAAAAGAAATTTGAAATTTTGTTAAAAACCCAATATATTGATTTTTTCTCTTTCTCTCTGTCTTTCTACTACTCACCAATCGATTGATTACTACACCAAAATAATCAACAAGATTCTCGCCATAAAAGAAATAATTTGAAGTCAATAAGAAATACCATGAGAGACTACGGAACCAAGGTAGACCGTGTATGCGATACACTTGATAACCAATTGAGATAATCTCCTGAAAGCATTTCACCTGCACAAGCAAAGTCTGAAATGGATTCAAAACTTTATATTTAGGGGATTGTCTCTCTCAGTGATTAAGTGAATCATTAAGAACTCACCGTAACCATCAAGGCCAATGGTCCACCATAGATGATTAGGGCAAATCCACAAATCATAATCCATGTAAATATGCCACGAATGACCCAATTCTTCCATCTGCCAAAATGAAAACAAATAATATGCCAAAGTGAATGTATGTATGTATATATGTACATATATAAATGAAATGAAATGTATGTGCAAATGTAAATAGTATCCGTATTGTGCACAGCTGTCTGCTGTGTCGGATGATGATGAAATATTTTTGGAATTTCATTTCATTTAGCTTATTTTTTTTTTCTATTTTTGTGCCTAAACAAACACACACACACACACATACCGATCCGGTAGATCCTTTAAAGCGGAATCCAATAACTCTGGCGTCTTATCTGTGCCTTGTGGCAAATTTTTGGCCAACTCTTCAACGAATTTTTCTTCAGGAATTTTTTCTTCCTCCGAATCGACCTAGAATTATGTATATAGAATGAAATATATTGCTTTATATATGTATGTGTAACTTTTACCCTTATCAGACACTTGTATTAATATATTTGTACATATATTTTGATATTCCTGACCAACATTAATAATCAAACTTTGAATATCTTCTGCTATTATTTTTGCTTTATTATTTAAAAAGTATTGAGTATTATTTGATTTTATTATTTTTTGTTTTTAATTTTTTCTATTCGCAATTACAATTTAAATTCAAAGTCCATTGGCAATGGGCAACAAAATATTGCACATTCTTATATATATACATATGTATGTATGTATGTACATACACTTTATAATCAGTCAGCTCCTAAAGATACGCCAAAGCAAATATATAGTACAACAACAAATACAATCAACACGAACATTTTTTTTATCCAAAAAATTCTCCTCGCCGTCGAATAAATTTTGCGCGACTTTTTATCATTTTTTTGTGTTGTTTGTTGTTAGGCTTTTTTTGTTCATAGATGATTACCCATTATTTTTTTAGAGAGTACATTCGACTATATTGAAAATCTCTGTCTATTATTGGTAGGGCCAATAAAAAGTTAATAAATATTGATGACATATGCTGATGTCATTTATAATCGAAAATTAATCAATATTTTATAGAATAAGAAGACCCGCAAACGTTGTTTTGCCATATAAAAATAATTTCTAAGTAATTTCTATGTCAATTAAAAGCATGAATTTAATGTTAGAATTCACTTTAAGATTACTGCTGGATGTTTTATTTGCCAATCTTTTAGACATACTTGTATTACGGCTCAAATGTATCCCTCTGCGTTTTCCTGGCATTGTTCAATGATATTTTTGTCGTTGTCCAAAAACTTGACAAAAATGAAATTATGAAGCAAAAATCCAGGCCTTAGTTGTTCGCCGATTCTCAGACCTACTCAATATGCGAATCGTTTAAGCCGTTTCGGAGGTTTACGGGGTCGCACAGCGTGACGGGAGAATTTTATATACATACAATACAGATTTTGCAGCTTATAGCTGAAATAACTATAGAGTACATAGAAGTCGGTGTATTGAAAATTATAAGTATTTTTTTTTCTGGTGGCGTGTTTATTGCCAAAATTGTGAGTCGAATTCTGATAAGGCGTTAGCGCGGGAGAGGGGAAAAGAGATGGCAAGCTTATCAAAAGACCATCCGGAAAATAGCCAAGGAATGAATGAAGGATGAATGGATAGAAGAGATGCTTTGAGATTAATAATAAGGAGGGGAGAGGTACATACATACATACATACATAGATAGGAAAGCCGAATGCTTCCGTAATGTAAGTGGACTTAATTGGATTTTGTATGTTGGGCATAATGGCGCTACATTACAGCACTGTGGGTGGTTTGGTTGAGAGGGTGGGGGTTGGTTTGTGCATCTCTGTTGTTATTGGATTTTCTCTAGCCTCTCTTTATGCTCTCTCTCGCTCTTTCACCCACCTGCTTGTGCGTCAGAAAATAACAATAACACACACTTACACACACACGCACACGAGAATTGGAATACATACAAATAATTTGTGTTTTGTTTTTTTTCTCGTTTTTCTTGGTTTCTTTTTTTTTGGATTTTTTTTTTTTGCGCTCCACTGAATTATGCAAATGGAATTGGAAAGGAATTTGGCCTGCTCCACATTAAAGTCAATTGCCTTTGTGTCTCTCTAAAACAAACAAAAAAAAAAAAAAGTCGACTTACATGATCAGAGGAATCAGCCGCCGATGAATTCCTTTTCTCTCCAGCTCCAGTAGAAACTCCACCTCCGCCAAGCGCTGCTTCACCTGCATGGAGCGCTGCTTCATCCTCTGCCCTTCTGCGTCGCACTTCGGTCATTATTTTTAACCGAGTCTCGTTTTTCCCGCAATCGATTCAAATTGAATATTGATTTTAATTTATATTTATTAAGTTTGTTTTGAGTTTGTTAACTCTCGGGTTTCTGTTTCTGTTCTGTTCCGTTCTCCCCGAGAATTTTTCTCTATTTGCCTTTTTGATTGTTTTTGCAGTGCCCACTATTCACTTTAATCGTATGTTGCTTGTTAAACCCCTATTTTTTTGTACATAACAGCTGTGGCAGTGGTGGCAATGTTAATGGTCACAGAATAGTGGCAGCTAAATTGAAGTTAGCTTCCTTTAGTATCTAGATCCTAGAAATAAGTCTAAGATAACATTAAAGGATTTCTTTCCTTATTTGTTTATAATAACATGCCAATTATTTTTTCAAGCCTTTAGTCGCCCAAACATTTGAATGTCACAAATATAAAGCCTATGCCTAAAAACACTGTTATCCTTACTTAAACATTAGCTTTAAAGAAACATTTATATTACTGGAAATAAAGCATACATTGAATTTAATTGAATAGTGGCAGCGTAATATTCAAATGATTTAAAACTAATTCGATTTATGTTTCTTTCGATTCGAATTAAACACTTAATCTTCTGTCACGTGAATATTTAAACAATTAAAGTCGCAGACATATTTAAAAGTTAATACAGGTATAAAGAAAAATCGATTGGTTTTATTCAACTTTTTAAAGACATGTTTCCATTATTTTGAGAATGTGAATGCTTAATCGATATTTATGACCGCAGAAGGAGTATCATCCATCTTGGGCTTTTTGGGTTGGGTGTTGTCATTATCATCCTCATCAGATGAGTCCAAAATTTCTGTTATATCTGTGCTGGGTTTGCGCTTACAGCATTCAGCTGGCTTCTTAGCAGAAGGACTTGACTCGCCATCATTATCGGGGGGCGATATGATAATCACATAATCGTCATCGTCTTCAATGACCAGGCAATCGTCCTCCGCAGGATCGGGTCGTAATCGTTTTGAAGTGGAGGGTCCATCATCTGGGCTTTCGTTACCATTGGCAGAACGCTTGCGAGGTCGCTTCTTCTCCTGTGGTTTATCGTCGCCTTCCTTAATTTCATCCTTTGGTTGCAGTTGACTTTTATCGGCTACAACTTCGAAAAGATTATCATCTCGGTCTGCATCGAAGTGATTTATGATAATGCTAAGGTTGTAATTCTGATGGAAGTCATCGCAAGCCAATATAACGCCATCGACAACATTCATATCGCTCAAAAGTTTTCCCTCATTTTCAGTGGTCTCGCCTTCCTCCGAGGAAATCAAAATGGATCCCGTTCGATCGACAGTAACATCGGGATCTACCATGTTTAGTGTTTTGATTAATACTTCATCACGGAAATCCTTAATGGTAATACGTTTCGTATCAACTTTGAGAATAATGGCCGGATCACTTGCACACACATAACAATTAGGATTGGGTGGCGGGAAAAAGGTATCCGGCACCAGGAACTGATTACGACCATTTATGCGTAGACGAGCATACACAGATTTGCAGTCGTTCCACTTAGCTTGAAGCACATTAAATGCTCTCATCACCGACAATCCAGCAGTAATTGCGTTTGTAGTAGCTATGGCTGGGATTATATTTCCAGCCATAGATTTAATCTCAAAGCGAGATTTTTTCTCTATATCAAAAATGTGCGAACGTATATTAGCGCAGGCTGAAACAAAATCCATTGCCGGTTGATCATCTTTATCCCAGACCAAAGTATCATCTCCTTCTAAATTGAGAAATGCCGAACTTAGGTCTTTCAGGGTATTTGCAAAAATTTGAGAGCATTCTCCTATAGACCAAATTCTATGATGCTGTTTCCCATATTCCGATACTTCGCCTTCGACTGGCTGTAGCGAAGACCATTCAATTGGAGTTGGGGCCTTACGAGATTTCCATAGATTCGACATGCGAAGCAAGTAATTTATATCCTCATTGAAGAATTTGTTAAACAATTTAGTTGGATCATATTCACAATCTTTGGCCCATTGACGGGTATTAATCCGTACAATATTGCCATCATCCTGCTTATCTTCTTTCTTTTGCCCTTTAGCGCCATCTTCAACAGCTTTATCTTCTCTAGCTTCTTCTTCAACAGCTTCATCCTCTTTAGCTTCTTCTTCAACAGCTTCATCCTCTTTAGCTTCTTCTTCAACAGCTTCTTCTTCAACAGCTTCATCCTCTTTAGCTTCATCCTCCTTAGCATCATCTTCTTTATCCTTAGCATCTGGATCGGCTGCATCCGGTGATATATCCTCATCTTCCTGCGATTCTCCAAAAAGTTGGCTAAAACAAAATGAAAAATACAAGTTATTTATTGTGATTTTAAGGTTAGGTCTGATTTTGAAACATACTTAAACAAATGCTTGGCCCATACAATGCAATGTATTGGTTCAGATGGTGTATTCCTTATTGTGCATCCTGGAAAACTGCGTTGCTTTTCCTTTGGCGTACACTCATAGCATTGCGTTAGCCCTCGCTTAATAAATTCAACTTGACCATTATAGCCAGAGGTTCCACTTTCAATTAGTGGTACATCAGCATTAAGACACATGCGATTGACGTGATTGCGAGCAGCACGATTATCCAAGGCGCTCAAAACTACATTAAATTTTTTAAAGAAATTTACACCATAATCAGCGCTGAAAAAAAACAATCAATTAACCAGTTAGCCTTTTTCTCTATTGCCTGTTTGAAACGTAAATTGATCTGCATCAACAAAGTTAATACTTACGATGTTACACTATCATGATGGGCAATAATTTTGGCATCCGGATTAAAACTTAGAGCACTTTCACGGGCTACATTTGCTTTGGATTTGCCCACATGTTCCCGATGGAATAGGAATTGTCGATTTAAATTGCTTAAGTCAATTGTGTCTAGATCAATCTATGCAGTAGACGTAAAGATCATATTATTAACGAGTTCTTTAAAAATGAAATAATCATATGTGTATCCAATACTTACAATTTCAATATCAAGAAAACCGCTAAGTACCAGATTTTTAAGCACCTCGCAGCCGATGCCACCGGCTCCCACGACAAGAACTTTTGATGACTTAACTAGATCTTGCAAAGTTGCAGGCAATACGCCATCAATTGATGCAGCCATTTCGCAAATAATTGCCTTAATTATTGCAACAAATTGAATCCAAGAAAAAATCGGCGTTAAAATTTGCAAAAGGTGACGCCGGTTAGTGATGGTGCAAAAGACTGGCTGGTTATCGATATATTATTATTATTATCGATAACTTAATTTCAGTCATGCACAGTGGCGCCATATATTTTAGCAACAAAAAGTCATCTCTAGCGTGCTGCTTGTTTTCCCACACTTTGTTATGCCGGGCTTACTTTTTTGTTTACAAAACAAATATTAATAAATAATTAGCAAAGAATCATGAAAATTGCCATAGAAGGATGTGCTCATGGCGAGTTGGAACGTATCTATAACACAATAAAGGGCATTGAGAATGAACAGAAGATTAAAATTGATTTACTTCTATGCTGCGGCGACTTTCAATCCACCAGAAATCTGAAGGATTTACAAACTATGGCGGTACCAAAAAAGTATCTGGATATTTGCACGTTTTACAAGTAAGCAATGCAACAACACAGTTTCGTATGATATCGCACTCACTGCGCCATCTCTGTCATTCTCCAGATACTACAGTGGGGAACTAGTTGCTCCTGTGCTGACCATTTTTATTGGCGGTAACCACGAAGCTTCCAATTATCTACAAGAGTTACCTTACGGTGGATGGGTAGCACCCAATATATACTATCTTGGCTATGCTGGGGTGGTGCAAGTTAATGGCCTTCGCATAGCTGGCATCAGTGGCATTTACAAAGGCCACGATTTCCTAAGGGGTCACCATGAATTTCCACCCTATACGGAGAGCACTTGCCGGAGTGTCTATCACGTGCGGCAATTGGAGGTGTTTCGACTAAAACAGTTGTCGGGAAAGGTGGATATTTTCATGTCACATGATTGGCCCACCGGCATTTATGAATACGGCAACAAGGAGCATCTCTTGAAAAGAAAACCTTTCTTTGCAGACGACATGGAAACTGGCAAACTAGGTAGTGTGCCGCTTGAAGAATTGCTAAAGGCAGTAAGGCCGGATTATTGGTTTGCAGCGCACTTACATTGTAAATTTGCCGCTTTGGTGCCGCATCAGCCTAAACAAACCTCTTGCTCCTCATCCAGCAGTAGCGATAGTGAAGATGATTATGACGATGCCAGAGATATTCCGTCTACTCCCAAAACGCCTGTGGCCACAACAAAATTCTTAGCTTTGGACAAATGTCTGCCTAGACGTGGTTTTCTTCAAGTTCTTGATCTACCAAGCAACCCTATAGAGGGTAAACCTCATTTAGAATATGACCCAGAATGGTTGTCTATACTCCTTACCACGAATCATTTGATTTCAGTCAAGGAAAATTATTACTATTTGCCTGGTAAGAAGGCTGGAGAGCTAACAGAACGCTTTAACTTTACACCCACTCCAGAAGAATTGGCCATAATCCATGAGAAATTTAGCAGTCTAAGAATACCTGAGAATTTCCAAATTACTTCTAAGGCTTACGATCCTTTGGAGCAATCGAATTATAAACAAATGTATATAGAACAACCTACACCTCAGCTAAATCCTCAATGCAATGAATTTTGTGCCCTTTTGGGCATAGATGATCCTCTTTGCTTAGCTCTTCTGGCCAATGGTAAGCAATTACCATCCATGATTGAATTCGAAAAGGAAGAAGAACGGCATGAGCAACCAATCAATGAAATTATAGAATTAGAAGAAACTAAAGGCGATTCAATAGTTGCACCATCGAAAAGGAAATTTAATTTAAATTTGCCAGCACCCACAGTAGCCGATAATAACGAAATGGACGAAGAGAAAGCAAATGTCGATAAGATTGTCATAGATTTGCCCGATGAGACAAAGATTGATGAACTTGTTCTAAATTTTTCTCCGGACAAGCCAAAGGATGAGGCGCTACCTGCTGCGCTTGGTAGTCCCAAAAAATTTAAAAGAAGAAATCAAAGTATTTATCAAAACGAAGATAACGATTAATGTGATTAGTTAAAAATATTGTAAAAAGATGAACAATTCAATTTTATGTTTTACTGAACATAAATTGTACACAAATAATACCTTAAACCAGATATTTCAACTGAAACTTTAATTCGTAAATTAGTTTTAAGCTGCACAAATCGACAAATCCACCTTGAATTTTGTGCAATATAATGAACAGTCTTTAAAATTTCTTGATATTTATCTTTTCAAAGTACAAACCCTACTCATGTTGACAACAAAAAAGAAAACCCAGGAGCAGAAAATAAACGTACATACTAACCTAAGGAAGTAATTGATTGATTTATATAATTGAACATTTAAATAAAAAAAAAAGAGGCAAATTTCTTTTTTTTATTTAAATAACACAGAAAATGCTTGGCAATTATCGCCTAATTTTTTTTCTTGCAGATATTAAATAAGTTAAACAAGATACAAAAAAAAGTGAATATTAGATTTAAATGGATTTCCATGATAAATATTACTGTATTTTGGAGGCATGCCCTTGTCCTTAGGCGGTTGTACCGCCACCTCCTCCTCCTGCATCGCCGCCTGTTCCTCCTCCTGGATACGCTTCGGCGGCACAACGAAAACCACAGGCCAGTATCGTCTCAGGCGTATCGAGCATATCACAATAGTAACTGAGGGGCGAAGGTATGCAATGCAATTGCACCTCATTGCCATCCAATATTTTGGAGCGATAAAAGCGGCAACGACGTGGCCCATATAAGGGGATATTGGCATCATAGGGTGGGCTAAGGATATCAAAAAATGCTGCCACTCCATTACCGCCTGGGGTGACGGATTGTGTGATCTGATGATAGTTTCGTTTGCGCGGCGTAAGCAAAACTGTGGGTGATTCCACTGAGGCTAGGCAGGGTGGCTCAGCTAATACCCTTACCACAGAGGGATTCTTTTCATAGGTCAACGGCTCATGAGGTTCCAATTGCTGGGAATAGCTTTGAATATGCAATTGACCCCAAATCACACGTAGAAGGCCATACATCATGGGATGGTCATGTAGGGGAATGGAACTGCTGGCACGCACAATGAAGAGGCTCATGGAGAACCGTTCATCCTCAAAGATATGCATATATGTGCAAGGAGCACGTCCAACATTGCCAATTGCAGCATTGCGAAACAGTTCCTCCTTGAGATCCAAATCACGGTATGTGAGTTCATCTGTCAGAAGCTTCAATTGCTGCAGATTTGCCTGAAAGCTGTTGTGATTAGCTCGGTCGAATGTCTTAAAGGCCTGACGCAGCACATTAATAAAGTGTGCGGTCATTTTTTTTATCAGCCGAGGCCCTAACTGACAATCGCTTTCTTCTCGCCAGAGAAAATCAAAATCCACAGATAAACAAAATACACTTAAGTCGAAGCCAGCCGTTTACAATAGTGATGGGCAATAACACGGCTGAACGAAGTCACAGTTAATGTTCCGTGACAGGAAATAATATTGAACCTCAGAAGTCACGGTTGCAAACCGTTTGTCTGTAATCGTTATTAAGTGTTGGTAAAGATAGGAGGGAATTTATGTCAATAATTGAATGTGGTTTAACTTTCTATACTTTATTTAAGTTTTAACAAAATGCCAAGCCTTTTATGTTCAGAACCCCCTTTCTTTCGACTGAGTGGCATGAGTCAATATCCAAGATTTATAATCGCGCTTCTTCATGGACATTTGCTTGTGGCGCGGATGCGTTGGACAGATGACATAACCGCGCTCCTGTCGCACAACTATGTAGCAATCTTTGCAACGTCTCTTGAGACGTCCTTTCACCTTAAAGCCGGCTACTTGCTGTAAAAGGCTGTTGAAAGGCAACAATAATCCTCCAAGGCCTCCTGTTGTGGGAGGAGCCAGTTGGTTGCTTTTACTGTTGTTGATATTGATGTGGGTGGAAATGACTGCCGGTCGGGTTAACATGTGGAAGCGACAAGTGGCATTCACACTCTGCCACAAACGGCAACTATGATGCAGCAATTTGCTGGAGAATGACATCTAAAATATTAAAGTTTTCATTTAAATTAGGCAAAAGAAAAATAAAACAACAGATACCTCGCCGTTCAGCTGTGATAAGTAATTAGAGATGTGCACATGAGCAGTGGTGTTGGGCAACACAAAAATCAAACGATAGTCCGCCTTAACTTCACCCGCAATGAAAATAACGTTCATCACTAAAATAAGTGCTGTACTGAAATTTCTTTCTTGGCGCTAAATTTAAATACTCCTAACAAACCAATTAACAATAAAATCTGTAGAATCAAGAAAACAATTTTTTAATATTTCTAAATTATTTAGAAACGTGATTTAAAAAAAACATTTTTCATTTTGTGTATATTTAAAACAAAATTGTTGAACTTCAAAAATTTTAAGTTTTTTTCTTTTTGTTTATTTTCAAAAATATCGATCCATCTAGTACAACTATATACGTGTATATATATATATATATATATATGTGTGTATGGTGTGCATGTGTGTATATAAAGTGAAATGCTCTGTGTCGAATTCTAATTCTCTCTGCTTTGTGAGAAATGAGAAAGGTAGGTTAGGAGTTATAATGACATTTTTAGGGGACTTTGGGACTCATTTTATGAGAATTTTTTTACATTTTACAATGATTTACATATGGACTTTGCAACTTAAAAGTTATTATCGTAACAGTTTTAAAGTAGTTGCTCGAAAAAAAGTGTTCTTTTAGTGACTCTGGTCCGTCTGTATACCCTTGCAGAGGGTACTACCATGCTTAGCAAGGAGATTTCTTTTAAGCCATAACTAATCTTCTCATTATTGCCACTGGCGAACTAATTTTGTTACATTTTTCAAAGGAATGTATCCCTAGAAAAAAGATCAATCAAATTTGATTAACTAACTAGTTTATTGTTAGGAGATTTTGAGAGGATCAAATTTAGTATCAAGGGGTTTTAAAATAGCCTCGATCCGACCAGATCCAGATCGGGCTAGTCTATCATATACATACAAATATATTCTTATTGATAAGTTTTTGGTATATTATCTAAGTTCTTGAAATTGCATGCCGAGCGTGAAAGAGAAAGTGACTTGAATACCGTAAAGCATCAAAGTCAGAAAAATGCTAGAATATATAGTGCAATGTATATATATATATATGTGTATATAGCTTTTTCGACTATCCGAAGTAATCCTACAGGTGCGTGTGTGTACATTTAATACCCTTGCAACAAGAACAAACACATTATTAAAAAAATATGTCTCAAAGGCGATATCATTTACGACTGTACATACAAATTGATTTCTCAATTTAAAAAAAAAAAAAAATAATTGCCTTTTACTAGATACAGCTCGATACCGATGCAATCGGATTAGTGCATTGTAATATGCATAGCTTCTATAGGAACGATAGATCCAAATAAAAATTGTTCTATTGGGAAAAGCCTTTCACTGTATAAGTATAGCTGATCGGTCCAGATGAAAATTTACAAGGGTATACAAACTTTGACCCGGCCGAAGTTATTCCGGCCATTTTGTCGTTTTCTCTTTGTGTTTTCTTTGTTTTTACTTTTCTATATCTATAAAATAAATATAATATGTATATATTTTGCAGCATGCTTTGCGTATTGTTTCTTTGTACAGTAGAATGTACGAAAATCCAGAGAATGCCTTAACAGCCATTTAACATTTCGTAGTTTTTGTTTTTTTTTTGTTTTTTTTTATGTTTTATCGTTTGTGTGGAAAGAATTATGAGAAAAAACAATCAATCAAGTCAAAAATCAAACCAAGTCTCGTTGTACGTGTAGTAGTAGTTGTTGTTGTTGTTATTGGTGTTAAATTATCGCCAAAGTTCTCAGTTAAGAGCCAAATTTGAATGAAGTGGGCACAGTGGTTTGGGGAAAGGCAAAGCCACCCTGCTTTTCAATCAATTTTGATTCCTTGGCAGCTTTACGCTGATCAGCAGTGACAACAACATCCTGCAGAGCCTTAGCCTGCTCTGGTGTCAGATTAGAGGTAAGTAACGCATACCAGGCCTGATCTTGGGCGGAAAGTGCTAAAGAGAAAAATAAAATAAACGAAACACATAATAAAATCAATTTCAAATGATCCTATATGTATGTATATATGTGTGTATATATGTGTGTATATATGTATATATACACACATATATGTATGTATATATGTGTATGATTTTTTTTTACCTGTGATAACCTCCTTAAATGTCCAATATTCATCAATGGCAGAGTCATTTTCTTCATCGTCAATTGGCGTTGTAAATGTCTCAAGACCAGTTTCATTTAGATCACCCAAAGACTCTTCGGCCTCATCATTAGAATCCTCATCATCATCTTTCAGTTCGGCCTTAATCTCGAAACCAGATTCGGCACCCTTCGCTTTGGCGAATTCTGCCAAATTATCTAAATAATTTGCAGCCATTTCATCCATATCATCTTCATCACTGGATAGTGCTTCTGCAAATTTATATTCGTATATATTTATTTAAATAATTCACTAAAATGATCAATATTTAATATAGGGTTTTTTGTTTGCTCACCCTCGCAGTCATCACCATCTTCTTCTTTCTCCTCTTCCTCCTCCTCTTGTGCTCTGGATTCGTAAGCACGCTTCAGACCATCGAAAAGTAGAATCAGTGAGGGCACTATCTTTGGGGCAACTTCGCTCAGTACTTGAGGCTTTGCATCACCCAATGAGATAAGCGTACACAGACCCAGAACACACAGTTTGCGATCATGAATGCTGAAATTGGATAACAAAAAATTATAGCGTAAAGCTTTTACAATAGTTTCTAACTTACCCGAGGAAACAATCCGTATCGTGTAGCCATTGTTTAATGAAATGCGATATAATTGGCTCATTATTTTGCTGTGACATCTTATCCAAAATGGATAATAACAATTGGGGATTATAGTAGAGTGCCGCAATGACAACTTGGAGGCACATGGTGCGCAATTCGGAAGATAGAACTTCTCGCGTCAAGCGCGATAGAGCTAATTCAACAAACATATGTATAACAGAATCAATTTGTCCTTTGCACTGCAAAATTATGACTTCCATTATTTTGGCGGCATGGCATTCAGGATCCTCACCAGGCGAGCCATTCAACATCTGTTTTGGCATAAAAATATATATATTGGTTTATGATGATGATTCTTTTTTTTTTTTTTTGGGTTGCCTTACGGTTTTGCACATATCCAAAATTGCCAGCAAACGATTGGGATTAGAAAGAAACGCTGGTGTATCCACTGTCACATAGTTATGTAATGCTGGCATTATGTCAATAAAATAATCGAGTCCATCTTTTTTGAAAACCTGATAGATTAATTCCAACATTTGCCACATTTCGGGTGAAATGGATTTAGAAGTTAAATCATAGACCAAAGAAAATGTTTCTTCGTAGAAATCTGCAAAACAAACAACAAAAACAAAAGACAAAAAAAAAATAACGTCATTAATTTAAGAAATCTTCGGGGGTAAAGTGATTCAAACTTACCTGTGATATTGTGTTGGAATATATGACCCACCACATTAATGACAATTGGATGCAAGTTGATAAGAACATTAGGATGTTCCTCCATTACACTCAATAGGGTTTCTATGGTATTC
Organism: Drosophila insularis; assembly: GCA_018903935.1. Lineage (NCBI taxonomy): Eukaryota > Metazoa > Arthropoda > Insecta > Diptera > Drosophilidae > Drosophila > Drosophila insularis. Next base: position 1,259,426 of record JAEIFP010000150.1, on the reverse strand, counting down.
AATAGACCCATAGCTGTGATTGCCTTCTCATCGGAACCCTCCTCAGATTCCAAAACTTGACTAAATGTCGTTGCTAAATGCTGACAGATTTCGGTAGCGACAGGCAACAATTGTTCGGTAAATGTGCATACGATCTTTTGCATGACATTCGTTAAATCCTCATTTTCGGTCTCTCTGATAATAGTCAATAGTTCCTTGGTGATTTCCTTAATTTGTCCTTCAACATATTCGGGTGCCTTCTCCTGAGACGATAGGAACATTTGCAGGCCAATGGCCGCTTCAACTTTCACTGGCAACTCGTTATCCGTTAACAAAGCATTGGTTGTCAAACGCATAATTTCGCGTAGAACTTCGGGATTCTTGATTTGGACATCGCAGAAGTAGTGTAGGACCCAACACGCTCGTGCCCTTAAATGTCCAGCCGGATTTTGGAATTCCGGAAACACATAGGTGGTTAGCATCGATTCAACTTGATCCCGATACAGAGTCTTTTTCAATAGAAGCTCCGCCAATGTACCGATCATATGGAGGGCGCCATCTTTTTGCTTATTATCCGCATTTGGTGACGTAATCACTTGCATTATCGTACTCATGGCCTTGGGCAGGATACCCTTGCGTTTCTTACAAGCCGAATGCAGTAGAGATTGTGCCGCCGGCACGGGTGTCGCATAATCTTCGAATATATCGAATTTCAAGCGTATATACTCATATGGATCACTTTCCCATAGCTCTTGATCGGAATCAGTGAATGACATAACTGGAAATATCACATCCTGGATAACAGCTACCATATGGGGTTTAATTAGCTTCCACGTATATGCATGACTCACACTAGAAAGTAAATAATTAACATGGAATTCGATTAATCATATTCAAATTCAATATCTCGAATAAATAGAAACCTACGCATTTTTCAAATAATTGAGTACATCGGTAAGGACACGTGGCGAGACATAGACCCGATTGCGATATTGATCTAGAATTTTTAATAGAACCTCCAAGACACCTTGGCTAAATGTTGGTAAATACCATTCGGCGAATTTTTGATATTTTTCGCTAACAACATTTCCAGGACTGCCATAACTATAAAAGTACAGATAAGATAAGTTTTAATGTATAAGTAAAATGAATTATTCCACTCACCGTTCAAACATTCGAACCATAATATGTAGAGCCCATTTTTTGACCTTCCAATGGGGAAATTCGGTACGCTCATCGTCCTCCAAATGCGAACAATCTGGTACAGGACGATCGGCTATCTGACGGCATACTTCCATCCATTGTGAGAATACCTCTTTGGTTATCAAATCCAATGGTAAACTATATTGTGTCAATGCATAATAGATTTTGAGTATTTGTTTTTGCAGTAGCACCGTCTGTTCCGTTTGCTGCTCCTGGCTGGTCAATAAACGCACTAGCTGATATATCATGGGCAATAGCAAATTCATTGCCTCATTCAATGGGGTACGCTCCTCGGATCGTTTGTATTCATAGGTTTTGACCAATTGATACATAGTAACAAAGGCACCATTCCAACCATTCACATCGGGATTTTGCAAATATATGCTTATATTATCAACCACTTGTGGCCATCTTCCAGGGAAATCTACCTTAATTATGTGATTAACGCACACAGAGAGTTGAACTCTAAGTAAAAGAAAATGAGTAAATTGAATCGACTATCAATATATAAATTTAAGCAATTTACTCCTCACCTAATTAATTCAGGGGCATGAACAATCGCATCTACAATGGAACCACGTATCATGGCCCGGTCCTGTTCGTGTATGGAGAATGGTATCGGTTCGCCTGGCTTTGCCTCATGATCCGACCAGCTGCTATTGATCAAATTCTTTAAATAGACAGCAGCAGCTTGACGTACTGGCTGCTCCAATGTGTTCTGCATAACAATTTGCAATATGGTCGGCACAAATCCAATGATTTTGTGTATCTAGAGAGAGAGGGATAGATGTTATGCCGAGAGAGAAATAAAAGTCTAAATAGATATTTGTATGTTTACACAGCTGGAGAAATTGTAAGTGGAGAAGCTTGGTGTGGGTGGAGAGGAGGATTTTAGCCAAAAAGATTCAAATAACAACAAAATAAACAGCACGTGGTGGGAGGGGTGAGAGTTGGGTCGGGTCAGGTGTTTTCGAACTCATTTAAATTCATAACACAATCCCAGAATCATAGCCCAAAAGCCCCATCGACCACGACCGCGGCGACAATTTTCTATAAATGCTGATAAAGTTAATTAACCATTTGAAGAAAAAAAAAAAAAGGGAAGGGCGGACAACGATTGGCTATGGCTAAGCTGAGTCAATGCTTTGCCAGAACAGTGACACAAAAACAATTGGTTAATTGTTTAAATTCCTAATGAAAATTCCACTCTTTGGTCTAGGCTAATTAAAATTGTTGACGAATGATCTCATCAGTTATAATATGATAGGGTTAAATCAAAAAGATTTTGACTAGAAAGCTTAATTAAAGGGTAACTAAATAATTCTAATAATTTAGGGCCACAGTGCACACACACCCACACACATACACGTACATATGCATAAAAATTGCAACAGTAAAAGTAGTCATAATGCCCTTCTCCCACTCCCTTTCTAGCGCTCCATTGTTGGCTCTCTCATTTCTCTGGTCATTTCTCGGTCTTAGCCCGCCGCCGCCAGATACTTGTTGCCGCAAAACTTTTTCTCTCTACCCCCCCGCCCGCCAGCGTGTGGATTCCCACTTCAAATGAATTTTGTATCAAAAACGAAAGAGTGAGAGTGAAAGAGAGAGATAGTAGTAGGTAGGTTAAAAGCGAACAATTAAAAAAAAGCACATGGTTTTGGTCAACGAGATGATGGCGCCACCTCAGAAACCGCAACTTTCCAGCTGAGCTTGTGGGCGGGCTAGCGAGATGAGGGTTAGGTGAGTGTGTGCGTGCTTGCCTGTGTGGGTAAGAATGCATTTCAACTAAGAATCTGTATTGCACTTACTTGGGCCAATTGATCCTCGGCAGCCTTCCTTTGTTCAGGATTTGGATCTATCGTTGCACGCAACAGTTCCGTAAGTTTTTGTACCTCCATTTTTTAATTTGTCGTTTTAGTCGTTTTTGTTCTCTCTCTCTCTGACACACGCGTTGTTCTCTTTTTTGATACCGTCTTGGGCACAGTACACACGTTTCGCCGGTCACAGTACACACGCACCTTCAATTCTGACCACCAGTACGACTGAGTACACACCCTCTAAACGATCTCTAGATATTATTGCAGGTGAATAATATTTTAGAAGACATGCAAAACCAATAAGGAAAAAAACGTGGAAAAACAAGCAGCGCCACACCGCCGAACTTTGCCGAAGCTTTATCGATATATCGATAAATTGTGAAATTGCGCCTGTGAATGCCGCAAAAATGAATATTTTATTAGTTCTTTAAAGTCACTGTATTTTAATTATAAGAATATACTGGGAAACCCACTAAACAATAAAATTATCTGAGAAATCCAATTTAAATTCTGACCGTTTAAATATTTATGCATTGATCTGCACATAAAATTAAAAGAAAAGTATATAAGACAAGTAAAAGTCACAGTTTAAATTAAATAGTTCTAAAGTTTGTATAGATAAGAATTATAATTAGAATTATAATATTGGCTTACGTAGATAAAGTCCATAGTAATTATCTTTAACATTTAATGTTTTAGTTTTATCAGTATTTCATTTATTCAACTAGTTCTAAGAACTAGTTCTGAGGCTCTTTTCGCATTAAAAGCAACTCTGGAACCCAATTGCATATAAGGTATGAGTGTGTGTGTGTGTGTGACAAAGAGCAAAAGCAAAGTGACACATCGCGGAGGTGTGGTTGAAAATTTGTAAAGTTTTAGTGTTTATCAGCAAGGGAACACATTTGAATTAGTGTTAAATATAAGCTTAAAGTGACAAATTAATTAAATTGCAATACAATATCATATAAAGCAACAGCAAAGACTATGGCAGGCAGGCTACCGGCATGCGTAATTGACGTTGGAACCGGGTAAGTTTTTTTTGGCCCCCCACACCGCCTTAAACAGACCCCGCCCCCCTGTTAGATGTTGCAAAAAAGAATGACGGAAAGAAAATAAAATGGGGGAATGGAATCGAAAATCAAGTAGCCGTCTAATCACTCAAATGTTGTTTTTGTCACAGCTACACCAAGTTGGGATTCGCTGGCAACAAGGAGCCCCAGTTCATTATACCCTCGGCCATAGCCATTAAGGAATCGGCTCGAGTTGGTGACACCAATACGCGACGCATCACAAAAGGTATTGAAGACTTAGATTTCTTTATTGGTGATGAAGCCTTCGATGCCACTGGCTATTCGATTAAGGTATGGTATTTTAGATTTGCCTAATAATCTTTACGTAAATGTCGCTAATTTCTGTTTTTATCTTTCTCTATTTCCAAATTGCTTGTAGTATCCCGTACGTCATGGCCTTGTGGAGGATTGGGACTTAATGGAACGCTTCTTGGAACAGTGCGTCTTTAAGTATTTGCGCGCTGAACCGGAGGATCATTATTTCCTGCTGACTGAACCGCCACTAAATACGCCAGAGAATCGTGAATATACGGCTGAAATAATGTTCGAGACTTTCAATGTTCCTGGCCTGTATATAGCCGTACAGGCTGTTCTCGCTTTGGCAGCCAGTTGGGCCTCCAGAGTTGAGGAGCGCACTCTAACAGGCATTGTTGTGGATAGTGGAGATGGAGTGACGCATGTTATACCCGTGGTAAGCAGCAGTAGCAGCATATCTTATCAGCATTATTTTATACATATATACTCGTTGAAGTATGTACAGTAAGCACTTGCTCAGAAAGAAGAGGGAAAGTATTTGGAATTTAGATAATCATTGTCACTTCCTATATAGTATGAAACTGCATCGTCAGTAAAAATGTCATTGAATCTTGTAGTTAAATATTAATTTAGATTTGACCTCATTCCTATTCTATTCTTTCGTTTTTCTTCTTGTTTTTGTTATTTCTCGTTTTTGCTTATCGTTATCAGACTTTTAAATATTTTCTTTTTCTTTTTGAATTTCTGCTTCTTACAGGCCGACGGCTATGTGATTGGATCTTGCATTAAGCATATACCGATTGCCGGACGCAATATTACGTCGTTTATTCAAAGTTTATTGCGTGAACGTGAAGTGGGCATACCACCCGAACAGAGTCTGGAAACTGCCAAAGCGATCAAAGAGAAACATTGCTACATTTGTCCAGATATTGCCAAAGAGTTTGCCAAGTACGATGCGGAACCAAATCGATGGATACGCAATTATGTTGGTGCTAATACGGTCACAAAACAATCATTCCAAGTTGATGTCGGCTATGAAAGATTTTTAGGACCTGAAATATTCTTTCATCCGGAATTTTCGAATCCCGATTTTACCATTCCACTATCGGAAATTGTTGATAATGTTATACAAAATTGCCCAATCGATGTGAGGCGTCCATTGTATAATAATATTGTACTAAGTGGTGGATCCACAATGTTTAAGGATTTCGGAAGACGTTTGCAACGTGACATTAAGCGTTCGGTGGACACACGTTTACGTATTAGCGAGAATTTGTCCGAGGGACGCATTAAGGTTTGACTCTTGAATATGACTCATTGTTGGACCTGTTCAGATTGATTAATCATTTTTGTTTTCTTTAGCCAAAACCTATTGATGTCAAAGTGATTACGCATCCCATGCAGCGATACGCCGTGTGGTTTGGTGGCAGTATGTTGGCCTCAACGGTTTGTATAGACTTGAAATCTTTTGGAGAATTATTTGATTAATTAATTAATTTGTAAATTTTCAGCCGGAATTTTATCAAGTCTGTCACACGAAGGCTGCCTATGAGGAATATGGTCCCAGCATTTGCCGTCACAATCCTGTTTTTGGTACCATGACATAATTGGATCCTGGATCGGATTACAAAAGCGCGTTTCCATTATCTATTTATCATCTGATCTGCCTGTCCAATTCTGCGTTTATTTTTGATTATTTTCGAACAACAAAATTTCATGTTTTTTTTCGATGTATTATTATTATTATTACCGCTACCCGCCCCTAACAAGCTAAAGTATTTTTTGTCTAGGCATTTAATTTAATGTTTAGTCTAAAATCCCAAACAAAAAGAGAAAAAAGGATTAAAAATTGGCCAAATGTTTTTTTTATACATTTTATGTTTCTTCTGTGTGATGATTTTGTTAAGCAAAAAAAACAAAAAAAAAAAAAGAAAACAAAAATAGTTCTAATATGCCAGTTGAACTTTTCCTATAAGGTGCATTATTTTTTACATTTTTTTTAGACACCACACACACAAACACCACACAACACACCCAGAATAATTGCCCCCGCTCTAAACACAACAAAAATTGTACTTGTCATCGTAATATTACAACAACTGAAGAAATATTGATGAGAAAAGTAATGAAAATGAAAAAATCTGTTTGTTATATTGATAAGCGTAATAATTGAAAAGGCATTAATTAAATCAATAAACCAATAAATAAAAAAAAGTACTTTCGTTAAGCCCAAAACGAAAATATATACATATCTATTTGGTATTAAACATTTTAATGAAAATTTGATCAGATAAACCTGAACCTAATAATTTGAAATCCATGTAAAATTTAGTAGGTATATTAAATGAAAATATGAAGCAAATCGGAAATACTACGAAGACTACGTTAGATGTATGTATGTATATATCGTTTTAATGGTGAGATCTTTCTTACTTTCATATCCAATCGGCAAATAATATTTTCTATCATGATGTTCAGATAATACACAGATCCATATTTTGTTCATTAAAGCTTCATACATGGAAATTTTTATTACTTCAAATTGAAAAATAAGTTTTCTAAACACGTACTATATATTATATACATACAGTATAAATTTGTTTTGTGACGTGGGTGTGGTGGCGATTATAGCAGATCAATGATGTATATATGTATGTATATTAAAGCGTATTGTGTCGTCAACATTTTTTTAATCCACATAGTCACTAGATCCCTCTTCCTCATCATCTTCTTCGTCACTGGCCATATCCTGTGTCCTAAATTGCTCAAAACGGAAATGTTGTAAAAACTCGCGCATAGCATCCATCATTTGGTTCAAAGATTGGTGTAGTCCCGCTTCTATAATTAATATAATTGATAATATTACGCCACAGGGAAAACACATAATAACAATTATAATTATTGTTTGGTTTGTTTTTGCAGTTTATCCCAATGAATGAAAACTTGCACGATACCGCAAATGTTATGAACTATTAATGTCTACCTTCAACTGCATTAGCAGTGGGAGCATTTGGTTGACCTGCAGCTGCAACTACTTCAAGTGCGGCTTCGGCAGCCTCTATTCCTTCAACAGCTGCTGCCGCATATTCAATTTCTGCATTGAGGCGATCTTGTAGAAACTGCTGCAAATTGAATGATGGCAACAAAGACTGGAAAAATGTGGATACAGTATTGGTTGTGGTTGCAGGGCTGCTGTCCGCCGATATCGGTGGTTTCCTTCAATAAGCAAATAAAAATGTTAGGGACACAAGCTCATCTTCTCTCCATCCATAACGCACCTATTATAGGAATTTATACTTTCCTCTGGCGGCAATGGATCATAGGTCATGATGGCATGTTTCTCCTTAGAAATGAACACTGCCAATGGGACTTTCTCTTTGAAATCGGACAGTATAACATGACGTAGAATGGGTCGTGGTGGCGTGCCAGCATAGCGATGTACACGTTTATTCTGATAATCCTTAATCAATGGGTCTTTGTTATTAATGCGATCGAGTACAACGTTCACATTGGACTCCAGCCAAGGTAGCAAATCGTTTTGACGCCAAACAACGCGAGCACGACATATATAAAGACACACTAGCTGATTTAGAGCTGGCGATTGTCTGCAAAACAAAAGTTTTACAAATGTAAGTGTAGATTTAAAAATTTTGAAGGAAACTTACTTGCCCGCACCATCGGCAAAGAAATAAGACGAAGCCAACACACGTTTGTCCGCCTGCACGGACATCTCATCAAGCAGGGGTCTCAAGACACCCGGAAACATAAGCAAAGCATATTGTAATGCCTCATTGGAACGCTCGCAAGCCCCATGGAGCATATATAATGCCAATGCATAAGAGTAAGCCATATTGGGTAATTGCGATAGATTCCTGATATCATTATACTCATTATAGAACTCCAGCAGCCAAGCAAACTGTTTACTTCTTAGGGCATAATAATCAATGACCAAGATGACAGCCAATGGATCGGCATTTGGGTGAAGACTAAGCAACAATTTACTTATCTCAAAGGCAGTGCGTGAACAAGCTCGCTCTTCCAAATATTGTGCATGCTTGAAGAGCACAACATAAAACGATCGATTCTCTTGGTAGTTATAATCCAGACAACAGAGACCCGATGTCAAGCTAAAGTTGATATGAAGTGAAGACTCCAAAAGGTATAAAGCGCGCTCCATAAGTTCCGAAGCGAGGGCATAATCTTCTGTCATCTTGCAGACTTCACTTAACTGGATCAGTGCGTCCACATGGTAAGGACAGCGTTTGATAAGAGTGATCAGAAATTCTGAATCAATGCGCTCCAATGCTGTTAAAAACATTGATTGGATACCCTGATAGTATGCACTATGCTCGAATGTGAACCATTGAAGATTTGCAGCCATTTTGCTGGAGCCGGCTTGCTCTGGAGTAGGTATTAGCCTCATGGTGACGGCATTCCTTGTCAATGGCGGCCATGTATCCTTAGGTGTTACCATATGGGTGGTTTTCAAGGTCACCTTTTGCCGGCCACGTCTATTTCTGGGAGAAATGAAAGAATAGGTTATAGACATAGTTAATTGGGTTGGTCATTACATGTACTTACTGTACTTTAACCACTCGCTTGCCAAACGTTCGCCTCATTTCGTTTTGGGCATTTAAGTGCTTTAGCTCCACATTTAATAAGTTTTTAGGTGGCTGGTGTCTCGCTTCCTGCTCCACTTTCAGTGGTTGTTTCTGTTTGGCTCCTTGCTGCTGCTGTTTGACTTCTTTTTCATGTTTCGCTTGATTAGGCACAACATCACAGACATCAGCCAGCAACGGATTAACTTTTGCATCTTGCTGCTCGTTATCCTCGCTGCTTATATGATTGCCATTCGATTTGGACTTCTTCTTGCGTTTCTTCTTCTTCTTGTTAGTAGCTGAGGTATTGGCATTACTCTGACCGCTTGGAGCTTTTGCTGCCGATGATGGATGTTCTGTCTCGTTGTCATCTTCCTTGAACTCACTCTCCGATAGGCACTCGCCCTGTTGATTCAGCTATTTGGAATTGTTGAGTTGGCATCATCAAGTGGCTCTTAAAATTTCCATTTACTTTTACATATGTGTATGTATTATTTACGTACCAAATCGAATGGATTCAGGTTTGACTTCCTCGCGGCAATCACATGTGGATCCTCCAACTCATCATTATCTGTCAATTCCTCCGACTCTTCGTCTAAGACTAGTTCATTCAGTAGGTCTGCCTCCTTTTGCAGTTTTTTTAACATACGCACAGACATATTGTGTTTGATTTGCTAAAAATTCTTACTTGTATATATTATATATGCTGCCAACAAGGTGGCATCGCTCCGCTTCGCTCTTTTTGTAACAACAAATTAAATCGGAGATGGACTCAACTTTTTAGAGACGACACTTTAACTTTATCGATTATTAAATAAATATGATATTTTTCACTTTACCACCTGCGGTCACACTACAAATTGTTCTTGATCAGTAACCTAATTGCCAGATTGCACCTTATTTCTAGACTCGCGGTAATTAAGTGTTTTGCATTTGCCTTTAAAATGTTGTTCTAAATATTAAATAAATATATAAAGTAAATAATAATGGTAATTGTTTGACATATAAAACCCAGAGAAGTATTTAACTTCTTAACGATGTTTTTGAAATACTCGTATTTGGGCACACTGCGATGCCATTGCTTTTACCGTTGCTTTTCGCGCTTAAGCTTCTTGCTCGCAGTTTCTTATTTTGTAATATCGTGTTTCCTAAATAAGTTTTTATTAACAAATATTTCATTCAATTGAATTTTAATATTCACTTTATTTGTTCCTAGTGTTTTCGCATGTTGTGGCTTCTTTTTCTCAGATAGTGGTAATCTTGCAAGTAACATTCATTTTTTTTTTTTAAGTGAATATGTGTATACATGTGGATATGGTTAAATGCACAAAAGCTGATATAAATTTAATAAATCGGTAAAAGATTTAAACAAACTGTTTTGCTTTACATTCATATGTACATATTTCATTCACACACATGGCGAGCAATGCAAGCTTGATTTTAGGCGCCATTTTTTTTTTGTTTTTGTTAGTGTTTCATTTAAACGGGAGTGCAAGTGCGTAAGAGAGCAGAAGAAAAGCAGAGTATGAATTAATTCTAAATTGGTAAGTCAAACACCGTTAAACGGTTCATTCTTATAATCATATTGTTTACAAATCGTAACGTATTTAGTACTGTATATACATATGGATGTTTGTATAAAAATAATATTTTCCCATTTTCTTTTAAATACAAAAAATTGTTAAAATTTTGAGGTTATATTTGAATTTTTAAATACACAAAAATAATTTTTTATTGTTGGTTGGTTATTTTTTTTTTTTTTGGTGAGATATAGTGTGGATGTTTAGCCAAATGGTGTGAGTACATTGGAATGCAAAATTTTTTTTTTTTTTTAAGTAACGAAAGAAAAAAACTAACATTTGATGATTTGCTCTCTAAATATTGAGCTGGCCAGCGGCAAAGGCGGCAAGAATAGCAGCAAATACGGCTATCATGAAGGCCATTACATAGAAAAATTTACGACCTTTCAACGACGATTCGGCGGGAACAACAGACACTCGCCTAATTGGGTCCTTTTGGTTCAATGTGGTCTTTGCGGCAAGTTGTAGAAACTCCTCCTGCAGGGATTCGTCATCCACCAGCGCAGCAGCACCACCAGTTTGTTGTTTGTCCTCTTGATCGTTTTGGCTTACAGCAGCAGAAGTAGATTCTGGCGGAGAATTTATTTGGGGCAGCGATTGAGCTTCAGATCCACCGCCGGCTTCACGCATTGTTTCTTCCTTGTTGGCCAACATGAAACACTTGAGTTTGGTATCCCATATATCGTCAGGTTTCTGCATCTTCCAAAAGTCCTGTAAATTGGGCATTTCTACACTGGCCAATGCCTCGGCTGCCAGAATAAGAAATTTGTGGCGCTTCTGTTGCATGTCGGGACGTTGGTGAAGCGGCTGCACATAAATTTCCACAGTGACCTGCTCTTTGGGATCCAGAATTCCAATATTGGGACGCACAAAGAACAAGCGAGGAGATGTTGTCTTCATTTTGAATGCAACACGGATACTTTTGCTCGGATTTTTCAAAATCAAAGTTTTCGATATGGTCCTATTGAAGGGTCCTTCGAAAATTAACTCTTGCTCGGGATTCAGTTTAAGCAAAGCGTCCTTTTTTTTGGCCATTGTTATTGTAGTTGTTGGTTGTTTTTTATTTGTCCGTCCTATTTGTTTGTCTGTCTTTTCTTTTCGAAAGTATTGAAACTATATACTGTGCTTTTTGTTACTTATTTTACTTTCTCAGTTTGGGAGCCAAACGATGTGAATGGGTGTAGGTCGAAATCAACAATGAATACACATAAACATCTGAAATCCCATGAAAGAATTATAGGAAATGACAGATAAAACAAAAGCCTACTTTACTCTATCGTTGGGAATGTAAATAATTGACAAAGAACCTAATGTGTTATCGACATATCGTTCCTAGAACGGAACACTTAAGCTCCCAAATAACAGTTGATCCTCTTTATGTAAATAAGGAATATCACTTGACACTGTTTTCACTGGTTGTGAGACTTTAAGCAAAAAGTTTGGACAGAACTGTATGACAACTCATACTTTCATTATCCACATCCCTTTCAGTTGAATTCTCCAAACCCCCCTTCAGAATAATTTACGATATGTTTTCATCAAAATTTGTTTATTGTTTTTATTGAAATTTTTGACGTCGGCTGTTTTTTCGTTTTAGTTTCGTTTTCGGTTTTGGTTACCAAAATATCATACGTCCAGCACTGGGAGCCGTTGCCTTAGCCAGTATTATGCTTGATAGTTCCTCATCTTCCAGATCATTGCTATATACAATTACAATTATATATACATACATATATGAAAACAAATGCAATTAAACTTTTTTTCTTTTATACATATATACAGATTAATATATATATATATATACATATATATTTATTATTGGATGTTGCGTTTGTATAATAAATTACAATGAATGTTGTTGGTATTTTTTCTTCTCCATTTGTATGTGTATTTTGATTTTCTTGTGTTCATGTGCGTGTTGTGTTGTGTTTGCTCCTTAAAGTTGAGTTGAGGTGAATTTGCGCGCGGCGTCTTCTCACCACCCCCATCATGGGTTGAATATTGTGATGAAGTGCGTGGAGCAAGATGTGTGGGGTACTATTTTTTTGTATACATTTTTCTTTTATGTTTTCAAAGGAGTGATGGTGCAGGGGAAGGTGCAGGCACAACAACAATACAACAGTTACAACAAATTGTAGAAGCCAATTTCGCTTTTAAGGTCTACAAATAGAAGAGAAACAAACGAAAATAACATATTTTGAAGAGAAGGAAGAGAATAAAAAAATACCAAAAAAAACAAAAAAAAAATTATTAACAAAAAATGAATGATAAAACAGCGAATTAAACAATTGGAAACAAATAAACACATTGAAACATTAATAACATTTGAATGAACATGCAAAATGATAATTGAACATAGCAAGAAGGCGGTGGGTGGGTGTTTGGTTTTTAGGGGGTTGTGCAAGGGATAGGTCGGGGGCGGGTTGAGGAGCTTTCATAATAATACACATGTTCTTCTTGTTCTTTTACGTTTACAATTTTTTTTATTTGACTTTGTTGTTTTGTTTTCTATATATTTTAGGCGGTATTTAAATATTAAATATTTTTATATAATAATATTGCAATTAAAAAAAAAGAACCTTAAAAAAATCTCTTCGGTTTTTTTTTAAATTAAATATTGTACAGCGATTTTTGTTTTTGTTTGTAAATTTGTCATATTTAAATATCACTAAGAAATAGTGTTTTTTTTCTTGTTCACTTTTGTTTTTCTTTTTCGATTTTAAGACACTTTTTTTCGAGGGGGGGACGGTTACAAGCAGGGCTGCACAACAATACTCAAACTGCTTGTGTCATATGCGCGCACTGCTTGCTTCCTGCTACTCGAGTTTCTATTTATAAAGCGAATTCTAACAAAGCGAAAATCTTGGAATTAAACACATTGAACAAGTATATCTATATATGTATGTATATAAAGAGAAATATTTCATTTCTCCTCAGCAAGCAGTGCGCCATTCATTTTGAAGCAGCCCTGGTTACAAGGTTTTTTTCTTTTAAATATAATTTTGAAGATTTACAAAAAAAAAAGACTTAAAAATTTTGTTTTATAATTATGAATCATAAATATTGATATACATACAATATATATATTAATATGTATTGTTTGGATATTGGATATATAGTATAAAGTTGAATGGTGTTTTGTTTGTTGCATATTTTTGTTTTTTGTTTTTGTATTTTTTATTTTTGTTTGATAAATTCGAAAAATTGAACAAAAAAGATTTTTCTTCTCTTATTTTGACAATCTAATCACAAGGCAAATAGATTCCTTTCGACTATATACATAAGTGACGTGATAGAGGCAGACGGAAAGAGAAAGAAAAAAAGGAAAGAAAAGGAGGAGAAAGAAAGAAAGCTCAGCTCTGGTCAGAGCGTGGGCGGGGTCGTGGGGTTTTTTTTTTTTTTTTGAGGGGCAGGGGCAGGCAACGCAGGCGAGTTTTAGTGAAAACAACGAGTTACTTGTAAAAATAATTATAGCGAACCAGCACCAGATCGAGTTATATATAACTTATAGAGAGAGAGAAAGAGAGAGAGAGACATTGGATGAATGAACTGACTGCATGATTGTCTGTGTGCAATAATTTTATACTACGGCCAAGCCGCAGATTTAATACACTTTTGGCAATGACAAATTAAATTTGGATCAGATATACATATATTCTATATATCTATCTATTTATTGATTGATTTTGCTCATATTGGCATTGCAAAAGGCAGATAATGAGATTCGATTTGAATTGTTTTAACGTTAATATATGTGTGTGTGTGTGTGTGTATGTGCATGTTGGATTGATGATGGTAGTAAAATGTAACGAGTAGCGAGTAACGAGTAACAGGCACTTAACTAATTAAATGAGAAAGAGAGAGAGAGAGATATAGAGAGCGATAATAGAAATAGAAAGCAGCGGGAGCGTTTTATATCATCCTTTCGCTTTGGTGGTTTGTTTTTTTTTTTAGATTTGGCTTACTTTTTAATCAGCGAGCGTACTTTTTTCATCGTACGATTAAAGATCGTCTTGTTATTGGTGTTGTTGCTGTTGTTGGCACTGGCATTCGAGCCAAGAGATGAATTGGAAGTCTTATTGCTGTTCAAACTATTGCCACGATGCACATGTGCCGAGGCCCTCTGCTGATTGCCATGCTGCAACGATCGCTGCAGCTGCTGCTGATCCTCCTCCTCACGCTGCTGCTGTTGATCCTCACTTTCCGTAGAGCTAACACCATCAGGACTTTGTCGCTTCAGCGTTGGTAATGCCGGTGGCGGGCCTCTTGCTGGTCTCTCCGGTGTTGGCGATTTCGATGATAATGATGAGGATGCTGTAGTAGTAGTAGTATCTCGCCATGTAGCAGTATCTGCCATTGGCATGGACAAGTTTTGCAAACTTTGAGTCTCATCGACTGGCTCGTTAATGTTTGGCTCGGCACGTATATTCAGCTCGGCCAGTGTTTGTTTCGACAATATGTGATCCAAACTACGCGATTTGCGATGCTGTTGCACATTCGATGATGATTTCTCTCGCCTCTGTACCGTGGCTCTGCCTTGCTGATCCTGCTGCTGCTGCTGCTGTTCCTCCTCCTCCTCTGGTTGTAGAGTATCGGTACTCGCTTTTGAACAACTGGCAAATGTAAGTGCTTCACTACCCGCCGTAACTAAGGCAGCTGCTGCCGCAATACGTTGATCTGGCGTGGTTAATGCACCTTCTTGTTGTTGTTGTTGGTGGCTATCGAGTAGACCATCGACACTATGGGCACGATATGATGTATCCATGCCATTTTTGAGTCCCGCCAGCCCTGCAGCAGAACTTCTACGCGGTGGCAGATATGATAATGGCATCATATTCTGCATGGAGGCTGAACCGGCGCTAGATTTATGCAACAGGGCCGCTTGCTGTGTGCGATATGGTGGCAATATGTTATGATGGCTGCTATTATGAGGACGCCGGCCATAGCTGACCAATTGCGAGGTGCTGCCGGTGGTGCCACGTTGACGATTGCCGCTGGGTGCTGGGGATTGCCGGTATCTATTTGCCTGGTGATTAGCTGCCGATGGTTTTTTGTAAGGGGGGAGCGGGTCAACAACATTTTTAGGTGTGGATTGGATTGAATTGAATTTGAATTTTTCATTTAACGGAAATATTATAAGTATATAGGGATATATAAATAAATATATATAAAAATTAGTAATCTTACTGAATGCACTTGCAGTTTGGTTTTAAGAAAATTTCAAAGTTCACAGATTGTTTTTTACGGACCTAACGGAAAACGGATCAAATGATGAAAACTGCAAGAGCATATTAATTCGGTATGCCGAATGCAAAATTAGTTAGAGTAGAAAGTTTATGTATTATGTGTATATATATATATATGTATATATATATGTGTGTGTGTGTGTGAGAGTGATGTGCAGTGTGTGTGAATTGGTCGATTGGTTTTTCGAGGTTTCTAATTGGTTTCTGTTTTGTTTGTTTCTTGTCGTTTTTCTTATCTTTTTCAGTGTTTTTTTTTGCTTAACGTAGTTTTTGTTTTTTTTTTTCTAAAGTTAAATATATATTCGATAGGGAAATCTTTTTTGTTTTTTTTTGTCTACGCTGGAGCTGAGTTGGGTAATTGATTTTGTATTGAACTCGTTGGCCCACCTTGTCCGCTGCCATTGCCATTGGCCGCCATTAGGCCATCCACCACATTGCCTGCATTGCCGCCGCTGCCGCCGCCACCACCTGATCCTCCCACACCTCCTCCGCCAGAGCCTCCGCCTCCTGAGCCTCCGCCGCCGCCTGGGCCAGAGTTTTGCTGATAGTCGGAATCGTTGCTGTGCATTCTTTGGTATGTACCGGGCGTACCGGGCACCATGGCCGCAATGCGATCGATATTCTTTTCGCCGCGCAAAAATCTGTCGCATAATATATAGGTTATATATATATATATAAATAGAGATTTAAAATTTGGTTTGGTTTTTTATTTTTTTCGATGTCTAGCCATCTTGTGCTTGTGCGTGGTTCCTAGTCTTTAAGTCCTAGTTGCGCCACTTAATATACCTTTCGAGCTTATCGATGCATGCATCCTGATAATCATGTATCCAACTGACGCCATTGAAATGCGTAACACTACGCATATCCTCCGGCAGCTTCTCCCCCTCTGGCCATTCGAAATGCTGATCAATGATCGGTATAATATTACAATTGGAATTGAGTGCAGCCACAATTTCCTAAGAAGTCGAGAAATATCAAGATAAAATCTATATATGTATAACATATAAAGCATAGCATATAAAGAAGTAAGTCATCGCACGGACTTTGAAAAATTATATCTTAAGTGTGAATATAAGTCAATTTAAGAGATATACTTACACGATGCACCCAATCTTTGCATTCCTCGTCGTTGATACAACGGTGTAAGGCATCTGGTGTTAATACTAGGACAAAGTTTTTTGCCTGACGAATACTGTTCAATAGACCATTGTCAAATTTGCCAGCCTCCAAACGTTCCACATCGATGAAGACTGAGAAACCACGCAATTGTAGATGTACCTAAATTGGGCAGGATATATATATATATATAGAATTGATTAAAAGTCGGACAGATAAGACAATGATGCCAAGGTATACCTTTAGTAGACTGGCCAATTGTGAGCCATTGGAACGTCTGTAGCTAACAAATACATCTAATGTTTTGGCCATATTCTCTTCCGATGAACTGGGCAGAGAGTTTTCTAAATTCTTAACGGCATTCAATATCCTTAAGCGATGTATTGAATTCTTAATGCTACACTCTGTCATTAGCATATCCTCATTGACATGGGGCAAGGCATTTTTATCGATGCCAGCATTTAGCATCGCATACGTATAGGTACAATATTCCGAACCAATTTCGGATAGAAATTGATGCATTTTTGCCGTATCCTTTGATGAGTAGTCGGCCATACGTTTGAGATTTTGCAATTCACGTTCGAAACGCTTGAGGAGTATGCCATTCGTGATGCCAATATCACTGCGTAAATTCTCATGATTAAGTTTCAATAGAAGATCCCCATCGACCTGGGATTCGGCGAATTGATTTATAAATGTATTGAAACCAATTTGTTTAACCCACTCCTGGACATCTTCCACCGACCACAGGGGCACCTGTTGTGACAATTTATGCGGGACAGTCTCCCCGATTAGTCTCAGGGCTTGGGCGGCAAATTTCGAGGCAATGGCATTGGGGCAACTGGCCACAGTTTTTAATGCCTCAATGGCATTGATTTCACGGAAAATATCGGTATTACCCTGTTCCCGTTTAATGCCAGCTTCCATGCAGAAATGGAAGGCAGCCAAATTGCGGGCTTCTTCACGATTTGAGCTCAGGACGGGAACTAAGCGCTTGAGCCAATGTTTACTCTGTCCATGGGCATGGGCCAAATTGGATTTGGCAAATGCCGATGGATCGTGTGTGGTGACAAATGGCTCAACAAGATCCAAGCAACCCGATTTCAATACTTCGGCCTCAATCTCTTTATTGGCCACCAGAACGGCAATGGCTAGGCAGGCATAATACTTGATATTATCATCATTGTGAAAGGCCAATGGGAATAGCCACATGGGCACTTTGCGCAGAATCATTTCCTCTTGATTCTCAGCTCCACCATATAGCGATAGATTGGCCAAGGCGCTGGCACAATGACGCAATGTCTCCACATCACTGGTACGACACTCGAAGAGTACGGCATCGAGGCCACCTAAACGTATCACATCCGAGCATGTGCCCTCTGAATGCTTAAATAGATGCTCCAATATGCCAGTACCCACACGGGAATGCTCCATATTCGATTTTTTCGTACACACACAGGCCACATTGACGACCTTGTCGAGGCCATTGTCCACAACATGCTTGCGATTCTCTGTGGTCAGGCACTGTTCCAGCAGTTGGGCCGACGAGAATTGCAGACGCAGATCGGGTTTAACACAATTCTTCATTAACAAATCCAAGCCACCGCTTTGACGTAGAGAATTGCATAGGGTATAGCCCAATTCATGGCCATGTGTGGGCACTGCCCAGGCACGACGTATCACCTCATTGATCTTCTCCAGATATTCGGATTTCTCTTTACCACCGCTGATCCCAGAATTTGTGCCACCTGCGCCTCCTCCGCCCCCTGATCCACCATTACTACTAGTAAGACTAACAGCCGTTGATCCACCCTCATCCTCTTGTAGTGAACTTACAAATGAGGTTAGGACATTCGAATACTTGTTGATGGTCTGCTCAATTTCTTGTTGGCCACTGCCGGCTGTTAGCGATTTCAAATCGTCCAATTTGAGATCGTTTAGCTTGATCATTTGATGACCATTCATGGCAGCCGAGGACATTTGTGCGGAAGAAGAGGAGGTGATCATGCTGCTGCCCGTACTCGAGACGCCCTTGTGGGTCATCGAATAATTGGCTTGACTGGCCGACGACATGTGCTTCTCCTGGCTAATGATGCCACCATTTGTGGTCATTGTTTGTGATTGCTGCGATTGGCTAATGGCCTTCTTGTCAGCCGAAAAGGTATCGCTTTGGACTTTAATACTGGCGGCGGCCACATTATTGCTGGCCTGTTGTGTGATGTCTCCGGTGCGTAATGAGAGCGCTTCCTATAGCATACAATGGAAAAGACAGAGAGAGAAAGATAATGAGTACATATGCAAAATAGTTTAATACAAATAAATATAAAACAAGTAATGGGTGGGGCCACAAAATATCAAGGAAAACAACATGCTAAACAAAATGTAGATAAAATATAACAGTTTACACTGTTATACTCTAAAGCTGAGACGGATCAATGTACATACATAGGTGTAGATTTGTGAGAAAAATCAAAATTTTCCGATGGATCCGCCTTTAAGCCGAAGCCAAAAAGTGTTTGTAAATTATGTATAACAGTTTTTCAAAGTAATAAAAACTCTGTAATTGCCGTTACAGAAAGCATTTCTAAAGCTTTTTGTAATAATTGCAAAGGAACGCAAGTATAACAATATACTCTATTATACTTAATAGACCAAATGAATGATGTATAACAGTTTTTCAAAGCAATAAAAACGCCGTGGCTTGAGCTTTTTGCCATTATAGACAATATTTTTTTTTAGTATTGGTTGTAGTAGTTAAAAATAAATGCGAGTATAACAGTTTAAATACTGTTATACAAGCTTTTAAAAGCAATTTGACAGTTTTTGATGGCCAGTTTGGTTTTTTACATTGCCAAACATTATTCACAAATAAAATGGAAAGCGCAATAGTAAAACAGAATAAAATGTATAACAGTTTGTAAGAAAAAAAAAAGCTAAAATAAGCCGTTACTTAGCAATTTAAACAGTTGAAAACCCCCCGCGCAGCATATTATGATATGACACTTTTTGCCCAATAAATAAAGCCATTTTCACTTGAAATTCTAATCAAGTCAATCAGACTGCATAATACCTTGCTCTGTTCTACCTCGATGGGTATTTCGCGAACATTTTTTAAATGACAATTTGTTGATATTGTTGAGGGTGGCGGAGAAAGTGGTGTTGGTATTGTAGTTGTTGTTGCTTGTGGTGGTTGTAGTGGTTGCAGTTGTGGTGGTGGTGACGGTGACATAGGACAATTGGCAATTGGCTGTAAAGGTGGATTAGAACTTTTACGTACTCTGGTGCTATGTGAACTAGAACTCGAAGACGAAGCCGATGACGACGACGACGATGACGAAGAGGAGGAAGAGGTGGATGATGAAGAGGTGGCGGCAGAGTTGGTTGCTGATCCAGATATTCTGGCGGCAGCGGACGATGAAGTGGACATGGCAGATGATGTATTATTACCAACATTAATAACTTGTATTGGCTGTGGGGGCGGTGACATTGGTGAATTGGAGCGACCATGAGAGAAACGATTCGATGTGCTTGTATTGGACTGAGGCGGCGGTGGTGGTGATAATGGCATCTCAACAATGGGACTGGGCGAACGATTTGGCACAAAATCCGATTGTCCACTCGAACGGAAGATGCCCTTACGGACAGGCCAAGGTGCTTGTTGCGACATCGGAACGGCGGAACGGCGGAAAGGCTTTACGGAACTAAACTGATTTGACTGATTCGTTGCGAGGGAATTTCAATGCCAACGAAAAATACGAAGATGTTGAACAGCCAGAAAATATAAATGTTTTTAAAGAAATCTCTTTTTTTTTTTTCTGTCTCCTCATATAATTTAAACAAAATGTTTCGATTTTGTTTCATTCACATAAAAATAGCGCACTAAATTGCCTTTTGTATCGGTGTGTCTCTTCTGCTTTATATGCATGTGTGTGTGTGTGTGTTTGTCTCTCTCTCCCTCTATGTGTGTGTGTGTGTTTTTGTATCTCTGTGTCTGTGACACTGACCGACAAATTGATTTTGTACAATTTTTACAGTTATTTATTTTGTTGAACTTTTTATCGTTATTGTTGTTATTATTATAATTATTGTTGTTGTTGTATTAATTAACAAGACATTTTACATTGGGGGACAAAACACTTGTTGATCTCTACACAAAAAAATTGTTTGATTGTTTTTGTTTTTTTTTAAAACAGAATTTGAGCTCACATAGCGTCGAAAACGATAGCCCATCTTTAGATGATGATTCTTTCGTTGGGTTCAAAAACTGCAGCTAGTAAATCTTCGTTTAGTCTTTCGTTTATCCTTCGTTTCGTTTCGTTTCAAAACTCGTTTTTCGTTTAAACCCTTTGGAACAACTTTGTTTAGTTTTTGAGGATTTTACACGAATTAGACATATATTAAAAACTTTTTTCTTTAATTGTCGTTAGGTATTTCAAATTTTGAGTTCAATTAACTTTCTTTTGCAGCTTTCTTTCGTTGGGTTCGGTTTGTAGACTTTGATACAATCTTTTTCTTAATCTTTGTCAAATTTTTTACGTTAAGTTTTGTTTCCAAATTCCAAATTAATTTCTTCTTAAGATTGAATTAAATTTGTTTCTTCAATCAAAACACAAACATTTCTTTAGCATATCACTACGAAGAGCAAAGGAATTGTCACTTTCGTTAAGTTTGTTGTAGAACAATTTCAAAAAAAAAAAAAAAAAAAAAAACACCTGTTTCATTACGTAGACGCCGACAATTTACATTCCACACTTGATTTCATCACTTTGTGGAATCAATTATTTTCGTTGAAAACTTTGAATGAAGGTCAGATTATAGTATTTTGAATATCATGTAGAGGTATTACTTATATGTATAATATTAGGAAAATTTCACACTTGAGATTTTGTTTAATATTTTCACAGCCGTTTCTTTTTTTTTTTTTTTTTTTTATTCTTATTATGCTATTTAATTAGGAAGTCTTTGTCATTTTTGTTTTTGTTTTTTTTTTTTTACTTTTTGGAAGTGCAAATAGACACATTTCGTTCAACAGTTTCCCACCGATCAACACACAAATAGAGGCATATATGTACGTCTATATATATTTCTCTCTCTATTTGTCCTATACATGCACATGTATATATTTATATGTATATGTATGTATACTTAGTAAATTTCAAATATATGCAAATAATTATTTCGATTCTTGTTGCTATTTTTCTACTTTTGTTTCTACATGGCGTAACGAACGATGTTTCGCTTTGCTCTGTCTGTCTGATACTGAAACGTCCGATCAACGCTCAGCAATGTTTTATATATGTATATATATACAAATATATTTAAAAGAAACGCAAAATTCTAGAGCACTCTAAGAAATAACAAAAACAACAACACAGTTTCAGAGCGTAAAATAATGGCAAATAAATCATAAAAGAAAAGAGCTCTTCATATATATATATTATTTATATATATGTATATATATAAATATATAGTTTCGATTGCGTTACTTGGAACTGCCTGCAATGCGTGCCTTTTTTGCCTCCTCGTTAAATGGTTTTTACAAATTGACGCAAAAGAAGGGGTCCCAAAAGATTTTTAATTGTTACTAAAATTTCATTGAAAATTAACAAGAAAAACAATGAGAAACATAAGCGAACAAACACACACACACACAGAATAAATGTTTTGAAGAATTTTATTGAGGGCTTTTGTTTAACATTTCCTCGCATCATCTCTCGATCCAAGACTCTGACCCGGGAACGTGTGTGTTTGTTGGCCCAAAGCCAACGGCATATATATCGTATATCTATATGGGAAATTATGTTCCTATTTGGCACGATGATGTCGTCTCATCGCGGGGGAGAACTCAATAAGGTAAATAAAAAATATAATATTTTATTTTGAGCTATTGATGTGTTTCTATATGATTATTTTGATCTGTTTATTGAACATTTTATAAACACAGTTTATAAAAAATAGGGAAAACCCTTTAAAAAAGATTCGCATGCTTTATTTTGTTTTAAAACTAAAAGGACAATGAATAAGAAAAAAATTTTAAGTCAACCGATTTTCTAAAATTTGTTTTACGCATTAACAAAATTTTTTTTTTTTTATAGATTTTAGACCTTAGGATGAGAAACTAAAAGTTTGTACCCCCAAAAATTGGCAAGGGTAAACCAAATGTTTGGTCAAAGTTTTTTACTTATTATGCAATTATTTGCCATGAATTTCATCAGCCAAGAATTTTGATAATTGGCAAATAAAACACTTTTTTTTATATGGGTCTGAATTTGTGTCTTTATTTGATTTGCTTCAATGACTTGAATGTTGATTTTATCCTATCTCTTAACTATATTGATAAGACAATTTTTACATTAAGAGGAGTTTTTAGGAAAAATTCATAATAATATGAATGATAACATTGCTATGCAAATTGTTATCTGGGTTACAATGTGCAACAAGAATTAAATGAAAACTATTAAAAGGGGAGAGAAAGAGGGAGAAAGAGAGAGTAAATATGAATAACCTACTTTGCAACTTTATATAATATTCAAGCTACTTGAACACTTTCCAATGCAAAAATAAATCGTTTTGTTTTCAACGGAAAAGATTCTTCTTAGTAAACATTATGCAAAAAGTATAAAATAATAACTATTTTTAATTGTTACTTTAAAAGTTGTAAAATTAGTTTCAGTCTGTATTTGTGGACTGATTAAAACACTTACGTAGTCACCATTTTATATACATAAACAAAATGGAAGTTTAAGTCTAAGTTGATCTATTAAAGCATTTTCTATAGAATTCTCTCTCTTGATGGTTTTATAATAGACATTTTCCACTATTCATCATCACTTCTAATTGTCTTCATTGATTGAATGATTGTGGGCTGGAATCGTAAAACAATCTATGCTAATTTGCCATGCCCAAATCATTCAATAAAGGATGTAAAACAATCTACTGAAGCTATAATACATACAAAGATTAGATAAGGCCACCACAGACGACAGACTAAAGACCAACAGCAGCAACAACAACAACAACAGCAAATGGGAAATTATTGTAACCAATGGCAACTAAATGTTGGTATATTTTGGGGCTAATGTACCTGAAATTTTCGCAGCATTGAAAAAGACGAAGGGCTAGAAGACGACGAAGAAGAAGAAGCAGCTTTGCTTTTGCTATCTTTGATGTCGTCACTTTTGCAAAAATTCCGGCGCAAAGACAATGAAATTTTGGGGCTCCTTAAGAGCAGGCATTTGTTTAAAAACATTTCACATTGAACTCGAACAAACAAAAAACAAAAATTACAAAAATTTGTTGCCTATTTTCAGGCAACAGAAATCAATAAAAATATCTTTTTTTCACTACTTTCACTTGCAAGTAATTTACACTTTCTCAGTTATTTGGTTTTTCTTCTTTTTTTTTTCGTTTTTGTTGTAATGTAATTAACACACATCCATTCAACGGAATTCGAGCCAAACATGCAAGCAATGAACTTCACACTAAAACTAAAAAGGAGTGTCTAACAGTTGGTTAACCCACCAAAACAACCGAGCGAACAACCAACCGAGCAACCGACCGAAACAAACCCCCAAAGGGAGTACGTCATTCTTTTGTAAGCTTTTCACATAAAAAGCTTCTCGGTCTCTGGGGGCAAAGCAAAGCCAAGTGGGTGGGATAAGCTAGCTAGCTAGCTAGGCATATCGACTATATACATATGTAACTATTAACTTTGATATGATGGAATCAGTATGTGGTTATTCCCATTTTCGAGGGCGAAGGCAAGGGCAAGGATTGATGACTAACCTGAATCACAGCAGCATTCTCCTCGGTTTTAACGCCATCCATTTCCGTACGATTTCTCATCGCCGCAGCAGCCTTATTCTCTTTGTAATCTATATCGCCCGCTTGTAAACGTTTCATTTCAGCCGAATTGCTTGTCGCCTGCTCTGAACTGTAACCATCGGTAACCACTTTTGTTTTCGATTCGGTTTTGGTGCGTTTCTCTTGAAACTTAATGGTATCGATAGTTTTATTCGAGCCGCTTAAAGCACTGCTGGCACTCAATTGGGCGGCAGTGGGATGTGTTAAATCCAAACCGCTGCCAAATGGATGATGATGATGTGGATTATCATCGTCGTCGGGCATTGTAACTATGACATTGCAGTCATCATTGCCGTCCACTAGATTCTCGATTGAGGTGCGCAATCTGAAAGTGTTTAAGAAATATACAAAGACATTAGTTAAAGAAGTTGCCCGCAAAAGTAGGCTATGTTTTTTTTTCATATAGTCCTTATTTTATATACAAAAAAAAATGAGGTTTAAACTTAAATAACATCACTGTTGTCTTCAATATCGAATCGGTTAGCTATATAATTAAATTTTCTTATTAAATGATTAATATAAGAAACAGTTTCAATTAAAAAAACTTTCCTAAGGGGTCACTTTATATTAAGTGTTCTAAAAAGTACGCTTTTACTATTATTTTTATTTACTTATTACTTTAAAGACTAGTACACATATTAAGCTAAGTATATCAAAAATTGTTTATATCTAAAAATAACCAAAAAACTAACCAAAAAGGCCACTATATCTTTGAAAAGGATCCAAAGCAAAAGTTTATGTATTACGTTATTAATAAACTTTGCCAAAGTTTAGTTAATATGTGATTTTTAAGTTGACTTGAAATATTCGAGTGTTCCTCGAATTTTTTTTTTATTTAGTGAAATTTTCTTGAATCTATCTGCTTCATTTAAAAGAAGGAACAACTCGGGTCAACATTTTTGCAGTGCCTGAAGCAATTGGAAAGGGTATACAAACATTGACATGGCCAAAGATAACTTCAAGTTTTTAAAGTATTAAGCTTTGAGTTGCCTTTGTTCCCAACTAATCTGACATACATAGCTCTCGATCGAGTTTCAGAACATAAGATGGGGAATTCCCAATGAGACACAGCTTCAGTTAGATATCAGTTTAGAGGTTACACTTTGTAATGGTTTAGTTTTGAAAAAAAAAAAAAAATAAATAAATAAATAAATAACACCGCTTATCTTTAGAACTTACTGTTTTTGTAACCGCGTTATCTTGTCCTGACTGCTCAGACCCCTGAGATCATCGATCGATGGATGGGTCGATGTCATTTTTGTTGATGGCGTCACAATGGTGGTGGCCATTGTGTTGTTGTTGTTGGTATTGACTGGTGTGTTGGATGCTGTGATGCTGCTATTTAATCCTACTCCTCCTGTACACGTTGTGGCACCTGTTCCGGTTACTCCTCCTTGCATACGTTCAATGGCCAGATCGTTTATCTCCGACATGGACTTTTGTATATTAGTGAGATCACGCTTTACGGCCGCTGCTTTCATTTCCGATGACGATGACGACGATGACGATGATGAGGACGATGATGTGGAGGACTGTGTGGTTGACTGAGACGATGAGCTCGACAAATGTGACGAGGATGTGATTTGATGATGATGCAGACGCTGCGATTTCTTTTCAACACGCGTTGTTAAACTGCTGCTGCCGGTAACAACCTAAAATAAAAACCACAAAACAAAAACATACTTAAATAAATAGAAAATATCTTTTGGCCAAATATTTTCAACTCCTCTGGCCGTCCTCCCTTTTGTCTGTCTATCTGCATTATTCAATAAAATATAGAGTAAATATTTTATTTTACTTGATAAACTGTGGCGCTATCTTTTGGCCTGTTTATGGCATTGGCGCTCTAACATTTTTTTTTTTTGCCTTTGATACATAAATCAACTGGGGCCATTTGTTTTGGGATTGACATGAAGCCGTATACTATTTACTTTACCCACGACTTTTCCAACCCACTAACCACGACCACTGCGCACCACTGATATATGTAGATGGGAATAATGATAATGATGATGATTTTTGGTCTTTTTATTTTTTTTATTTTTAATTTTTTCTTTTTGCGATAAAGAAATACTAACCAAAAATTTTGATAATTGGCAAATAAAACACTTTTTCTATATGGGTCTGAATTTGTGTCTTTATTGGATTTGCTTCAATGACTTGAATGTTGTTTTATCCTATCTCTTAACTATATTGATAAGACAACAATTTTTACATTAAGTAGAAGAGTTTCTAAGAAAAATTCATAATAATATGAATGATAACATTGCTATGCAAATTGTTATCTGGGTTACGATGTGTAACAAGAATTAAATGAAAACTATTAAAAGGGGAGAAAAAGAGGGAGAAAGAGAGAGTAAATATGAATAACCTACTTTGCAACTTTATAGAATATTCAAGCTACTTCAACACTTTCCAATGCAAAAATAAATCGTTTTGTTTTCAACGGAAAAGATTCTTCTTAGTAAACATTATGCAAAAAGTATAAAATAATAACTATTTTTAATTGTTACTTTAAAAGTTGTAAAATTAGTTTCAGTCTGTATTTGTGGACTGATTAAAACACTTACGTAGTCACCATTTTATATATCTAAACAAAATGGAAGTTTAAGTCTAAGTTGATCTATTAAAGCATTTTCTATAGAATTCTCTCTCTTGATGGTTTTACAATAGACATTTTCCACTATTCATCATCACTTCTAAATGAATTTTTAAGTCATTGACTTTATGTAGAAGATCGGCAATGACCATCAACGGAATGAACTCATCCTCAACTGGTTAAAGACCATTATTATTATTAAACAATAAAAATGATGATGAAAGTTTTGGTTGTATAAAATGAAAATCATGATTAATTTGACCGATACGATACGAAAAGTCTAAAGAGGTTTCTAACGTTTTTTGTTTTTGGCTATTTAAGGTCTCAGACCAGAAGCCAAGAAATCTCACGAAATGTGCGACAAATATGGCACTCAAGCAACAGCAACAACAGCAAACACACAGATATTACGAATCAATGCTAATTTTAAGACTATAATGAAAAGGAATGTGGGCGACTATATACAAGTGATGCGACCTGACAGATTTCTTCATACATACATACATACATACATATATGTACATAAATAAGTGTATGTACATAAATACATATACATACATATCTATCTAACTATGTAGACTTAATGAAGTTGCAAACAAATATCAAGTATACACCATGTTGGTCGAAAAATAAGTTAAACATTTACTTTTAACTAACATGCTTAATCAATTGTCTTAATCTCTTTACCCCCGCCCTTAAATGGCGCCCCCTAGCCCCCAATCACTCGTTCGTTCTCTTTCACCCTCTTGCTCCATATCTCTCTTTCTCTCTCTCTGTCTCTCTCTATGTTTAACCTCTTTTTTGTCTTTCTCACTTGTTTCTTATCGACAAGTTCGTTTTAGTAAATATTCTAGAGAGCATTCGTGTAAAGTGGAAATACTCTTGGACTGACTGACGGACACACGGACGAACGGACGGACGGACATTTGAAATAAAAGATTAGATATCAATTTTATAACATTTTTTTTCTTTTCTTCAATTCTGTTTTTTTAATGTTTTTCAGTTTACTTTTTTTTTTTTTTTTAATTTTCGTTTCTTCATACCAAACACTGCGTCATTTACTAATTCATCGTTATGATGATGTTGTTGTTGTTGTTTGTATTGTTCTGTATACTAACCGTTCGAGTTATTACAAAATATATAGTCTTATATTTTGCGGTTTCGTTACAAATATCTATGAATTTTCAATAGAAATTTGAGTTTTTTGTTTTCTTAATATTTATTTTTGTTTAGCCAAGCCAAATATTACGTATACGTCGCCTAATCAGAGTGGCGGGGCGGGCAACTGGTTATCATTGCAAATGACACAACTATCTATATATACCATGTGTATTTTGTAGGCATTTATATAGTATATTTAATGTTTTCCACAAAATTTGTTTTCACACAAAGACACACGGAACAGACAAAAAAAAAACCGAAATCAAAACCAAACAATTTTTTGCACAATTTTTCTCGTTTTTGTTTTCAGTTTTCAGTTTTTTTTTTTTGCATAAAATTCGCGTTAGCTTTCCGCGTTTTCCCTGTTCGAATTTGCTAGACGACTGAACTTTAACAATTCTTGTCTTTTTCTTTTGTGGTTGTTGTCGTTGTTTCGTTGTTATTCGTTTTTTTTTTTCAATACTGATAACACTAAGTTGTTGTTATATACAAGGTTTGGAGAGGCGAGTTCGTTTTTTTTACAATAATAATAAAAAAAAAAAAATTGTTCGTTTTCTTGTTGGTGTTGTTGTTTTAATAAGCAAAACAGAAAATGTCTCTTTTTCGATTTTAATAGGAGGTGGGTTTTTGGGGGGATTTTCTGTTGCTCTTCTCCAAAGTTCGTTTGAGGGTTTTACACACATGCGTTTTAAAAACAAAAAAAAAAGTGGCACACAAAAATTTTAAGACTATAACTGAATGACTGAATATTTATTTGGGTATTTTGAATTCGTTTTCGGTGATTTTATTGAATTTTTATTTTATTTAATATTTTAAATAAATTTTTTTTTTTGCTAGTGGCGCGACCCTCGTGTTCGTTCGTTTCGTTAACTAAAGTAAAAATGAGCTCTCTGAGGCTGAGCAATTTCTAAATTGGCGAGCTTCAGTGGGAGGGAGAGCTTTTTTATCGAGTTGCCGCCGCTACAAAAACGTAACGGCGCAGCGGCGACAGCGACAGCGACGCCGGCCGCTGACAGCTGACAGCTGCTGCTTTTTTCTTTTTTTTTTTTTTGTGCGACGATCACTTTGGTCTTTTAGGGAGAGCGAAAGAGCTGGCACTAGCTTAAGTATGTGGCTGTTGGCTTGTATGCGGGAGAGAGGGGTGGAGAGCCGCTAAGTGAGCTGAGAATTCTAGGAAATCGCTTGTTGTTGTGTTTGGGTGTTCTATGTAAATATGATGTGAGTATAGGTATGTATATACCCTGTCCTATTAACCACCCTCTCTCTCTCTCAAAAAAAAAAAAAAAAAAAAAAAACAATACAATAAAATTGCATGAACAGACAGGAAGAGCGTGTGCCTTTAAGAACAAGATGACCGTTAATTAAATATAATAAAAATAGTTAAATGATTATAGTAAAAATTGAGAATGTAGCACTATGTAACAAGTTTTCGATATGTATGTAGGTTAAAGGGTAATTTTTAAGTCGACAAAGTTAAATTTTTGAATACCTCCTTCTCCTCCCAATACATACATTCATATGTACATAGGTAGTTTTAGTTCTGTCTATATTTTAATTTATGCTTTTGAATATTTTTGCATTACCAATCAAAATTTGCTTATGTCTGTTTGCTTGTGTGTGTGTGTACGCTTCACGTTCTCCGCTTTTATTCTATGTGTGTGTAAGTGTGTGTGTGTGTCTAATTAACGCGTTCGTTTTGCTTGAAGCTGATGCCAACGCTCAGAAGATTTGTATCTCGTGTTTTTATTTCTGTTGATTTTTTGCGTTCTTTACTTTTCACATTAGCCAAGAGAGAGAGAGAGAGAGAGAGAGAGAGATAAAGGAAGATAGAGCCACAGAGAGAGAGTGAGATGTGTATTTTTTTTGGTTTTTGTTTTTTTTATTTCATTTTAATATTTGTTTATATTTTCTAGTAGGTAATTAGTATTAGTATGCATAATTAGGTGTTAATACTTTAATAAATTGTTTAGTTCAATATATTTAACTACATATAAATTCGAAGTGAACTAACCGGTTGACTTTTGTGCTTGTCAGTTGAAAAGAGAAAGAGATATAAGAAATAACACTTCTTTTTCCCATATAGTTTTTAATTATTTATAGAAAACCCATATACATATTTATAGAAATAATTGCAAATAATATTCCTTGTCGCTTAGATCAACAATTTCTGCGAAATATTGTTAACTATATCATTAGAACTAAGCCACAAAAAAAATATGTTTTACCTAGAAAACAAAAATTGTCATAACACTCAATTTAAGTGTGGTGGATGAGGTCGGCTGCCACCTTCTTTCTTCTGCCTATTTCTCATCGATTCTATAGAAAGCAATTAAACGCAACGGCACACAGTATTATTTATATGAATTCTATTCAAGTGGCATAGAAACGGTCTAGGGACAATATTCGGTTACAACCCTAACAACTGTGGGAGAAAACCCTAACAAGATTATTTCATAGGCGGTACAAAAAGGTTAGCCGAATGTTCTATCATCAGCAGACTTTGCTAAAAAATTCCAGAATCGCATCGCTAAAACTAGTTGGGAATTACAACTAAATAAGGCGATGAAGGACTGACAACGCTTACAATACACATGATCCACCTCTGACATGGATGAAAGTGTTACTTGTCGGGCTATTATTTACTTTGTACATTCCTATTTAAGTGCAATTTGCACCAGATAAAAATGTTGATAATTTCCCCACCCACGCGAATGTACTTGATCTTGTATAGTCCTAAAGCTAGTGCCATTTATGGAAGTAAGAATTCACTTTCGGGCCGCGCACTAACCAATTTAAATACAAGATAATCTAAATAAATAACTAAGACCTCAAGTTCATCATCTACATCCGCCTTTTGGATGGAGCGAGAGAGGGAGGGAGGGCCAGTTAGACACGCTTCTGACGTCGAATTTTTCAAGACGAATGATATATCAACAGACTCGTTCGGCACACACACACACATATGTATATACATGTACCGGCAAATGAGTCATACTTAACAATTTTAGAAGAATGCTAAAGAGAGAGAGAGATTGACTCTCTGGTCTATACAAAGAGAGAAAGCAAAGATTGAAAAGAGAGATGCAAACGGACAATGAAATCGGAACTGAATTTTGTTGATTGCTTTATTATTATTTAGTTATTTATTTTTATACCATACACCCATAGGGTGAAATGGTATATTAAAGTCGCTAAAATGTATGTAACAGGCAGAAGGAAGCTTTTCCGACCCCATAAAGTATATATATTCTTGATCAGCATCAACAGCCGAGACGATCTAGCCATGTCCGTCTGTCCGTCCGTCCGTCCGTCCGTCTGTATGAACACCTAGATCTCGGAGACTATAAGAGCTAGAGCCACCAAATTTGGTATGTAGACTCGTGTCATATGTACGCTTATCGAGTTTGTTTCAAATGTTTGCCACGCCCCCTACCGCCCCCGCAAATGATATAAAACCGATTTTCTTAAACACCATAGCAACTAGAGACACAAAATTTGGTATGTATATTTGCTTAGTAAACGCGCACATTTTGTATTTATAAAAATTTTGCCACGCCCCCTACCGCCCCCGCAAATCAAATAAAACCGATTTTCTCAAAACCTATTTTAGCTAGAGACACCATAGTTGGTATAAATATTTGCTTAGTAATTGCGCACAGTTTTGATGTGAAAAGATTTTGCCACGCCCCCCTCCGCCCCCGTAATTTGAAAAAACTCGATTATCTCCCGTAATTTTCTACCTCGTGCAATCAAATTTAGCACACTTAAATTTGATACTAATATCAAGCAAAACACCAAATTTGATCAAAATCGGAATAAAACTAGTCAAGTTATGCATATAAACGTTTTTCCATATGGCCGGAAGTGGCCGTTGGCTGGTGGGGGCGCTAGGGTGCTCGAATGCTTGAGTGAGCGAAATACTAAGATATGCTTCTAAAAAGCATGTAAAACAGATTTTTTTAAAAATACGAAAATGCATTGGTTATTATAAATTTAAAATATTTGTTTTACTGGTGTATGGTATATCCAAGTCGGCGAGACGACTTACTTACTTCATTTTTTTTGAAAATAAAATATGTGTCATAGGCTTGCTGACTGACGGGCAGACAGTTGGGGGGATGGATGGTTGCATGAATAAGGGGTTCTAAGAGATAGGCCCGAGATAGACAGACAATTAGAAAATGCTTTATTTTTAGTCAAAACTTTTAACCAACTACTTTTGACTTTCTTATCACATTAAATTAGAGCGGAAATAATACAAAATTTGTTGGCCATTTTATTTGCATGGAGTGGTCGCGTAGGTCATGATAAATGTTTCTATACCCCACAGAAACTTGTCCTACATTCAAGTCAGTCAAATTCAGTCAAGGATTTATTTAGGCTTATAAATAACGTATACGCACGGTTTGACGGCAAAACTAACACTATTCCAATTATGAGGGATGTTGAAAACTTAAAAGGTTTGATATATTTCTAGGACTACCAATTTTAAGATTTATCTTTATCTTCATTGGTTTTTTTTTTCACCTAAAGTGACCTTCGAGGGAATTCGCCACTGATCAAGTCAGTTAGTCAGTGAGTGCGGGGTTAATGAAACTTCTTTTTTATGATGGGAAGAACAAGACTGAGAAATTTTTATTATAAATTACAAAGACAAGAATTTGTTTGTTTATTTTTATTTTTGCTCAATATATCCGTTTCTAATAATGTAGTAGGGTATATTTGGTTTTAATCGATCAATGAGTGGTAGTGATGGTCAGCAGCCAAAGTGTCGCCCCCAATAATTTTTAATCTAATCTAAGAAGGGTTACCCCCTACCTACACCTGCCAACCACCTATCAAATGTATGCATTGTTTAATTTTTTGTTTTTTTTTTTTTTTTATCAACTGAAAAGGTAATAATGTAAAAATAGCCCTATTATGCGTATATGCG
Organism: Drosophila insularis; assembly: GCA_018903935.1. Taxonomy (NCBI): domain Eukaryota; kingdom Metazoa; phylum Arthropoda; class Insecta; order Diptera; family Drosophilidae; genus Drosophila; species Drosophila insularis. The sequence continues at coordinate 1,226,006 of JAEIFP010000150.1, read as the reverse complement.
TTTCTCGTCATCTAATCATTCACCTTGCTGGGCTTGGCATGGTGAGGCGGGATTGGTGGTGGGGGCTAAGGCGGGGGCGTGGTCGGTTGCTTACCTGTTGTGACGTGGAAGTGGACTGATGTGAGGTTTCCTTAAGACTACTGCAAGAGCTAGAACTTGTGTTGATCTGTTTGGCTGTGGAACCACCATTTGTCGTTGTTGTTGTTGCCAGGCAATTGGGTGGACTTGGTTGAAGCTGATGATGTGATTGAGGTGGTTGAGGTGAATTGCCAGAACTGCTGCAACTAATGTTGTTTGTATTGTTGTTGCTGTTGTTGTTATTATTGTTACTGCTACTGCTGCTGTTGTTGTTGTTGTTGTTGTTGTTGGTATTGCTGTGATTCTTTTTGTGAAAGTTCTCAATCAAAGTGGAGGCTGGACTCAGCACGCCCACTCCATTGGTCGAACTATCCGAGAAATCTGTCATCTGCAAATAAGAAAAAGAAGAGAAACGAAATTTTAACAGAAGTTCATTTGCTGAAAGGAATTCATTTCCCACCTCCACCCACTTCAGTAAATGACGAGTGTTTTTATTAGAAAAAGTGCCTCTCAACATTTAAACAATTGCAAAATAAACAAATAACATACTAAAGAGAAAATGTGAATCCCAGCAGATAAATCTGCTTTTGTTTATATTATGCATTAACATTTCCCATTTTTCTTTTGCTCTTTTTTTTTTGAATATGTATAGAAAAAAAATAAAAATAGTTGTGCTTGTTAAACTGTATCTCAGCCACTAAGGCTCTCAAACTATATCAATTCCATAAAGTTTTGTTTTAATGCCGCTAGACTTAGATAAATAAAATCCCCCACTAAAATAGACGTCAGACGAAAAGCCAGTTAAATTATTTAGTGAGATATATTAAATTTTGCCATGAAATTTATCAAACACTTAAATGCCGACACAAGCTGCAAGAATTTCAATTCTTTTTTTCTAGTCTAATTTCACATATTTGTGTAAAACATTTTAGAAGAAAAACAAAATGATTTTGGTCACAAGATATTAATTGGAAATCTCTCTGCTTTGAAGTAATGTGAAATTATAGTTAAGGTTTTATTTTTTTTTGTTTAGCCTTTAACATTTCAACAACGCCTTTGTTTGCCATTTTTCTCTAATTTGTTTTTATTTTTGATTTTTGTAGAGTTGATAAATTTGCATATATAGCTAGAAATAGCTGTGATTTATGGTCATTTTGCTATTTTGATGTTTGTTTTTTTTTCTCTTTCCTCCCCTTTAAGAATTGAAATTGGTATTGTAATTAATGTTTTGTTTTGTTTCGGTTTTTAGTTTGATTTGCGATTGAAAAATTTACATTTCAGTTTCTCCGTGTGGGAGGGAGCACTCATACACAGTCATATGTATGTACATATATAAGTATGTGGGTGTGTTCATTTTGTTTTGCTTTTCGAAATCGATAATTTTGCAAATTAACTTTTCGTTATTGCTGTTATTAATATAAGTACACGCGCGCACATTCATACAATTTATAAATCGGTCAAAACTATTGTGAACCACCATAAAAAAGCTTTTATAAGCTTTTGTCTTTTTGAATTTTGGCGCCACTTGTTACACTGTGGCGCCATGTAAGCTGAAATGTAAATGTGACGTAGTGTGGCCAGACGTCGCGATAAAAAGTAACTTGTCTTATTGTGGTGTGACAAAGTGTAGTCGTACCAAAGTGTTGCCAGAATTAGCGGAACTCCGCTTCTGGCAACATTGACAAAATGTGTAATTCATAACTTTAATTTAATTAAAATTAATTAAAAACGAACGCCGAAGTAACAAAACAAAACCAAAATAATAATAACAACAACATAAAGCAGCAAACGAACAAATCCTCTGCTAACAAAATGGCGCAGGCAGCAGCAGCAGCAGCTAGAACAGTAGCAATACGAACTATTTGGACCTGCTACATTTGTTTGTTGCTTTTCCTGATGGCGTCAGCATATGCCAACGTCGACGACGACGTCGTCGTCGCAGCCAAGCAAAAGCTGGCAGCAGCAGCAGCAGGTGAGACTTCTTTGGGCAATAATGGCAAAACGACTGCGACTCCGATATGTTCGCGCATGCTGCGACATGTCTTTGAGAATGCCCTACCCAGAGATGAGCAGAAAGCAGGAATCTTTGAGGAATACAAATCACCACCATCAGAGGCTACAACGGCGGCCCAGGGTGATCGCGATCTAGGAGAGGAGACTTATCTATGGAATTGCCTTCAAGCCTGTTGTGAAAAGAATCGCACTGCCAATGATTGCAATGTGGTATTGGTTTTCAAGGCTAAATGCTTTCATATCCATTGTGTTAGCAATGAGGCGTGTTTACCGAAGAAATCCCAACGAACCATTGGCGGTGGAGTAGGCGCTGCAGGTGGCAATGGAGGTGGTGGTGGCGTACCGGGAGTCGAAGAACTTGAAAAGGTTCAAATGGTTTTGGTCAATCCAAAGGATACAGATGAATCTTGGTCACAAATACTTAAAAAGGCCAAACAGAATGAGAAAACTGAGATTTTAACCTACGATGAGGAAGTCTTGAATTTTTGGAAAAAACCAAGACAAAGATTGCCATATTTGACACGTGCACAGGTGAGTATCCCTGCTCCTAACGCCCTCTCTGAGTAGAGACTTGTGGAGGAAAGGGGAGGAGTATTACATCGACTTCTTGTAATAATGTTTTAATCAATACAATACAATACAGCCGGATTCGCCTTCATATGAGGATGAAATGGATTTCCCACCGATGGCCGAAAAGCGTATGATGAATGCCGCTGCTGCCGCCAATGTGCAGGACAATGAGAACGATGTCTTGATCAGTGACGATTTAAACTATTTCGGTGGACCAGAGGGAAAATTTATGACATGTGACTTGGAGACGCCATGTCCACCGCAAGAGGAATGTGTACCCCTACAGCCGAATGCAGCGACAGGTTTATGCACTTGCCTTTCCGGCTATCGAAGGAATAAGCAACGTAAATGCATATTGGGAGCAATACCATATCGTTCCTATTTAACAGCAGCCGCCAGCAGCAGTAATGAACAGGAACAGCAACCGATGTTGCAATCAGATGTGGGCACTGAAATGTCCCCAGATATGATTGTGCCCAAGGAGAAAGAGAAAGACAAAGATAAGGATATTGTGGTATCGGTGATGTCAAAAGAAGTCCGTTTGCCCGAACAGGAGGTTACTCTGGCGGCATTTACCGTGCCCGATGAGCAGACAAGCGATACGAAATACAAATATCTATGGACTCTAATATCACAGCCAAAGGGTCCAATGAATGGCACAATTTCTGATCAAAGTAAACCGAAAGTGAAGCTATCAAATCTATCCGAGGGTCTTTACACATTCAAGGTGACTGTTACCAGTGAGGATAATCTATCATTTGGCGAAGCGGAGGCAAATGTCACTGTATTGCCCGAGAAGCGTATCAATCAGGCACCTCAAGTGATTATAATACCTCGAGTGCAAATTATACGGAAACCCACAACAAATGCCATACTCGATGGCAGTACGAGTACCGATGACGACAAGATTATCAATTGGCATTGGGAAGTTATATCCGGACCCATTGGCTATCAACCCCAATTGCCGGAGGTGAACACATTGCAATTGGACCTGACATCGCCGGGAAATTATACCTTCAAGTTGACTGTAACTGATTCCAATAATGTCACAAATTCCACAACAGCCTTTATATCTCTGCTCAAAGAGACAGATTATGCTCCGGTGGCAAATGCCGGTGATGCTGTCATCCTCTATTTACCCAATAATAATGTCACTCTCAATGGTACGGCCAGTTCGGATGATCATGAAATTGTTGCTTGGGAATGGACTAAAGATGCTAGCGATGAGGCCAAAGCTGTCGATATGCAAAAAACAAGAACTCCCTATGTACAATTATCGAATCTGGAGGAGGGCATGTACACATTCGTATTAAAGGTAACAGATGGCAGTGGTCAATCGAGTACAGCAAAAGTTCATGTATTTGTTAAGCAACCAACTAACTCACCGCCAATAGCCAAAGCAGGTGCCAATCAGGTGAGCAACGAATATTGATATCTCAATTGAGATAGTGTGTGAGATTCATCATCAATATTTCATATAGACTACCAGTTTACCCATCAATTGGGCATTACTCAATGGTTCGGAATCCAAAGATGATATTGGCATTAAAACCTATCACTGGAAACAAATAATTGGACCCAAAGATGCCATTATACTAGAAGCGAATACTTCAGTAAGAGGATCCAGCTATATAGATATATGTACAAACTATAAAGAATTTGAACAAAATGTGCAATTTTTTTTTAGATGGCAAATGCAACTTCTCTGACATTGGGTCTATATGAATTCGAAATAACCGTAACGGATGAGAATAATAATACAGCAAGCGATTCTACATGGGTTAAAATAGTTCAAGGTATGTCCTCACTTCTCATTTCAATGAGTTAGATTGATGCTAATGGTTCCACTTTATCTCAAGAACGTAATGCGGCACCCGTAGCCAATGCTGGTGGTGATCATAGCATTACCTTGCCCATGACGGCTATATATTTGAATGGTTCGCAATCCTGGGACGATTTGGCTGTCGTTAAATATCGATGGACACGTGAGGATAATAGTTTGGCAGCAGGTGTCATTGTTGGCAATACGGACAAGCAAGCCATAATGATTGTAAGAGGAATGGAATATCGAAAAAATCAAAGAGAAGACCATAAAGTTTGACCACGTTAATATTTTTTTTATTGGCAGCTAAGCAATCTTGTGCAGGGACGTTATGTTTTTAAGCTAACTGTGAGCGATGATCAGGGATTAACTAGCACGGATACCGTAAGCATTAATGTTCATCCCGATCCGATGTTGATGCATTTGGTACAAATAACTTTACCCATGGATATAACCATACTAACCCAATCCGAACTAGATTCCATAGTACAAAAATTGCAATTACTATTGGGTGATGATAACAAAATTGAGATTAGGGAACTTAAATATGATCTAAATACAGGGGCAGCTGTATTGGTCTTCTATGTGATGAGAATATCCCCGGCCAGTGGCTCCGAATCGAAGGCGGTAAATGGTCTGCATGTTGAGAGATTGCTACGAGCTAAACTACAGAAAGATGCCTCCATATTGGGTGCCCTATTTGTGGATATACGTGCGACAGTCTGTCAGAACAATTGCTCTGGACATGGTCAATGTAATCCCACAACCAGAGCCTGTATATGTGAGGCATTTTGGATGCCTTCGGCTGGTTATTTCTTTGCCAACGATGAGGCCAATTGTGGTAAGTAGCAGATTAATATACAGATAATTCTTTCAGAGTTTAATATCTCTTGCACTCCCTTGCACACAGATTGGTCCATTCTATATGTGTTTGTTGGTGTCATATTTACTTGCCTGCTATTATCGGGTGTCTTTTGGGCCATAGCCTGCGCTTGCAGACAAACCAAAACGAAGCCCAGGCTACGCCAGAAAGTGCAAAAATATGCCCTGATAGGCAATCAAGATGAGGAGGCAATCAATTGTAAGTACAAGAGATGGTTTTTGTAATCTATCTACCTCTGATATGTATATCAATTAATCTTTCCTTTCTATTTGTAGATTCACGGACTTCGCTAACCGAATCGGAAACCGATTCAGATGTTTTATTCGAAACCCGCACAAAGTCAAATGGCAAAATTCCACATAGATCTTCAGCGCACGGTGGTCATAGTAGTGGCGGAAATGGAACCGGTAGTGGTTCCTCCGGTCGCGAAACTGGCCACAAATACCAACATAATAAATTGGGGCGCAAAATTAAGGCATAAGTGAAAAATCAACTAAAAACTAAATCCGTGTAACCTAAATGTGTGTGTTAGTTGATATACATATATATATTTATATATATATATATACTACATATATACTTATATATATATATGTGTATGTATAGTGTGTGTGTGATATACATATAAATCTTTATAATTATTATTTTTTTTTTTATATATATACATATATACGTTTCTACATATGTGCAATATATTTTTACATATATTTGTTGATGGAAACAAAAACTCGCTATGTTCCTTTGTTTTTTAATTAGTATTATTTTTATAATATTTATTGTTTATGCCACAAATTTTAGTTTTGACAACTATTACACAAATTTACTTTCCTTTTTTATATTTATATATATATATATATATATATTATATCTGTATATAGGCTATAGAATGTTTCACAATCAATGTAATAAAATATATATACTTAGAAAATGTTTTTTAACCCCATGAATTAACATCATACTGATCTTTTAGTGGGACATTTAAATGTTTAAGAACCTCATTTAAACTAGAGATTTTTGACATTTAACATGTAAGACATAAAGGATGGGTAATGTTTGAGAATTATTCAAGTAAAACTTTTCAAAAACTGATCATTGGAAATTTATTTATTTTCTTTTTAAATATATTATAAAGGATAGTCGGAAGTTCTTGGGACTCCTTCAAAATTAAACAATATCAATTATATTATATGTATATTATATGTAATCTCTGTAAAATAAGACTCATTCATCAGATTCTCGTATAGCGAGAAATTTTTAAATCTTTAGCTTGGCTAAAAACTTCTGGTAAAGGTGAATCTTCTTCTGATAACATAAATATATATATATATATATATAGAGAAATATTCTCTCGTTTAACGATTTCTTGGAAATCCTTTCTTGCATTACCATATGCAGTGGATAAGATAACCTGTTGACAAGTTGACACACGCGACCGACCAACGCCAAAGAGGCCCTCTCATAATTTCGCAAGGAAACGAAAGTTAAGAAATCCAATGAAAAGTGAAGAACTTGTGTTGGATGTTAATACAAATAATGACGCAGTTTTTTTTTTTTTTTTGTTGTTGCATGGACCACAGGTCAACCCACGCGTATCATCGTCGTATATATACATCCGCCTAGTTTGGTCTGACCGATTGTGTTTTGGTTGACCGTATGCGATTTTGTATATGGTTGTTTTTTTTTTTCTTTCTTGTTTTCCTGGTAATAGTCTCTCCAAATATCTCCGAAAAAAAATGATTCATTTTGGCCTGTTTTTATTTTGTCAGGCTGCCTTGTCTGAGCATGGCTTAAATGTTATTTTTTTTCTTTTCTTTTCTTTTTGGTGGTTTTATTGATTTTAGCCGGATTTTTGGTGAATTCTTTTCGCGTGTATGTTTGTCTGTGTCTGTGTGTGTGTGTGTGCATTTTATTATTCGCGTTTTTAATACCCTGTGGTTAATTTTGATAGGTATATTAAACTTATTCACAAAAAATGGTTCAAAATTAAATAAATTTGGCAAGAAGCAAAGAAACGACAAAATTTTAAAGTAGTAAGCCCTTTCATTACCCTGTGAACTTTTATATTTTGCTCTACAGGGTATCTCAGTGTGAAATATATAAATGTAAGTATATGTGGTGGGGCATTAGTTTTTTGTTGATGTGGTTATGGTTCGCACATGCCACACGCATGGCCCATTTTTCACAGCTCTTTTGGGGGTAGTTGGGTGCGGCCATAGAAAAAGGAAACACGCGATTCCCCCATAGCGCCAATGCCCATTGCCCAAAAATGTCGTCCTTAGTGTCCTTTCGTCAAGGCTGCTAATTACATACTTTCTAGTATGACCTTACATTATTTTGCATGCCAGAAACAAAAACAAAAAATTTCAAAAGGTAATTGAACTTTTGACCTTAGTCACCAAGCAAACCAAACCAAACCACACTACACGTGAATTTCTTTATGAAGTTGTTGTTGTTGTTGTTATTATTGTCGATTCAAAACTCAAAGTCAAATTGATATTAATGTTGTTTATTCAAGATGAAATTCTTTAGCCAAAAGTACCCATTGAACATTAATTTTTCTACTTCATTGTTTGTTAATTCATTAATTTTCAATATCTTTTCGTTGCCTTTTTTGACTAATTTCCATGCTCAACTTCGTTGACAGTTTACACCTGTTTGAGAGTTATTAACATTGACTATATAATAGTCCCCCCCACCCCATTCTCATGACACTCCATACAGGGGGGTACAGGGAAGGGCCACATGCAGGCAGGCTACTGGTGTTTCGATATTTTGTTTTTTTTCTTCTGTCTTCTTTTTTGTTGTCATCATTTGACAAATCATTTGGCTTGAAAATAAAAATAGCCACCTGTCGCTTTGAGTTATGAGCATTTTGCATAAATTAAATAAATTGAAAATGTCTTTATTTTAGGCAACAGAATTTTTAGCAGAAAATTTTTGTGATATATTGTTTGATAATCTAGAGAAATATCGAAAATAAATCTATGATTACTATTTTTTCGTCTGGACCTTGCACAGTTTTACATTCCTCGTTTCACAGTTTGAGAGTCACAAGGCCTATGCTTGCTTTTTATGTTATTTGTTATCTCTTCTGTTTTTTTTTATGAGAACTAAAATCTTAAATGCTTAAACTCAGTGTTATACAAAAATTCAGAAATTTAGAAACAATTTAAAACTATTTCAAGGTCTTTTCTTCTACCTATACGGCTTTTCATTTAACAACAACAACATAATGTTATAAAAAGAGAGAGAGAGAGAGAAAAAAAGTTATCAATTAACATAAACAAAAGCGAAACGTGTGGCAAAAAAGAGCAAAAAACTGGATGACAAAAAGTTTGTTGTATTTTATTCTATCTTTTTGTTTGTTTCTTTTTTTTATTTTTTTGGTTTGTAAATGTTTTTATGTGATTTAAATGAACACCACTTTTTAAGAATAAAAAAGGGGCGGGGTGGCAATGAGTGGAGGGAATGAGTGATTGGGAGGGGTTGGTTGGTTGGTTTTTTTTTTTTTTTGCAAAATGGCACACAGAAGACAACGCTTGAGTGATTTTTAATGTATTCGTGACAGTTTTTTTTTTTTTTTTTTTTTTTTTTTTTTTGTCGTTGTTGCTGTTTTATCTTGCAGATACACGTCCCAAGTCAAGTCCAAAATAGCAAAAAACAAAATGTGTGTTTTATTTGCGTTTTATTATTGTTTAATTAGGCTTCTTCTCTCCCGCTCACGCTTCTCCCTCCTCGCTCCCTCCTCTTTGCATCTTTCTCTCTTTGGAGTGTCATTTATTCATCTATGAATGCCAAACTTTTGTTTGTTATGACTTTTCCTTCATTATGAAGCAAGTTTATTGTTCTGACTGTGTTCAGAAGTGAGATGAGTGAGCGGGGGACGACGAACATTGCAAATGAAAAACAAATATAAATAATAAGAAAAAAAAATAAACAACAAAAAAACCTTAGAGGATCGCCCTCAATTCTATTAGAATTCTATGACATGTGGGAAGACGGCAAAAGCAATAATACTATGCATTAATGGTTTAAAGGTTCGATATTCAGACTTCTGCATGTGGGCTGGTGTCACACTGTTTACAATAAGTAGATGGACAGCAATTGAAATGACAAACAAATGTCATTTAAGAACTTAACCGATTCGAATGCATTATCTTTCTATTTATAAAGCCCTTAAAAAAGTTTTATATGAATATTTTTTAGATAAATAATTTGTCTTGCTATTAAAGAATATATGCACTGCAAGTTCAAAAATTTTCAAAATGTACATATTATTAAAAGGGATTAAGAGTGTTTGCTCAATCAATTATTATTAAAATTTTAAATCTTTTCAATTGCTTTTAAAATCTATTAAAAATAAACCCTTATCTATTATCCTTTGTTTTTTCATTATATATCAGATATCAGCAGAAACTCTTAATTCAGCATAATTTGAATTTAATGTTACACTTTTCGCACTCACTGTGACCGAGTCTAGATTTTGTCAACCATTTTGGGTATGTCTAGCCAGGCCTCGCTGTCGACGCCTCTGCCAACGTTGCCGCCTCTGCACTCAACTTTCTCAGCTCGAAGTAAATCAATTTGCACTTCCCACCTTTTGCCCACCTGCCAAGTGCGCAATTTTTTTTCCTGGTAGTGGTTGTTGTTTCTTTTTTGAATTTCTTAACAGGGCTAAAATGTAAAGTGAAAATGCAATTCATAAAATCTAATAACTATACTAGATACATGCGACATGGCAAAGGCATTTCCCTTTTAACGCGATAGACGGAAAATAATTTAGCTAGACAAATTGCATTTTCCTCTCCCGATAGCAGATAATATAATGGGGCAAGCAAATCGGTGTGAGTGGAATACGGGGGATGGTGTCAGTCGGTCGGAAAGGGAAATTTGTTGAAATTTAAATGTAGAAAGAGGTTGGTCGGAGGCGGAGAGCAGGGCACACACACTGATGGGATAAAGAAACAAAAGGCATAGGCAAGTTCAAGGTCATTGCAAAGCATAAAACATATGAGACAGACAGATATAAAAGAGAGAGAGAGAGAGAGAGAGAGTATGTGACAAAGAGAAGGGACAGGTAACGAAGGTGAGCAGAAGGGGGCAAGTAAAAACAGCTGCATTACACAGCCAATTACCCAGAAGATTTGCCTCATAGCAGACAGCAGAAACAGTTTGCAACAACCGAAAGATAGCAGCAAAACGAAATCTGTCTCATTAGCCCAGAGATTAATTTATGTATATTGTAAAATGCAATTTCTTTTTGCCAAATGTTTTTATTTGTTCTAAAACCCAAAACATAAATAAAGGTAAATGCGTTAAAAGAGACATAGAATGTTGAGGGGAGAAAAGGAATGATCATTTTGCAAATATTTCAACTATTTGATAATAAAGTAAGAATGTCATTCTATTTACAAATCAGTTGATGATAAATACTAATATATAAAAGATATAAGTGTAGACATATATATAGATAAACTGATTGCATTCGAAATTAGGAAAACTTTTAAGCACTACGAACTAAAATAAAACTTAATTTTAAGGCTTTCAATCAAAATTCTTAATACACTATAAATGCAAATGTTTATTCTTAATTTATTAATAATTAAATGGAGCTGGTCGCTTGTCTTAAAACATAAAAGTTTTGTATTAAAAATTTTTTTATTTAATATTGCAATTAAGCTTCTTTAATATTCAATAATAATTTGCCATTTGAATCTTTTTTTTTTTTAAGTCAAAGTTTCATATTTTATAGTTAAAGAAATAATTGCTTTTAAATTGCTTTTAATTAGAATTTTATTGGTTTGTGTAGACTAAGGATTGACTTTAATATGAAATCGAAAGATTTCTTGTTTAGTTATTGGAATTGATTCTTAAAGTGTTTAAGATACATTTCTGTTTAAATTGAGAGACAGATTTAAAAAAATTAATAAATTTCTTCAATTTTCAATGAACTAAGACTAACTTGAAAGATATTCTAGTTTATAAATTAAAAATTTTGGATAGTTTTTTGTGTCAATTAAATACTAAATTCAATTTCAAACCCTTTTGCTTAGTTGACGCAGTTAAAGTTAGTATTCGTTTATTTCAGTCTGTTTTTTTTTTAATTTTTTGTTTCCTTTTAATGCAATCCTTGCAATACTTTTTTAGCCTTCTTTTCTTTTTAGTTCTTTTGTGTGTGTGTGTGTGTGTGTGTGTGTGTGTTTCTGGGTGTGTGTGTTTGATTAGCTTTGATTGCTCGATTGCGTGGGCTGGTTTAATGTCTTTTGACAACTTTTCTGTTTAGTAATGATAACACAACAAAAACAAAAGCAACAACACCAAAAAAAAAAAGGTCCCAAGTAAAGATAAGCCATAAATAAACACTAGTAAAAAATTGCAAAAATATAAAGGAAACCATAAAAAAAAAAAAAAATCAAAGCAGAAAAAAGGAAAACCGGTTCGTTAAAAAACCAATGGAGAAAAATACATAAATAACAAAAAAAAAAAAAACACATTTTTTTAAAAATGAAATGATTGTGCGAAATTCTAGATAAATTAAATATATTTATCGATTCCAGAGAATATAAGTACATATAATTCTCATTTGCCTTTACCTTTTTATTTTAGTTAACAATAAATTAATCAACAATTTTCAATTTACACTTTAAAGTTTGTTAAATTGAGAAGAACAACAACAACAAGAAATACAACTGGTTCATAATTTTTGCATTTTATTTCATAATTTTTCTACTGTTGCACTTGGAAAAAAAAAAACAAAACATTTATGAGCGGCACAATTTATAATTGATTTTGTTAAAAAATCTTTTTGTTTTTTAATATTTCTTCTTTCTAATTTTCGTTTTTTGTTTAAATATATATTTTGTTCAGCTTTTGCACGCGCGGAAGCAACGAACACAACTGAGCAACAAAAACTGAATGAAAACACACAATAAACTTGTTTGCAACACGCCTCCGCCTCCGCCTCTGCCCCCACCCCCCTCCACACCCACCCCCTCACCATTCTCACCCCTGATCCGAAAGCCCCCACCGACCCAGACCCAGTCCCCACGCGTCGTCTACTACTCTTTGGCCCAAAACGAATCACAACAAAAAAAGAAAAAAAAAATTATAGTGCTTTTCGTGAAGCTTTTCTTTCTTAACCGCTGTGTGTCGGCGAGAGAAGAGAGAGAGAGAGCTTTAACTTGTTGAGCTCTTTGGTTCTTCCTCTCTCTCACTCTCTGTTTTTCTCTCTCTCTCTCTGCCTGTCGTTTTGTATCTGCTAGATACTTTATCTATTTGCTGCCTGTTTAATTGCTTTCGAACTCGATCCTTTTCCGTTGCATTTTGAATTGAGGCCTTTTAATTAAATTGAACTGCAATTTAACTTGTCTGATCTGTATGTCCAATGTAATGGCCGATCTTAAGGGGCAAGGGGGGATAGTGTATCTAGCTAGGCCGGATTCCTCCTCCTTCCCACTGGCTTTCTTAATTGAATTCATTCATAAATTATAATATTGTGAACCATAAGGTGAATGGCTCTATGTTGGGTGGTTCTTTGATGTTTAGTTTATTTTGTTTTTTTAATAGAATTTGAAATTATAGACAAGAGCAGATCAAAAATTCATTCTTGGAATTATACTAAATGCATATACATATATACATACCTTTACTACAGTTTGGATTTATAAATTTATATATTTTTTTTAAGTGCCACGTTTGACTTAGATTTTCGATCACTAAATCTAAAAAGGATTTCCTAATTTTTTTTTTGCTCCAAAATATATATGCTAAAAATAATAATTATATTTGATTAAATTAATACTTGCACTTTCAAATTCAATAAAATCAGAAACAATTCCTTTTGATTTTCAGCTTTATATATGTACATATATGAGAATATGTTTTCCAAATTCTTTGTAAAAAAAAACTTTCAATTGTATTTTGGCAAAAATTTTCCAATCATTTATTAATTAAAGCTAAATTAATTAGTGTTTTCATGCCCTCTTGCTCTCGCTGTCTCCCTCTCTAGATCTTTGATTTGAAATTACTACGTGTAGCTAGTTGATATTAGTATAAACATATATGTATGTATCAAGAAGAACAACTGGCAGATTTCTTTCTGCCCCCTAACGAATCTGTATACACGATAATATATCGGCTGTGTATGGGTGTTGTTTTTCTATTTTTTTCTTTTAGTTTTATTTCATTTGCTGCACGCCACACATTCTCTCTCTCCCAATTTTCAGACAGTGTCGTTTCTCAATCTGCTTCTGGCTGTTGCCCCCTTTGCCGGCAATGACGCGCCGACTGTCCATTCCGGGTGTCTGTCTGCCAGTCCGTCGGTCCGTCCATTGCCAATTGACGTCAAACCGACGGGCGCCGCTTTCAGAGTTAGTGACTGACTGAGTGGGGCAGGCCTGACTAGATGGCTGTCTGTCTGGCTGGCTGGCTGGCTGATCTGGGGGAATCGTCGGCACGTTCTGGAAATGAAATCAAATGATGCTTTCCGTGGAGAACGCGGAGCCAGCCAACAGAGCAGAGTCAGCGATCCAAAGGCACTTCAGAGTGTAAAGTGGCAAGTAATGTGGGGTAGGGTAAGACACTATAGAATATATTTCAAATTGCGTTTAACAGAAGAAAAAAAAAACCTAAACTGAACAAAAAGATTCTCTATAAATAAAAAATGAGAGATATAGAGACTCTCTTCTCTCAGAAAATTGAATAAAAGAGTGTGATATCAAGGAAGAGAGGAGACAGTGAGTAAAAAAATGGAGTATAAAAAACACTTAAAGCTAGTACAAAAAAGAAAGAAAAAAAATGAATGATTTTTTTTTATTTTTTTATTTTTTGTTTTTTTGTTGCCTTGTCCCAGGTCGAGAGTGCAAATCGGCATATGGCAAAATATCGTCGGCATGCCGGAAAATAAAGGGGCAGAGAATAACACAAACAGGGCAACTTATGGGATTATAATTAGAAAGCCGCTCCACTACTAGTTGACGCATTTCGTTTTCCCTCTCTCTACATACATATTTCCCTTTGCCTCTAGCCACAATCCAATAACAATAACAAAAATAACCATACCCCTGCCGACCCCCCCCCCAAACAAAAAGAAGAGCAAAAAAAAATACCCGAAAATCCAACCACATAATGTTAAATTATAAACAAATAAACGATACGCAAAATTTATGTATTGTGCCGACGCCGACCAAAATTTTAATGGATTTTACCCCGCATCGCAAAAGTCCCCGCCACCGCCTCCCCTCTTCACCTTTTCCACAGATTCTTAGAATTTTTGTTGTTGTTTTTATTTTTTTTTTTTTTTTGCCATTTTCGTTTTTGCAATCAACAAATTTCAAATGCAAAAACTACAAAAAGAACAAAACACCCAAAATGCTGCTCGACGGGTAAATACAACAAAAGCAACATTAACCATATAGTGTGGCTACAAATTGTTGTTGTTGTTCATTCTCTAGAGACCACAAAATGGTGGAGAGGTGTAGCGGGGGAGGAATGAAATGAGAGTGGAGACCGACCAAGTCTTTGAAAATGCGTTTGAAATTTTTGTGCCAGCGGCCCCATAAAATAATTAAAATGCTATTTAAAATGCACAAAATGTGCTAAAAATTAAACACATCGCAAACGCATTACAGTTTTAAAAGCACAAACATACACACACACACATACCCATGCATATGTTTATACAGTTTGACAAGCTCGTCATTTGCTTGCCTTGCAAATTTAAATACAGTTTTATAATTCCTTTCATTTTTGTAGGCAATTATACAATTACGTAGAATTTAATTTCTTCACTTAAAATCTTTTGAAGTTTCTAATTCTTTTATTTATGAGTAATACAAAAAAAATGCTGTCCTCTAATTTAAATACTAATTACGCTTTTTAAAAAAAAGCAAAGTTGAGCTCTACTCGTGATTTACAGCTACTTGGAGATGCTTTCCGCAGCTACAGTAATTGTTTTAATCACTATGGAACTACTATTTTATTTTATTTTAAGCATATGTATATGTAAGTATGTATACCTGAGTATATATGTACATATATAAAAAACAATTACTACTTTGCTTAAAAACAAAGAATATATCAAGAAGGTAAAAAAAGTATTTTAAAAGTTGAAAGCTATTAATTTATAAATATATGTTAAGCAAAACATCTCGTATAGAATATTCTAAACCGATTGTAGGAATAGAATATGCGCAAATCTATAACTTTGACAAATTCTAACCGATCTTCGAATGTAATATCTCTTTTTAATGCTGCTAAGTTTTAATTCTAAATTAAAATGCAAGTCTTGCTAATTATCAAATTATCTTTTCAAGAAAGACAAAAAATTTCACGGAACAGCAAAGTATTGAATTAAACCCTTACTTCATGAAGCTCTAGTTTAGTCAATTTTTGGAATATTTGAAAAATTTATGTCTTTATTTTCAAGTTAAATAAATCACTTTTAGTCTGCATTAAAATCTCGAGAAATAAATTTTTTAACAATTTTCGTAAATTTTCATGATGTTATCATGATTTTGATGAAAAATCTAGTCGAATTTAATTTTTACAAATATCCAACTGTTTGATGACATTTTAAAATATGTTAAGTTGTGATATTAATGATATACAACTTTTCTGAAATTGATAAAAAATGGCCAAAATACAGTCTGAAAAGAAGCCAGAATGACCACAATAAAATTATATTTAAAAAGCTATTTTTTTAAATAAAAACAAAAACGTTCGATTTTTATTTCTGTCCTACCTTTGACATATGAAAATAATCTTATTTGTATTATATATTTTTGATCTTTTGGCCCCGCGCTACCTTAATCCGGCACTGAATAAAACTCCAGCAAATGGCATTATCTATCTATTGATCATATAATTATTAGCTTTTCAGGTAGCATTAGCAAGTGATCAAGGAACAATAAAAGAAAACATCTCAAATTTCACATTTCAAAGATCATTTCGTATGAAACGATTTGTGCTCAATACTATGTGACATGCTCTTTGTTCACACACACACACACACACACACACACACGCACACACAGAGATAGAAAGAGACTGGTACGGACCATTCAAACTTCTTATAAGAATCATAAAAAAATAAAAGTCATAAATAGATTTTGCTGTCTGCCTTTCACTTGACTCCGACTTTGACTCCGACCATTTAGAGGCGACGCGCCGCGTCACTTTGCTTGGCCAGCCTGCCGCTTGTTGGTCATTTCCAAGCCGCGGCGCCTCGGGGTTAATGTACTTGGCTACATAAAGAAATATGCCTACCCAAAAGATGATGGTTCTTAACCCTATAGCACCATCTAGGGTAGAATTTTCCTTAACTGCTATATGAAAGGGGCTTTGGGGCATTACCTGATAATGTTGTCGTGGAAATATCAAACGGGAACGCATTGTTGCTGCTGTTGGTGTTGCAGCATGATGATGATGATGATGACTGCCACTGCCACTGGAATTTGTTGTGGTCTGCAGTGGATTTCGTGTGGATGTGACAACCATGTTTTGTTGATCCACCAGCACAAAAACAAAAAAAACAAATGATAACAAAAAAAAAAAAAAACAAACACAAAATTTCTTGTTCCACTGAGTTTTTCACTAAATTTTTTCTTTGATTTTTATTGGTTTCTGGTTAAAAATTTTTCTATTCACTTGATTTGGAATTTTTTTGTCGGTAGGTTCATTGGCATTTCTTCCTTTTGCTACTTGTTCATAATAATATATTTGGCTTATGGAGAGGGGAGAAAAACAAAACATAATTTTCAACAATTAACATTCCTTTTCATCAAAAAAAAAAAAAAAAAAAAAAAAACATTTTTTTTTTTCGTTGAAATATATTTTGTAAACATTTCTGGTTATTTTGTGTTGTTGTTGGTGTTTTTAAATTTTTGATTCAGGCATCTGGTTTTTGCCAAAGAAAAACAACAACAAAAAGGCAAAAGCCAAAAACCGTTAACCAATAAAACAAGATGAAACGAAACACAATGCAAAAGACGACTGCTCAAAAAGAAGAACAAGAAAGCCTTGCCCAAGAAATAAAAAAAAAAAACCATCAACAACTCCAAGCCGACCTTAACATACTCTCTCTCTCTCTCTCTCTCTCTGTCTGTCCCTTTGTTTTCATCATGTGCCAAGCCAATTAATGTTAACTATTGGCAAAAGAAACTAAACTAGCTACTAAATATCTACCATTTTTTTTATCCTTCCTAGTAAAGTTCATTTTCCTTTATTATCCAATCAAACTTTCTTTTCATAACCCTTTACCCAAACAAGTAAAAAGAGTATAAATAAGAATTGCCAAAATTAAAAACTGGTTTATACTTACTACAAATAAAAAAAAAAAATGAAAGAAAAAGAATTTCTGTAGAAGTGACAATATTTG
This sequence comes from Drosophila insularis, assembly GCA_018903935.1. Taxonomy (NCBI): domain Eukaryota; kingdom Metazoa; phylum Arthropoda; class Insecta; order Diptera; family Drosophilidae; genus Drosophila; species Drosophila insularis. The sequence goes on along the minus strand of JAEIFP010000150.1, from coordinate 1,208,264 downwards.
CTGCTAAAGTTAAAACTATATTTCTATATACATTCTATGGAAGTTAAATTGTAGTTTTCTAGTATTAAGCAAAGCCTAAGTGCAATTCTTTTACCTTTATTTTAGTTTTGGATACGAAATTGGTTGTCTAATTAAGCCACAAATTTTCTACTTATTAAGCAATAGAATATTTTGAAATGCATTTAAGTTATAAAGATTTAAACAAGTTGTCATAATCTCTTGAAATTGTAGATAAATGTCAATTAAATATATATGTACATACAATAATTTTGAAAAAATCATTGTGAAAAAATGTATTTTCTTTGTATGATATAAGATTTTACATAAAATTTGCAACACCTTCTTTTATCACATGGATATTATTCTATTATTCTTTCATCTAATATTCATTGTATAACTCAAAGATATTTATATGTATATATATTTATTTGTAGGTACATATAGCAAATTTAAAATGATTTTCACGTGAAATTTTCCATAAAATTCTAGAACAATGGATTTATATATATTTATGTATATATGCTTATATTTCCCATCAAAGTTTTTGTGCCTAGTCTTGCGACACTTTTATGCCTTACTATTTCTTTTTTATGTATCTTTGTATCTCTATCTTCTCCTTGTCTATATAGAGTGGCTTGAATTGTGTTTTATTTTATAGTCAGACCTTGACTCTTTCAATCGAATGTATCTATGTATATCTAGTTACTGGAGACTAAAGAAGGAGGGGGGGGGTCTTACAAGTTCAAAGCCCACACAGAGACACAGATTTTTGGAATCAGCCCACGTGTGTTTTTCCCCCCATTTCCGTTTGCATTTTTGTTATGAAATATTTGTTGTTATTTTTGTGGTTGTTGTTGTTGGTTTTTTCTTTTTGGGCCATATAAACTGGCTAATGAATTTCCGTTGATTGCAATAACCACCGTTGTAACGTTACAAAAACAAAAACAACTATATATATATTTAAACAAAAACTTGTTTTCAACCGAAAAAAAAAAAAATATTGAGAAAAAAAAAATTATGTAAATTTCTAGCTTTTAGTTTTATTGAAAATTTCATTAGCACATTTTTTTTTTTGTTATTTAGTTTAGCACACACAAATTGATATATGCATAGAAATATACAACATTTGTAGATATATAAATATATGTATGTACATACATATATAAAAGACGTCACTGATTTCAAATTGTTTGACAATTTTTTTTTATTTTTGATTTTGGCCGCATTTTTCTTTACGTACTTTTAAAAAAAAAATAAGCAACACACGAGGAAGAGTTGTATTTTGTATTTATTTTATAAATTTTTTTTATTATAAAATTTATAATTGTTTATGCATTTAAATGTCGTTGTCTTCGATACGTTTCGCTACGCCTGAACTCGACGGTTGAGTGTTCGACACAAGACTGACTGAAAAAATATATTCTCTATGCCAAAACCAAAACCAAAACCAAAACCAAAATCAAAATCGAAACCAGCGGCGTTCAGCAGGTTCAACATGAAGTAAAGAAAGACAGCCGCAGCGAGAGAGAATGAGAAAGAGAGATAAAGAGAGAGAAATCGCTTTAGTGATCGCTCCTATGTATATGTACTTTGCTCTCTCTCTCTCTCTATCTTTCACATGTTGTGCTCCTCTTAATAATAAAGAGAGAACGAGAAAAAGAGCTTGCAATATTTGTTAAGGGTAAATCTAAAAGTTATACCAATAATAATTGGTTTAACATATTGTTTCCTATATGTGAGATGCGATCCTTTAACGGGAGAGGAAGAGTATAGCATAGCATAGAAAATGTTGAGACGCTCAAGAGCCGAGAGGGCTAATAAGTTCCTCATCCTAAAGGGATATCTTCTGGTTTTTTTTAAAGTTAAATCGGTGACTTTGAGCAATATATTTATTCACTAAATTTCATTTAAAGAAGATAAAATTTCTTTCAAAAAGACAAATCAATAATGCCAATCAATAGATTGTTGTTAATTTAAAGCAAGACACATATATCCATAGATGGATCTAGAAAATATTTTCAGTGCTGATTTTCAATTAAAAAATCGAATCAAAGGCTCACTAAAATTGGGCGCAAAAAAGAGGCAAAAAGGGGTGAACATTTTTTTATTAGGCCCATATTTTAGGGCAACTTTCCCACTTGGAAAGTTCTTATATAATCCAAGTAGTTAAATGCCTCCGATCTAGACAAAAAATAGACTATTAAAAAAAAGTCGAGGGGGGGTAAGGGTCATTCATCTTAGCTTGGTTATATCCATTACCTATGAGTTTCACATATTCATACATATGTAAACTAAAACCCAACTATGCGGTTAACCCTCGTTAAATTAAATAAAAGTAAACTAAACTACATTTTGGCATTGTTTTTGTTGTTGCTGTAGCTTTTAATTGTTTATATGTATATGTTTTGATTTTATATTTACCTTAAGCAAATATAAACAAAAAACAACATTTTCATGTTGTTTTCTGACTTTTTGCTGGTATTTCTTATTCATTGAATGAAAATCGACACGTGCATTAAATGTTTGTTGATTTTAGCGCAAAAACGAAAGAAAAGAACGAAAAAAAAAAACCCAAAAAGTTCACAAAAATGTAAGAAAGAGAAAGAGCGAAAGAGAGAGAGATAGAAAAGTAATGCTCTTGTGTTTATATGAAATTGTTTTAATGTTTCCAGGAAATTTCAAAGTAGCTCAACCAAACAAAACACAAAACAAAAAGAAAACAAAATCAAAACAAAACAAGCGCCCAGAACACCCAATAAAATAAAAGGTAAATTTCACATAGCTAAATTTGCGATTTAAAATCTTTTTGTATTAGTTGCTTGCTAAGCTAATCCATCATATTTTCAAAATCTAGAGAAAATCTGTTTTTTTTTTTTGTTGTTTCTGCCAAAAACCAAAATTTTTTCATTCAGGTCACTTAGTCATGTCACTTGGCTGCTGCTCATGATCTTCTTTTTGATCTTTTTTGGCTAGTCAAGATTTTGGATAATGTTAAATGATGAGATGGTGATCCTCTTTTGCCCTGAGTCATCATCATCATTATGATCATCATTAGCTACTGCGCTTAAACAGAATTGATTATACAAAAAATCTTCAATTATATTGAAATGGTGATATGACTTTCGCCTAAAACTTTGTCTTTGAGTCATCTGACTCATTCAGTTGGCTGGCTGGCTGTACGGTTATGGTATATCAAGTGGCAAATCAAAAAAAAAATGCAATGCGAAACAAGAAAATTGTTGTGGTTCATCGTTGTCGTGTCTGTCTGTCTCTCCCTCTCTCTCTTACACAGGCATTCATTCATATGTGACTCATACTCAAGCTTTCATCTAACCAGCAACAGTTTCTCAGGTCTTTCAGTTAAAAAGGGGCCCGTGGGCTAATCATTCCACGCCCTAAAATAAAAAAAAAAAACCCTCATCATCATGATCATTGTGTGATCGTGATCATGTTGTTCATTTGTTGAATTTTCATGCGTAATTGATTTTTATGCATTTTCTTTTTCATTTTGTTCCATCGCTTATCCCTCCTTCCTCTTCAGATTTATGTGCAAAGCGTGCTTAACACGTTTTTTTCCCCAGTGTGTATATATACATATGATTGATGATTTAGAATTGGGTCACAAAATGGAAAGAAATTCTTATCGAAATCACATAAATTTTCAAGAAAACGGTGGAAAAATATTCAAGTTTTTTTTTTCTAAACCTTTAAAAATTACAATTTAGCTGTCGAAAATTCAAAGAAACATTTTATATTTTAACAAGTTTAGAAACATTTCAATAATGAATTGGCATACAGTTTTAACTTGGCCTTAAAGATGCAGAGAATAAATCTACTTTGAACCATTCTAACCGATCATTTCAAGTTTATTTTATAAACAAATGAGATTCATAAGCTTTGAATAAGTTCTAATAGTTTCTTTTTATTATCATTCACATATATCTTTTTTTTTTTATCAATAATGGTTTCCCCTTCAGCCCTCTAATGCATTGTAATAATATGATAATATTTATTGGTTATTACTGTTTGGAATAATAGTAAACAAATTGTTTTTGTATCTCATTTTTCATAGCTCATAACGCATTTCAATTACAAATTAGTCATAAATCTGTTTTCAAGTTTAAATACCTAATCCCACCCTCTTCCTCCTCTTAAGCACAGTGGAATTGACACCTAACAAGCATCCGCCTTTACACCTTATCAATGACCGAATCGAAATTCAATCCAACAACAATAATAATATACATTATATGCATATTTATACATATATATATATTGAAATCTACCCGTATATCTAATATTTGACCTTAAAAAATTCGTCTTATTGTCCATGAACTTCTATGAAAACACACACACACACAGGGCACCATACACGCTGAGATACAGTCATAATCAAAATAATTAAAGCTTAGATGGAATGAACTCTATGCTATTTATACAAATTTTCATAGTAGAATACACTGAGAGAAAAGTTAGTGAAAGAAATTATCACTGAAGTCCAAAAAGAAATTTCGACAATTTAGAAGGGCTCTAAATTTGTTGCATTACATTTTATTATTTTATCTTTACTCATTTAAACATTTATAAACTATAAAAATAATATATGGATTCAGAATTTCAAAAAATTTATAAGTATTATAATTGATTGTTTTGTAAGTCAGAAACATAATTTTCAACTGATGAAAGTTTTTCTTGAAAGAAAGAGAATTTCTATTGGAGATTCTTTTTTTTTCAGCTTATAAAAGTCTTTCTTTAAGGAAAGAGAATCTCCATTGGAGCCTTTATTTTTTTCCCACAGAGATTAGAAATAATTTAGTAAAATTGTTTGAAGGCCATTAAGGCCACAAAGAGTTAAATTTTTTAGCATGAAATCTATTTATTTTATTTTTCTGCGAGTGTAAAAAATAATAAACAAATGACATAATTGTTAAAGGAATTTTTCAGAAACAAAAACACAATAGGTGGGTGGCTCTATGAAGAGAGGGTGGTGGTGGGGTTCAGAAGGGGGAAGGGGGCTAAATGGTGGTATTTAACTCACCTTGACAATGGGCAGTTGAGCATTAACTTTCATTTCTGGTTTCAACTTGGATGAATCTTCCTCTAAAGCACGTTGATATGTTTGCTCTACAATTGAAATATCATTCAATATTTCTGGTGTAGCTGTTGTTGTTGTTGTTGTTGTTGTTATTACTGGTGTGGTTGTTGTTGTTGTTGCATGCGTTCGTTTATCTTTGGAGACGCAATTTGTTAAAGATAAACGACGAGCGCTACCAAAACGAAAGGTACCAAAGCCAACTCCACTGCCAAATGTTCCACCTGATTTCCTTCTAAGTGATTTATTATGGTTACAAATACTTTTATCGCTCGATTCGAATGGTTCTTGTTGTAGTTGCTGTTGCTGTTGCTGTTGCTTCTCGTTGTCGTTATTAGTGATATTTAATGTTGTTGTTTTTTTACACCACAAGCCACTCAAACGATTGCCCATGACTTAACATCGGATTAATCAAGAAACATTAACAACAAACAATTCGATACACATTATATATGTATATACATATAAACATTAACATTTACACACACTCAAACACAAAAAACAAATACCCACAAAACGGCATTCAACAATTAATTACAGATTTTGCTTGACTTTTATATGTACATATATATTTTTTCTTTCAAAATTTCTAATACACATATGTCGTATATATCTTTCTGACTGGGAAGAATCGTTGGCCCCAACCGGCGCGCATCTCAATTCAGCAAATACTGAAAATGGAATTCTTTCGAAAACCACCAAATGCCGTACAATAATATAAAAAAAAAAAAAACACAGTTGTCAGTTTATAAGTAGCTTTCATTTCTATGTGTGTGTGTTTATTTATTTGTTTGTTTGTTTGTTTGTATCTGTGTGTGTGTGTTTCTCCTCTGCTTTTGCTTGGCTGGTTGCTTCATTGGGCTGGTTGGTTGGTCGGTTGGTTCGTTGGCTGGTGAGCTTTATGCCTAACAACAAAATTCGGCGTCCAAACCTAAAAGCCGGCGTCATCATCATCATCATCATCATCATAATGGCGTGTGTTGTGTGTGTTTTATTTGTATTTCAATAGTTCCCTACCTTCCTCCACCCGCCTCAACCAGCTACTCCCCCTCCCTGGCCGCCCTTTTCTCGTGTGGGTCATGCCAAAACCTCGAAATAAAACAAATTTTCATGAATTAAAGAACAGGGCCTCGAAATAAAAGTTACCCTATAAAACTAACGCCATCTAGAAAACAAATGCACCACTTGATGGATATCTTATGAAAACGAATGAAATGATGAAAAGAGGGGTGGGGAGGAGGCATTCTTAATCGACTGATCGATTTAAGCGAGAGGCGGAAATCCGTTTCTAAATCCGCCAATGTATCTATATATGTATACATATAAGTTGATAAGTTGATGATGGCACAGTGAATGGATTGACAGCCAAACAAATAGGTATAACAGATGGATTAGACAAATCAATATCGTTTCAAGATCAAGAATATTTATGCTATAGTTTAAACTGTAATCGACCAACAAAATGAAGCACTGACAGACAGTTGGATAACTTGTCCGGATTCACAAAGAAATGTAGTCCTGTCTTGGCATAAACTTCTTGTAGATATAAAGTCAGAGAAAATTGAAATTGGTGGAAATTTAAAGAATAAACGATTTCAAATAAAACTTAATAATCATGTTTGGTTTTAGTCTTTTCAAATTGATTGAATATTAAGAGATCTGTTTTTTTTTTACTTCATCTGGATAAGGGGTAGATAAATTGTAAAGTTTCTTTGCTTTCGATTTAGTAATATTTGTTGTTCCTTAACACTCTTACTCTCTCTCTCTCTCTGTCTCCCTCTTGTTTGCTGTGTGTTATACAGAGTTAATAATTATGTTGTATACTAATCTGCTTTGTGCTCACGTTCTTCAGTTTTTTTCTTTCTTTGAAGAGTTTATCAGAAATCATAAGAAAGAAATACAAAGAATGTGTATAACAATTGATATTTTAGCAATTTTTAATACACTTTATCTTGAGTTCTTGCAAGTGATAGAATTTAGTTAAAACGTTTAACATTTTACACAACTTTAATATATGTAGATCCCTATCTCAAAAGTCTTTACATAGTTTTCATTGAACATAAAGCTCTTAAGATTTTCCATATATGTATACTCGATTCCTATCAATTATATCAAAAGAATTACATTATAAATCTATATAGATATGTGTAAGCTATAATAAATTATATTGATATCAAACAAAAATAATTTAATGTAATATGATCGGCGGATCTCCCTGTCTGTCCTCTTCGTGTTGTGTTGTTTTTTTCTTTTTTTGTTTCTATTGATAATCTTGCCCTTTTAAAATGGGTCAACGGCTATTGGCTTGTTTTATTTATTTGGTATTTTCTTTTTAATTAAACGATTGTTGACTGATTTTATCATTGCATCAAGGGTGTTTATTTTTGTTTAATCTACAGAATGAAATGAAATAACTGAGAATGTGTGTAGGGTATACAGAAAGCAACATAAATCAGAATGAACGATGAACGAGACACGGTAGGCCATATTAAAAAATCAAAACACCCAATAGCGATTTATTCATTTAGCCATAACGACACTTTGCATATTGTATTTGTAGGTATACATACATACATACATACATACATATATATCTCTATATACCTTTACCTATTTACTACACCCTCTCAGCTTATTTGACTATAGAGAAAAACGTGCTAAATGTTATTTATTAATTAAGTTGACGCTATTTTCCAGCCATTTGCGTTACGTGGATTTAAGCAAAGCCAGTTAGCAAGCTATAGCCGGTTTTTTTTTTGTTTTATTTGGTTGAAAGTCATTAAGGGAGTGTCCCGAAAGGGTCTCTCGGGAATCGCGCTTCTCCAGACTGTTGGAGTCGTCGCTTGAGGTGTGAGTTATGTACATATATACTTATGTATGTATATTTAGTCATAAATGTAGGCTCAAAAGCTCTGCTGACTCCGACAATCCAAATGGCTCACTCCGTTTGTGTTTTGGGCCAACAATCGTATTCGTATGCAGAAAGGAGTAGAAAAAAAAACAGAATAAAAAACGAGCTTAAACTGAGTCATGACCTTTTGGCGGTCGGCCAGAAGAGAACTAGGAAAAAATTATGTGCTTAAAAATAGCTCTGGGTAATTATTATTATGGCTGACATTAAATGAGTGACGATTATTAGTCAAGTCCAATAAAATTCTTTCATAAAGCTCCTTAAAACTTCAAATAAACTTTTTGTGGTTAATACAAAAAATTTAATTCAATCCATTTGGAATTTATTTCTATTATAATTTACCTACATACCTATATAAAAAATATGGTTTATTTATGTCTTTAATAATAATCTCGGCCCTAAAATGTCCATAAATATTTAAAAATTTAATTTAGAGAGTTATCCAGGACGGAGGACACCCATTAAAACTTTAATAAATCATATTACTAATGAGACTTTAAAATGATTGTGCAATTTTGATCCTCAAACTAAATAAAATGCCTTCATTGCAAATTACTACCCAAATTTTGGATTTTTTTTTTAAAAACCCTTTCAAAACATATTTTTAGATGCGTTTATATTTGGATAATGTTCTTAAGAACATTTAGTTGGCTCAATAAATCTGAAATGAGGCGAAACTCAGACACAGGTATTATTAGTAAGCTCGAGAGGATTATAAAACTTTTTTGAACTGATAAAAAAGTATTTATACATAGTTTCAGTCTTCTATTTGTGTACCCTTATGTTAAAAAAACTTTTAAACCATAGAAAATCGTGTCTAAGATTCAGATTCTTTACTCTGGTCTCAGACTTTTGGATGAATTTTTTATAGGCTTCTTATAATTTAAATATTTATTTTAACCAAATTAATCAGTTACTACCAAAGTGTCTGAGTAAATTTAGTCTTATAACTTTCAAGTCTTGGAAAATTGTGAAACAATGGCGATTTATGCCTTATGATATGATGCTATTAAAATATGTTTTTTTTTTTAATATCATAAAAAAAGGTTCTAAAGGCTTATTAAAAGTCAAAATTTGATCGATTGGTCGTGATCTCGACACTTTCAAAATTCGTAAAAAAATGTACTTACATTGCTATAACTTCTCATATTCGAAGGACTTAGACTGAACAATCTGCCCAATTGTGGATGATGTTGTGACGAAGAACCTGTTGTCGAACCAGATGTTGGTGACGAATTATTGCAATTAACTGATGATATATCCGTAAACATGGGCGAATGTGTATGGTCTGAAAGCAAAAAGAAATAGTCAATACATTTGGTCAAATTCGAATTAAACGACATTTCCATTTACCGCTCAATTCCAAGGCAGGTGACATGTCCTTGGCAAAGGCGAAAAGGTCATTATTATTACGTATATCGGATGAATTGAGAGTTAAGCTAGGTTTGCGTACTCCTAGAAAGTTGGACGATGACGAGGAACTTGATCCAGCTGTGCCGCATGCCGATGAGCCACCATTATAGATCAGGGGTGTGGTATTCGTTGTTATGGGCGTCACATTGGGCAACTTGTGGGATTCCAATGGTGAGGCGGATTTTGGTATGCCTGAGCATAAATTTGCAGTTTTCTTTAGCATGGGAGCTGGTGGCAATTGTGAGGGGGAATAACGATAGATATTGCCACCGGCTGTTTGATGATGCTGTTGACCAGGACCATGACCATGGGCATGGCCATGAAGTAGACTTGAGTCACCCTGTTGTTTGGGTATTGCTAGGCGTAAAGTTTGTCGTGCGGCTAGCCGGCGGGCGGGCTATTAGAAAAGAAAACCAAAAGAAATACGTTAAATTTCAAATTCTCTTACGTTACGTTTCGTTACGTCAGTTTAGTTACTTACGGGATCTAGCTGTGGTGAATTCATATTTAAAGAAAGAGAGTGAGACTGAGAGAGAGAGAGAGAGAGCGAGATGAGAGCCCACTCTGTATCCGGTGGCGTATACTCAATTAATATTCACTCTGTTTGTTTGTTGTTGTTGCTGTAGTCGTGTGTATGTTGTACTTTTTCTTTGTGGTTTCTCTTGTTTTTATCAATGAATTTGCAATTGCATAATTTACACTTTATAAACATAAACAAAACAAACAAATAAATAAATAAATATTATAAATTTTAATTTCCTTGCTACGTGCTGATTTTTGCCGTGTGGGTTTTTTTTCTTCTTCTTCGACAGTTGTTGATGATGACCCACTTTTTGCACCGTCGCAAGAAACTGGTAACACATGAAAAAAAAAAAAACAATATGCAACCAACACCTTTTCTTCCTCTTCGGTGTCTTCTTTTTGTTTTTTTTTTTTTACCTCCTCTTGTCTCTTTTTCTTGCACTTTTAATTTATGATATTTTCTTTTATTGTTTTTTTATGAACTTGAAGCGAACGTTTTATATTATATTGTACGTGGTCGGCGGCGGTTTGTCGTTCAATTTAATTCACATCGCATCGCGCCTCTGTCGTCGTCGTCGTCGTCGTCGTCGGCGGCGGCGGCGGCGTCATTCGTCGCAATTTTCGTGACTTGCGTGGGTTCTTCTCGCAGTTAACCAGAGTCGAAGCCAGAGTCAGAGCCAGAGTCAGAGTCAGAGACAAAAGTCAGCTTACCATAAATAGGCAAGTTTTAATCTGTAATAAATAGAAACAAGAATAAGAAATCAAAATCCATTTTTAGTTAAATTACTTGGAAATAATAACAATGAAATCTTAGAACTTAACTCAACTGACTCTTGCCTTGAACTCTGCTGAATAAATTTATTCTACCCACTAAATTATCCATTCAAAAAGGGTATATACATACATACACACATTAAATATAGTGAGCTATTAAAATTACTTAACTAGGCATTAAAAATTAAAAATGAGGCGTTATCTTCCTATGTAAAGTCGCACTAGGACCTAAAGACTTTAGATGTGAAACTCAAGTTGAAATAATATGCTTTTGTCTTTCAATATACTGTAGGGTATCATTTTAACACCCACTCTTTCAGCAAAAATTTGTCATTGTCAGACATTGCACCTTTTGGTAGTAACTGAAACCACAATTGAAAGACTGATTAGTAAAAAAAAAAAAAGAATTCATCAAGTGTGTAAATATTGTTTCGCAATAAACTAAAACTTCTCTATCATCTCTTAATAGATTGTTGGGTCAAACGAATCATTTTGTGAAACAAGTTGATTTACTGAGAGACTGAGTCTATTGTCTTATCATATGACCCTTGGCTCACTAGTTCACTTCTGGGCTCATTCTATTCTTTTCTAGATACCTGTGATCTGGTTTTATATTCCTGTGAAAAGGATATTTACTTTTTAGGTTGCAACTAGGTTGTGCCTTGTGAAATAATTCCAAAGAGAACTATATTTTCTTTTTAGAGACATTTGATTACTGAAATATTGAATCAATGTTCATTCATTTATTATAAAAAAATGGAAAATTCCTTTAGCTCATTTTAATGTTTTTTAAATTCAATTTTGAATTGTAATGTAAGTCGTGCTATTAATGCATAAATAACAAAAACCAAAACATCTCATATAGAATATTCTTAACCGATTGTAGTCGATGGAATCGAATCCATAACTTTGACAAACTCTAACCGATTTTCGAATGTAATATCCGTTTTTAATGCTGCTAAGTTTTAATTTTAAAATAAAATGTAAGTCATGTTACTTATCAAATTATCTTTTCAAGAAAGACAAAAAATTTCAAGAAACAGCAAAGTATTGAAATAAACCCTTACTTCATGAAGCTCTAGTTTAGTCAATTTTTGGAATATTTGAAAAATTTATGTCTTTATTTTCAAATTAAATAAATCACTTTTAGTCTGCATTAAAATCTCCAGACATAAATATTTTTTTTTTGCCAATTTTCGTAAAAAATCATGATTTCAATATTTTGATGAAAAATCGTATCAAAATGAATTTTCCATATATCCATTAATTATGCTATAATTACGGTTAGAAATCAAAGAAAATACAGTCTATAAAAAAGACAGATTATCCAAAAATTTAAGTTTAAAAATTCGATCTTTGCGAATCCTTTTTGAGCGATTTTCATTCATGTTCTAAATTTCACACTGTAAAGTGATCTTCTAATGACCCCAAAAACATCTATTTAGGTTTTTGAAGTGCTACAAGCCCTGATATAACCTGATCAAGTGAATCAGTGAATAACTGAGTCAATGAGTGGCTGAGTAAACAAGTGAATCACAAGCGACCCAATACTTATTCCAGGATGTTTTATAAGGGCTTTTCCCTTAACCGCTTCATTTTCAACATTTCCATTTAAACATTCCCATGCAAATGATGCTGTTAATCAATTATTTAAACGGTCGACCCACTTGGCAACCTTTGACAATTGCATTTTGATTTCAATTTCGTTTACAATTTGCATTCATTTCATCTTCTTGACAACTAATTAGCAATGCTGTCAATAGAATCCCAACTCTGATTCTGATTGATTGTCAAACCATTTGATGAAGAGTGTCAAGTGCCTGTGTGTGTGTGTGTGTGCAGGCAGGGAGAATAGTTATTGGCAGGGTTGCCAAAGCGTTTTACAAGTTTCTTTTGAAGTGCCAGCGGCGCAATAATTTGCATATTCACAAAAAAAAAAAAATAAACAAAACTTAAAAACAACACAAATGAAATGAAAAGCCGTTGGCCTTAACTTCACCTTAAATAGTTTTCCAGTATCTAGAAAAAAATATACACATTTACCCAAAGAGAAAAACAACAAATTTTTGAAATATTTTTTTTTTTTTTTGCCCATGGTTGGTTTTACAATAAATTGCAATTATGCAAATTGCAAAGATGCCTGACATTAATCATGACGATTACTTCTAGTTAAAAGATTTTTTGAGCAATTATTGGATATTGAAAAGGGGCGTAAACGGGGATGATAAATGATTTTATTTCAAGTTGGATCTGAATGTCACAAAAGGTGGGGTGGGATGGAGCAGAGGGAGATTGAATGTGTTACCCCCATTACGTTAAATAGAATCAGTTGGCCTTGAATTGTTGCCTACATCGAAACAAAAAGAAATTTATTCGCTTGCCATTAATCGAATATAACTCTCTTTAAAATTATGGTAAAGTTAACTTATTGTTTATTAAAGGAGCAATAAAAAAGACTTAATCAATCAATTTTTTATACCCTTGCAGAGGGTATTATAAAATTGGTCAGATGTTTGTAACGCACAGAAGGAGACGTTTCCGACCCCATAAAGTATATATATTCTTGATCAGCATGAGAAGCTAAGTCGATATAGCCATGTCCGTCTGTCCGTCGGTGCGTACGCGTTTTACTCAGCCATCTTAAGAGCTATCGGGATGAAATTTTTTTTGGGAGCTTTTTTTTACCCGGGTGAGATAAAGTATGAAAATCTTTGGGATCGGACCACTATATCATATAGCTCTAGAAGAAACATTTTTGCAAAAATTGGAGTATCCCCATGAAATTTACCAATATGATAGTAATAGATATAAAATCTCAGATCCCAAAATTTGAATCTGATCCGATAAATAGAACACAAGTTACAGTCAATATAAATCGGTTCAAACGCTGCCGGCAGCGCTGCTTGCTGCCTACTACTGCCATCATCAAATCAACAGAGCACACGCATACACACACAGACGCAACGCTACATGAACTGTATGTGTATGCGTGCCGTGCTTTGCTTAGAAAATGATGGAAGAAGAAAAACTTGTGGTAAAAAGAGAAATAATATTTTGTTTGTGTATTGATGAATTGAGTTGCAGGGAAAGAAATTTCAAAAAGGAAAAATATTATTGCCAAGTATACTGCAAGGGTATATAAACTTCGGCATAGCCGAAATTAGCTTCTTTGATATTTTTTATATGAAACGCTTTATTTATTAATAAAAATAACCTGAAGGACCATCTAACGACAGACATGATCAATATATTTACATTAACTCCAATACCATTCGTAAAAATGGTCAAAGATTAAACAATTTGTTTGACAAAGGATTGTCACAGACCTGTCACCGACTCAGATTAGGTCCAATCTCCGCCTTTACAGAAGCCAATAAATCAACTCTCAAACTTAAAACTTGTCAAATGAATCAATTTTCATTGATAAAAACCGAACAAAAATTGGAGTCAACATATCTTTGAAGCAAACTTCTTTTAAAATTCCAGTTAAACAAGAAAAGAAACACAAAAAAAAAAAAATATATATATATATACAAAAAAAGACGAATGAACCACAATTAGGAAAAAATGGATATGGAACGCGTAAGAATCGAACATTTACGTTCATATATGGAACTAAACAGTCAAGATCGACAAAGATGCTATGATCGCTTTTATAATGAACGACTTGAGGACAAGAATAGGGATAATAAATATATGAAACGCACTTCATATATATTTGAGAAGGGCAGTTCCGATAAACTGGAGAATGAATGCTTTCTTACCTTCGATTTGATACCGGTACATAAGAGATACAGTGCATTGATTTTTAGTCTCTGCGGTATAACAAGTCATTTTCATTATATACTCTTTATCGGTGTCCTTGAGGATGCCAAAATGGATAGTCTTACGCATTTCGTTTGTGAAATTTTGGCCAATTTGTTAATAACGGAAATACCAAAATTGCCAAATTTCCCGTTGAAATTTATATTGCTGCGCAACGATTTAACAAGTCAAAATGTTTTGAAAATATTTGCCGAATCCAAGAAGACATTAAATTTATTTAATAATTTTCTATTCATTAATGAGTCAAATGCATGGCGTTTATTATCTCTTCATGATCCCTATGCACAATCTGCCTGGGATGAGATAATGCTAAACTATATAAGCGATGAGAATGTGGATGAAATATTTGCCAAATACTATGATTTAGCCGCCGAGAAGGGTAACGATGCATTCAAAGAATTTGTTAGCGATTTTCATAATGTGGCCAAAGAGTTGCTAATGGCACGTAGTGTCATTAGTTTGCGTTTATGCACACTGGAACGTCTGGATATATTCGAAAAGATTATCATGGCACATGCAAAGGGATTCAAGGAGCAGAAAGTAAATCGAATGGTTATATTTCAGTTACTGAGAGCATTAATCCTTATATATGGACACTAACGCACTTGACCCCAAAAAAAAAAAAAAAAGAAATGTGTGAACATACAATATATATAAAATAAATGAATAATGTGAGATATATCTTTTTGTTTTATGTTTGAGTGTTGAGTTTTGCCTGGCTGCTTGTTGTATGCTTACTTTGGCTCGGCCGCTCTAACAGTCAGGATGGCCGAGTGGTCTAAGGCGCTGCGTTCAGGTCGCAGTCTACTCTGTAGGCGTGGGTTCGAATCCCACTTCTGACAAGAATTTTTTTGTCTCTAAAAAATATATTTCTTTAAATTATGTAGTGTGAAAATGTTTTATTCAACGGTTGTTTTTGTTTTCTTGTTAATAAAATAAAATTATATATTAATTAGATATTTTTGCTTATTTGTTTGTAATGTTATTTCTGCATTTTAATAATAATATATACTTAATGTTTTGACAACTATGCAAAACATTACAGAAAACAAACGTTAATTATAGCTTTGTTTTTTTTTTTTCTTAAAATAATTTAAAACGATTAAAAAATACAAAAAAAATCTTGTCAGAAGTGGGATTCGAACCCACGCCTACAGAGTAGACTGCGACCTGAACGCAGCGCCTTAGACCACTCGGCCATCCTGACTGTTGTTGCTGCTGTGTCAAAATGTCAATTCAAGCGATTTGCCCAACAATATGCTAAATCAAAGCTAAGGCATCAAGAGCTTTCAGATTAGATGTATGTAATCAATTTGCTGTTCTAGGTAAAATTACTTTGATTTATGCAAATTATTTAATTAAAACTGATTATTAAATGTAAGTGAATGATTGCATCGTTTGTGTATGTGTGTGTGTGTTTTGTATTTCGCTAATTTGTTAAATACCAATTTGTGATACCAAAACTAATTGAGAGTTAAATAACAAGTCTTGTTTTTCTCTCTATTTTCTTACAATATAATGGCAAATTAAATTGATTCGATCTGCTGCTTTACTTTTCAAACAAAAGCCGACAAATTGGTTGAACACAAACTGAGTGAGTGTGTATGATAGAGCGAGAGAGGGAGAGAGATAGTTAGATAAATAAATCTCTTATCTTTCCTCAAAGTGAACAACAATAATAACAATAAAAACAACAACAAGACCAAGCCTCTTAAAGCCGATTAGTCATAAAAGAAGAAAAAATAAAAATGTTGTAGTCTTAAAATCGTAGCTCCTACTTTACGATACTCTGGAATCAAGGAAAGTCCAAAACTAAAATCACTTTCCCTCTGACGTCATACCAAATGCTTGTCATCTTATTCGCCATGGGGCGTGGTCTATCTAGCAATCCTAAAATCCCCTATTTTCAAATTAATTTATATAAGCGGTGTTCTTATATACCCATGTGAGACTTTATGCAATGTTTAGGGGGTATTAAAATAAAGAACAGAGATTTACACACAACAAAACAAAAAAATAAAATGTACCTCTCTTGTGTTTTTGTTTTGTTTTCTGACCATTATGAATTTTCAAAGAGTAACACAGCCGCCGCTACAACAAAAAACAAAAAAAATAAAAAGAGGTCAAGACCCGCATTCTTGAATTTAAGCCAAAATAAAGGCGTTACGATTCAGTTTTGACGAGGAGGAATAGGTAGTAGAAGAAGAAGAAGTAAAAGAATGGTCAAGCGGGCGTGTCCACAAACCTTCTCATTAGGAGCCAGCCACCAGGGTGATTCTGGTCAAAAATTTTAATGAGTTTTCATTTCCTTTTCTTTTTTCAATTTCAAATGACATTTTACACTCGATGTGTGTGTGTGTGTGTGTGTGTGTGTGTGAAAGGAGACTCAAACCAAATCCAAAGGCATGGAGCAGAAGCAACAACAACATTTTGTTTATGCGATAATATACATCGCGGATTTATATATAGAAGTAATTTTTGCAATGCGCATTTTTGTCGGTTTTCTGGCTAATTATTTGTTTATCTGAAAAGTAGGAAAAATTGGAAAATGAAATGAAATGAAATGTTTTGACAAGATGTTTCGGAAATTTTTCAATATGCTTGAACAACTCATAACCGTTATGTATTTTAAAAGTTAAAAGGCTCATAAGAATTTTAATTACTAATTAAAATCAAAAAAGGCTTTGAGTTTTCAATTAGTGCTTAGTTATACTGTAGTACACTTGCTAATCGAAAGGAAAAGCTTTGTCTGTGTCTTTGTCTCTCATTTCCAATTTGATAAGTCGTAATAAATAATTCATTTAATCATGAAAAAAAAAAAAATGGGTCAATCTATAGTGACAATTGCGCAATTTTTAATTCATCAAAAAGTCATATTCTGTATCAACAAATAAAAAACACAAATTGGCAAAAAAAAAAAAAAATTTTAGTGAGAGAGAGAAAGAGAAAAATCAAACAAAATTAAGGTGGAAATATAAAACTGACACCAATTAAACAATTTATAATCGCAATTGTCGTAAATTTTTTTGTTTTTTATATTTCTTTTATTTTCATTCTTGGAAACAAAGCAAAAATTGACACAGTTGAGAGTTGAGTAGTTCTTTGCAGTTGTTGTCAGTCGCAATTCTCGGATTTCCACCGATTTATAGGCCATTAGCTCAATGCCATTTTTGGCTGGGTCAGTTTTGTTTTTATTATTTTGTAGCTTTTGTTGGATTTGTCGGTTTCGCTTTCGTTTTCGTTTTTTATCTGACGTCAACCCAAAATTTATCCACACAAATATTCACAAGGCTCTCTTCATATCAATGATAAAAGAAAAATCATTTGATGTTACCAAAAAAACTATATCTATGTACCTATATATAAAACTTTCTCATGGTCACTTATGTGGATGATGAATGACTTATAAAATGTATGGCAAATCACTAACAATGTTTGTTAAAGCCCTTTTTTTCGATGTGTGTGTGTGTGTGTGTGTGACACACCTAATGCATTTTAATGCCTCTTTCCCGCCCCATTGCCTCAGTAGCTACTTACTACACATATAACATAATAAAATCGTGTGATATAGACATTGAAAATACATGCATGGGCAAACAGATAAGATATCTAACATATGTGTGTGTGAGTGTGATTTTAACTTTTTTTGCCCACTTTTATTGCCCCACAGACGTGCAATTATTGTGGGAAACTGTTAAATTACCTTCCAGCACGTTTACAAGCGGTTCTCGAAAAAAAAAAAAACAAAAAGGGTTAATAAACTTTTTAATAGTAAATATTGGTCGATTGCTTAAATTTTTTGTGTTACAAACATAAAATATATAAAAATTGTTATCAAATTTACATATTGTATATCCTGCTAGTAGAAACGTAAACCAACAAAAAGTTTCCTCTGATTTATAAAGATATCACAATTGGTATAAGCAAACTCTAAAAAATATCTAAGGATTTCTCTAAGATATGTATACTTAAGAATTTGTGAGCCTATTCTGTTTATATAAAAATTATGTGGCAAGTTCTGCAAACAGAAAACTAATTTTGAATGATTTGTAATAAAAAGCAAAAAAATATACATATAAGTCCTTGCAATAATAGGACCTGGCTAATTTAATTGGTTATCCCAAAAATTAGTCTGGGCATCGTAATAATTGGGTTTTAAATATCAGAAAAACATAATGAAGCAGTTATTCCTATCCAAAAAAGTTGAAAGAAGAAAATTTCAAAATAAAAAACATTATTTAGTTGAAATATTTTTGTAAAAAAATAGGATAAAGATTGTCGGACTTGCCACATTATTTTATATAGACAGTTTTGCAATACTTTGACTTCAATTTAGATTTCTTCAATATTTTCTATGTGCTCTGACAGTCAGGATGGTCAAGTGGTCAGTGGTGGTCTCCTCTGCGAATGTGTGGGTTACCATTTCTGACAAGCTATCATTAAGGAACCGTCTTTCTCTCTCTCTATATATATTTATTTATTTGTTGTTTATTTGAATTGGGTTTTTTATTTAGCATTTGTTATTTATTACAACGATTTTTTGTTCTCTTTTTTTTTTTTGTTCTTTTTGTTAGTTTTATAAACATATGTATATATGTATTTATAGGCATAAACAAAAACATGTGCAAAAACACAAACTTCAATCAAGTGAAAATCAGATTTTATTTCATAGACAATTGGCGGCAGAGTGTCGGGAGGGGCAAGTTGAAAAAATATCATGGAGAAGAATGTTTTTTTGTTTAAAAATCCAAATCGAATCGAATCCATATGTGTGTGGGTGTCATACCAAAAAACAAAACTGCTGTTAGTTCTGTTCTACGTATAACAGCAGGTTGGCAATTTGAATTTGATTTTGTTATCCTATACCCCCCGCCTGCCCCCAGCTCAGGGAAGGGTCGGCATCCCCTAGAACATTTTATTGGAAGAAAATTTAATTGCACTCCCGTGTATAATTTTTGATTAAGAATTTCTCAAGGTCGGTTGGCCGCATTCACTTAACATGTGGAATTTTGCCTTATAAACTTTACGAATCAAATGAAACAAGATTTTCAATTTCAAATTTCCGACTTTGATTTTACAGCTAAAAATTAAGTAAACAACAACAAGAAATTGCACTGATTACAACAGAGAAAGAGAAAGACAGAAAGTGAATGAGGAAGAGAGATGAGGAAGTGGCAGAGAGAGAGAGAGAGTAAAACAGATTTATCTACTACTGCACTTACAGAAAAATTTATTCATGAGACTGTGCAGTGAGCGTCTCTGCGATGTCAGCGATGGCAGCGGCAAAAGTCGTCAAAATCTGAAGCGGCAGATAAGCAGACGTAGCAGCAGCGTCGAAACGGAAGCTGGACACAAAATGGGCAAAAGAAACAGCAAGGAGGAGGTGTAGGTGGTGCTGACGGCAGTGGGTGCTGGAGGAGGCTGAGTTGAAATTCCTTTAAGTCAATCAACCCGTCAGTTTCAGTTGCTGCTTTTGCGCTCTTTTATTTATTTTTTTCCTCCTATTCTTTCTCGGCCATATGCGTTTTAAAGTAAGACCAAAAAAAAAAACAATATTTGTTTGTATTTATAGAAACCACAAAAAAAAAAAAACAAAAAATTCCCAAAAAAATACACACACACAGACAATTCTACTTGACGATTTCGTAATTGCACAAAAACTTTTTGTAACACTTTTTTAGTTTTGGAAACTTTATTTTATAAATTTTGTTCTAAAAATCATTTTCTTCCTTTTCGTGCTTGGTGGAAACTTCGTCTTGTTTTATTTGGGTTTTTTTTTGTCTTTTTGTCTGTAACTTTCCGTTAACACATAAAAATAACAACAAAAAATTTTCTCGAACCGTCGCGTTGCGCTTTCAGTTGTTTACTGCGACGCTGCTTGAAGCTTAATGCATCAGCAGCAGCAGCGGCAGCGCAGAAGCAAACCGATCGACAGCGTCGGCGACGCTCTGTGTGTGTGTCTGTATTTGTTTGTGCGTGAGAGTGTGGGAGAAAAAGAGAACCTCAGAGAGGAGCAACGGCGGACAGAGAGAGCGTAATTTGCGTTACTTGCTGGCCGTATGCCCACATGATGTAGTATAGCAAAAGAATAAAAGACAACGCCGACATCTTTTACGTCATAAATAAGAGAAGACAACGTGTGGCGTATATGTACGTCACCAGCCCATAAAAACATTGATAGAGGGGTTGGTTACCTTGCGTTACATTTCACTTGCACATTAACAGTTGGCAGATCTAATTCTAATCAGTAGAATTTAAGAGAGGCCTATTGCTGTTTCACTTTGCTTTGTTTCGCCCCATACAAAATTGGACACACCCCCCTTATGACGTTTATAATATACTTTTCGTGCTACCACCTTTCTTGGCTTGAGCCATGGTTTAAAGTTGCTGGCTTCTTCTTTTCAAAGCGTAGGCGTAAGCCGTTGTGAGAGCAGAAGGGAAAGAGAGAGAGAGGAGGTGGGGCAGGTTTGCTCTTGTTTGTATTTAATGATGCACGTGCAACCACAATCAAAAATATCACCACAACAAAAATATCTGCATATGCATAAATCATTAATAATATTATTTTTTGAGAAAAACTTATTATTATTATTATTATTATTATTTGCATTTTAAATTAAACTTGTTTGTGTTCTGTCATTCGGTTGCTTGACTCGTTCTCTCTTTGGCCTTTCTTCAATAAATATTACGTATACGCCCCCCCCACGCAAAGGAAATACTTGGGCCTGGAATGAAACAATGAAACCTGTTAATTAACTTTGTACAAATTTGGCACTAAAAGTCGCCAAAAAAAAAAAAAATAAAATAAAACCTACAACAACAACAATTAGAGTTAAAAGAGACAATGCAGAAATTGATTAATGCTTTTGTCCAAGTATCTTCCAGCCAACTGGCGGCAACTTCTGTGTGTTTGTTTGTTTGTTGGTTTTTTTTTTTTAGGTGGAGCAATCTTTTGACTTTGAACTTGAAGGAGATCATTGACTTGTCTGATGGAACTTTATTTGAAACCAATTGAAGGGGCCAGTATGTTGCCCTTTCGTATTGGGTACTTTTATTTTGGCCATAAATTGGTAACGAAGTGAAAAGAAATAGATCAAAGATGTTAATCTATATAATAGCCACCCCCCATTAGGAATCAAGTGAACTATTGTTAACAAATTTAAATTCTTCTCAATTCTATTATCCATATAATTAGTAAGGGTATAAAAACTACCACATTGTTGAACATAGCCTTTTGTTTTTGTTTTTTTTTCTTCTGATTTTTAAATTTATGCTTCATTATTTTTTATGATATGCACTTTTTTTCTCTTGGCTTAAATATTTGATTTGGGTCCACACTTCACGCTTAATTGACCAATATAATGTATAAAAACTGCACTTTTACTTTCTAAAACTATATGCTCTTCGATAAATTTAGAAAATTTTGGTTATTTTCCACAGTTGAACATTGTTTTCAAATATTTGTTATGAGTCTTCATAGTTTCTGGCTTGGATGACGGTAGGGAAGGTGGGGGGGCTTCTGTTCAGCCATCTACTTATGGTGAATATGAATATGTATTTAACATAGATGTATGCATTTAACATTTGACTTTGAGATATTTTCTATGGTTGACCTAAATAATACCCCCCCACCAAATATCAATATATAATTTCCCCCCCTATTGTTATGGTAATTTACACACAACCTCCAGAACAGAAATGTGTTTTTTTCCTCTTTTTTTTCGGCTGCACCTAAAATGAACATGAAACTCCAACAAAATCGGAGTCGAAATGCAACTGCACCCACCCGCTGGGCCTAAAGCAAATAGTTTCAATGAATGTTTCAACGTTATTTTCATGTGTATCCATCTATTCCTCCCTCTCCCCCCAATCTCTTACTTTGCCTTATTCATTTGTTATTATTTATATATATTTATATTGTGATCAATGTGACAGTGGCAAACACAAATTTTGATTGATGACGCTTGATTGACATTCGGGCAATTTGCTAATTTTATTTTATTTCTTACAAACTGACTCGAATTGCTGCATTTAATAACCCAATGGAAAAAATATGGGTCAGATAAGTTCTAGTTCTTGCGCTTTTTTTTGTCTGTTTTGCTGTCCGATCACTGATCATTAATCATAATGAATTGTTTTTTGAATAGCCATCAAAGTGGAAGGTACATTTAGTGTCTGCATAAGCCATACATTTATATATATGTGTCTATAGAATAAATTTAACAAGTAAATTAATGAGAATTTTAAGCATAAACTTTAATTAACTTTTTTCAATATTCTTTTTTGTCCGATTAACATATACAAATGCCTATCAAATGTCTACCATCAAGCTATAAATATGAAAAAAATAAACACAAAATATACATAGTATATGTAATTTTCTTGTCGTTTCAACTTTTGAATACCCTGTAATAAGAAAATGAACGAGCTAAATTGCTAATATGTATATGTAATATAAAGTTATATTATAATAACTATTGCTTGACTTTTACCAAGTAAATTTCTCAACCATTCATTAGCTTTGTATACCCTTTAATTGTATGATTTATATAGCATATAAATGCGCAACTCTCGAGGCTCAAAGTCAAAGTGGAGCAAGCGTAGCGCGTCAACTTCAACTAATTGAAATGCATTGAAAGTGCGTGCGATCTAGCAACAACAACAACAACTGCAACTGCAACGGCAACGGCAACAAGTGCAACAACAACTGCAACAACTGACAGCAGCTGCAGCTGCTGCCTTAAACTGCGTGTGAAATGTCAAAGCTTTTTTTTTATATAAATTTTGTTTTTATATGTATGTATGCATGTATGGATATAAATTTTAAACATTTTTCGTTTAGTTTATTGTATAACTTAATTATTTTGCATAAACTACTTATATATGAAACTTTGTTACTTTTATTTTCGGTTAATCTGCTGTCACTTGCATAATAATAAATCGAAATAAATATAAAAAGTGACACTTGCCAATCGTCGGTCGCTCATTTTGCTTGATATATGATGTTGACCTGATTTCTTGTTGTTGTATATAGTATTATTATTATCATTATTTTCCATCTACCGACCGACCGACCGACCGACCGACTGACTGACTAAACATTTTCGAGCCTTGTCAGTAAGTCTCAAAGTGTACACACCTTCATTTTTATTTTTTTTCTTCATTTTGTATTGTGTGTTACTCAGAAAGCGATGCAGACAAAATGACAGTCAGAAGGACAGGAGAGATGGAGGGAGATGCAATTTGTCTTTTTGCCTTTGGGGCGCCGCTGCACATGCAATAATTCATCCAGAATTCAACATGTGGGCAGTAGCAATGGCAGAATCCGAGTCAGAGGCAAGTTCAAAGTGTTAAGTGTGAATTGTGATTGGCCTAACACATGTTAGACATGGCGTATACGTTCTCTCTAAGGCACCGAATCACTGCGACTGATCCCCATTCAGGTAGTCAGGATGGCCGAGTGGTCTAAGGCGCTGCGTTCAGGTCGCAGTCTACTCTGTAGGCGTGGGTTCGAATCCCACTTCTGACAAATTGGAATATTTTGTTTGACTGCAACGACATATTAAATAAACATTAAAACATTTTTAAATTTATCTCACAATAATAATTGCTTATCAAATTTATCAAATATCTATCAAACATACATTTGTTATTTGTTAAAGACCTTAAAAAATATCTGACAATGAGATACATATTATTATTAGATATGCATGATGCATAAGTAAATAATAAACATTTCAAATGTTTCCTTAGCCCTCAGCTATAAAAATTTTTGCAAAACTCAGTAAAAAACTTTTTTAAATTTTTTAATATATTTTTTTTTCATAAAATATTTTTTTTATTGTGCAAAAAAAGATTCTTGTCAGAAGTGGGATTCGAACCCACGCCTACAGAGTAGACTGCGACCTGAACGCAGCGCCTTAGACCACTCGGCCATCCTGACTGTGTTTCCACCGGCAATTTATAAAAATTGAAAAGAATTTGAAAGAGATCAGACAATCTATTTCATTATTTTTAAATGGAATTACGCAAATATTTTTTCATATAATTAAAATAATAGAAATAAAAAGGTAAAGAGAACCTCTACATTTTATATTTCTAATTGAAACTATTTCTGTGTTTTATTTTTGGGTAAATCTAAAAAAGTAATTGAAAATCTTTAGTTTATTTTAAAGTTTATATAGCTTGAAATGTATTTGATTTCAGAATGAATATATGTATTCTTTGATACATTGACCTTTGATTTGATTAACCTTTTTAATTTTTTTTTTGTTCTTTTTTTTTTTTTTTTTTTTTTTTTTTTGATTTGGTTTTTCAATTTGTTTATTTTCAATTTTAATTTTCTGGTTCAAGTAGCACATGGTCAGGATGGCCGAGTGGTCTAAGGCGCTGCGTTCAGGTCGCAGTCTACTCTGTAGGCGTGGGTTCGAATCCCACTTCTGACAAGAATTTTTTTGCCACAATTGCTAATGATGTGATCTCTCTTGCAATCAGACAAAACCGATTCCCAGGAATTCCATTTGTTGGCGTCAGTGGGAGGGATAATCTAGTAATTTTCCCGAAATGATCTACAATAACAAATAAATCAATTTGTATGCGGCTTAATTGATGTTGTCAATATTCTAATCACATAATCAGATGCTGTTGCTTGTAAACTCAAACCCATTGGCAATGCAGTCACTCAGACTCAGTCAGTCAGACAGTCAAGTAAGTAAGACACTCGCTCACTCACTCACCCAGTCAGTAGTAGTCAGTCACTCCGTCAGTCTGTCAGTCGGACAAGACCACACACCAATAATAAAATAATGATGATGATGTTGAATTATCACTGTCTGGCATCGCCACACTTATAATATGTATGTATATCTATGCTTCTGTTTCAAGTCCGACAACTCATTCGGCTCGATTTGAAATTGCTGACTTGCTGCTAATTCTCAAATCGATCCAATTTCGCATTTTGCTTATATTTTTACAAATGTTTTTTTCGTTTTTTCTTTTTGAGTAAATAATATTAATCACATACAAATCGGCAGACCCATAAAATCTAAACAACTAAAAAAACACAGAGACCAATGTTTAATTGCTCGCAACACTTTACAATAATAAAACTATTTAAATCCAATATTAAACTCGACGTACACTATACCCTTTACAATGGATATACAGTAATTATTTTCAAACTTTAATCATTCCCTCATAGTTTTATTCATAGATGATAAGACTGATCTAATCATACTCCAAATATGAAATCTGTTATCGATGCCCATCAAGCCCCTTGATATGTCATAGGTAGATTAACAGGGTATTGACAGTCAGTTGGCTGCAGTCTTCTTGGAAAAAAACAAAAAAAAAAAACAAAATTGTTTTTAACTATGAGTGATGTGACAGCTTTTAAGAAAATATTTATATTTATGACATTTGAATTGGCTTTTAAATTCAACCAGAGACAACAAATTGTAATAAACGTTCAATGCAAAAGCAGCTTAACACCTGTGTATGAAATTGATGGAAAAACTTTTAACACTTTTAATTAAGAATTTCCAATAATTTATGATTAAAGATGAAGATAAGAAAACATATACCATGCCTTCTATGTGCATACTATGTATACATATACATGTAACTTGTCTTCACTGTATGTAAAAAATGTTTGGAAATAGTCGTGCCGACTTTAATATACCCATGAAAAACATTTCCAAATTGTGGCCATAAATATTTTGGACTCTTATTTCATAGTACGCACAGGTATACTATTAAAGCAAACAATTTAGGTACAATAATGCGAAATGAATGTCTGTATGTTACTTTTTAACCAGAGCTTACCAAGGATATGCCGCACATCTTTCAACAGCTCGCTAAGAATTAGCCGGTCTATTTCCTCCCTTTTCCCTCTGATGAGCCCTCTAAAGATGTTTACAATGACAACAATTTGTAAGTTAGAAAACGTACTAACAAAAATGTAATCGAATTTGCGAAGAAAAATTATACATTGACTTTGTATTGCATACGTTCAGGATCCAATTTATTTCAAGAGGTATCCCTAGATCGTTTAGTGATAAATTTTTGGATCTGGTAACACTTTTTGTGTTCTCTTTTCATTTCTGGTTGCTTAGTCCACCCCAATATCATTTGGACTATAATATAAGCTTATATCTATCCCTAAAAGTATGCTACTAGAATGTAGTCTTAAAATTATATGTAGGTTAAGCAGTGTATCCACATTATGTTTGTAGGAAATGAAAGATATAAGTAAGAATGAAAAAAATATATAATTATGTAGAATTTTTTGAATACTTATACTTATACCCTTATTAAAAAAAGTATAGACCTTAATCTTTGTAGAAACAAAGCATGTGGGGAATAAAAGCAATAGCTAATGACTAAGAGTCTTAAGTGTAATACTTTGCAAATGTGGCTAAATAGGTATACATAAATAAAATACAAAAGATAGATAAGATTTATTCTTGAATCATCAAAAATCTAACACTTTTATGAGAACTTTTATACCATGTGTTATAAATATAATGATACATTAAATTCGCGCCATTTATATATCATGCTAATAAAACAACCAGAATACAAATTTAAAAAAATGTAGAAAAGTTTAGAAAATTTAGGAAAACAATTAATATCAATAATGTTGGTAAGTCCTCCAAAATGCATAAAAATCTGGATTAAACGTAATTAAATAATGGGTATATAACGGTTTTTACTACCAGAACCAAACGTGCACGACTGTAAGAGTAACTTCCGACGCTATGTCCGACACACCTTGACCTTGGTAAAGGGCGTCAATGGTGCCCTTGGGCACAAAATGTCCATACAAAACCCTGAATGCATGGTATATTTAAGTCGTAGTCAATTCATTTTTGCCATTGCTTGCAATTGTTCCAAGTGTAAGCTCTTGTTCGTTGAAAGCTTTTCGGATTTGTGTACCCTTCCAGCAAAAAGGTATAATTAAATTGGTCAGATGTTTGTAATGCTAATAAAAATGTCCCATAAAGTATTCAGCATGAGAATTCGAATCAATATATCCATGTTCTGGCATAAACCTGGCACATAAGCTTATTTTTACATTACAAAGATAAAGAATAATAGTTATTGTAATCGAAACCATATAACATATAGGATCGATTTTTCGAAAAGTTGAAGTATCTCCGAGGGCTAAGCAAAAAAAAAAGAAGGTTATGAAACAGAAAATGAGACTGAAAAGAGTATATAAACTTTTATTTTTATCGAAGTTTCTTTAGAGCTTCTTTCATATTTTCTTCCTCCTCTTTTTACTAATTTGTATTGTTGTTGTTGTTGTTGTTATTATTGTTGTCGCTTATTTACTGCGTTCACTTGGCCGAAAGCTTATCAATTTCAAAGTTAAATGAAATGCAACGGCAGATGTTGTTCCACTCACAAAAAGCTCCCAGTGACTCGTTCGAAAAGCTGTTTATTATAAAATACTGTCATTCAATTTGTTTGCTGTTCTATCATCATCATCATCATGCTCCATATAAATACTTAAGTAAATGCACATAAAAATTGCATAAAAAAAAAAAATTTTTATTAATTACAATTCCAACCGATTTCAGACACGATGTCATAATGGATAAATTGCTTATAAGTAAAGTCATATCGCTGCATCCCAATGCGTCGACATCCTCCAGCGCAAAGCCCCCCTCCTCTCGCTGCTTATCCTTCTCCTCTTCTGCCAGGACTTGCCTAATGGGCTGTGTCGATGTGAAGCCTTCAGATTTGCGTCGTTTTCCAGTTCATGATCCAAATCGGTGAGTTGATATCGATTTTCATTTTATTTTTTAATATTTGGTTTACATATTCCATAATATTGAAACCGAAACCAGTTTTTATGATCTCAAAGCTTAAGCTTTTGAGCTTTTTGATATAATTCTTCCTTCTCTCTCGCTGTCTGCGCTCGCTTGTACCTACAATGTGTATGCGTGTGTGTGCCTTCTCTCTCCCATAGGTTATTGAACTTTTTCTCTCGCTCTCTCTCAGTTGGCTCCCGCATTCATAGAACAAAAAATTTGAAACTCCATTATGGCCAATTTATGGCAAACAGACTTTTAGATACCCTGTCCATAGCAAATACAAAGTCTATTATAAGCTTAAGTACTTAGGCTTTTGATTAGATCTGAATCAGTCGACTCGTCCCAAAATTGTGTAGTCTTCAGCTAAATGACGTTGACGTTCCTAATATACCCTTCACATTTGCTCGAAGATTGCAGGGTATATAAATTTTCAATGCCAGCATTACATTGCATTTGTATTGCAATTATGCTGCTTCTGCTTCTGCTGCTGATGATGACGATGATGTGGGCGACTAGCTGGATAAGGGGAAGGAGGCAAGAAGATTCCCTCCCATTGGTTTATTTTTATACCATGGCAATGTTTATTACCTCTTGCTCTCGCCTTTGTGGAAAATGCTTGTAAATGGCTCCCCCAATTTCTCAGACATTGGCCATGAAGTTATTATTATTATTATTTGCAATGTTAAGAGTCTTAAATGGGTTCTAAAAGTATGACAAAGTTTCTGAAACAAACTACTTGGCATGGAGGTCCATTCTGACATGCCCTGACTTGTTAACTTTGAACTATTTTGCGGGGCTCTTGTCTCTGACACCATTGTCTTTTCCTCTCCTAAAACACTTTAACTTGCCATTCAACCCATTGAGGGGGAGCACACACTAAGAGAGAGAGAGAGAGATGAAGTTTTGCGGTAGGAAGAGGAATATGGGAAGTTAAAGTAAAAAGCTGCATCAGTTTCGCTGCTGCCGGCATGGAACAAAACTTCCGCTGCTGAGTGAGAGAGCCAATGAAAATGCAAGAGAGAAAGAAGAGAGTAGAAGAATGGGACCAAAAGTTTAACTCACACACACAGATATTTGTGAAATGTGTGTAAACAATGCAAATGGAGTAAATAATGCATTGCGCCGACGTTGTTGTACCATGCACTAAGTAAAGCAACTATTCTAAATTTAAAAGACCAAACTTAATGTCTAGAAAATTGTTTTTAAAAGACGGATAAGCTATCTCCCTCAAGCACGTAAGTGCCATCAACAGACTAATTTTCTCCAAATGTCTCATATTATAAGTAAAAAACTTTTCCATGCATAACTTGGCTATATTTAGTTTGATTTTAGATAAATTGATGGTTGTTAGTGTAAATATTGTAATCTTAGCCATTTTGTGGAAATGGTAGGGGGCGTGACAAAAACAAACTTGATCTGGATACACAAGAGACCAGTCTATATACCTAATTTCGTGGTTCTAGCTCTTAAGATCTCCGAAATCTAGATGTTTATACAGACAGACATGGCTAGATCGACTCGACTATGGTTGCTGATCAAGAATATATATTTTCTATAAAGCTTTCTTTGGTCTGTTACATATAAATTGGCAATATTTGTATACCATTTTACTTTCTAGATGCATGGTATAAAGAGAGCGAAAAGCTTTTATTTTTGCACTAACTGCAAATTCTTACTTTAGAAGTGTGTGTGTGTGTAAGAGAGAGAGATGTGGAGGACAGAGAGCCACGCATTGGGATCTAATTTTAAAGCTACTGCTTCGATGTCGCTGCCGCTGCTTCTGCTGCAGTCGCAGCCGCAGCCGCAGCCAGCTGCTGCATACAAAAGGAAATGCCCCAAAAGAACTAAAGAGACTTCAATGCAGTTTGTAGTTTTTTTTTGCTGTATGACGTTGTTGTTTTTTTTTGTCTTTATTTTTCGGTTTTTTTTTTGTTGTTGTTGTGTTGTTGTATTTTATGTTGGTCAGTAAACAAAGAACTTCCCAAGTGATCGCAAGTCCAAGAGAAAAAGACTAAATTAATCAAAATAAAAAACAAAAAAGGTTCTTAACATTATTTGCATTTTCATTTATTTATTGCAACACGAAAGCAAAAGTTAAGCTTGCATTTATTATTACAAAATTTTATTTTGTTGCTGTTGCCATTTCATTTATTACTTACTTATTTTGTGTGTGTGTGTGTGTGTTTTGGTTTTTTGTTTTACATTTTAGGTGCAAGCATTGGCTACGATATTTTCGCATCAGCGATCAATTGCTGACCAAACTTGGCGGTCTAAACAAGCTGCGCATCTGCCATAGACATTTTCACAATCCACAAGCAACAACAAAAACTGCAACTGAAACTAGACAGAGCACGAACGAGAGGCAAAGCCAAAGCCAAAGCCAGGTTCAGGTCATGGCCAGAACGCGCATCAAAATGACGCCGCTGCGTAAGACCAAGCAGCAATTTAATAGCAACAATGGAAATGGAACACCAACAAATACAACAACAACAACAACACCACAAACAACAGCAACAACAACCATTATCAATGGAACAGGAACTGGAAAACCTTTATTGGATGATGCCACAACCATAGAACTAGTTGAGGTAGGCTAATTGAATACTTTTTCTTTTTTTTTTAGTGTAATAATACTATATTATTATAATTATTACAGACTCCCATTGAGGTGGTTGCCAAGCAAAAGCATCATCAGATGATTAAAAATAATTCCGTAACGACAATAACACTACCAACAATGGTAACAGTTCCTCCGCCACCTCCTCCCTTGCTATTACCACCTCAGCGTTCGCATTCGATATGTTCGTCTGCATCGAGTGATGTTCAATCAATCAATTCCGATTATGAGGCAACATCCTTGGATAATTTAGAGAATGGACGAAAGCGGAAACTTTATGTTATAACTGAAAAATATGATGAAAAGGCGCCAACAACAAATAAGAATGCATCAGATCTAACAAATGGTAATGGTCTGAATACAAAAAAACGTAAAATGTTTGTCGTTGTGGAGCAGGAGAAAGATGGACAATCGAAGAAATTAATGATTATGACCGATAAACAGGAAAATGGTATTGATAGCGAGAAATTGGAGAAACTTTTACCCGAATTACTTAATCGCATACAGACAAAAGAACTCCAACAGCAGCAGATACAACAGCAACACAACAAGGAGTCGTCTTTATCGCCCCCTCCGCCGCCAGCAACATCAGCAGAAGCATTAAATAAATCTTCATCGATAATTGCAAACAAATCGCCGATAACATTGCCACCCAAAAAGAATCCCACGAATTTCATCAAAGTTGAAAAATCATCATCCTCATCATTGAATCAGAGAGAAATTACTACACCATCAGCACATAGTGTAACTATTCTACCATCTAGAAAAGATGATCAAATGATAGATTCAAATGATCTGGAAACAAATATCAATTTATCGCCAGATTTTCGTTTTCTAATGAAAATCTTACCCAAATTGGAGCAATTACCAGAGCCTCATAAGCAGGATGTCAAACGTTCCATACAGATTTTCGTGGAGAAAAGTTATAGTATCTATGGCAAAAAGGATTAACTATAGATGTAAGCGATTCTAGTATTCTCATTACTTTAAATATATATTTATATATAAGCCAGCATATATTTTTGCCCAATTAACCAACTTATTTACATATCCCATGTATAAGGAAGCTCAATGGAAACAGAAAAGGCATTTTTTAATTTGTTAATTAAGACTGATGAAGCACCAATTAAATATCCTTAGAGTTTAAAAATTATTAACTAAGAAAATATTCAACAAAAAATTGTTTTTTTTTTTACTTGACCCGAAATGAAAATAAATGGGTTATAATTTCGATGTTAGCCATATATGAACTATGAGTTTTAGCATAAAGAAAAACAAAATATATTTTTATTTTTAAAATCAAAATTGAAAACAATGAAAAAAAATTAAAATTATTTGATTTTGGAAAAAAAAATATCCATTATCCCGGATCCAATTTATTGTATATTTTGCATTTTTCAATAATAGAATTTGCAAATCCTGCTACAGGACGATCATTTTTTTTTTTATCAAGTCCAAAATTTAACCAAAAGGCGAAAAAAACTGCAGAAAACTACAAAATCATTGATATGTCAGCTTTCCACAGGACAATCGGGATGTCTTGACAATTGGGTTTTTTTTTGTCATGATCCATTAAAGGACTCACCAGATATTTACCATTTATCCTTGGGCAAAGAAAGTCCTTTTATCTCAGTTTTCCAAGCGACATTCAAGATCGAAGCGGGTCATCAAGGACTTCAATTTGACAAAAGTACACCCTCCTCCTCGTCCTTGAAATGGCCAAGTTTAAAGAACATTTGTGACGCCTTTTTGGCAATTTTTCTGACTACTCCCTTACAAATATTCCAGGAAAATTTTTGGACGGATATTAAAAGTCCTTGAATGTAGATGGATAGTCCTGATCTTGGCGGTTGAAAGAGAAATGTCTAGTATCCTTTGAAGGATTAGGACGAAACTTGTTTCAAACGAATCCATTCATCAAGGACAACAATCTGTGAAAAGGATACCCCGAAAGTCCTGCAAGGAGCTGAGATATTGAGGATTTTATGTTTTTTCGACTTTGTTGCACATTTTTAGGCTTAGGGTACCTAAATTATACTCTGCATGTTTTTAGGCGTTTGGGCTTGTCCTCGCACAGAGCAGCTTGGGATACTCGAAATTTTCTTTTAACCCCAATAAGTAGGCAACACTTATTTTAAAAATTTGTCTTATTCGCCCTAAAAATATACTACACAATTTTTCTATTAATATAATGTACAAAATACAAGTCCAAAAACCGCAAAGCTGCTTATAACTCGACTCTTTTTAGGTTGATTACGATGTCCTTTGGCCAAATGGAAGTCCTTGTTTATTCACATCGACTGAGGCTACCAGGTCCTAGAATGTGGAAGAAGGGACATTTTCGATCATTTCCATATCCTGCATCCTTAAATGGCCCCCACATTTTTTGCGAATTTATAGAGATCATCAAGGATTTTTTTTTTTCCTGCTGCAGGATTAGAGAAAATCCTGCTGTATGGCAAAGGGACATAGCTTACAAGAATGTCCTTTGGTTGGTTGGGCTAAAAAAAAATCGAGACCATTTTGAAAAACGGGAAATACCACTAGATACATGAACCCAACCCGAAAAGCATTAAAAATTTCTTTTTTTTTGTTTTCGTATCTTCTTTTTTGTTTTCGTATCTTTTTTTTTTTTGTTTTTTGCATTGTTAATTCCAAAGAACTTTATTTAGTTTGAAAGCATTTTTTACTGTCATTCTTATTTTTGGAAATTTCTTGTCGTTTCTTTTAGTATTACTTTATAATTTTACTTGTTCTCGTAGTAAGTCTAATGCTTCGTGGTAATACAATGGGGTTAGTATGTATGTGTGTGTTAGTTATTAATTTGTTTGTTGACAAAAAAATTGTATTTTCATTTTGAAATTTCCATCTTACGCTTCTTTTTCGTTTCGTCTCGCTCTTCCATTCTTATTTTGTTTAATGTACAACTTTTTGCATTCAATTGCAGGACCAATTTTTGTTCTACTACACAAAGAAGTAGAGTGTATATACCATACGAGTTTTCTTTTTGTTTGTTTATCAAGTGGTTAATATTGGTGAATAAATATTATTAATATATATAATTACATATATACAGTTTTTAGGTTCCTTCAATCCTTCGATTTCTTTTGTGTCCAAAGGAATTTCCAGCAAGGGGGAAACCAAATATTTGTGCTTAGTAAAGAAATCGAATAGATTTCCCTTCTTATCTATTTTTGGTTTGTTTCGTTTTAGTTTTTTATTTGTTTGCCAAAGTGGGTGCCTACATAAATATTTTTCTTCTTCGTTTTTGTGAAATACCTATTTATTTTTTTTCCATTTTCTTTTCTTGGTTTTCTTTACAACATTTAGCAAAAAAAAGTGTATACCATATATCGATCGATCGGCCAATGGAATTAGCCCAAATTGTACATATTATGAAAATGTTGTAACTCTTCCGCTTTTTATAATGCCCATTAAGTATAGTAAAAATCAAATGAAATGGGTTTTCCTTTTCTTAAAAATGTATTTTCCTTTTTTTCTTTTTAACTTGCCTAGTCGAAAAACAAAGTGGAAGAGTGTGACTCAAGTGAGTCTTGACAATGTGAAAATTGCAAAACGAATGAAAATAATAAAACAAACAAAGAATAAATTTGACCGATCCTGTTTTATATAATACATACAGAATATGCGCATATAATATATATATATATAGTTTGTATGTATATTGATTAAGCTTGCTGCCATTTTCATTCGTTTTTTTTCTTTCTTGTTAATGATTAATTTGTATATATTGTTTCCTTTATTTTTTTTTTTTTTTTGTTCTTTTTTTTTAGATTAATTTTTACCTACATTGTGTGTGTGTGTTAGTGTGTGTGAAAGAGAGCTCTACAATTATTATTTTTACGTTATTCTTTTTGATCTATATCTGGCGACATTATCAATGACAAGCAAATCACAAAGTTCATCATCATTTTCTCTACGAATAATTTTTCTTGAAGTTGCTTAGTTTATAGAAAAATGTTTGGTTTTTTCTTGATCAATTACTTTTGTTTTGGTTTTAGGTTGTTAGGTTAATGTATTTACATAAGCTTAGTGCACAAAAGCAGCAATCAATTTTTTTTCGGTTTTAGGATGAAAATTGTTTTTGTAAACTTTTTTTTTCTAAATGTCAAAGGATCTTTCTTTGGAATTTGGGGAGAGGGGCTAGGGATTGAGTGGTGTTTGGTGTTGGTGAGAGGGACGAAAAGGAGAAATTTTCTTTTCATTTTACTGTGTCACAATTTCTACAAACAGCCTTTTTTGTTAAACATGTTAAACGTTTTACTCATTTTATTTATTTATAACTTTAGTTTTTTTTCCTTTCTTTTTTTTTATGCGTATTTTTAAGGAATTTTGTGTTTTTTTTTTTCATTTGTTATTTATTTTTATATAACCTGAGCTTAATGGTTTTTTTTTTTAATTTTTAAACTTTTTGTTTAGTTTGTTATTGGAAATTCTACGAAAAGTTTTGTGTCAAAGGGAAACATCTATAGAATTTTTCAAATATATTGTCCGTACATACATATACATACATATATATATATATATAAATATACACACACATATATATATATATATATATCTTATTCATGTCCTTTAGCATATCCATAAAGATTGAGAGCCTAATATTTCTTTGTTAAAATTTTATATAATATATATATATGTTATATATTTTTCGTTTATAGCTATAAATTCTAAATTGCAAATGCATTTGGTTTAGTTTTTTCATTTTCCTTCGATTCACCTGGTTTATTTTTTATATATTTTTCGTTTTGGACAAATTTGAACTGCAAATAAATAAAAATGAAAATTCTAATAATAATTGATAATGAAAAAAAACGCTACTTTTTTCTTTTTTTTGTTTTCTTTTTTTCTTCTTTTTTTTATACAAACAGTTTTACACAGTTTTTTTTAGTTTTATTCGCTTCTAATATATTTATATTTATATCATATATTTTATATATATATATTATAATTAAGCATACTTTAAGACAAAAAATACTAATGCAGCTTTTACTTTTTCTCACTTTTTGTTAATTAATAATTAAATTAAACTTAGCAAATAAAAATTATTTATATATAGTTGAAGTATTTTTCTTTCATTTATTTTCTTCTTTAATGTAGATTTAAAAAAAAAGACATTTACATTTTGTTGTTTAGTTTTTTTCTTTTTGTGTTCACTAAGCATAGAGAAATGGTTTTTATCTACCATGTTGTTGTTGTTTATTTATAAATTTGTTTAGCTTATTAACTAAAAATCATGATGAAAAGTTTCTTAATGAGAAATAGAATGAATGAAATGGGGAAGGGGAAAATGGGTTTAAGGTGGAGAGAAAAGTGTGCATAAATATTTATGCGTTTTTATATATTTTTAATTATTTTAATTATTCATAATTAATTATATCATATTTTTTACTTGGTGGGGTGTTTAAATGTGTGTGTGTGTTTGTGGCTGCGTGTGTGTTGAAATGTGTTATATATACAGGGTGCTTAGAACTTAGTTTACATTTATATATAATCCATCTACAAACTAAACTAAAACTTAAACACAAAAGCACAAGAAAAAAAAGTAAAAAAAAAAACACTAAACTCATTTATTTATTTAGTCATATATATATATATATATATATATATATATATATAATATTTCTAGTAGTATGTATATTCAATGATAATGTGTCTGTGCATGTAAATTTTGTTTAAGTTTTTGCATGGAATGAAATGCCTGATTTACATAGTTTTTCAATAGAAAATCGCAAACTTTTCTATAATAGAAGACTTTTCATATTATTCAGTCAGTTAATCATCTTCTTTATAATTTAGGCCCATGACTTTTGTTTGTTGGTTTGTGTTCGATTCGAGTGTGTACGATCAACATATATATATATATACATATATATATGTATATGGTTAGTTTTATCATATATTCCATTCTATATACATACAAATATGTAAGTAGGTATGCAATTTTATCATCGTATATGCATATTTTCCATTCATTTTCATTTGCATTTTGTTTTTTTTTTTTTTTTGCTATGAGATCTCCTTGAAAGTTTTTGAATTCATTTTTCTTTTGTTTTCTTTGCTTGTTAAATTAATTATATATACACATATATATATATACAGATATATGTGCATATATATTTTAAATTGTACATACATAAGAGGAAACAGAGCATGTGTGTGTGTGTGTGCATTGATGAAAAGTTTAAAGGATTTGAAACTAAGTTTTCATAGAAAAATGAAAAGAACGAGCTCTTATTTTTTCGATTTTTCGTTTTTAAGATAAAACACTTTTACAGATTTGACTTTATTGAAATCTAAAAATAAAATCAATTCTTCCCCTAAAGTATGCAATAGTCTGCCAAATTTTCTCTTTTCTCTTTTGGGAAACAAATAAGTTGAAAAATTGCCTATAAACATTTGCATTGGTCACCACATGGACATTTTCAAAAGTTGTATACTTTGTCACAAATTCAAGTATTATTGCCTACTTTAGGGGGCTTTATACTGCATTATTGCCAAGCTTGTTACACTCTTGCTTCAGTCCTTTAATCAACTTGTATATTCTCTTAGTTCAATCTTAAGATTCATCTCAATATTACATCGATATACATGTATAATATATAATTGATCAACTTATGCATATGATCACATGTTATATATAGTTTTTGTAAACATTTCAAGGTTAAAGCGAGATCTTCTTTATTTATTTTTTGTTCGAGAAATTTTCGAGGCAAGAGTATAGTAAATTCGGTAACCGAAGTTTCTTTTTGATTTTTGTTTTCATTCCTTTTTCTTTTGCCTTGTTATATAGTGTGAGAATAGTTAATGGATTTTAAGGGGGCGGGGAAAAAAAAACTCAGTCTTAAAATTATTTAGCTTTAGGGGGGAAGGGGAGAAAGAGTCGTTTGAAAGATAAGATGGTATATCTGTCTGTCTTTCTTTTTAGTTAGCATTTAGTTGGCATATGAGCATTTCTGTGTAAAATTTTTCTTTCCTTTTTTTAAATATATAGATGAATTTTTCGAACAAAAAAACTTATACAAACAAATCCTTAGCCGAATCAATAATAATAGTAATGATAATAATAATAAAAAAAAGAAGCCAGAACAATTAGAATTTAGTTAGGAATTAAAATAGTTAATTGAAGTATCTGATATATGTGTGTTGTGTGTGGGTGTATGTGTATATTGATCATAAATGTATATATAAAGTAATAATAATTATCAGCTAATAAACTAATATTCTTTCTTGTTATTGTTACTGGCCAAATTAAACGACAAATGTTTTCTCTCTATAAATAATGAAAACTTGTTCAATTCTCTTTGTCGTAGCCAAAAATCATTCACTGGGATTCGGGCAGTGTGTCCTTCTTCACTTGTTGTGTGTTTTTTTTTTCTTTGTTGTTTGTTGCTTATTACATAATCGAAATTAGTTAACTAAAATTTGACGAAAATTTAGAGTTGAGTGCATCTGTCTTGCCTGGTTGCTCATTGTTTTTGAATTTTCGTAGAGTCAACCACAACAATTTTTAGCAGTTTTATAAATTTTAGGTTTTCATTTTCAATTTCCAGCATTATATTAAATCAGTCTAGAGTTTTAAATTAATGAAACTAATGCAGAAAGTGCCGAAAGCAAAGAGTTTTGCCTTGAGTTTTTTTTTTTTTTTTTTTGATGGGTTTGTGTGGTTTTTGTGGTGGGGTTGGATGTTGGGTTGCGGGTAGAGGGGAAACATTTATAGTTGTAGTTTAAAAATGTTATACACACACATTCAATACATTTACAGATTTATGTTTATAAGTATAAGTTTTTAGACATATATATATATATATATAAATACATATACATAATAGGAAATGTGACTGTGTTCCTTTTTTTAAGTATTTCTCTTTTATATTTCTCAATTAATATTTCTGTTTTTTTTTTTCAATTTGTGTGTGTGTTTTTTTTTTGTTTATATAGAGAAACCAGTTTCAAAATTGAAGCTTATTTTTGTAAATAAGAATTGAAAGAAAAAAAATATGTATAAATATAAAAAAAAAAATAATAATAATTTAAAAACGTACAAAGAAAACGTTTTAATGTTTTAATTTGTTCGTTTTTTGTTTTGTTTTAGTTATAAGCTTGCTACACATTTATATAAATACACATTTTAAATATATATATATATACATATATATATATATTGTTTTTTGTTTTTTAAGTTATTACTACTTAGTTGTTTTTAGTTTTGCATTTAACATTTTTTGTTTTTTGTTTTTGAAATTGTTGTTTGAGGTAAATTTGGCAAACAAATTTCAAAATTGCTGTTTTTTTTTTTTTTTGCTTTTTAGTATTTGAGTGCGTTTTTGCTTTTTATTTTAAATTTTTATTTATTTTTTTTTTGTTTTTCATTTGCTTTACTATTATTTTTATTAGTATTAAACTTTTAATTTTGTTTTTTTTTTTGTTTTATAAGCACAATGAAATACATAATTTGTCTGTATGTCTGTGTGTGTGTGTGTTTGTTGGTTTCACATTTACATAGAATTTTTAGCTTAATACATACAATACATAAAACAGAAAATGTTTTAGTTTTGCTTGTCAAATTGTTGTTGTGTGTGTGCTTTACACTTTAGTTTTTATAGTGTACTATATATATATATATATATATGTATATATATATATAGCTGCTTTTGTGTAGAATTCAATGAAAGTTTCAACTTGTTTGTTTTTTTTTTTTTTTTTTTTGCTGCGCTGCTGTTTAACTACATTTTTAAGACTAGTTTCAGTTGAGTTACAAATTACACACAGTATTTGCCCACTGTGTGTGTATAAGTGTGTGTGTGTGTCGAGTGTGTGTGTGTTTATGTTTTGTTACTAATTCTTTAATTTTAGTTTAGTTTTTGTTTGTTTTTTTAGTCGGTGGTGGTGGAATGCTTTTACTTGTTCATCATTTTTTGTTTAAACATTTTGTGTTTGTGGTTGTTGTTGTTATTCTCGGACCGCGCACACACACTGGCTGCTGGCTTGCTGGTTGTCATTTGTTGTTGTTGTTGCTTAAAATTTAAATCGTTGTTCCACTGATTTATCGAGTTTCAGATTTCCTTTACTCTGGTCAAGTCTGTCTCCCCCACCCACATATCCTTTACATTCTTGTTGACCCCCCCCTTCCTTCTCCTTCTCCGGCTTTAGGGCCTTAATATTCCGGATTTGCCCGTTGATTATGATGAATATGATGTTGATGCTGATGATAAGAATGTTGTTGATGTCGATGTTGATTTTGGTTTGGTCTTTAGGCAGCAATTGCCTCATTTTGCCGTCATTCCCATTGATGTGGCGATGGCGGCAGCTCGGATGGATGTGCCACAGTGGAGCTAAAATGTGATGCAACAACACAACACCCAAAAATGTTGAGGTTGAGGTTAAAAGAAAGAGAGAGAGAGAGAGAGAGAGAGAGGGAGAGAAACAAAGAAAAGGAAAAGTTAATGTTTTGTTTTTATTAATATTAGAACCAACAAATTTTTCAATTTAAATTGAAATTTAAATTGGAATTATATATATATATATATATATATGTACATATATATATATGTTTATAGTAAATTAAGTCATGCCATTTACATCTACTTGAATATATATATAAGGTATATATAATAATAATACAAAACAAAAAAAGAAATCATATACACAAAATGGTTTAAAGCCCAAAAAAAACAAAAACAAAAAAAAATAAACAAACAAACGACCAAACACATTTAAATAATGATTAACAATAGTAAAAAAATGAGAGTGGAAGATACTCAGAGACATAGAGACAGAGAGATAGAGAAAGAGAGAGGGAAAATACTAATGAAATGAATTTTGACAATAAAACAAAAAGAGAGAAGCAAAATACACAAACAAACAAACGACAATAATTAAAAAAAAAAAAAAGAAGAAATAGAAGAAGCAGTTTGGTTGGAGATGTATTGGGAAATAGAGGAAAATATATACATATATATATATAATAGATATACATATATATTTATACACAAAAATTAATTTATAATTATGTTGTTCAAGCGCATTTAAATAATTCTTTTCATTTCTTTTTTCTTATTGTTGCATTTTCAATCTGTTTTACTTTGCTTTTCTTTTTGTCACTGCTGCTCAACTGCACTGAGTTCCTTGTTTGTTATTTAGAGACAGAGACTAAGAGATAGTGAGACAGAGATAAACATAAAGAGCGAGAGAGAGAGAGAAAATGAGAGAAAAATGGGTAATAGATGCTAGGGACATACATACAATACAGCAAGTAAGATAGAGAGAGAGAGTGAGGAGTGCGAATGACTGATTTGAAATGTGTTTCGAAAGCTGTTTGATGAATGTATTCAATAGCATTCAAATCAAAATTCATGATCATTCATTTAATGCTCAACTGAATTGAATGAGAATTGTGAACCGAATAAAATGCATGGCTTGAGGCAAAGGAACATAGGATACTCATACAAAGAAATGATCCTTATAAATAGACTCTAGACTATTCAGACCAGAAAAACATAAAGCAAAACATTCATTTTGATTCAAGTGACGTTCGTTCAAAGACGAATGAGTAATGAGTGTTCGAATTCATTCGGTTTCGTTTATTGTTTCAAGTTTCTTAGAATTCATTCAAAGAAGGACTCATGCAAAAAGTATTTGAATAACTAAAGTATTATGTATTCAAACAACGAATGCAACATCATCAAATTGGGGCCAGCATTTGAATAGGAGATATTTTTAAAGCTAAAAATGACTCATTGAGTAGTCGAATGTATTCAAGCGGCCCTCTATTTAAATATCTAACACAAACTGATAATTTTTTTACAAATTTTGGCAATTATGATGACTTTTGATATTTCAAATTCCAATTGAAAAGTCGAAAAATCGATCAAAATTAAGGCCAGCTCTAAATTGGTGACCCCGATGAGCAACATTCTTTTCTTGAATCTGTCATATATCTGCAAAAAATAC
The DNA here is from genome assembly GCA_018903935.1 of Drosophila insularis. Taxonomy (NCBI): domain Eukaryota; kingdom Metazoa; phylum Arthropoda; class Insecta; order Diptera; family Drosophilidae; genus Drosophila; species Drosophila insularis. The sequence goes on along the minus strand of JAEIFP010000150.1, from coordinate 1,166,313 downwards.
ATATATATGACATCTAAGGATTTCTATATATATTAAGTGATTGGGCATTTTTTTGTGGGTGAATGTATTTAAAATTAATAAATTTTCGCTTTAATATACTGTACACAATAATGAATGTAAAATATATATTATATGTATATATGATTTGTATAAACGAAAAGAAAATATATATATATATATGTACATATGTATATATAGAAAGAAAAGAATTGAAACATATACTAGAGCAGAAAGTTTCAATATATGTATATATTGTATATATATATATATATATATATATATATAAATGTATGCAAGGAGGTGGAAGGAATATGTAAAACACAAATTTGATAATGATCAAGAAATATATATATGTATGTATGTATGTGGAGAAAGAGAGAGACAGAGAGAGAGCATGTGCTTTACTTTTGGTAATCGTTTTCATAAATATTATTATTATTTTTGATATACAATAAATTGGTAGAAATGTCTATTAAAGTTGATTTTGATTTCAATTATCGATTATTGCCAATTGTTTGCTTTGTGTTAAACTTCTTTTTGATTAGCAGCGGGATGAGGGCCAATTGTTGATAATTTGTTAAGTCTTTTGTTTTTTTAATTTTTGACATTTATAAACAATTTCATGAAGTTAGAATTGTTGCCACAGTTTTATGTATATACACAGATATATACATATATATACATGTATGTATATATAGATATACATAGATAGACAAGAACAGAGAGAAACAGAGATATATAGAGCGAGAGAGATATTGAAAGTTATAAGCAAAACACCCATTTAAAACACAAATAAAAAGTGAAATAAAAAATTAAAATAAAATAAATGAAAAGCAAATAAAAAAGAATAAAACGTTTATACACAAAGGACAAGGATGATAGACAGAGTGTGAAAGGTAATTAGCTTAATGAAGAGAGTGAGAGAGAGAGAGGCATAGTAAAGAAGAAAAAAAAAACAACAGCAAGAGAGAAAGAGAGAGAGATAGAAACAAAGAAATTTGCCAGAGGGTAGATGTTAAAAGTTTTAAGAAATCATAAACTAAATATATATAGAAAATTATAAACATTATTTGGCATTTTTTCTTTAATATTTTTTTTTTTTGTAAACTGTTTTTTTTTTTTTTTTATTTTGTATTATTATTTTGATATTTATTTATTGAGTTTTGTTTTTTTTTTTAAATTTTTTTTTTTCAACAGACCTAAGAAGAAGGACGAAGGACGAGCTGAGAGCTGAGCTGCTGCCTAACTATACAGTTATCGCGCCTATTTATCTCATTCTCATTCTCATTTTCGGGGGCTGTGGGCTCTCTTGATTGTTGATTGATTGATCGATTGATTTCTTTCTTTCTGAGTCTCATGAGGGTCTTGCAAGAAGTGGTAGTAGTAGTAGTAGTAGGAGGCAACAACAGCATCAGCAGCAGCAGCGGCAGAGGCGATAGTAGTAGTTGTTGTTGTTGTGGCGGCAGCAGCAGCAGCAGCAGCGACAGGAGCAGCAATGCAACAAGTTCAAGTTCTTGTTCTGATTCTGGTTGTTGTTGTAGTTGTTCTTTTTGTTGTTGTTGTTGTTGTTGTTGTGGTAGTGGTAGTAGTAGTATTGGTAGTAGTAGTAGATATTCTCATTCTCATTGGCTTAACAACGCAAATATAATAAGTATAAGTTTTTATATATATATATATATATATAAACAAATTGAATAGAAAAAAGTTTGTTGTTTTTGGTAAAGTTTTATAGAAAAACAAAAAAAAAAAAAAAAAAAAAAAAAGAAGAAAAACCAAGAGAAAAGAATATATATTCAAACAAAACAAACATAGACGAAACAAACAAAGAAATAGAGAAAGAAAAAGAGAGAAATAGAAAGAAAAAAAAGTAAATAAATAAAAATAAATCAAAACAAATGAAAAAAATATAACAAAAAATAATAATAATAATAATAATCATCATAGAGAGAAAGAGAGATATATATATATATATATTGATAGATGTATATTGTCTTCTTTTAATATATATAAAAGTTATAGAAATGGAATTAAGGAACAATAACAACAAGTTCTAAGAGGCAAGGACAGGTGATTGGAAAGGGGTTTTCTTTTTTTTGGGTGGTTTGATGTGGTGTGTGTATAGGACAAAGCCATGACTTTAAATTTATTTCAAACAAACAAACAAAAAATAAGATATAGAAAAAAAATAAATAAATAAATAATAATATAGTAGATGAAAAAAAAAGTATAACAAAATTTGTCAAATTTTTCATTTCAAAAGGTAGGCAAAACAAAAAAAAAAGAAGGGATGGTCAGGGCGGGGGGACTTGGTGGTTTGTGGGTTCAAGGACAATTGTAGTGAGAGAGACAGACAGACAGAGAGAGAGAGAGAGAGAGAGAGTGAGTGAGAGTAAGAGAGTGAGAGAGAAAGAGAGAGAGGGCGTGCAGTTTTTTGGTTTTTTTTTTTTAGGATTTCCAACTTGATCAACTCACCTGGCAAAACTCTTAAATGCCGCACTCTGTGGATTAATACAAAGCGGCACTCGACCCGTTTGCAATTGCTCGGCAATAAATTTGTGCATTTCCTCTGAAAAATAGGGAAAATAAATAACATATGATTAAATCAATCGAATAAAGAGAGAGAGAGAGAGAGAGAGGGTGGAAGGGTAGATAGGGGGGGTCACTCACCCTTAACCTGCTGCACTGAGGTCAATTTACGTTCCCATAGATCATCAAAGGGCTGGCCAGCCGATGGCTCGAAATCTGCTGTATACTGACGCATTCCAGCCGAGGTAGTGAAACAGCATTTGCACATGCATGAATGATAACGCAAACGACCCTCATCCAAATATGGATGAGCCAAGGCATCTGTCACAGAAATTCGCTTATCCTGTCAAGAGTTAGAGTTAATTAAAACCAAAAAAAAAAAATTGATCTTATTGGGGATTTGGCTTACCGGATCAAATACCAACATTTGGCACAACAAATGCACAGCCTCATGGGTGGCATGAGAGCTCAGGGTATAGAGTACCGAGAAGGATGGTGGTTTCGGGGCCCGACGCAGCATATGAGTGCGGGCCCCCTCACAGGCATGACGCATATCATCCATTGTGGGTGTGCCCAGCAATTCGGTGATCAGTTCCAGTTGCTGGACCGGATTCTGGGCCTGGAATAGAATGCGACGACCGAGGAGTTCACCGAAAATGCAACCCACCGACCAGACGTCCACAGCCGATGAATAATGGCGGGCGCCCATTAGAATCTCTGGGGCCCGGTAATATTGTGTGACCACCTCTTGGGTCATATGTTTGGCCTGGTCGGGCTCCTCGACGCGTGCCAAACCAAAATCGCATATCTTTAATACACAATTCGAATTGACCAACAGATTGCCGGGCTTGATGTCACGATGAAGTATCCGTGCTGAATGTAAATATTTTAATCCTCGCAATATCTGATACAGAAAGACTTTAATATGATCGGCAGATAAATGTTGCGGTGAGACTATAATTTTATGTAGATCCGATTGCAGCAATTCCGTTATCACATAGCTGTTGGTTTTTTTTTTTTTTAAGAATTTTCAATGTTAAGTCACAAAAACCAAATTCAAAATTGAAATAAAACCTTAAAAATCAATTTAAAGGAGACAGAGAGTGTGAAAGAGAGCGAGAGAGACAAATATGTCAAAGGAAAAAGAAGCCCTTTTTATATTTGGTTTGTTTGTTTGTCTCCCTCTCTCTCTCTCTCTCTCTCTCTCTGTTGTTTGTTTTTCTGCTATGAAAACTTTTTCAATTAGTTTTGCTTTTGGCCAAAAGTTTGGTGTTTGAACTCCGAAAAAAAAAGAAAATAGAAAACGAACTGGCAACAGTTGATAGGTAACCCCAGCAATAGGGAAAGTGTAGGGAAAGAGGAGGGACAGTGTTTTTCTCTCTCTCTCTTTACCGTATATAAAATGTCACAACTTTGATGAATTATGACAAGCAAAAGTTTAAGTAAATTTCCCACAAAACAAAAAAAAAATCTCAAAAATTTAGTGAAACCTTTTTCAATCAGTTGAACTTTTGATTTTGGTTTATCGCATAAAACAAGCTAATAAACATTTACTAAAGACTACTTTTAGGGGCTAACATTAAAATTAAATCAAATTCACATTTGAAGATGATTTTGCTCAGATATATATGAAAGACATAATATTCGAAAGTTTCACTAAGATCTAAAAAGTTTCTTTGAGATGCTTTTCAAGGATATTAAAGGTTTTTCCTGAGATATTAAAGGTTGGAGGGTTAATCTTGGATTAAGGAAGTTTATCTGGCATAAAGAAATGTTTTCTAAGATATAGATAAGAATCATTTGATATATGGAATGTTTTTCTAAAGGGTAGAAGCTTTTTCTGAGCTATAGTCTGGATAAAGGCAACTGGTTTGTCAAAAATAAAGTTTTCCCTAAAAATTAAAGGTTTTTTTATGGTATTAGATGATTTTCTAGCAGAAAAATAGTTTTTATTTTTTTTTTCTAAGTTTCTGAAGATTTTTCTAAGACATAGAACCTTAAAAACTGCAAATATTCTTTAAGATATGTAGATTGTGTTTTCGAAAGATTTCGAGAAATTAAAGAAAGTTTCTCAAAGCTATAAAAGGTTCCTTTTAAGACATAGACTTAGCTAAGATTTATTCCCACCTTTAATAATTTGTACCTAGATCCTAAAATTTTGGATTAAAAATGTTAAAGAAAGCTTTCTCCTTTGGATATCAACTTGATCTGACTGTAATATCTAAGAAACATTGGCAAGCCAATGATTACTCTTGGTTTAAATATTATTTTGGTAAATTTATATTAGTTTTTTGTTGTGTGATTTTTGTTTAGTTTTTTTTATAGAAAAGGATACATTTCTTGAAAGAAATCCAAATGTGGTGGTTGTAAAATATCCAAAGCTGAGAGAACCTGAAAGAAACAGAGAGAGAGAGATAGAGAGCGTGAGATATAAATAATATTTATGCAGATTATAAATCATAAACTAAGCAAAATTACAATTACAATTTAACACCTAGCACAAGGCATAAATTATGGCAATTTGGGGTGTTTGTCGGGTTTGTTTGGAGGGGAAGGTGAAAGAAATATTCATCATCAAAATAAAAATCAAGTTAAGTTGCATGTTAAGTGTCGCTGCCAGGCATTAAATGCCACAAAGTTCAGACTGACAGAAGGGCAAAAGCAGACATTGTGTGGTGGGGGGGTGAAGCAGAAGCTCAACCAAGAAAACGAAAAGGAGAAGGAAGGAGGAGAAGGTGGAACATTTCGAGCAGTTGTGGAAGCAAAATGTTGACCCGTTGATGATGTTTAGTTTAAAGATACAAAACACGCCACTGAACTCGTCTCGCTTCCCTCTCCCTCTCACCGCTTACATATACAAGCAAACAAGTAAGTCAGACGAGCAGAGGGACAGACAGACGATTGGTTGGTCGGTCAGACCGTCCCCCTTTAGACAAGTCGCTGATTTATTTTGCTTGCGGTCACAAAATGATGAAGGAACTGAAGGAGTTGCAACTCAACTGAAACTAAACTAAAACTTAACTCAACTGAGTGACGAACTATAGAGAGAGAGAGAGAGAGAGAGGTATACAAAAGGGGTCGGCAATCGACCAAAACCTAACAGGGCACCACAGACTGAGGGGCTGAGAGAGGCTAAGAGGGGTTGCGCTCAAGAGGGGCAAACGAACTTGCCTTTAAAATCAATTTACAATATTTATTCAAGAGTCAGTCGTCGTCTTTCCAAGCAAAAGTCATCGTCTTCATCGTCATCAACAAAAATGCGTAAAGTAGCCCGAAATACAAGAACAAAATTATTTGCCATACTTGAAATAAGCTAAACGACTGTGGTATACCCTTTTCCGACTTGACTCTCCCATGTTGACCAGGGCTTATTTTCCTCTTTGTGACTAAATCAGGCTCTAAATTATATTATATATTTCTTATTACACCCTAGGAACCTCCAAATTGCACATGTGTTCTTAGTTTATAGGCGGATCAAGGTATGTAAAACAAGGGAAATTTGCCCCTTTAAGTATGCAAAGGGCTCGAAAAGCAATTATTTTCAGATGCCTTGTAACTTAGAAATTTTCTATTAACATTTTTTTTGCATCGAGGATTAGTTTTTATTCATAAGACATTCGAAAATTACTTTAAATTTCTCTCAAAGTGAATTATTGGACTGCTTATTGCATACGTTAGGGAGCAAAATTTCCTTATTTTACATAACTAGATCTGCCTATGTCTCAGTTAGTCTAGTACTCTTATATGCCCATTAATCATTTCAATTGTTTACAGGGTATTCAAGAACTGCAGTCAGACGAAGAAGTAGAAGAAGAAAAAAAATGTTGCTAGCCACAATGTTGCCGAGACATACATACATTTAGCCCTCGTTTCTCCCTTGTCTACCATCATTCTATCCCTCTCCCTCCCTCTGCTGTGTCGGCACTAACCAAAGGCAGTTTTTAACAATTTTGCGCACTTTTAGCAAAAAGGAACAAAACTGCAAAGAAACAAAAAGAAAACCAAAAAGAAAAAAAACAAGGGGGGCTGAAAATCAACACAAAAAGTGCCGACCGACCGACCGACCAAATCCATTGCCGTCTTCAAGTCTCTGAAACAATCGTCGTCGTCGTCGTCGTCGTCTTAAGTGGCAAAAAACAATTTTTTTGTTTTTTCTTTTTCTTTCTCGTCTTCTCTTTGGGTTAGGTTTAAAGTAAAATTCTGTAATAATTTTGTTGCTGCTGCTGTAATTTAGCAAACTGCAAATGAACTGCATTTGTTAAGCCTGCGGTTTAAAGTCTTAAAAGAGGAACCAAAAACAAAGGGGGTTGGTTGGTTGAATGATAATGATGATGGCTAACAAAACCGCTTGACATCTGCACCGCGAGACCAAAAGGCAATACTCTATTTGAGGTTTTATGCAACCAATTCGTATTATCTTTATAAGAGTTAACAGGGCTGGATTTATAGACCTAGAGCTATAAAAAATAATCTGTTAATCTTACCCTCAAGACCACTTTAGAGCTTTGGTATGCCTTGTGAAATATATTTACATCTATAACTTGGCCATTTTGTATTAGATTTTTATGAAATTTGATGGTTAAGAGGATATTGATAATAACAATTAAAATAACAAATTTAATAAAGATACTCTTAGTACTTTGGCTTAATCCAGGTGATTATACAAAGGAACGTACAGACAGACTTCGTTAGATCTAATCGACTTTTTATACTAATCAAGAAAATATATTCTTTAACAGGCAGAGTAAATATATTTAGAGACTTAATAAATAAAAGCTAACACATTCGTTCCAGTCGAACACATCTTCTCTTCCCTTCCCATAAAACTTTAAATAGAAAATCTTTTAAATCTGGTATATAGAATGTGGAACAGTTCTACTATATTATGATTCTTAAAGGGTTTCATTTGTAACAATGCAATTACTCCATATGATGTTAGAACTAAAATCTTTTGTTCGGATTTCTGTGTTCTTTTTCGGCTTCGTTTTTATTGCCTCGAATTGGAATTGAATGCGCAGGCGCCTAATTATCTCAATGTTGCCATGGTGCAGCAACAACTGCAATTTTTGAAGTCTTTGAGGCATACATAACCCTCTAGCCCCCTCCACCACTCCATTCCCCCCACCTGGTGTGAGTGAGGGTTTTGGTTTGGTTGTAGCTAATTAACATTTTTCAACTTGGCAATTGAAGACAAAAAACAAAACTTAACAAAGAGTAAAATAAAGTATTAAAGCTGCTGCTGCTGCTGCTGCTGCTGTTGTCTACAGTCAGTCTCTGTCCTTGAAGACAACAGAAACTAAACAAATTAGAGACAACAACAACAACAACAATAACAATGTCTTGGGTAAACTTTTGTTGAAATACATTTTACAGCTGCGACGTCTTTTTGAGGGCAACATTTTTGTTGTACTTTTCGTTTTACAACTTCCTCCGAATTGAGTTTGTTGCTGTTGTTTTCTTCTGTTTCTTACCCTTTTCGAAGAGGCATTAGAAAAATGTTGCATAGACTAAGCACTAGCAACACATTTAAGTTTAACTAAGCTCAAAACTTCTTAGTTTCCCATAAACATTTTTCATTACAAAATTCTTTGTAAATCGAAAACAAAAGCAAAAGTGTTTTACTTTAGTCTTTAGCCTATTTTCTAGTTAAATGAAGTAAGTAAGTCGTCTCGCCGACTTGGATATACCATACACCAGTAAAACAAATATTTTAAATTTATAATAACCAATACATTTTCGTATTTAAAAAAAACTGTTCACATGCTTTTCACAAGCATATCTTAGTATTTCGCTCACTCAAGCATACGAGCACCCTAGCGCCCCCACCAGCCAACGGCCAACTCCGGCCATATGGAAAAACGTTTATATGCATAACTTGGCTATTTTTAGTCCGATTTTGATCAAATTTGGTATTTTGCTGAACATTAGTATCAAATTTAAGTGTGCTAAATTTGATTGCACACGGTAGAAAATTACGGGAGATAATCGAGTTTTTTCAAATTACGGGGGCGGAGGGGGGCGTGGCAAAATCTTTACACATCAAAAATGTGCGCAATTACTAAGCAAATATTTATACTAACTATGGTGTCTCTAGTTGAAATAGTTTTTGAGAAAATCGGTTTTATTTAATTTGCGGGGGCGGTAGGGGGCGTGGCAAAATTTTTACAAATACAAAATGTGCGCATTTACAAAGCAAATATACATACCAAATTTTGTGTCTCTAGTTGCTATAGTGTTTAAGAAAATCGGTTTTATATCATTTGCGGGGGCGGTAGGGGGCGTGGCAAACATTTGAAACAAACTCGATAAGCGTACATATGACACGAGTCTACATACCAAATTTGGTGGCTCTAGCTCTTATAGTCTCCGAGATCTAGGCGTTCATACAGACGGACGGACGGACGGACGGACGGACGGACGGACGGACGGACGGACGGACAGACGGACGGACGGACAGACGGACGGACGGACGGACGGACGGACAGACGGACATGGCTAGATCGTCTCGGCTGTTGATGCTGATCAAGAATATATATACTTTATGGGGTCGGAAAAGCTTCCTTCTGCCTGTTACATACATTTTAGCGACTTTAATATACCATTTCACCCTATGGGTGTATGGTATAAAAATAACAAAATTATCAGAGATAAAGAGAGGGAGAGAGAGAGACAGAGAGATAATTTCAACTGTGGCAGTTAAAAGACCCTTTTTTGAGAAATGTTTTCGTATATGTTGCAGCAGCTGCTGTGTTGTTGTTGTTGTTATTGTTGTTGTTGTTGCTATTGTTGCTGTGTATGTGTGTTAAATTGGCATTCCAATTTGATTTCATTTGAAATTCAAAATGAAATTTTCTTCTTGGAAGTCAGCAAGGGAAGGGTTTTCTGCTTTTGCTTTTGATATGTGCCCCACGTACGTGGCAGAAACGATGAAGTGAGTATTGGCCAAAAATCTTTTTTCCAGTTTATTGAAATTCTGCAATTGTTGAAAGTGTGTACAACAGAATAATGGGGCAAAAGCATTTTGCCTCGATTTGTGTGAATTGTAAATGAAGTCTAACCCAAAATGCTGGCTGATTGTATAGGTATGGAGCAGGGCAGGGAGGAAGGCAATTGAGGTGCTAAATCTGCCAACTTGTCAATTGGCTTGTCAATTTTGCATGGCATTTAAGAAGCAAAGGGGAATCAATGAGATTTGATACAAAATATCTTTATATTCCTTTAAGATTCTATTAACTAACAATAAGGCAATAGGCTGGGCAAGAATTTTAAGCACAGATATCGGGCTAATTGGTATCCAATCGATTACTGCATCGACGGAAAAAGAAGGTATATCTATTTGGCCAGAAAATGATCTATACCAATGAAGAGGTTTCTGACAAATAAAAAGAATTGAAATCCTTTTGAACTAATTTAGATATTTATAAGAAGACCTTCAAGCAGAACTCAAGCTAATTAGTCTTAAACATTTTCTACATTTTTTTACAAACTATTGCAATTAATGTTTATCTATGTAATTGTTGTGTCTTTTTAGAATTTTTCTGTTGAATTTACAAATTATAAACACGTGCCAGGCACCATCAACAAAAACCTGAAGCTTTTGCTCCTTCCTGCACTCTAGAATATCTAATTGTTTTTTTTTGCTTTTTGCCTAGCTTTGTGTATAACTTTTCTTTTTCTATATTTATATCAATTTTCTTGTTTTTTTTTTTTTTTTTTGATGTCGTTGAGTTAATTGCACTTGTTCGAAGACTTTGTCATAGTAGGAAATGAAACAGGAAACACATCAACAGCATTAGGGGTAGAGAAGGGAGGTGATGGCAAAGGGGGATAGGTGGCAAGGTGGGCGGACAACGACGACGACGACGACGACGATGACAACCAAGCCAAGTTGCGCCTTCATCAAAGCAATTTATGCATATTTAATAGAAAATTTGCATATTGGGTAAGGTGTTACGATGTTTGTTGTTGTTGTATTTGTTGTTATTGTTGTTGTTACCATGTCTCATTCTACCTTTTGTCGTTGTTGTTGTTGTCTGCTTCTTTATGATTTTGCATTACGAAATTCACACGCAGTCAAGCAAGCAAAAGCACACAAAAGACGTAGGCTGACATATAGATACATATATACACACTGTAGGTATATAGAAACAAAGTCAAGACATCATCATTATCATCTTTGATCATCATTTTTTAACAATCTCCTACTCCATATGCATATTTTACACACACATATAGCTTTAAAAAAGAAAACTTCCAATACAAAAATGTGATTGAAACAAAATTTTCGTTCATGACATTTTCAGCCAAGTCAATCCCCCCACCTCTTTTTCGACCATCTTGATCATCTTTTACTCTAATAACTTCTCAGTTGACATTTAAATGCATTTTAGAGGATGATTAGAACAACAAAACTAAATACAAAGGATTTTAAGCCTAATATTCATTTCATCAAAAATCCAATCAATATTTATATTTAATATAAATAAAATAAATCTTTATAAAGTAAAATATTGTTTGAAAAGTGATTACATTAGCTAAAGCAATTGATTTGTCCTCTACTTTCATTATCAGGGGCAAAATTACCAACTTTTAACTAACTATTCATAAACAAAAGCTCGCAATTCCATAAATATAAATAACAATAAACAATTAAGGTTAACTTATTTAATTTAAATTGGGAAAGTAAAATAATGTTAAATATAGAAAAATCTAAAACCTTATTGATTCTACAATTATCGGAGATATCTTGAAAATCCAATTAGTTTGGCAATTTTAGAGCATGACTTTAAAGTATTTGGTTAGTCGATGTTTATATATAGGAATATATATAATTTTGTATTCTTTATACGAAAATCTGAATGGCTTTTTTTTTTTTTTTTTTTGCTATGGGAAGTTTGGTCTGGTCTGGTCTGGTTTGGTTTGGTTTGGTTTGGTTTAGTCTGATGTCGTGTGGTATGTGATGTGGCCTAGGATTGGTGTGTGGTGTTGTGGGCGTGGCGTTTTGTTTAGTTGCCTTGGAGCTATTATGTATTATTATTGTTGGTTGGATAAATTATTTAGCAGCTGCTGGAAATGAGTTTATTATGCATATCAACGAACTGAATTGTTCTGCTTGGTCAGTCAGTTGGGTAAAGTTTTTGATTTTGATAAATTTGTGGCATTTGTTGATTTAGAAGCGAAGAAGTCAAAAGTCAGTGAGTTATCGTATAGGAATGTAATATATATATATATATATATATGGGTCATTGGTTTGGATTGGTATTCAAAATGAAGAAAGGAGCTAATTAAATTTATTGGAGTTAATGAAAAGCCATATAAGAGAGAAAGAAATGAAATTTGGAAGGGTTTCTTCTTTTCCTTTTTATGCTTATCTCTCTTTCTGTGATGTATTTTTTACATTTATAGATATTGAAAGGAGGGAAAAAAAAGTAATTGCTAATAAATTCATATATTGAAGGCAAGTGGCATTTCGCTTTCAGCCATTTTATTTCACATGTGTGTGTGTGTTTTTTTTTTTTTCAATTTTTTTGTTTTATTTGCCAGGCCTTTAGTATATTGCCTTTGCCACTCCATCCTACCCCAGTCCCTTACATCACTTACACATACTTAGTCACTCAATCTCTCTCTTTATTCAGCCAGTTCCTCCCGTTGGCCCTTTCCCTTTCCACTTTTGATACACAAAGGAACGGCAGCCAATAATCGAATTGTGTATTTTAATTAAATTTTATGACAACAGAAACTGAACTGAGAAAGAAATAAAGTGGACAGCAGCAGCAGGAGCAGGAGCAGAAATTGCCGATTGAGAAGGAGTTTGTACAAGTAAAATGGGGACAAAACGACATACGAGTAATTAAATATTATATTAAGTTATAATGCTCTTTGTTATTTTCACGGTATACACATTTTCATATGTATGTATGTATGTATGTATATATGTACATACATATTAAATTGTTGGTACTTACATTTTCATGCTTGAAAAAGCAAAGCATTTTCAGTTCACGAAAAACACGTTTCGATGAGACCAACGATTGGAACACATTTGGCAGCTTTTTGAGGGCCACACGACGACCATCGCGAGGATCTGTGACAGCCCTGTAAAGAAGAAGAAAATAAATTAGTTATTAATTCATAAGGATTAAACTTTATTGCTAAAACTACTTGTGAATTACAACTAAATGAATGCATACCCCTAGGCGCGAAATGCACCGTAAGAGAATAAATCTCTTTGATGAAACGAAATCTAAGTATATACATATTTCAAATTCAATTCATATTCAATAAGTTAAATATAAATTCACACAAAAATGGTAGACGCTTTAAGAGACGGCTTTTGTTTTGAGAATTTGAAAGTTATTCTATTCAAAATCATAACGTTTTCTCTCTGCCATATCTTTGCGCCATGTTAGTCAAGTGCCATTCGTATTTTCCTGCAGACATTTTGCAGTTGGAAAGTTCAAAGACAAAAGGCAAAGGACAAATGGACAGACATTCAGATAGACAAACAAACAGACAAACAGAATAAACAGACAAACAAACATCACATCACATCACTTCGATAGGATGAATGGTCGTACAAGTTCAGTGAACTAGCAAAAGGAGGCCTAAAATGGAGAGATGTAGTCATAGTAGTAGTAGGCATTGTGTGTTGTGTCTCAATTGATAAACTTGGCAAAACAACGACAACATAGCCGAGAAATTAGCAACAACATGGGTAAAGAGGGGGTAAAAAGGTCAAACAGCAGACAGAAATAACGAAATAGTACAGAGAAAGGGAAATAGAAAGAGAGAAAGGGAAAGAGCCAAACCAAAAGGCAACAAGGATTAAGGATTTGCTAAAGAGAAGGAGCCGCCACTCCACTGATATAGAGAAACGACATTGAGGCGTCGTCGAGAGATTTTATGATGCCATTGGCCATGGCTGCTGAAAACGAGACAAAGCAACAACAACAACAACAACTGGAGAGACAGAGAGTAAGAGAAAGAGAGAGAGAGTGAGTATGAGATTTACCCATTGTCGCTGACTTTGTCGCCGTCTGTGTCTGGCCAAAAAAAAAAGCGAAAGAAAAATCTGAAAAATATTTTTGTTATGGCCTCCGAAAATTGCGCAGCATCTTTTCTTTCTCTACTTCAATTTCAACTTCCTCCCCACTCCAGTTTCCCATCTCTCTCTCTCCCTTTTTCTGTCTCTCGTTCCTTCTTGTCTCTGTATTTTTTTTTTTTTGCCGTTTTGGCTGTCGTAAATCTTTTTATTTTCTTCTAGGACCTATTTTGTTAGTTGCTGTTAAAAATTATGGCCAAATTGCTGCTGCAGATTGAATGAATTGCTTTCGCCTTGAAGTATGTATACATATATATATATATATATATATATATATATATATTATGTGCGTGTGTGTCTGTGAGTCATCATTTATATGGAAGACTGTAGCATACATTACAGGGCAAAGCAGCGCAGCAGAGAACGAAATGTAAACGATTTGCATGTCTAATGTGTTAATGATAATGAGACGATTATGCTAAAAAGAAGGTTCAACCGAATGTAACGATAACAACAACAAAAACACAAGAGAAAAAGCAAAAAATAAAAAAAACTGAATAATGAGAATTAAGAGGAAGAACAAGTAGGGAAAGCTAAATAGATTGTAGAAGATTGAAATGAAATTATATGAGGCGAAGAAAGTAAATGATAAAGAACAACTAGAATGAAATTTCATCTGTTAATAACACCATAGAAACATATAGAAATCTAGTATATCAAGTAAGAGTCAAGTTCATTAAGAGATTTCTGTGTGGTCGTCTCAATACAAAAGAATTTTAAATAAAAAATTTCCCAGCAACAATCAATGCAAGGTATTCCTTTTTAGGTATTTGATCTATCAATCTTATTAATATTCGAAACATTTCCATTAGACATTTACATTTATTCCACTCACATTTAATCTTTACTCTTGTTTGAGCACTTTACCACTTTTGACAAAAGCCAGAGTCAATTCTCAATTCGCTTTTTATCAAATAGGGGCAAAAGCATTAATATTCTTATGGTCATCTATCAAAATCAAATGCATATAATACAATTTGGTGTTTTTTCTTCCACCTTTTCTCTGTCTTTTTTGCTCCTTTTCTTTCACTTGTATCAAATTACTTATAGTTATATATGTATGTGTGTGTGTGTGTGTGTGTGTGTGTGTGTGTGTATATTTCTCAGATCTATACGTTTTTCAATTGAAATTGGGTTATAAGAACTGAAGAGAGAAATAATTACGAGTAATTCGAATGGTGCCGATCAATGCCAATGACGATGATGATAAGAGAGGCAAGGATGATGATGATGATAATGACGATGATGGATGATGAATGAGACAAAATGCAAGCACGTTTTCATCTGTTTTTTTTCTTTCTTTTAAACCTCCTACTTCTGCCTCATGCGGTCTTGGTCTTGGTCATGGTTTTGGTCTCGTCTCCTCTTTACGCAGCATGTGTGCGTTGCGTTTTGTCTGCGATTCCATCTTATTCTTCGTGTGCTGCCTGCCTTTTATTTCATCTTGTATTTCATTCCTGCACTTTTTTTCTTCTTCTTCCTCCTCTTTATTTACCCTCTTCCAATGGCAGCAGTTAATGGAAAATCATTTATCATGTGCGTGTCTCTATGAGCTGGCAGCAGTAGATCTACAAATTGGTAGTAGGGGGTGTGCAGCTACATAGTTAGGTAGGAAGGTAGGTAGGTAGAAGAACTAGCTCGTGTCGGCACTTAAAGAGAATAAAAAGGCAAGATAGACAGAGTGAGAGAGAGAGGGGTAGGGGAAGTTGAAAAAGTGCCATAACTAAATGATAATTGTTTAACTAAACATCACAAAAGTAAATTGAAATTGGGTTTTTCTTCTTTGGGCTGTGTGAATTGATTGATATAATTCATTTTCAATTCGTTATGGTTAATGCCTCATAGTTGGATAAAGGGATGAAAGATTCGATTTCTATTATTTTTGCCTTGCTTGCTTTTAGGCGCATTTGCTCAAATTAAATGAAATGAAACAAAAAAGAGCAAAAATATATGCACAAAATTGGTTTTTCTTTTGAAATTTTAACTTTTCCCATCCAAAGAAAGACAGCAAAAAAAGAAAAAATATCCTTACAATTGACTTGAGGCGATTTCTGCGCAGAAATTCACATTTCAATAAACAAAGAAGAGGCAGACAGATAATATTCATCTCGACCTCGACTCAAGTTTCTTTGTTTTTCACTCTTATTATTACGAAGAAAGTTGTAAAGTATTAATTTTAGAATTTACTAATTTAAGTTTAGGTAAATTCTTTAAATGGTTTTAGATTGAAGAACTATTTTATCTGAATAACCGTCAAAAACGAATGCTTTATAGATTTAACATACCCATTCATTTTATAGGGTATAATACAAAAAACTTTTCAATGACTTTGTTCGTTTCATATTGGGATTTGGACCTTGCCTGTGGGTCAACAAATACATCTGTCCCTCTTTTGTAATATGTGTATAAATATTTCTTCTCTCTTTTTCTTATTACTGACAAATTGCTATAAGGCGGTTCCCAGTCTCTGGCCCGGTCTCAGTGTCCCGTTCCCTGTCGTCTTTTAGCTTCGATTTTAACTCCTTTTTGCGTTCCTTCTTTTCTGTGTTGCCACTTACATAATTTAATTTTTGATTTCTTCTGACACTTTGCACATGCTTTTTATATATACAAACATATATGTACATATATATGTATAATTTTTCTTTTTTGAATAACTCATCACCATGCAGCATCACCGGGCATCATCATCATCATCAAATGTATTCCAAAATGAAAAAAGATTGAAGAATCTCTGGTACGCTCTTTCCTCTTCTCGGCCCCGCCCCCTTCACCAATGCTGAGCAATCAAGGCCTGGGGCCTTTAACTTCCTGCTGTCGTCTGTCTTCATCCTTCTTCATCCCCTGCCCTGTCTTTGCCCCTGCCCCTGCCCCGGTCACGTTCATTGAACTCTTCAACCAACTCCAAAATGGAATTTGTTCAACAAATTTTTATACCATACACCCATAGGGTGAAATGGTATATTAAAGTCGCTAAAATGTATGTAACAGGCAGAAGGAAGCTTTTCCGACCCCATAAAGTATATATATTCTTGATCAGCATCAACAGCCGAGACGATCTAGCCATGTCCGTCTGTCCGTCCGTCCGTCCGTCCGTCCGTCCGTCCGTCTGTATGAACACCTAGATCTCGGAGACTATAAGAGCTAGAGCTACCAAATTTGGTATGTAGACTCGTGTCATATGTACGCTTATAGAGTTTGTTTCAAATGTTTGCCACGCCCCCTACCGCCCCCGCAAATGATATAAAACCGATTTTCTTAAACACCATAGCAACTAGAGACACAAAATTTGGTATGTATATTTGCTTAGTAATTGCGCACAGTTTTGATGTGTAAAGATTTTGCCACGCCCCCCTCCGCCCCCGTAATTTGAAAAAACTCGATTATCTCCCGTAATTTTCTACCTTGTGCAATCAAATTTAGCACACTTAAATTTGATACTAATATCAAGCAAAATACCAAATTTGATCAAAATCGGAATAAAAATAGTCAAGTTATGCATATAAACGTTTTTCCATATGGCCGGAAGTGGCCGTTGGCTGGTGGGGGCGCTAGGGTGCTCGAATGCTTGAGTGAGCGAAATACTAAGATATGCTTCTAAAAAGCATGCAAACAGATTTTTTTAAAAATACGAAAATGCATTGGTTATTATAAATTTAAAATATTTGTTTTACTGGTGTATGGTATATCCAAGTCGGCGAGACGACTTACTTACTTCATTTCACTTCAAATCAAATTTTCTGTCTCAAAAAATATATTCATCCGGTTGGAGAAAGAGAAAATGAGTGTGTCTATAAACTAATTGAACTAGAATAATAATGAATATGCTTTAAATGCTCAATCTCTCGCCTGATTACTAATTGCAGTTTGACTATAATCACAATAATCATTATACATACATTTGTATGTATGTATGTATGTATGTATGTATGTATGTATGTATGTATGTATGTATATGTTGGCATGCTTGTGGGATCGGTATACATTTCACCATTATCTATGTTATACGTGATGCCTGTCGAGAGGACATGCTGCTGCTTTGCGTGTAAATTACTAATTTGTATCCTATTCCCACTGCCCCCTCGGCGCCCCTTATGTTGATTGTGTCCACCAAAACTCTGCCTGGATTTAATGATGAGATGAGTACTGACCCTTTCAAAATCCTTTACTGCATTGAATATCTCTCCCATCTCTCTATCTACATTTTTATCTATATATATGTGTACATATCCTAATGGATCCTAATGGTTTAAATAAATAATTTTTTTGTTTCCTGGTAGAAAATCTAGGGCTCGACAAGTATTCAAATCTTTTAAAAATTTTAGTCAAAAACTATGTCTGATAATTGCTGCTAATTTGTAAGTTTTAAAACAAAAATTAATATTGTTCCATAATATGAGTAAAGAGTTAAAAATATTTGTATTCGTATTTGTTGGATTTTTCTATTCCAATTACCATCAATCTAGAATATATACTTCACTCTATTAATTATAATAATTAACTAAAAATCTTATTTAAAATGAAAATTTTTTGAATTTTTGTCAATAATTATTTCGATCATATTAATTATGAAATTAAAACTTGAGGATTTTTTTTTA
This sequence comes from Drosophila insularis, assembly GCA_018903935.1. Taxonomy (NCBI): domain Eukaryota; kingdom Metazoa; phylum Arthropoda; class Insecta; order Diptera; family Drosophilidae; genus Drosophila; species Drosophila insularis. The sequence continues at coordinate 1,148,088 of JAEIFP010000150.1, read as the reverse complement.
CTTGTCAATTGCTAGAAAATTTTTTCAAATTGATAAAACTTTTGATTGAAAAATTTTTCAAATTGATAAAAGTTTTGATTGATTTCGATTGGTTTCAATGTAATTCACTTTACAGTTTGCCAGACTTACATTTGTCGCCAGTGTGCGTCGTCGCTTTTCATGTGGGGAAAATGTATGTACCTAGTTTTCCCCAGTTGATGATGCTAATTCGCATGTTTTGTAGACATTTCGAAATTGTTATAATTATGGCACAACCTAAGCACACACACACACACACATACACACATACATGTTTGACTGTTCGTGTAAGCGAATGTGCAACATTAATTGCGAAATTTCGCTATTGTTAATTGAGAAAATCCTCAGAGGAGAAGGGGAATGGGAGAGGGACTGCAGGGCGCAGAAGTGCGATGAAAGCCCAGGCAAAAGCTAAAACCAGGCAACAACTTTGCCAAACTAATACAATTAAAGTTAATTGAATTTGATGACAAAATATAGATATAGCCATATAGCCACACTCTTCATATAAATAAATATTAAAATGAAAACTCAATTGAAAACTAACCTAAAAGTATGCCACAACATAGACACGAAAATAGACGAAACAGAGTGAGCGAGAGCGAGAGAGAGAGAGAATGAAGATACATCTGGTTCATCCTTTACATCCTTTTCATACCCCTCCTATCACATCTCCCGGCCTTCTGCTTCTCATCATAGTCATCGTCATCGTCAACGTCATCGTCGTCTGCCTCAATTTATGCGCGTAATCAATTTTACAAATGGCCTGCAGCCTAACTAAATGGTGGCAGGTCCCCTCCATCCCTCTCCTGCTTCTGCTCCTTTACCAGCTCCCGGGCCCTTGGCTGCTTCACCTTCAATCGTCGTGTGTAGTGGGCGTGGCAAAATTTATGCAATTTAGAATTTTCAGCACACCAAATGGGGATGGCCGTAACAAGCATACATACATACTCGACATATACATATATGTGTGTGGTTGTGTGTGTGTCGACTCGATGGCTAAAGTCATTGACTTTTACCGGCTACTACTACTACTACACTCCACATGAATTTTAAACTGCAAAATCAATTAAAATGCATTTTCGTATTGCCGTCCCCAGTTGGCCGAATTTGGGTCCAAATGAATTTCTCCAAATTTTCGTGTTGAGTCAGCAATTAAGCTTTAAATATACACAAATACAAAGAACTTGAGTCATATATTTTACTTGAATTCCTTTCGAAAACAAAAGAACAACATTGAATAGAAAATTATATTATGTATCACAATTTAATTGGAATACATACAGAAAAAAATGGATTAGAATTAGTTCAAGGACTCGATTAGAGTTAGTTCATATTCTGGTTTTGGCCTTCTTTAATGGATTAGCAACGAAAGGATTTGTGAAATTCAGCTCTATTTTGTTCTTGCTAGTTTCGAAATAATTTTAATTTAACTAATGGTTTAGATCATTTAATCGGTATGAGAAATGTTGAAAGTTTTCAGTTTTGTTTTGTTGATTGATTATTATATATATATGAAAATTACGCCCACTCTTTGTCATTCTTTATTACTTCTTCCTCGTTCTTTTTCTTGTTGTCTTGTTTTGTCTTGTTTCGCTGACGCATAGCGCGCCTGGATGTATGCAATACAAAAAAAAAAAACCAACCCAACAAAAAAAGAGAAGAAAAGAGAAAGCTTTATGTAATGGAAAATTACCCGGCAAATCAAAACAACAGCAAGCAAAAAAAGGAAAAAAACGAATCCACTTTTCTCTGGCCGTGCATTTGACACATGAACAAAAAAAATATATATATATACACACACATAAAAAAAAAAAACTTTCATCCTGAAGACATAAATGATGAGCCCGAGAGCCTGATGAGGACCGCGCGTGTATTTTCTCTCTCTCTCTCTCTCCCTCTCTTTTTGTATACGATTGTGTGTGTGTGTGTGTTCGTGTATGTGGAAAAACATTTTTCCCCAAAAATAGCCAGAACGCCTACAACAACACAAGCAAGTTGCGTTTTCTTTCTCTTTTTTTTCGCTTCCACTTAAGTCATCAGCATTATGGATTTGCTTTGCTGTTCTGCTTTTGATACCCTGCACTATCCTACTAAAGTCGATCTACAAGCTCTTCGACTTGAATTCTGAGATTTCTTCATTAACATTAATAAAGAGGTAACTTAAGGTCGATACCTTGAGACTTAAAGAGTCTATGGGAATCTTCATCCTCTACTGAAAACACAAATACAACTACAACTGTCTCTCTTCTCTCATCATTTTGCATGCTCGAGCAATTTTACTTGCTGTGTTTCGCATGCTTAATTTAGCTTGCCAGCAGCAAATAGCAGCCAACTTGACCAGCATCTCCTCCTGCCTGCTCCTCCTTTTGCCATTTCACTCTTGAGCTGCTCTTCAAACATTTACAAGGCCAAAAAGGATTTTTTGTGTTAGTCTCTCTACTTATACATATATATATATATATATTTGTATATGCCCTGCGGGCTAACTTGGGTTACTTTTAAATTAATTATGCGCTTAATTGTCTAATTATTGTACTAAAGGTCAGTCAAGGGAAAGACGGTTGAACAAAGAGAATAAAAAAGAGAAGGAGAATAGTTAGTTGGTTGGCTCGTGGCTAAAAAAAAAACATATTTCGGGTCGGACGGCTTGATTACAATACATAAAATGCTAAAAATCAAAAGGTGAACAATTATGCTTTTTGCTTAACTTTCATTTTATTTTTCAAGCGCAATTCTGAGTTCAATTTCCCTTTAAAATTGGTTACTTGAAACCTCTTTATTTGTATTTAAATCTCAATATTTTTAAATGATGTTTTTTTTGTTTATCTTCTTGGGATTTTGTTGTTTAATATTAATTACCTGATTCTGCGTTGCTCATTATATTATAATGAATTGCTGCTACTCTTTACTTTCTTAATTCCATTCACTACATACAAAGAAAACTTTCCATTTATTCTTTCATTACCTGTCTCTTGTGTTTTCCTCTCCTTTACCTTTCTCTGTGTTGGTGTTTATAATGTTCTGTGAGACGTTTAACAAATGACAGTAACCAGCCACAGGCATTCATAACTCTCTCTCTTATTCTACCCTCTGCTCTCCTCCATATTCCTCCTTGAACCAACTCTATCCTAATGCCCCAAAAAACCTTAGCATTTTCTTTTGTCAAGCGTATAATAACGATCAAAATACCAACCAAAAGACAGAGATGAACAGATGGAGCAACTGAAAGTGGGAGAGAAAAAGAGGAAGAAAGTAGAAGGGCGGCGAAGGGTTTTCCCTTTGTCATTTTTAGGCTATTTATATTTTACACCTGGCTAAGCTTTTCTTGCCTTTTTCTCTTTTTCCTTTTCTTTTTTTTTTTTTTTTTTTTTTTTTGATATTTTACGGAATCTTCTTTCTTTCACCTCTATCTGTGTCCCATTCCTACTTCTTTAAGTCATTTGTTCTCTCTACTCGCATGGAAAGTTCAAGGTGAGAAATAAAAGTGCAAAAAAAAAAAGAAAAAGAATGAAGAAAGGAATGGAATGGAAAAAATTATGAAATTTTTCTCGTTGGTCTTTACCATTTTTTTTTTTTCCTGATGCTGCTGCCGCTCATTAAAAAGGCGTAAATATGTATATAGAAAAATGAAAGAATATATTCCTAAGGCGCCGTCGTTGTCGTCAACGCTGACGTTGACGTCGACGTCTTTGTGTGAATTATTTGTTCAGACAAAAGGGCGTTGGCGTTGGTCTTGAATATATGGTAGAGGCGAAAAGATATGGGTGGACTTTTGGGGGTGGTGTTGCTCCTTAGTCAACAGTCAACAATGTAATGAAATAAACCAGAGTGTGGAAAGAGTGAGAGGGTAAATATTCTAAACGCCATTGCAATAAAGAGTAAGAGGAGCGCAAAACAAAATCAAAATACCCTGTAAATTTTTTAAATTCTTAATCAGAAGATGGCAAAAAAAAAAAAAAAATTCTTAAAATTGTCTTTGGCAATATTAAAACAATTTTTCAAAAGAAAATGATAGAATTTTCATCGCTGACTGTTCTGATCGACCTAATATACGCCGCGCACAGCAAATTATAGTCGACTTTTAAGCATAGTCACATGTGTTTGCTTGTCTGTGTGTGTGTGTGTGTGCTTGTTTGTGTGTCAGGTGTTGGGCCTGTCATAAGCTTGACAACCTGTCATTATTGTTGTTGTTGTTTTTTTGTCGCTTCTTCTTTTTTCCTTTTGTATCTGCTACTGCATCTAACCAAGCAACCAGGCTCTACCCATCGCCTCATCCTCTTTTTCTCCACCTTTGGCCATTTTACCCATATATGACTTCATTTGTCTCAACAAGTTGCCCATACGCCACGTTGTTCATACTAATAAGTTAATAGCTTCTGTTGGCATTTTACTTTCAGCTTCTCTTCTTTTTTTTTTTTATTTGAAGTTGTCAGCTTAACGTTCCTGACAAATTGAAAATAAAACAGGATTCAATGCCAAAAAAAAAGGATAGAAAATTAAGCACAAAGGAAAAATGGGAGGAAAAAATCTTGCCTAGGCAACCTAAACACATATAATGAGGAGCAAAAGGGGGAGGGATGGAGAAAGCATGGGGGCGCAAAACGAATACAATGGCCGACGGCAGCTGACAGCTCAAGGATGTTGTGAGAATGGGAGATACAGAGAGAGAGAGAGAGAAAGAGAAGTGGGTGAGAGTATGAAAGGGGTGGTGGGGTGGCCTTTTGTTACCCTCTTTTCTCTTTCAATAAATTTCAACAATGCCAAAACAGATTTGAATGGAAACAACTTGGCTATGGTATAATATAGTCTACATATATACGTATTATATGCGCTATAATACGATTTTATAAACTGCCAGTCAGAGTCTTCAACTATACAGTTATGAATATATACAGTTATATATATATATATGTATATGTATATATGTATACCATTGTCACAATGCCCCACTGAACACTGAACGCTAAAATGAAGGAGTAAGATTCTGTGGGCAGGTTTTGCCTCCTAGATGGATGGATGCTTGTGGATGGTTCACTGATAAGCCACGTAAAACGCTTAGAAAAAGGATTGACTCTCAACACACACACACACACACGCACATGTTTGTGTGTGCTTGTGTATTTGTAAACGTTTTAATAATTTATTAAATGGCATTTCATATTTATGACACAAGACTTCAGCTGTAAATTGTAAAATAAATCTAATTTATAAACGGAAAAGTCGTCCTAGCAAGAAGCCAAAACGAAAACATCTTAAAGTCTTATAAAACAAAAAAAAAAAAAAAACTTGAGCTAAAGGCAAATAAAATGAAACCAAATAAATCTTCCACAACTTTTAAAGCCAGGTTGGTATACAAAAGGTTTATCCTAAATCCTATTTTTCCAAAAATAATACTGTTTTACAGTAAAAATGATTATAAACAAATACTTGATGAACCAAGAGATAAATTGTCAATTACACAGAAAACCCATACGAATGTCTCCCATTCTGTCTCTTTCTCTTAATAACATTAATATACTTTTGGTTAACTTATATCTTTGCCTTATTAACATGCAATTTTATATCTCTAATAATCTGTATGTTTATCGTTCTAATCTCTCAAAGTCATCGTTATAATTTTAAGCTGTTTATTATGCCAACCAAAAGAAAGACTCACAGAAAGCGAAAGAGAGACAGAGAGAGAGTGGAGATAGGAAAAACAATTATGGGGATGGAGGGCGAGGAAAATGCCAAATGCCTTGAGCTAACTTGACTGGGCAGGGCTGGGGGGCTATTTCATAGTTTTCACATTAGAGGACTGAATTTTTATGTGGTCAAAACATGTCCGCAGACAATAATAATAATAATAATAACAATGATAATCACGTACAGTAATGAGATAAGCTTATTATTTCAGCTAAAACATTTCGATATGCAGCATAGGGATTTAAAGAGAATAAAGATATTTCATCGAATGTTGTGAAGATATATTTGATCTAATGGTTAAATACCTTAGTTTGCTTTTCGAGTTTCAAATGCATATCTTGTTTCCTTTTTTTTTTCTTCTTTTTTTTGATCGAAACTAATCATTTTTATTTATAAATTATCGTTTTTCTTCATTCATGCGGCTAACCATCAAACTATTTACAGCTAAAATTAGCAAACAGCTGTGAGACGAACCGAAAGAAAGAACAATTTGATAAGAAGTGAACATGAAACTTATGCTGAAAATATATTCAAGGCCACACATTTACACACATACAAACACACATATGTACATATATATAACATAAAGTAAATGGCCTATTTCATTTTTATTTTTTGGCTATTTCTTTTTTTTGTGTTTGCTTTTGTTCGAAGGGTTGGTAGAATGGGTAGGTGGGTGGTTGGTAGCTTGGTTTAGGTACGTGACTCGCCCTAAGTCACACGCCCACACACACACACACACAAGCACACTTCAATTTATTTGCCAACTTTTCACGCTTGCAAACAATTTCCCCTCCCGGTAGAAAGCACAGAAAGCAAATACGTAAAAATAAATGTAATCAAAAACGGAAATGGCAAACGCGTTTCCTGCTGACCTAAACAAGATTTTGACAACCTCCTTTTACACCTCCCCCCCCCCACACACACCCCCCGCTTTTTGAATGCCAACCGATACCCAAAACCGAAAACTAGCCTAAAAACCTCGCCCAAAGTTGACCTTATTATTAGTTAGGTACACAATAGTTATTTATTTTTATTTTTCTCTTTTCTTCTTCTAACACGCAATTAAATGTGAAACTAAAAATAAATACTAGGAAACAATGGAATTGAGGTAAATGTTTTTGGTTATTCACTTTGCATACCCTTTAGAGAGTCTGCAAACTAAAGAATAATAAAAACTTTGATAAGCATGCAACAGGCAAAGGTGGAAAATGTGATCTTGGTCAAATGTCTATGACAAAAACCAACTGAATTCAATTGGATTACAGGATAACACAAAGTCGATAATGTTTTTTGTATTTTTTTTTTTTATTGCCACTGCCGCTGGCCACCTGCATATGAGTCAATTTTTCATGCCAAAATTCCGTTTAATTGACTTACAGGACTACTGTGCGTATGCTTAATACACAATCGAATGAGGGCAATACAGACAACAGAGTGAGAGATAGATAGATAGAGGGTGACAGAGACAGAGACAGAGATCAATGGGCACCACAAACACAAATCTCAAATGTCAGCAAGGCAGCTTGAGTGACATTTGTATTGATTAGTAAATGCGATTAATCATCATGGGGGCTGCTGCTGCCGTTGCCGTTGCTGTTGCACGTGTGGCATGTGGCATTATTTTTAATGACATTACGCATACGCCATGCGTGTTTCACTTTATGTGTTTGTGTTTGTGTGTGTGTGTGTGTGTGTGTAATTTATTAGAAATTATATAAAATGACAACAATTATGCAACCGAAACATAAAAAAGGCATTTATTATGAAAATCCAATTTCGTTCATGATTTTTGATATAAAACTTAATCTATTTATTCTTTTATCCATTGAAGACTTCGCAAAGGTCTCTCTTTTGCTTGACCTTAAAGAGAAAAGTTTCTCCAAGAATCAAACCAATTAAGATCTTTTGCAAATTTCACAGATATTTTATAATACCCCTTTGCAAGGGTATCAACAGAACAACCTGGCCTAAATCAAACAAATGTTACCACACAATTTTTAAGCTGGCCATTAAAATTAATGGCATATACAGGATCTTAGCCGCAAAAAAAAAAAAAAAATTAAGGAGCTGACCCAAATAGAAGTAAGGCAAAAAAAGAAACAGAGAAATAAACAAAAACTTTAAAGAGTGAGAGAGAGAGAGTAAGAAAAAATTTGTGGGTTTTTAATCTTCTTTTTTGTCTTTCGTTTCATCATTTTCATTTTCAGGCAATATTGAAAGTAAATGTCCAACAGCTGCTGCATAAATATAAATAGTTGCCAACCAGCTGCTGCTAAAAGAAGAGCACTGAAATGTAGATAGATATAGTGTATATATGTACATATATCTATAAAGAAGTTCGTATGCCCTCACCAGAAAAAAAATGCTTCATTTTTGTTTCAAATGGGTTTATAATTTAAAGCATTTAAATGTTGGTTTCAAAGATGTTTCTAAACAGAAATAGAGAAAATTTTTCTTGGCTGTTATGATAAACGATCTGTTATATTTTGCTATATCTGGTATTCATTTTATTAAAACTGACATAATATTCTATTACATCTCTTATATACTTATACTTTTGTTGCATCTATTATTAGATCTCCTCTAAGAAAATGTCTAGCCAAGGCCATTTTGAATATATAATGTATATTTGCTAAATTGGTTTTATATCTGGTATATCGTTGATATCTGATTTATGTATCAGCTTGATCGCTACTGCCTCCTCTTATACCCAATCATTATGGAAAGGGTATCACATAGTTAGAAAGAGAAGGAAGACAACAAGCAAGTTCAGTTCGACACGTTCATCATCATCTCAATATCAGCAGCGACGGCGCTGACCGTTCGCATGGCTCATCGTTTTATGCTCCGCCGTCTCGTCTCAGGTCCGTCTCTCGTCTCTGCTTGTCTCGCTGACGTTGTCTAAACAAGTTGTGACCTAATTTTTGCCAACTGATATTATAATAGGCACTCGGTTGATGGCAGCAGTGTCGTAGCGTGGTAGTAGTATGTATATATGTACATATATTCTCAACAGTTTGAGTTTGACTTGTCCTCTTTTTTTTTCTTTCTTCCTCGCTCTCTCTCTCTCTCTTTCTCTCTCACTCTCTGCGTCTCTCTGTTGGTGTTTAATCAACAACTACAACAACGTTCATTGCCTGCTGTTGCTAATTAGGCTGTAATTGAGCTGCTCTATGGGCCCCAAAGTTTTTAAGGGCCATATGATGTAATTTTCTGCACAAATTGTAAGTGTGTGTGTGTGTGTGTGTGTGTGTGTTGTGCACGGCCAAGCCAAGACAGGCCAGCCAAACCAATTAATTAAGTAAATTACAGGCAAGTGAGCGAAAAGGAAATATATAGAGTTAGAAAGAAGCAAAGAAAGAGCTCTTCTCTCTCTCTCCAAAGCAAAATCACTCGAAAAATCATATATAATCAGTTATGTTATCTATGTGTGCGTGTGTGTAGGTGTTTGTATCACCGCGAGTGAAAGAGCAAAACAAAAACAACTCAGAGTGTCAAGTTCAATCAGCTGACAATGAGAGAGGGAGGTTGGAGAGCAACAGAAAGAGAGAGAGAGAGAGAGAAAAAGAGTTGTTATTTATAAAATGGATTGACAATTGTCTATCTCTTTTGCACGATTATGTGATAGTTTTTGTTTTTTTTTCTTTTTCTATTTTAATTTTATTTTTCCCTTTGGCTCTTGTCTTGACTTTGCATTCGGCTATCTATTGGCCACATGGGGATGTAGCTCAGATGGTAGAGCGCTCGCTTAGCATGTGAGAGGTACGGGGATCGATGCCCCGCATCTCCAAAAAGGATTTAATTTTTTGTTCTTTTTTTTTTTTTAGTTTTTTTTTATTAAATCTTGAAAGATTTTCAAGATAAAAGACGAGCAGGGACACACAAAAGACACTCAGCATAAAAATGGACGCAATGCAGCAACAAAGTAAACAAAAAATTTTAAGTCTAAATAAAATGCTAAAAAAGGAAACAACGTTTCACAAAAATTATCAGTTATATACCCTTTAAAGTAAATGACAAAATGTCATCCTAAAAGGATTATGTTTATTAAAGACATAATCAAAGTAGTCAATTGATAAGAAAAATTGATTAAATTAAGTCTTTCACTTACTTTTTATAAATTTTCCTATACATTTGTATAGTTTTCTCTAAATGTAGATAGATGACCAACTATGCATCTAACCTTATTTGTAAGGGTATAGTGGGATGGAAAAAAAAAAAATAAAGAAAATCACAAATGCGTCATAAAAACTTTTATACATCAATGGGCCAAGAAGAGGAGAATACATAGATGGATGATAGCAAAACCAACTCGACCATCATCAAACACAGCGCAGCCACTTTGAAAGCTGTTGGCCAACAAAGTCCTGTGAAAATGAAAAGAAACAAAACGCAAAAAGGAATTGTAAGAGGCGAAACCCGAACGGAAAAGCACTTGAAAACATTTCGCAATGCCCAGTCGCATTGCCATCTACATCCCCATCGTATTTTTTTATACTAGGGGGTCACTAGTCAGGGCATGCAGAGACATGCTTTTTATTGCATTGCATTTGCCTTAACATTATCATGTTTTTTCATTTTTTTTTTTCTTCTTTTTCTACTCTGTTTCTCTGTCTCCGCAAATTGCAATGCTGCAACATCCATCCCCAAGATGCATCCCTAGCAACTGCAACCCATCAGCATCAGCCTCATTTGTTGATGGATTAGTCAAAGTGCAGTAATGTCAGGGAAAAAAAAAAGTTCCGAGGTTATCCAAGTGAAGTGAAGTAAAGGGAAATGGCATTGAACAGGAGCGGCAGCAGCAGCACCAGCAGCACCAGCAGTCCTCTTTCTTTTTTCCCCCCCTTTTTTTTTTTTTTTGCCTCAAGCTAGCAATTTACGCCTCGTCGCCATGTTAGAGATGACACGTGTGAGTCCTCGCCAAAAGGACATTGTTTGCTTTACAGTTTCCTTGTTTCTCTTAAGATCTGAAGTGCTAAACAATTTTGAAATCATTTTTTTCTAGTTTTAGTTCAATACTCATTCCCATTGATCTCAACTCTAGATAATTAAATTGGCTCTAGAAAATGTATTAAAATATTTCTTTCGATAGCACGAAATACACAAAATCTTCATTTTGTACTTCCCTAACAAACGTCGATCAGCTGTAATTGAATATGATCTACTTGTGATCTACTATCTCACTTGCATATGATCAATATTTGTGCATTTCTCACGCACGACTCACGCAGTTGGCAGTCGAATTGCAATTGCAGTTTACTGCTTTGCTCATTTTGGCATCATTAAAGCGGCTTTTATTCCTTTTTTTTTCCTGTACTGTGCTTCTGCTGCCTTGAAGTTTGCTTTTTCTTCAGTTCTGTTTTTTTTTTATTTTTTTTTTGCACGCACAGCTCAGAAATTTTTGATTGATGATTGAATGCAGCAGTCAGCCAGGCAACCAAGCTGCTTTTGGGATGAGCAACAGCTGCTGCTGCTGGTTACTGCCTCAATTGCTGCTGCTTAATGATTAAGCAAAAGGCAATGGCAATAAATGAGAAGCACACCGAGATGGAGGGGGGGAGGAAAAGAAAAACGTTCATACATAACTTCAAAGTTTGCTTCATTTCTGTTGAGTTGAAAGAAGAAGAAAAAAAACATTTCTTAATGCCTTTATGTTCATACAAACATTCATATCAACATATATAAATGAAATTTAATTTTAAACTCGACTCGACTCTCATGACTGCCCACGCTTTATATACATAACAAAACATATGTATATATATATTTCTCAACATTATACCCTGTAGATAGCACATAATGGAGCTAAAAGGTATACCAAAGTCTACAAAATTGTAAGAAAAAATCAATCTTTGAGTTAAACTGAGCTTCAAGTTAAAATTATTATCTAAAAGAAAATTTAATTCACATTTACTTTATACTTTTTGGGAAACTGGGTATCAAAAAGTCTTTATCTTTAAATATATATATATATGTATATGTATGTATATATCTTTTATGGCCTTTGGGGTAGATTTTTATTGTGTAATTTTGCAGGCAAATATTTTGATTGTGATTTTTGTACTTCTTTCATTCGCCTTGAGGTTTGGTTTAGAAAAAAAAAAAAACATTTTCTTTATTATTTGCATTTATCTAACGAGAATATTAAATTAAATACACATAGAGATATATAACTACATATATATGATACAAAAGTTATGTTAAAAGCACTAATAAATCACAATCATTATAATTTCAACTATTACTCAAAGTAAGTCAAATTCAAATCTGTTCCTGGAACCTCCCTCGATGCCTCTCTTACTTTTCTATATATAATATTCTATATATATGTCTTTGTGTCTTTATCTGTGAATTTTACACGAGTTTGGTTGATATATATATATATATATATATATGTATGTATATATAGTTAATATTATATACTATATATATGTACATGTATATAATGTCTCATTGACGTTCATTGTTGACTTTAATTACCGACTCTGACAGGCCATCACATCACTTCAATGTGAACAATGATTTGTTCATGTTATTGTTGTTGTAAATATATTTACATTAATTCTTAATGTTTGTTTTATACCTTGCGGAATTTACGCATTTAAAAGAAACCATAAGGTGTTAATTGGCACTGCAACAAATACATTTGAATCACTGTTAAATGAGCTCTACCATACGTGTGTGGATATTTTTGGGTCTACCTCAACCTAAAAACAAGATGAATTCAACATGCATTAAACACATGCCGAATTGACTATACTCTTGCAATCAAATGAAAGCAATAAAGTCATATTTTCTATGGAAAATTTTTTAAAACCAGTCACATTCATTTTGGCGTCACTTGTATTGTAGAGTATTCACTGAATTTGCTATGACTCAGCACACACACTCGAAAAGTAACCACAGAAATGTGGCCAATCTTCCCCTCTTGTCTTTAAAGGGAACAAGAAAAAGTGTTGCAATTCTTTTGGGTTTCCTTAACCATCCAACAAAACTTCTCTTCCACTACGCTCCCACAAAAAAGGAAAAAAGGAAAAAAAAAAAAAAAAAAAAAAAAAAAGAAAACAAAACAAAACACAACCCAGAAGCTTCTTACCCAGTCAAGTCAAGTGTCAAATTATCTAAGCAATAGCCTGAAGCTTTGTGGTTTCCTTTTTGGCTTTCTCAATTTTGCTTAATTTTCATTTTTTCGAGATATTTTGGGTTTTTTGGAATTTTTGGTAGCTGGCTTTGGCCTAATTAATTAGTCAAATCATTTAAGCCAATGAAATTTTCATAATCACGAAGAAAATCGACAACATAATGCGTAATAAGCGTGTGGGTAAATGTAAGAAGTGGGTGGGTGGGTTGGTGGGTTAGTGGTTGGTTGTTTTGAGTAGTTGTATTAAATTTTTGTGGCTTACTTTAATTAAAAACATTGAGTCGAATTTAATACAAGAAAAAAAGGAAATCATTTATATTTTAGACAATCTAGCTGATGACTATTTATAATCTTAAAATTTAAATGCTGATCCAAATTGATTAAGATGTGACCACAATTCGTTACGATTGAATCACTTTCCCACATTAATTTGAATTGATTTTGCATACGAAACTGTTTTCGCCAAAAATCAAAAATCAATATTTCAATATCCAAATTGGCAACAAAAAAAAACAAGATAGCTAACTAACTAGTTCTCCCATTTATTGATGGAACTACCATTTAATTTAAAGCATCACACACACACACACAAAAAAAAGAGGGAAACAAACACATTTGGATATTTTCCCACAAAAAAAAAGTGTCACAACAAAACCAATACAAACAAGGAGAGAAGAAATTCACGCATATTTTTAAAACATGTTTCAAAATGCATAAATTAAGTCGCAAAATGATTACAGGTCACAAACAGGTAGAGTGGAATATGCAAAGCAAATCCCCCTTCTCCCCACTCAAACCACTTTTTTTTTTTTTTTTTTGACATACCATTTATATATAACATGGGAATGTATACCCTTTATTTGTGTAGATAGTAAAAGCATATTAATGTACACAAAATTTATCTTAAAGTGCCAGTGATTAGAGAATGCTGATACCAACTTTCAAGTCAATAAAGCAATGGGAATTTTGGTATAAACTAGTTGCTTGTGTCAATTCATGAATTTTAAAGAAATCGGTTATCTATGTATAAAGTCTTTAACTTTTAAATTTTTGGAAACTACTTTAAGAACTTATTCTTGAATATACAGAAATGATCATATATATATAAGTATAGGAAAATTAAAACCTTTAAAGCCTTCAATTTAGTTTGTCGACAGTTTGGCAACTAAATCTTCTTTCTATAGAAGATTTCTCGATAGGCATAAACAAGATCAAAGAAGGATCCAAGTAAGAGCCACTAACGTTGCCAAGTCCTAGTTTGGACTAACTAAAAGTTAAATACAACTTATTTGAATAACATACAATTTATATAAACAGAGTATTGCAAAGTCGACTTAAGGTGATCTAATTTGCTTTTGGGGTCAAAGTTTGGTGGGCGTTTTGTGTTAATTATGCAGAAATAAAAAAAAAAGAAATACACACATTGAACTACAGTAAACATTCAATAAGGAAATGAAGGCGAATTGTCTTAAGACAATAATATGAAAATCTTAGTTAGGTTTCACTGTGACAAGTCTCGCGTGTGTGGAGATCTTTACGGTGAAGGGGCATGGACAGGGGCAGAGAAAGGTGTCTACAAAAATGCATTGACAAAGCGGAAATGTTAAGCAAAACATAAAATGCAATAGCAACAACAACAACTACAACAACAGCTGAGCAAGCGAAAAGCAAAAGCAATACCATAAAACAAACGCAAAAGCAAACGACGATGATGACGATTAAAAAAAAATAATGAAAAAAGTCGCCGCCTGCGTTTGACTTTTGCTTTGCATATGCATGTGTATGGGTGTGTGTCTGTGTGTGTGTGTGTGGTTTAATGACCTTGCCCAAGTTGGCTCCTCTTCTTCTGTCGTTTGCCTGCGCTATCGTCCGCTCTCTCTCTTTCTCCCTCTGTTTTGCATCACTTGGCCAGTTTTATTTTAATTTTAATTTGTTTTTTTTTTCTGCTATTGTGCTCCCCTGCCTGGCTGACGCCGACGTTGACGCCACGCCATGTGGTCGAAATGTACAGTGGGTTGAAATTGTATATTCCCATATAAATATGAATATTTAATTATTAATGAAACTTGATGACATTTCTTGCTTGCATAATTTTTTTTAAACTTTTATACAATATATGTATGTATATATGTATATATATCAATGTAATATAAAAACTTATTACTTGTCGGAAATGTAAATTGTTTTACTAGAAAATTTCAATATACTTGAAGGATGTCACACATGACACTTGGATAGTTTGTTAATAATTTTATATTCCAAAACAACCGAAATAAAAAATTTCAATATTTTCAATATTTTTGTTCTACTGTGCAAATATAGGGAATGAGATTGAAGGAGACACATACACATTTAGATGTATGGCGGCAGACGGGGAGAGGGAGGCCCTCTGGGCGGAGGAGTCAAGGCGTGCGTTAAAGACGAAGACGAGATACTGTCAATGTTTCTCTTTTTGTTTTGTGGGTGCGCGTGTGTGTTTGTGTGTGTGCGCCTAATTTTAATTTTATAGGCGCTTAGCACGCCCCGTCTTTTGCACCCACCGCCCCGCCCACATTTAAAGCCTGTGGGCCACACTCACTCATTTGGTTTTTATTGGCAGAAAAATGTTTTGTTTTTATTTAGAAACTATTAAAAGAGAATTGTGTCAAGTGTAAGTTTTATTTAAATAAAAACAGAATCTCCTTCACCTCATCGACACCTCATCCCCCCCATACACCCTTTTATTTTCTTCTTCATCATTCTATTCTCCGTCTGTGAGCCAAGTTAGTTAGGGATTGCCGTCGTTAAATGTCATAGAGAAATAAAAATCAAAGTCTGAAATTTATTTTCCCATGTCACATTTTCTTACCAAAATAGTTAGCACTTGGTATTGGCCGTTTTTCCTTTATGGCCTTATCATAATTTATGACCCTAACATACACACACACACACACACACACTGAGAGGGACAGAGAGATATACACACTCACGCAGCAAAGTCATTGACATGTGGGCGGTTGGATGAGAAAAAGTGGTTTGGGAAAAATGAATGAAAATGTGACGCAAACACAACATAAAGTAAATATTTCATCTCATCTTTTTCTTTTTTTGATTTGCCTCTTAGCAACCAACTAGGGAAATGGCCAATATGAAGCAAATGGGAAAACGAGATGAAATGGATTGATGGTGGTATTGTTGGGTGGGCGGTGGGTGAGGAAAACAAAAGAAATATGACTAATTAGTTAGACAAAAGAGATTAAGAGTAAAGAGATCCTAAAGCTAGTTAAGCTAAAATTATGTTTTGAGGAAAAAATTGGGATGAGAACGTCTTACTAAAAGTTATGCATACATATACATATGTATGTAGTACATATATCTTTGAATCAAAAAAAGTTTATACATATAACATGGAAAACGTGTATTCGGTCTGTGAGAATTTGAATTTCTTTTAGGGGTCAAGAATTTGAAATTAAATTTTTATGTACGTCTGATTTTTATAGTTTTCATGACTATAAAATTTAACGATTTAATAAGAATTTATATATTTGATAGAATCATTTCTTTTTAAGCTAATTCAAGTTCAATGCCTTTTTGTACTTGTCAATAAAATATTTCGTACCCTTATCAACTAAGGAAATCTTGCACAATTTCATCACAACCTCACCCCCTACCTCTCGCCCCTGAGAGCAGATCAGTGGTAATTATAATGACTTGCTCAATGGTCGCCAGTTCAGTTATCGTCAAAATAATGATCATTGCACGATCATCATGATGATCAGATCCACAGAAAACCATTGGAATTGTTTTCATTTCTTATCTTATCCGACAAAGACGACGACACATTGAAGATACATATATATATATTGTGTGTGTGTGTGTGTATGTGAGGTGGAGGGGCTGGGAGGGTTACCTAGCATACAAATAGGCAATGCATTAATGTTATGTCCGCTTTGTAGGGCAAATAGACAACACTATGGGAATATGCATATATATACACACAGATAATAGGTATATATATAGGTATACACAAACAGAAAACGTATTTCAATTCCTATTTCTATGTCTATTTGTCTAACACAAACTTTGGAAATGACTAATTTGGTTTTGATGATGATTTTTAGTGTGTGTGTGTGTGTGTGTGTGAAGGTCATTGAACTTTGATAGGAAAATAAACTGGGGGGAGCAAAAAAGTCACTGCAGCAAATGCAATACCCTCCACGTAATCTCTAGAAATCAAAGGGGTAGGAAAACACACAGAAAGAGGGAAAAAAAGGAGAAGGAAATAATATCCAAAAATATGCTTCATATTGTCTTTACAAAAATATACGAAAATATAATATAACTATTAAAGATTTGTTCGCCCTTTAAACTTTTAAGATTTATAAGAAGCAAAAAATAATAATTTAAATGTATTTCGCAACCGTAACAATATTATACTAATATTTTTTTATAGGAAAATTATGAGTAATAAGTTTAAATTAAAATTTGCAAAATATTTAAACACATTTGTTTGCTCTTGGTCATTAAATATCTTTAGCTTTTTATGCTGTAATTTTAAAAGATTTTTTTTTTGTAGTAGTTTTCTTCATTCATGTTGTCAAGGGAAAAGAGAACCTAGGACAACTTTGTGACAGTGAATATAAAATTTATGCTAGAGGAAATGGCAGCATCACCAACAATCAAGAGAAAAAGGGTGAAAATCTACCTTAGTTTGTTGTATTTTTCGTTGTTGTTGTTGTTGTGTGATGAGAGAAAAGGCAAAAGAAAAAGAAACTTGCCTAGCAGCAATGCAGAAATGACATATGACGACGCACAGAGCAACACAAAAGATACAAAATGAAAATGTGCAACCTTGACAAAGGCAACAACAACAAGAACCACCAAGATTTGTCTCTATATATATGTATACTTATATAGCTCTGTCTCTCTCTCTCTCTCTTTTCCTATATTTCTCTATGCCTTTGTTAGCTGCTTATTACTTTTGCCTGTTGTCAACCATGCACCCAACCAATGAAATGAAAAAAAGTGCACTTCTCTTCCCCACAAAAACCCCCACCAATATGTTCCAATATATATTTGACATAGACCACACCTTAAAAGTTTGACTATTCAATTGGAAAAGAGGCAACACACTCTCTTAATCTAATCCTACAATGTAAAATAGTTCCTCGTTTTGAATTTTTTTTGTACAATTATTCACCTGAAATTCATTTAAAATTC
This sequence comes from Drosophila insularis, assembly GCA_018903935.1. Classification (NCBI taxonomy): domain Eukaryota; kingdom Metazoa; phylum Arthropoda; class Insecta; order Diptera; family Drosophilidae; genus Drosophila; species Drosophila insularis. Next base: position 1,130,039 of record JAEIFP010000150.1, on the reverse strand, counting down.
AAAGTGAAAATTGATCAAGTGACTGAAACTTCAATTTCAATTGGCCATCATTCGCAGCACATAAAACTCAATGACTAAACCAGTTTCATCTATGTATGTATGTGTATATAGAGTACAATCTCTCACCCACTTTCCCCTTCGATTTCTTCTTCTTCTTCGTCTACCATAACAAGTATCAGGATTTTTAAGCTTACCTGGAATGGGAAAGAGAAAAAAACATTTGATTAATCAATAGTTTCTGGTTTGCATTTTTTTATATTATTTTTTTTTTTATATATATAAATTATTTTTATTATTATTATCAAAGAGCCGACAGATAGAAAATGTGTCATAAATTTAAATCAAAACCCCTAAACCTCCACACCCCTCCCACACACACACAGACACATGAAGAGAGGGTAACAGGACAAGTGCCCGATTTATGTTCACTATTTATGTCCATTTATGCAACAACATATTTTCAATGATTGAAAGAAGAAGAAAAAAAATCAGACACACACAACCAAAACTAGTTTTGCAATAGGTTTTTGGACATTTTGTTGGATGTTTTTAAATATTTGCTGATATATCGCATTTTTAATGATAATCTTTACTAAAGATTTTTAATTGTGCCACTCTCAACACATTCTCAATAATGGAGTTAATGTCTATTAATTAGTTTTTCATTGTAGATTGCAGATTTAGATTTTATTTTTTTTTTGTTTTAGCACTTTCAACAAAAAAAAAATGAAATATTAAACAATTGGCTTTCAAGGTTCAAAAACTGTATAAATATACATATGTGGGGGAGTAAAACAAATGGCACACCCTCATAGACACACACACTAAAAATGAGTCTAAAACACACATCATCAATTAAGCAAGCCGCCAAAGTGGGCAGAGACAAACAGACAAAATGCATTTACAAATCAAACTGGAATACCCTATTGCCAATGAAGAGTCCAAAGGGCATATCAATATCACCAAAAATCAATCATATTGATTAGATAAATTATTTTATTTTCTCTTAGAGTCTTGATCATTTTACTAGAATTAAAATATTAGATATTTTAAATTATTTAATCTCCTATCTTTAACCAAATAAACAATGGATATGGCTCACATTTGGCATTCATTTAGCAATTTTACTTGTCAAAAGGGTATCTTAAAAGTCGGTATTGAAACACATTAATTTAGATTTCTTCCTCTTTCTCTCTCTTTCTCTCTATTTTTTTAAGCTTTTGTCAGCGACCACAAAAATGAAATAAAATCGATAAAATGTTCTTCCTCCGCAGACACTTTGTTGTCTTTTCAATTGAGTGGAACAGAAAAAGAGAGCGAGAAAGAGAGAGAGAGAGGGGGGGGGGGAAGATAGAGAGATAGAAAGAGTCAAAATGATTAATTGCAATCAGAAATTTTTGAAGGGAAAGCTGCTACAATTATAGGAAGGAAAAGCGAGGGGAGAGATGTTAAAATTTTCTTATATACATACGTATATGTATGTATGTATGTATATGTATATAGAATAAATCCATCAAGCATAGAATATTTTCATTGTATTGGCTAATCACTGATTAGTTTTCAAATCTCTTAGAATGGAGAAATCTTGTTTCCTTTCTATGCATTCCCTTTTACAGCAACAAATTTAATTAATAATAATAATTAAATTGCAAAATTGTGAGACAGCAGAAAAGGCAGCAGTAGCAAATAAGAAAAGGAAACGGAAGTTTACACACATACACAGAGAGATAATGAGAAAGAGAGAGAGAGAAAGAGAGATAGAGTAAGTTAAAAGGAAGAAACAAAATTTAATTGAGTCATGAAGCTAAAGGCAAACGAATCTTAAGGATTTCCATCAATGACAAATAAAAGACAAAACATAAAAAGAAACCAATTAGGATAACACTTTAAGTAAATCTATTTATTTCCAAGAAAATGTTAAACAATTTCCCAAAAGCAGGAAGTCATCATCTATTGAACGTGTCTGGCATATTAGATTTGTATAAAATTATTCAACAATTGTAGCACGAATTGAATAAAAAGTAACCAAAATGCTTTCCATACATACTGCCGGAAGGTGACAAAAAAAATAAATAAACCCAGAAACCTCCTCTTCTAACTTATGCTTATATAAGGTATCAAATAAATAGGAAACAACATCAACAACAAAAACTACAACAAAACAGAAAAGAGGTTGTAGTTAAAGTCAGCAATCAGTTATCTCAACTAGGTACAAACCGACAACAAAACTGACACGCAAATGGCTTAGAACTGACAAACAGACAAGAAACAGGCAGACAGACAGACAATTTTGCCAACTGTCTACTGACAAACTGGAATTTGCCATGTAATTAGACTAAAGTAAGAAATTTTGCTTTATTTTCTTTCTTTTTTGGTTAACAAATAAGACAGAAAATAATTGGCAGTTTCAAGGGAAAACTACGCCAAAGATAAAATATATAAACAAAAAAAAATATATATATATATATGTAGGTACATATATATGTATCTGTGAGAGAAAGGTCTCTTAGCTCGTTTTCTTCTCAACTGTTGAGTTATTAATGTGGCTATATTTTCTGATAAATTGCCCTTAAAAATGTCTCAAAAACATTTTCGTTTAATGTGCGGCCTTAAATCAAATCACGAAAAATCTCTAAGAGAGTTCGCCTGTGCCTGTGTGTGTGTGTGTGTGTGTGTGTGAGAACAAGCAACATATAAAACACATGTGTACATACCATAGCATGGGGACGGGGAGAGGGGGGAAGAAACCGAAACTGGGGAAGCATAAATTATATTATAATGTCAAGTACTTTGGTACTGTATGCCTAATGGCCCAACAAAGTATCGCCTGAAAATTTCAATTGAAAATTTATCAAACAAAATAAATAAAGTAACAAATTTTTTCCATTTTCCATTTGAAAGCTAAATGAATTGTAACTAAAAATATTAAAATGCCTAAATAACGATATAAAACAATTATTTTTCAACAATAAACCTATGTCTCTAAATAAGAAGCTTAAATAGTTTTTTGTTTTGTGTATACAAAGCGTTATAAAACAAAGACAAATAATTCAATAAAATTACGTTCAAAAAGCCACAAATATTATAAACTATTTATTTAGAATGTTAATAAACTTTTATCTTAATAAAAAGACAAACTACAGTAAATCGAACAAAAAAAACATAGACCAAAAAGGGACAACCAAAAAGAGTTAAGAATGTTGCTTCGAATTTTGATTTTGAAAAACGTTTGAAATGAAATTTATCATTTATTCATGTAAACAGAAAAGAGGTAGCTCATCTGAGAGATTTTTACACTCTCGGAAATTTACATTTGTCTCTTGTGAAATACTTAATAATAATTACATTCATGAGAAGATCTATTTCCCTTTGGAGGTAATAGAACTTGACAGAATAAAAGGGTCATCATTTGATGATACATATGTATTTAGAATTGGGGAAAAGGCAAAATACCAACAAACATTAGAGCAATAAACTTTACTTTTCAAGCGACAGCGACAGGCAGGCAATACGTAAGCCAGTTGAATATAGTCGACTCTCGGGGAGTTGGTTGGAGTGGGGCGTGTCCATATCGTTTATGTCGTGCAATGACCAAGTCAAGTTGAATAAACCCCACACACTAAGCGGAGCTAAGTCAAGTCAAACCATAGAGAACCTGAACGACGGCGACGACGACGACGACGATGACGATGACGATCGCCACACCAACTGCTGGCTGGTTGCTGCTGGACAAGGCCTAAAGTTGATAACCTTGAGAGCATTTTCATGCGAAAGTTCAATGAATTTTTAGTTTTTATTTCCATGTCTCTAAAAAAAAAAAAAAAAGCAACAACCAGAAGAAGTAGTTATAAACTAAGAAATGAGAGGGGTATAAGAGAAAGACAGAGAGAGAGAGAGACATTGAGAAAAGTGAAACAAAAACCAGACTAAACATTGTCGGATCATGATCATCATGACGATGATGATGATGGAGCAGAAAAATGCGGGATACGGGCCAACAGCAGAAGCTGAGAACCAGTTCAGCAAATGGACACAAAACTGCAGGCAAGTGTGTGAAATCGATGCGTATATGCGACGACGACCAACGACAACGACAACAACAACAACAACAAGGTCTCTTCCTTCATCTCATACACCAAACACCACTAGCACCACCACCACCACCACCACCATCATCTGAGGCAGCTTCTTCCTCCATCGTTTCCATGGTCCTCTTTCTGCTTCTGGCTCTTCTGTTCGTCTTGGCTCCTCTTGAAGCTCATGAAATGCGCAGGAAATCAATGATTCGGTTCGGTTTCGATTACCAACAGACGTCGACAACGACTCCAGCGACAACAACGACAATAAGGATGATGATAATAATGATGTTGATGATGATGACGATGATGATCGTTCGTTTGGCAACATGTTGCACGCAACAAATGTTGCTGAAAGCATTTGCCATAAATTAACTCAAAATTATAGACAATTATTTACGTGTATTTAACATTTCTTGATCGAACTAGCTATAGAATCGAACCAAACTAAACCAAGTGGAAGTAAAGAGTTTCACTTGCATATTTATTGGGGCGGTTTTTGTTTTCTTCTGTGTTCTCTGCATTTTTAATTAAGCGATTTGTCATTGAAAGAACCAAAGAAAACAAAAAAAAAGCGGCTGGGGGTGAGCCTCGATTATTGATTAGAGTTTTAGTTGTGCCTTGGTGCAAAAGTATTGGCTCCTAAAAATAGATTATGGCCAAGGAAAGGGGCGTAGCTTATGGTGACAAGCCAATTATTATCCATTAAAAATTGTTAAAGGAAAAATTGAATTTCCTTGAAAATGACCCATGAGAAGAAGGCCAAAGGAAAACATATGCTCAAACTTGAAATACACACAACAAACATTACCATGAAGGAGGGAGGGAGGGGAGAGAGCTGTAAAGTGTAAATTTTTCGCCAATTATTGTTTAATTAAGAATTTGTTTGCATTTACTTATTCTAGAAATCGTTTAATCGAAATCCAAGTTCAAGTGATTTTGTCGGAATGAAAACATAAAATTTGGAAAATTTATCCGCATAACCTTAGTATGATTACAAAAATATTGAAAGTTCATTTTCAAATAGAAACATTTCAGATTTGAAAACAATTTGGAAACGAGAACAGGCCTAAATATTAAATTTTTTGTCCAAGCATTAGCAGAGACATATAAAAAAATATTTTTTCTATTTTTCAATGAAGAATATCAAAAAATACCTTTCTTTGCAACCTTAAATCATTAATACTTTAAATGGTATAAATCAAGTGGGATTTGGAATTGCTTTTCAAAAGAATTAAGCCACACATATTACTCATAGTTTTTATAATTTTTATGGTTTTCATTGTTTTTTGCTTTAAAGTTTATTCATGTAATTTGAGCGCCGTGAAAGCTGTATAAAAGAGACTAAGTATATACACATAAGACCCGCACAACTGTGCATAATTTAATATGAATATTATACACACACTCACAGACACACACACACACACACACACACACACATACACACATACACATCATGTGTAGTGTGGCCTCAACGATCCTGCCCCTAATGACAAAACCCAAGTGCAGCACTCAACACTTTTAGTGGCAATTTACAGGAGCTAACCACAAAGACTGGCAAGCAAACAGCAGACACATATTCAGAGAGACAGACAAGACTTGTGAGACAGACGGGCAGACCGTCAGACAGAGGGACAGAAAAGACCAAGGCAAAGATAGGGCCATAATGATGACCACAAGCAAAGTTGCTGTTGCCTTTTTGCTGATTATGACATGGACAACAGATGGACACCAGTTGGTTCGACTTAGTTTAGCTGGTTAAAGTGGAAAGGGTGAGAAAAGCCAAGCCAAGCCAAGCCAAGTCTCTTCTCATCCCATTCCATTCCATTCGCATGCAGATGATGTGAAGTGCAAATAATTATGACAAGGGGGCGAGGGCCAAACGGAAGCAGCAGCAACAGCAAAAAAATAAAAACGGAGACAACAAATCTTTGCACACCTGCAAAGGAAAAAAAAACTTTTTATATATAAATATATATTTGAACCTATATAAAATAAAGAAACAAAGTGCAACACTTGAACTTTGCTGCAGCTGCAATGAGCAGAGGTTGCAATCAAGACACTCGAACCAGGACGGCGGGGAGCAAGTAAAACAAAAAGCAAGACATTGAGTCAGCCAACAATACAAAAAAAAAAAGATATTCAGCCTGTCTCAAAGACAGTTTTGTTTTTTTTTATTTACCCTGTAGAGGCTATAAGAAAAATAAGGTTTATTAAGCTCTTAACATACATTCACAATCCTAAAGAAAAAAAGAAGCCGCCCCTTTTGCATTTTTCTCTTTTTTATTGATTCTCATCAAATGATTTTGATTTTCTCATCCTGATCTTTTCCATGCCACTGTGACCCATTTCCGTCACTTTAATAGACATCGACAAGATTATGACAGCATAAAACTATTCGTAAAATTTTCAAAAATTTTCTAATTATGTTTCGTACTTTATTATGATTACTTAACTTTTTATTTGAATTCTCATTATGTGAATTTTAATTGATTACTTAACAGTTAGAGGTAGACTTCATTAGACTGTCCTATTGTTCAAGTTATAGTTCTCAAAAAGGACCTATATTCATCGACATTAAAAGAAAAATGCAACAATTTGTTGTTTTCATTGTTTAGGTTCATTTTTTTATGTGACATATTTAATTTATTTGACTAAATGTAGATTTCTTAAGTTTAAAAATTAAATATCGATAAACAATTCCAATTAGTTTACCTTAATAGTGCAAAATTTTAATGATGACACTTCTAAATACTTCTTTAAGAGAAGTAAGAGCATTTACAATTCGATTCGCAGGCATTTAGTTTCGCCTTTTCTTACCCACACCTACTTATTTTACTTCTTGCAGCTCCCAGAGTCAGCGATTATGAAAGACAATCAGCTGGGTTAACTTGTTGTTGTTGTTGTTGTTGTTGTTGTTGTTGTTGTTGTTGCTGCTGCTGCTGCTGTAGCAGCAGTTGGAGGTTTGTAGGGTAATTGACAACCAACGGCTGGCTGGTTGGCTGGCTGGCCCACTGCCTGTTCGAACGTAGTAGTAGGCAATAAATGTGGCCAGTGGAGCAGCCAAGCGGCAACAAACAAAAAAAAAAAAAAATGTTGAAAGATATATAAAGAAAAAAAAAAGGTATTTTAATGTTACCTTTTGGCGGGATTGATGCGGATTTTTATTATATTTTTCCACTGCCCTGATTACCGATAAATGTGTTGAAAAAAAAAAAAAAAATGGAACCTCAAATCGTGAGCCAGGCACAATCAATATAATTCTTTTCTATATTTGAACTTGGAACCAAATTAGTCTAATTCACTCAATTATTTCAATTCATTCGTTCAATATGTTAACTAAATCAAAACATTTTTGGGCAAGAATTAACTTTATACTAATGAAAAGCAATTATCTTAATTCTCATTTCCACTAATTTGTATAGAGTTGTTATTTCATATATTTATTATTAATCCATATTATTAATACATTAACAAAAATTTGATTTAATTTACTTAAAGGCATTTTGATAGGTTCTCATGAAGAAAATCTTTATCCAACGAATGTATATGTATGTATGTATGTATGTATGTATGTATGTAAAGGTATGTAAATAGATACCCATACATAATTACATTTGGCCTTCAACCCGAACTAACTAATAACTACATAAACCAGCAGTTTCAGTTGACCTTTAAGGGCCTGAGAGAATTATAATGCTTGATCTTTTCCTACAAACCAAAAAAAAAAAAAAAAAAAAAAAAAAAAAAAAAAGTAATAGTCAATAGTCAAGTCAAGTCAGAGTTAAGTTAATAATAACCAAGTTGATAACCTTTTGACAAATTATGAAACCAAAACGAAACGTCAAATCAATTAGCCATTAATAATATTTTTTTTGTTGTTGTTGTGTTGTGGTTTTTCTACTTCTTTTTCTTGCGGGCGCCCTTTTTTGGGGTCTTCTTTGGATAATATTGTTGGTTGCTGTTGTTATTTAAATCATTAAGACACGAATTTAACCGCAGGTTAAACAATTTATTGAAGAGAATCTTCTTCTAATCAAACTTGTTTGCTGCATTTTCAATTAGCAGTTAAAACTGACAACCAACGATGATGATGATGGTGATGAGGTGCCCGGTGTGGTGAGGGGCGAATAAAAATGGTGGAAAAGTTATCACCCAACAACGAAAGAAGAATATGCAAATGTGACACACCAAAAACAAAAAAGAAAATATCCTTCACTATCTCTGTCTCTGTCTCTATCTCTCTCTCTCTCTGCTCCTTTTGCCGCTTTATCTCTATTTGTGTGTTCTCTCTGTCGTTGATTGCCACAGTTTCATGGCCTGCCGCAGGCCAATTATGCGAAACCAAGCTATAAGGAGTCTATAAACGTTCCGAGTCGACTGCGTGTGGGTGTCATTTGATAGACAGGTGATAGACTGACAGACTGACAGACAAGCAGACGGATCCGATGAATCGCATGGAAACACGAAACGAAACCAAAATCCTTCGACTCTCTTCAATTTTGGGTAGAGGGTTTTTTTTATTAACCCATTCGTCCTTCTTGAAATATAAATAATCCAAAGTTGACATATATTTTCGATCCTTTTGATTTAAAGTTTTAAGCGATTTTCATTATCAATTCCATTTTGCTTGAGTCCTCGATACTGTCTGCTTCTCTCTGTTCCAGTGTCTATGATGGTATCTTCCTCGTGTATGCTACAGATTCTTCCTCCTTTTGGTTCATTTGGTTCTGTTGCTGCGGCTTTTGCACGCAATGCGCCATGACGATGACGACGACAACGACGATGTCGACTATGAGAATGACAACGACAAGTGTCATTATATCAAGTGACTTCCTTTTGGCCAAACTACGACAGAGAGACCCCCACCTTCTCCTCCTCTGTTATTCTCTCTCTCTCTCCCTCGTTTGCATCCATATTCTGTACATCCATCCTTCTTCATGTCAGAGCCATAGCTTTTGTATTTGGAGGCGCGCAATGCCAACTTTCGAGTGGCTTATGGGCCATGCAGCTCCTGTTTCTCTTTGCCCAATGATATTCCTTGGTCCTCCGCCCAACCGTTTCTATCTGTCTGTTTTTGAAGTGTTATGCGATTTTACATTATTGGCTCTAACTCTGACTGACTGGCTGACTGACTAACTCTATCTGTCTCTGTCTCGCTGCTGATACTAAATTCTGGTTCTGGTTGGGTTTGGTTGCTTAACCAAAAACCCCCCCTCTGCAACCCCACCCATATTGGTTTTTTAGCTTGAAGCTTTGTCTGCTTAGATAGTTTTGACGTAGTTTTTCTCTCCTTACTCACACACTCACTCCCTCTTTTTGTTCGTATAGTTTGATGTTGGCTTTTCTTCATTTTTGCATATGCTTAGGTTTTCTTTTTAACAGAGTCGTTGACGTGCTTGGGTATAAATAGATATAGATATGTTGGATATATATATACACTTGACTCAATGTATTCTGACGGGCTTAGCAGGTTGCTCTGCGGCTGAGACAAAAAGATAAAGTCAATCCTTTTGAATTGCTGCTGCTGAAGAACAACTTTTCTTGAAGCCAGCACGTGGAAATCCCAAATCCTATGACGTATGCAAGTCACATTCAATCACACACAATATTTGAAATAAAAGTTTAACTTTTGCAACTTTAATAAAAATGATTTTAATTCAAATTTACTGTTATCTACAGAAAGGTTTAAGTCAACGCAAATAATCATGCAATTAAGTTGAAAAAATTTGCATCTTTCATTAAGTTTTTGAATATGACAAATCATTTAAAACTTAATATATGACTTGTTAATAAGAGTTAAGATAACTTTTATAAGGATAACCTATTCATTTTCGGTTATCGGTCAAGTATTTTTCGTTACAATTATTCATTCTTTATTTTAATCTTAGGAAAATTCGATAAAATAATGTTTGGCTGAAAAATGTTTATTGACTCGAATAAAATTCATTTAGTCTAACAACAGTCAATAATTTATTGTTTCTTTAATGACAATTGGCATTGTGAGATGAGTTTAATGAGTTAATATACCCTTTTATCCTTATATTAGGAACACAGATATAGAAAGTGAGAGAGAAAGAGAGAGAGAAAAGATGTTAAAACATAAACTAAGCAATCTACATTTAATGCACTTAGTATTTTACTTCTTTTTTTCTCTTTCCTCTACATATGTACATATATGAATGTCTCCTCTATATGGATATACATATATGCATATCAGCTTCTGTTTCTATAGTTTGCCAACTTGTTTTGCCTGCTTCCTCCCACCCTCCTCTTCTCCGCCGTCGTCTGTATCCCTCCCCCATCTCACCCTGTATTGTCTAGCAGTCTTTCTGTTCATACTTGCAATTTATGCACATGACATAAAAACGTGCTCAAAGTATTTTTTTTTTTCATTCTGTTTGTTGTTGCTTTTGTTGCCTGCTGTTGTTGTCATTATTTATACAAGTTTGTTGTATAGAGTGAGAGAGAATCTAGGTTTTTTTTTTCGTCTCCCTGTGTTTTTTTTCTTCTAGTTGTTGTTGTTGTTGTTTATTGTTTATCATTTTTGTTAGCTTTGATTTCATCTCTTTGTCTAATTGAAATTATAAGTCTAGAACAAAATTTTCCAGAGAACTAGAACTTTATATATATGTATATACTATATACAATATATCTATATATGTACAAATATATGGCAAAAGGTAGGCGGCGGCTGACTGGCGCAATCCAAGAAAAAAAAACTGGGTCAAAAGTTGGAAAAATTATAAAAGAAAGAAAAGCGTAGAAAAGCAGGCAGCAGCCGCAGTCGTCGCCACAGACAGAGGCAGCCACTGAATGTTGTTGCATCTACTTCAGACTGACTTCCCAGCATCGTCCACTCTTCCCTCTGCCGCCCCACCGCCACCTACCACACTCCTGCTTCTGGTTTTTCTTACGCACCTTCCGCCTACTCCTTCTCCGTCTCTTTCTCCTGTGTGCACTCCACTTTAAACTCTTCACTTGTGGCTGAGTTTTCTGTTTATTATTTTTTGTAGTCGGTACTTTTTTTTTTTGGTTTTTTTTATTAACTATTTGTTTATCTTAGTCAAAGTTTCAAAAACTCAAAAGAACTGTAATGAGGGAAGGCGTTGGCTATGGCTAGTGGGAAGGTACGAATAAAAGCAGCATGCAAATTAAAGAATTATCCCAAAAAAAAAAAAAACCAAAAGTACTAGAGAATCGGCTTTATTATACATCCACATACAAAAAGTTCATTTAATTCTTCTTCCCCGCTTAATGGGAAAACAACTTTCAACTTTGATTAATAGAAGTTTTGAAAGATTCATTTTTTGTTAGAATTTAAAGTTTAAAAATAATTTGCCATGATCTATTTGAATATGTCTCCTCTCTCTGGGAACTATTGCCGCACCTATTTTTGGTTTTTTGTTGGTTGCTAAATTTGTTTCCATCGCCACCGTCAACACAACAAGGTGTTAACTGCACAATTTTATGCAAATTAACTCAACTGATGCATATCAATCGAATCAACCAAAAAAAAAAGCTAAAAAACACCAACGACATCACAAAAAAAAGGCTAATTGCATTTTAAAAACAATTAACTAAAACAAAAGTGGCTATAAGACAAAAAAAAAAAAAGAAGAGATAGACAAAGCCGCTCCCAATGAAAACTAATGACTCTGGTATCAGGCACGGACTACTAAATGTCAGAGGGTTGTGAAGTAAAAACTAACCACACCTACAAAAAAGTCAAAGGATATAAAAATAAAAAACAAACCAAAACAAAATCAACTGGTAACAGGAAACCGGAAACGTAAACGAACAGAATTAATTAAAGTCAAAAACAGAATGTTCTCTATTTTTTTCTATACGACTGATGTGACTTAATGATTTGATAGATTTAATAAATATAAATCTAATTTATTTCAAATTTTTAATGAATACATTAATAGGGAATACAATGGCGAAAGACCAAGTCTAATTAATCTAACTAGATTAATGAAAAGCCTTAGAGAGGAGGCCAAAAGACTATTCATTGATTAAATAAGTTTTTACTTTTTCGATTTTGTAATTCCTTATTAATTTTTGTTCCCTTCTAATAAGAATCCGTCCCTGTTTAATCAATTGTTATTGATTTCATTGTTACAGTGTTAATAATATTGGCTAATTACACCAACAAAGAGAGAGAGAGAGAGAGCAACAACAAAAAAAAATGCTAACAACCTTGTGGCCGAATGCAACATTTGGCAAAGATTACAGACAGACAGACAGACAGACAGAGAGACAGACAAATGGATAGATAGATAGATAGATAGACAACAAACACACAAATGTCAAAGCAAAGCAAAAAAAAAAATTATTTGTTGTAAAAATTTTTTGTATAGAAAAACAAATGTTTTTCATTTTAGTTGTTTTAATTTTTTTAGCCTTTGGTTTTTTTTTTTTTTTTTGCTTCTTGGTTTTCTTTTTCTTTAGCTGCATTTTATCTTTGTCAGCTGCACACACACAAAATGTTAACAGCAACAACAAAATGTAAATAAATTTCATGCAACAAATGCAGTTGGCAGCGCAGCGAACTGTGTGCCACTAACCCACTTCAAGACAAGACAAGAAGAAAAACAAAACGATACTGAAAAACAGAAAAAAAAAAAAAAAAAAATGCAACTGCAAGCCAAAGCCAGAGCCAAAGGCAAAGCCAACCAAAAAGAGAAGCCAAAAGCCAAAAAGGCGAAAAAAAAACACAAATACTACTGACAATGGAATGATGAAAAGTTGCAACGATTTTTTTTCGTTTTTCTTTTGAAAAAAAAAAAACCTTCAGCAAATTATTAACAAATGAAGGTCTAATGATTGATTTTCATTGCTTCTACCATCAAAAAGTCAAATGAAAATTGCATACCTATAAAAATGGCAACAGCTGTTGGACATTGGACATTATCAAACTGTCAGTTAACTTCAGTCAGTCCAGAGGCCAGTCAAAGTGAGTCCATTGAGTGTATAAGAGAGGCCACAACAAAACCACTCAAAAAGATATCACAAAACCATTTCAAATTATATAGCTTAGAGATCGGTTTGTTTAATGCTCTCTCTGTCTCTCTGTCTGTCTGTCTGTTGCCCAAGCATTATCACAATCTGGCAATTATATGGATTTTGTTGGGCATTGTATTTCCCTAGGCTTGGGCATGATTCATCCATATATCCATCCATCAGCTGCTATTGCTGCCCCATAAACATATATGTATATATAAATATATAGTTTTTGTTTTTCTTTTCGGCTTTTGTTTTTTTATACCATACACCCATAGGGTGAAAATGGTATATTAAAGTCGCTAAAATGTATGTAACAGGCAGAAGGAAGCTTTTCCGACCCCATAAAGTATATATATTCTTGATCAGCATCAACAGCCGAGACGATCTAGCCATGTCCGTCTGTCCGTCCGTCCGTCCGTCCGTCCGTCCGTCCGTCCGTCCGTCCGTCCGTCCGTCCGTCCGTCCGTCCGTCTGTATGAACGCCTAGATCTCGGAGACTATAAGAGCTAGAGCCACCAAATTTGGTATGTAGACTCGTGTCATATGTACGCTTATCGAGTTTGTTTCAAATGTTTGCCACGCCCCCTACCGCCCCCGCAAATGATATAAAACCGATTTTCTCAAACACCATAGCAACTAGAGACACAAAATTTGGTATGTATATTCGCTTAGTAAACGCGCACATTTTGTATTTGTAAAAATTTTGCCACGCCCCCTACCGCCCCCGCAAATTAAATAAAACCGATTTTCTCAAAAACTATTCTAGCTAGAGACACAAAATTTGGTATGAATATTTGCTTAGTAATTGCGCACATTTTTGATGTGTAAAGATTTTGCCACGCCTCTTTCCGCCCCCGTAATTTGAAAAAACTCGATTATCTCCCGTAATTTTCAACCTTGTGCAATCAAATTTAGCACACTTAAATTTGATACTAATATCCAGCAAAATACCAAATTTGATCAAAATCGGAATAAAAATAGCCAAGTTATGCATATGAACGTTTTTCCATATGGCCGGAGTTGGCCGTTGGCTGGTGGGGGCGCTAGGGTGCTCGAATGCTTGAGTGAGCGAAATACTAAGATATGCTTCTAAAAAGCATGCAAACAGATTTTTTTTAAAATACGATAATGCATTGGTTATTATAACTTTAAAATATTTGTTTTACTGGTGTATGGTATATCCAAGTCGGCGAGACGACTTACTTACTTCATTTTTCTTATATTTTTTGTCAACCATTTACCAAGTTTAAGCAGCTGCAAGCTGCAAGTTGCGGACAAGTTTCTCGTTTGCCTTCTTAGCAACTGCATTTCGGTTTCAAGTGGCAGCCACAAAAAAAAAAGAAAATAAGCAAGGAAAAAAACCCAACAAAATTTGTCAAAAATTCGTGTTTTTTCGACCGCCCTCTCCACCTTATATTCAGTTCAAAAATATAACAATGGTAGTCCTCTCCTCCCCTACTACTACCCTATTCTATAGGCATCTGTACAAAGACTGTTTAAAGATTTTTCTTCGGAATGGCGTAGTCCTTAGAATATGGAATCTTTAATATACAAGTGTGGGCATATTTTGATGAATAGAAATCATGTATAAATAGTCACTCTTCTGAAGGAGCTTTGACCAGAATTCAAAGGCAGAAGTCACTGCCCGAAACTCTATTAATATTTATTTCTTTGATTTTCTTTAAAGGACACCAACTTTGAGATCTGTTTAAGGCTGGCTGAGCCTTTCCATCATGATAGATCTATCTATTGCAAAGTTATGTATGGCGAGATTACTTTAATTTATCAATCAAAACAAGCAATTTTGGGTTTAAAGTTATTTCATATCTTTACCATTTAAATGAATCAAAATATTCAACCTACATAGGTCTAGCACTCCTCTGATCTACCTACATATCTTCTAAGATATCTAGCAAACTACACTGCGATCTATCATCTATCATTCCTTAATATCTTTAATTCATTTAAAATACTTTATGAAGAGTATAAAGTCATTTCTGAATATATTCAAAACAGTTAATATACAAGAAACATTATAATTTGGTTAAATAATACTGAAGCAAATAATTTGGCTTAAAAGCAAAAAAAACAAAAACTTTTTTGTATTTAGTTTTTTCTATTTTTGAAATACCATTTTCCTGTTGACCAAAAAGGAAAGCAGACTTAGGGCTTCATTTTAAAAGGAAAACTCAAGCCATAATGTCTAAAAGTTTGTTGAAACGATTTAATATATTATTATTATTAAATTAGTTGAATGAACTTGTAAAGTTTCACATTAAGTTGCTTTCGTTTTGCTTTTCTCCACTTTTAAACCAATATTTAACTCAATTTTAATCAAAGATCCGCTAATTAAATTAAATTATTAATTTTAATAATTAAAAAAAAGAAAGCAACAACACACACAGAGAGATACATCCACGTCACATCTAGTTGGAGTTAGTTGGAATTTTTGGGGTCAATTGCCTTAACCAATATTGTCATAAAAAAAAACATAAATCCATCCTCATGTAGATATTTGTATGTGTGTGTGTATGCATATGTGTCTTTTCTCTAATTAAAAATGTATGTCGTTGACTTTGTTGAAATACTATTTGGCGACAAGAACGAAGAACGCTGAGAGGGTGTGGGTGGGGTGGCAAGCAAATTAAGCCAAATGGTTGGTTAGATTACACTCTTCTTCTTCATCTCCATCTTCTTCTCCTCATCCCCTCTCTCTCTCTCTCTTTCTCTCTATTTGCTTCTGCACTAAGAATTACGCTAAAGAAGAGGAAAAAAAAGCTATCCTAAGCTATTTTTGCTCTGACTTTGTTATGATGTGGGCAGGGAACAGGGGGGCGGTGGGCGTGTGTTTCAGGTAGTGATTAGTTGCAAGCCGTTTCTCGGCTGCAGCTCTTTTCTGCATTTTATGGCCAACAAATTTTGCATAGATAAAAGATAACTGAACATTTTGTTGTTATAGTTGTGGCTAATGTTTGTAGTTTTTGCTGCTGCTGCTGCTGGTGCTGATTCAACAGCCCGTAAAAGTCAACGCTCGAAATAAATTTTCCAACTTTTTATTGTGGTAATAGAGGCAACTCATTTACCCCCTTTTCATCGCCCCTTCCTCCTCTAGTCCCCCCTCCCATCTATCTCGTATAATTTTAATGAGACACACACGCATACGACAAGAGAAGGGGGATGCGGAGAAGGCGAGGGTGGGCCGGGTTAAGCTGTATGAGTGTATTCAACTTTAACTTACTACTTTATAGATATATACATATATGTATGAGTATATATATATTCCCCACTTTTTTTTTCAACTTTAGCCACTGATGCATGAATTTCGCTGGACTTTGGATATTTGAAAAACTTACCTACAAAGAGAATAGAACAAAACGAAACGAAAATATTAATAATTATAAATCTGTAACTTTTTATCCCAAAACTCAAGTCTCAAGTGAGTTTGGCAGGACAAAGAGAAAAAATACAAAAAGGTGGAGGGAAACAAAAAATATTGTCAAAAGGGAAATATAAAAATGTCAGCAAACACTTAAAATGGTCTGAAGTGACTTCAATTCAATTGAAATGGGGTGAGACAAACAATTTTTTAGTTCATAGCCAAATATTTTAATACTCTAAGTTTTCCTTCGATGAAAATCATATATTGAATTAGTCGATATCAATTTTTTTTTTTGGAATCATTTGATTTTAAATTCTTTATTGTTATTGTTATTTAGAATTTTATCTTTGGGATTTTAACTTCCATCTCTTTTATCTTCTATAAACTGATTTTATCTTCCGCCTCTTTCTAATTCCTTACTTTTTCCACCTTTTTAAAGATAGAAGAAATAGATATTTCTTTTACTCTATCTTCTAAATTCAACTTATTAGATATTATTGATTTAATAATTCATGATCTACAATGGCTTTATTCTGATGCATTTTTTTAACCAATTGAACATGCTCTCTCTATTTAAGTAAGGGTACCCAAAGAAATGCGCTGAAAATTTATGCAGTGCACAAGAACCACAGATAGACGAGGACAGAGATATAAACGGGTGGGGAGGAGAGATTCGGAAGAAAGACAACCGTTTTGCTCCCACGAGAGAAGGCGTGGCATATGCCTCTTAGCAGTGGGAATATATGTATTTATTTTTTTCGTTTCTGTGTGTAAATATGCATGAGCATGTTGAAAAAACGCTTGAAGGACAACACACAAAACTGACTAACTGACTGAATGACTGACTGACTGACTGACGTATGAACTAGGTTGAATGCTGATTTGTTAGAATTTGATTTGAGTCTCGAGTCTCAGAGCAAAAAGTCTCACCATTTACCAACCTATATGTATTTGTCTGAATCTCTGTGTTTTTCGTCAGTTTCTTTCTAGATTTTCACATTTTTCCTGCACAGCGCAAAAATTTTAAAGTTAAAATTTTCGTTTGCGATGTATGTGTGTGTGTGTGTGGTTGTTGTTACTAACGCCAGGAGGCTTGTTTAAACAGCTGTTTGTCAGCTTGTCTAGAGCGATAAGCCCAGGCCAACAACATAAAAGCAAAGAGATGGATTTTCCTTAAACAGTCAACTAAAAATCTATTTAGATTAGGTAAACAAATCAAAATCGAACTAAAAACAAAACTAATAAGACATTTAATTTATTATGGTACTGTAAAAACTTGCATTAAGTTTACTTTTAAATTTGATCCATCATTTTTCTCTGATTGAGGTGGAAACGAAAATGTAAATATGTATGTATAGATTTCCAATCAAATAAATCAATCAAATCAATTTAATGTGATAGTTTAAAATTTCCTCTATCCAATAACAACAACAGGAACAAATCTTTGCCCAAAAGGACGAGAGAAAGAAGATGAAGAAATATCGAAAAATCGTAACGAAACGAAAAAAAAAGGAAGAAAATCTCAATGTTCAGAGAAAACGTTTCGGATTCTGGTCTTGGGTGTTGACTTGACGTTGTTTTTTTTTTTTTGTTCAACTTTTACTGGCTGTTTGCCTGGGAATTTTCACCACACACACACACACACAGAGCGCGAGAGAGAGAGAGATAGAGAGAGACTAAGGGACATGAAAATCTACTCAGAGGGTGCGAGAAAATGTAACAAGGACACAAGCTGAAAGGAGATGGTAGCAGTGTGAGGGTGCTATAAGCGGTTAAATTTGAACAGGCCACCTCTTCGCACCCCAAACCTCACAGTCCCTCTCGGCCATCCAACCACCGCCACTTCGCCACAAGTTTCAATCCAAATCTGTTCGCCCTTCTTTCCCGTCTGGCCACAACGTTTCTTTCCGCTCCCTTTCACCTATCCACGTGTATTCCACGCGCGCCTTAGTTCTTCTTGTCGTCGTTGTCGTTGCCGTCGTTACCCACCAATTGCCACCCTTTTTTTCGGTTGCCTTCGTCACTCTCGGCTGCTGCTGCTGCTGCTGTTCCATTCGTTTGTCCTTTGTGCGACCCCCATATATATATATATATACGCTCTCCCGCCTCCCCATCACACTCACACACACAAACACATCTCTACGTTTTCTCGCATGTGAATGACGCGCGCATTTTTCGGTGGTCCTTTTTCGCAAAATCCTGTGGCTAATTTTATGTTACGCATACAGCAGAACGTGTGTCTCTATGTGTATGTGTGTGTGTGTGTGTGTGGATGTTGGTCGTTTTTGGTAGCTCGCTAGGTTGGTCTGTCGGGACAACAAAAGGGACAAACTATGTTGCCTACTTTTAAGCGCTTTACAGTCCCATGATGTTGTTTAGGTTTGGGGTAAAGAGATTTACTCTAGCCATCGACGGTGTTGGTAAGGTTAAAACAGATTTTAAAAGTATTTAGCATGGAAATTGCCAAAATCTACGTAACGACAATTGCTAGAAGAAGAGGGAAGGAGCGCACGAGATTGTTATAAGATGAAAGTCTGAATACATTTACATTACGTATACGAAATTTGTTTCATAAAATTAAGCTGCCAAAATAACCAGAACTTTACTCTTTATACAGATTACAAATTTTGATTGCAAAAATGCAGATTTTCCAATATAATAATGAAATGAAACCGTAAAACATCCAATTTATAACTTTTAAAGAAAATCTTTTTCTTTATTCCTATTTTTGATTTCAGGCATAACTTTAATGATTGTTATTTTAATTTAGGGTCCTTAAATCTTTATATTTCAGATTCTTGCTCTCTTCAAGTCAGTCTTTAGTCTTTAATTTGTCTCTACTCTCTTTACGGCCAGGCGTTTGGGCAACTGTTTTGGATGTCTTATGACCCAATAACTTGATTAAGATCATAATCGTTAAAATTACTTGAGCGCAACTATTTTTATGAGCAAATTACAATTTCCAAGTGCGCTTCTTATGATTCTTTTTTTTATCTTTTTCTTTCTTTTGGGTTTTTTTCTTTTTCTTTTTTTTTTGTTTGTAGTTTTATTACTTATGCAGGCCAAGTCGCCAAGTTCAGTGGCTGGAGTAGAATTATTTATGCCAGCTTCAATATTCCAACAATCTTCCTTCGTTGACTGCTGCCACCAACGCCCCCGCTTCTTCTCCGTTTTGTGATGTAACAGACTCGCTTGCTCTCTCTCTTTCTCCCTCTCTCTCTCTCTCTCTCTCTCAATGCCATTTTCAGTTTTGGTCTATAACTTTTGGGATGTTGCACAAGTCGCCTGGTGGATTTTTGACTGTTTTTCTTTCTCCCCTATGAGGGAAAAATTTATGCCGCTCGAGTAGTTGGTAGATTATGTTTCTTAAGGGTGAATAAGGGGAATGCGAAATGAGAAGAAGGGAGAAATAGTAAGTTGGGTGACCATGTGTCCCAGGGAGTTTCCGGCTTGACTTTTATCGAGATTCTTTCGCCCTCTCCTCATTCTCTCTGTCTCGTTTCTCATCTTTGGGAAATTCACCTCGAACTTTGTTTTGTTTAATTTTAAGCGACGGTTTTTACAATATGCAAAAGTTTCCATACCCTTCTTCTTGGTTCCTTTCCCCCCACCCACAACCCACTTCCATTGCCCCATTTACTATTCGGCTGCTTGTCTCCTTATGTATGTATGTATGTATACATATATCCAGCTCAACCGCAATCCGAGAAGATGTGCGGAGTCGAAATTATTTTTCCGTATTTCGCATTTGGTGAAAATTGTGTGGCAGCAGATAACAAAAACGGAGGAAAACCTTCGGCACAGTAAAGTTGATGGAGGGCATGGAAGGAGGAGATGGTTAGCATGAATAAAAGTTGAAAATATTTATTTCGTTTTTCTTTTTTTTTTTTTGCAGTTTTTTTCCGTTTCTGGTCTGGGTGTATGTGCGACTGTCTGTCTGTCGCTGTTGTTGCTCGCTCTTTTGTGTCTGCGGTCCAGAATCTCCCCCAGAGATGATGATGCAAAAGACGGGCTGGTTGTCCGGTTGGTTGCTTCGTTTTTGTTGTTGATTTTTTTAACTCTTTTTGTTGTTGGTTGGCGAATTGATTAAAATGCGCAAAATTAAATTTATTTGTATGTCAAGAGAGAGAGAGAGAGAGAGAGAGAGAGAGAGAATTCCCAAATAGCAATCTAACAACATTTATTACATTAACTTTTTCAATGGAAAAGATGACTCTTCAAACTTCGGTTTCAAAATTGAAATTCAACTTTTATCCCTTTTGGGCCAGCACTTGACAAAAAAAAAAGTGTCAATTATATTTTAATTTTATTTCCATTATCTTTTTATATTTTGACTGCATTTGCTTGTGAAAATAAGATAAATAGCCTTAATAAAAGTAAAACTTCTTTCATAGGCACAAACTAAAAATATTTCCAAAATTCTTTCTTAAGTCCTTACTAAGACAATTTCCAGCATATTTTATATAATTATATATGTATATTTTTACTACCAATAAGCCACTTGAGTTAATTAATTGTCCTTAGAGATGGAAAATTGTGAATTGTCTTTGACTTTAATGAAGTTCATGAGAAACTAGGCCCAGCAGAGCCAAGTTTGTCCCAGAAATGTTTAAATTTTTTATGATATGAGAATTTTTTAAAATCGAACTGCTACATTATCGAGATGCATATGCATTAAAGGGTCCAAGGGTTTCTTTATTTGCCATTAATTTTTAGATGTCTATGTATATTTGTTAACCTTTTTTTGTTTTTTCGCTTTCTCTTGGGCTCTTTTTGTGAATAAATTTCTAAACCTTAAATGTGCCACACCCCAAAAGCAGAAAGACACACACACACAGACAGACAGAGACACACATGATCTACTACGCCTCCTCCAAAAGTTTGACAACAACACCAAAAAAGTTTAAAAAATTGTGCAAATTTAGTCGAACAAAAAAGTTTAAGCAATTTATTTACGAAAAAATAGAGAGAGGCAACGAGACGCATGCCACAACAGCAGGATAATGTTGGTGGGGTGGAGGTGGGGCAAGGAGTGCACGAAACAAAACAAAAAGGAAAGAAACATAAACAGCAAAAGAAGAAGAATATAAAAAACATGACTCTGGGAAAGACCATTAGAAAATCCAACAAAGGCGTTTCAAATGCCAGGGCAATGAGTAAGCAAAACAAAACCTAAATTGAATGAGTGGAGAGGAGTATGTGGGGGGGCCAGAGGTGGGTTATGCTGGCACTGTAAGGAAAACATGAAGGAAAATTCTATGGCCATTCAATGCCAAGCTAAAAAAAAAAAATGAAAACGAAATAACGTCGCAAATGTTTACGACTCTCCTCCACACAAAAGCGTCTGAATTTATGTGCATAATTTTTATTTCCCTCTTTGCAAATGGGCGTGGCACAGCCTTACTGACACAAGAGAAACGGGAATGAGGCACGAACAAGATACAAGAAAAAGAAGAAGAAACAGGACACCATGAGAAATGTATAAAGATAGATAGTTTAAGAATTCTAATGCAAAAAACAAACAAAAAAAACAGGAAGCAAAGGAGTCCGAGGGGAAAATGAATTGAAATTTTTGCCAAATTTCATTTGACTAGAAAATGTTCTATGAATTCGCTTCAATTACAAAAACAACAACACAAATTTGCTCAACTATCATAGGAGGCGTGCCACAGACAGATATGCAACAAGCATTGAAATGAAGTGTATGTGTGAGAATGTGTATATGTTGGAAGGGTGGAGAAAGGGGAACAACAAAAATTAAGTCTAGCATGCATCAAGGCGCCAACAAAATGTTTAACAAGCAAAAACACATGCGAACGATATAACCAGCAAAAGCAAGCACCAAAAGAAAACACACAGACACACACACGCACACAATACACCTGCAGAAATAGCAAACATAATTCATTTCAATTGGAATTTCTCTTATGAAATGCGTAAAAGGAAAAGATAAAGTTCAAATTGGTATGGTCTTTTGTCGTCGTTTTACATCACTAATTGATTGAAATGTATCATATTTTTGACCTACAAAAGAAAGTGAATCAAATTTACTGTCGAATGAAGTGTTGTCATTTGTTACTTGTTACCATTTTCATTTCATTTTCAACATATTTCACTGATGATGTAATTTTAATATTGAATAACAATAATTATAATAATTATAATTTCTTAAGCAATTTTCTTTCAGTGTACACTGTGGAGTGTGGGTCTAAAACAATATGTATGGTCTTATTCATGGAGTTGAGGCTTCTGGCCTTTTTCTACTTGTTTTGCAATAGTTTGCATGTCATGACGCTAAAAACTGTGCTACACTTTTTTTCAGTTTCTTCTTCTTATACTCTATTTCACCAGCTGCTGCAGTTTGTTGTTAAAGAGCGCTTTTAAGAGTTTTTCGTTACAGGGTTTATTTTTTTTCTTTTTCTTTTTTTTTTCAAAATTTCAATGTAATTTTTTGTTAATTTTTTTCTTGTTTTAATGCTTAGGGTGGTGAAAAACAAGGTGTGAAACTAAAATGCAAACTTTTCCACTACTACTCATCACATCATCATCGTCATATATAGCTGTAATAAGTCGTCGTCGTCGTCGTCGTCGTCGTCGCCGTCGTCTTCGTTGTCGTTGGCGCCGTCATCGTTGCCGTCAGCGAGCTGGTTGGCTGGTTTGATGCTTTCGCTGGCATAGAAAAGCGCAAAATAATGGCCAAAACACAAAAGGCTAGCAGCAGAAAAGATGGCAGAGAGGATGTAGAATAAAAGACGATGTTTGGCCAGGTATGAGGGACAGCGGGTGGGGACAGGGGAATAGTAGTCAGTCAGTCAGTGTGTTGTATTGTGTTGTGTTGTGTTGGCTTCATCTATGGCCAAAGCGTTCAAGTGTACTTTGTTTAATGAGTTTCTATGAGGAGTTTTCTTCGCACTTACCGTATAGTCAGCTGACTGAGTCACGCCTTCATTACTCCTCCTACTCTGGCACCTCTTAAACGGGTGTTTGTTCGTTTTGAAAAACGTTTAAGAATATTAAAGTTTACTACTTTTTATTTTTAAATATTTTTTTAAGTGATCGTTTAACATACGAATATGTTTTAAATGATATTTTCAACAACTATTAAAATATCGTAATTTTCTTTAATATTTTTAAAGCAAATATAAAAACGTTTTTAGCTCCTTGTCAAGTATTTTTCAATTAATTAATTTGTAAATTTTCTTAGTTTTCATCGAATGTTAAATGAGAATGAGCAATATTCTTTCAGTCTGAGAGTGTGAAATTGAATAGAAAACAGCAGAAAAAAAAAAATTAATTCACAAATATTTGATTTAGTTTATGATTCAAATATGAAATAGTTGTTATCGTCAAATAAGATTACAGGGGAAAAAAATTGGTTAGAAAATGTCCAAGAATTTCTATCATCATATAAAATGTAAGAAAATTTTTGTCTCCTTAGACCTGCACTACTACTGCCCCCTCCTCTTCCACGAACCTCTTTAACAGAGATGGCCGAGAAAAGAGACGCTTTACTTAGTCAGTCGGTGCACAGAAACAAAAACCATGACAAATTCCTTTCCAGGAATAACATTACAACAGGGAAAGAAAAACGAATATATATGTATATATCTATATATATATGTATATGTATAACGAAACAAAAAATAAAAAGAATGAGAAAATTGCTGCTGCAAAAAAAATAAACAAAACAAAAAAATATTTGAAATTCTCAGCAGGTTGCCACGAGGTAAAAAGTAATAATATGGCAGCAAAGAAAGAGAGAAAGAGAGAAAAAAGGGATTATTGCTTTTGTTGTTTCCATGTTTTCCCATTTCTTATTGTGCATTGTAACACAAAAGGGGATTGAGGGTATAGAAATAAAGATGAAGAAGTAGGAGGATCAACAAATACCAGATAAAATGTATCTCTTCTTTGTGTGCATGTCTGTGTGTGTGTGGTATTTTTTTTTTTTTTTTTGTCAAATTAATAACACAATTTTCAATTGAGAAATGAAATTTAAATCACAAAATCGAATCTTTACTCAGATTTCCCTAAGCCCCCCCATATAGTCGACTGTTAGGCCATCTACTGGACCTTTCTGATCCTGATCTTTCCTTGCCATCCAAATTTAGCATGGCAAGTTTTAGGGAATTTGTAAAGTTGCTCAATTTTAAGACTCTGTGTTTATATAAAATATAAAATCAGAAAAGGGCGAACCATATAAAGAAAAAGAGGGGACACAGTCGGTTTTTCATGAAGGTCATCAAACTTTGCCTGCTGCTGGAAAACCACACAAGCACGCTAGAGAGAAAAAGAGAGACAGAGAGAGAGAGAGGGAGCAACTGAATGCGACCCCTCACAAAGATATAAAAATAGTTAAAAAGTGCCCCCAAAAGTAAACTCAAGAGATGCGGCGCAGTTTGCTGATGGGGGGGAAACTGTTCCCTGGCTGACTGGCAAAGGCAAAGGCGTTTGGGGGCATAGGCAGGGGCTGGGGCTGGGAGAGGCATCAACATCAGCTCACAATTAACAGCTGGATAAATACCAAAAAGAACATTAACGGAAACTGTAAAAACCGAGACAAAGTCGAAAAGTCAAAGAAGTCATAGAAGAGAGAAAGAGAGAGCGAAGAAGAAAAAGAGGAAAATAAACAACAACTACAAACAGCTAAAAAAAAAAAAAAAAAAAGAAGTCAAAAGCAGCAGCAGTCAGCAAATGAAATGACTCAAAAGTCGCCTTGGGATTACGTTTCGTTTGATTTGATGAGAGGCAACCGGCCGGGCCAGCAGCAGAAACACTCTCTGGGCTCTTACCGAGAAAGCGATGACAAATCAATGTCGTGAAGCAATTTAAATTTAGCAAATATCATGAGGAAATCAAAAGCAAATAACAACACCAACAACAACAAACACACAAATAAACAAGTTTTCTCATTGAAGTTTTGTTTTTTGTTGTTTTTGTTTTGTTCTCTGTCTGTTTCCGGGCATTAAATAACCTAGCACCCACTTTTCATCTCTAATCTAATTTAATGTAATTTTTCGATTAGGATATTTTCCACTTTAAAATGTCAAAAAAAAAAAAAAAAAAAAATCCGTCAAGAGAAACTAATCTGAGATGCAAATCTAAACAAAAGAATAATATTCAATAATTAATTTTAACTTAATAAAACACATCGATATGTAATTACACGAAAACCATTTTTCGTGTGCCAAAACATTGTTCATAATGTTTACTAATATTTCAACATTTTTTTAACATCCCTTTTTATTTATTTATTATTTTTATTTTTTTTTTTTGGCATTATGGTTTCATGGTAATTAGCTGTCATTTTTAGAATTTTTGTTCGTTAGCTGTAAATGTTTGCTATTTTAATTAAAGAAAACTGACCAAGTGACTAAAATTCTTGGCCCGCCTACTCTCCCTCACACTCTGACACACTCTGTGTGTGCTTGCTGCCTGCCTCGCCTTTTGCCAATATTGTTTTATAACCATACAATATTACCATTAGATAAATTGCCTTTTGGCCCCAAACTGACCCACACCCACAGAGGCCATGCCAAAAGAGTAGAGAAAAGCAGAGGATTAGGAGGGACTAGAGGGAGAGAGAGAGAGAGATAGAGGGACAAGCTTGTCCTGCATAGTCGACATAGTCGTTCAAGTCCAACGTTGTTGTCCACGTTTCAAATTACTTTCTTTATTGATTTCTTTTTTGTTGCTTTTTTTTTTTTTTTTTTTTGCTCTCTCTATGACTCGCCGCATTGTCCGCGCTATTTTTACTGCTCTACATGCATTCCATAAGCATTATTCTTTTACTCATTCAGCAGCAGCAGAAACAGGGCACTTCCTCCTGCCACTTCTTCTAAACGTTCCTCACTTTACACACATATGTGAAATTTGACCCTTGAAACTACCAATGCATCTCATCTCATCTCATCTCAGCACTTTAACATTGTCGACACTTCTACTAGAAGAAGCAGATTCAAATTCCAATTTCCTTTTACATGTATTTTCTCTTTTCATCATCTTTGTCTTGGTTTTGGTATTCTCTAAAAATTTTGTTCGATGAAACTTGAATTTTATGTTTGCTTTTGAAAAAGACAAGAACACACAACATATAAAATTTAATGCATTTTCTTGTTGTCGTTGAATAAGTTTTATGATCATGTTCATTGCCAGTGATAGGCTTATTAAAAACAAAAAAAAAAAAAAGACAAAGGCGTTACAAAGGTGAAGGAACAGAGCTAGATGTCTTCCATCTCTTTCTCTTTATATATATTGACAGTGGGCACAGTGGGTGGTTTAGGCGAATCTTATCAATTATTATCTACCATTAAGCCCAAAATTATATAGATAGGTGGTTTGGTTTTTTTTTTTTAAACTTACATGACAGACATTTTAGGGTACAAAAATTCATAAGAAACTTACCTAAAAGTAGAAAGAAAGCGAGAAAATCCATTAGTTACGGTTTCATTTAATTAGTTCATTCATAAATAATAGTTTAAAAATGAATTTCAATTAAATTATATATTGTTTTTTAATGATTATCGGTATAAATTTCGATCTTCTTAAAGTTAATTGGTTGGAGCTCAAGTTTACGAAAAAGATTAATTAATGTGCATGACAAAAAATTTAGTTGTGATTCCCAACTAGTTTTAGCGTTATGGCGCTTTTCTAGGTCTTGATCTTTTCTCTTCTTTGTCCTTGTGTTACCAAATGTTACTTGCACTTGTTATTTAGACCAATTGTATAGGAAAAACAAATGAAATTCAAGAGCAAATAACTCCTTAATATTCACATCCTCTACTTCAATTTCCTACATGAATCGTATGTAAACCATAACCTATAATTATTTGCTAACCCTAATATTTGTTAAGCGATACAGAGCCAGAGGGAGAAAGAAATTCCTCTTAATTAGCTCGACCCGCTTGGTCTCTCTGTCTATCTCTGCTGTGAGTCATCTAACAAGGCAAATTATATGCTAACTGTAGTTTGGATCCTGATATCTATGTAATCAATAACCGCAAGCAGCTTGCCCCACCACCATCAATCCCTTACCACCATCACCCTCCATATATCAGCACCTTGGTGTTCTTTGCGGTTTGGGCCAACAAGTTAGTTGGCTGGTTAGTTGCTTGGTTCATCCGCTGGTTGGCAAAGTTCAATTAAAAATATTTAAACTGCGCTTTTGCCTCAAGGAGAGTGAGAGATAGAGAGAGAGAGAGAGAGAGAGAGGTAGGAAGGGAAAGGATGGGGATGAGGATGAGCCTTATGCAAGTCCAAGCATTGGCTTGATGCGTGTCAAAACTCAACTTGGGATAGGTTGGAGAGCTCCCGCAAGGCACAAGGCACAAGACAAGCAACTTGCCCCACAACGTACGAACGAGGATTGAGGAGACGGAGAAACAAGAAGAAACGTGGTGGAACGACAACGACAAACGAACGAGAAACGCCTGTGTCCAGAGAAACCGCCTGGACCTTATGTTTTTTTTTTTTTTTGGATGGGGCACCACAACTATCCGGTTCTTTCTGGAAGAAGACGAAGGAGAAACCGAAGAAGATGAAGAAGTAGGAGAACAACAACAATAATAATGAACGAAAAATTTCATTCTTCTTTATTTTTTTGGTTTTTTTTTTTTTGGGTGCAATGAACGTTTGCCCAGACGTACTCGACACACACACACACATGTGTGTGTTGTAGCAGCAAGTTGTTCTGCGCATGCGTGCCACCGCCACCAACAACAACAACAATGTTGCCTTGCTTTTTACCTCCTCCTTCCCACTCCTTGGGCAATATTTTTGATGGTCGTTTCGGTTATGCAATAAACGATAGTGATTAGCAGAAAGTAAAGAAAGAAAAGAAAAAAACACCAGCCAAATAAAAAAGAAGATTCTCCAATATGTTCCATATGAAAATCTAAACGGTCTGTATTCCTTGCTATTTCTGTTTCGTCCTTTTTTGTTTCGTTGATCAGGTCAATGTACCAAAGCATCATCAACATGATCATCAGCTATTATCTTGACCATCTGCCGGGTATTTTTCTTTTTGGGTTTTGCTTTTTACATTGAATTTTTGCAAAACAAGAGGAGATGAAAATCAATATATGTATGTGTATAACATAACAAAAAGGCAGCTGCAAAACCAAAAGAGACAGGCTTAAAGGATCCTTAAAGGACACTTGTGTACATAATAAAGACTAGGGCAGGTACTTGAACGGTGTATCCTGTTATGCCATTGATCCGTTCTCTCTCTCTCTCTCACTCTCCCTCTCCCTCTCCCTCTCTCTCATTCTCTGCAGTAATTTGAGATCATTTCTTGTCCTGCACCTGCTCTCCTTTATTTCTGTTGTTTTTTTTTTGTTTTGTGCTCTGCTTTAGTTTTCAGGATAAGTTCAATGATTTTGTTGTGTGCGGCGGCAGCAGCACAAGGTTTCTTTTACGTTTAAATTAATGAGATGAGCGCTGAAACAAAGGTAGCAGGAGAAAATGTAAGGCATTTACATATTTCACTCAGTTCCTCCTTTTGGCAACAATGTGTATAAAACCATCCTTTGTATAATGGGGAAATCAAGATCATACATCAATAATGACAGATGACAATGGAAGCTGACTCAAAATATATATATGTATATATACATGAAAACATGAAAGAAAACGGGAACGATAAAACGCAATAAAATAAAATGTGCAGCCATGTCATGGCCATTGAATGGAGGTGAACTACCTCATCATCATCATCATCATCATCATCATTATCAACGGTCGTCTTCGTCATCATCATTTTGTTGGGTGTGTCGCCAGGTCGGTCAGTAGTTAGTTAATTCTTTTAGCGGCTGACTGATCTTACTCAGTTCAGTTAAGGTCTAATTAAAAATTGAAGTTAAAATTGCATTCATTTTGTGCAAATATTTAAGAATGGACACACGACACACCACACCGGGAACAGGCACAACCAACAACTAGTGAATGCATAGTCATATGGTCGAGAGTTGGCAGCAATTACCGAGACGGGCACTAGACTGACTTTCTGTTGGATTTTTAATTGAAATGTCAAAAGCGTTTAGTGGACAAACACCAATGATGATGATGATGAGGTTGATGATGATGATGATGAGGTTGATGATGATGATGATGAGGAAAATGCAATGCTGCACCATCGTTTTATTTTTTCTTTAGGAATTAAAGTAGGGGAATTTTAATGCCTTGTCGGCGACTATGCGGCGACGGCTTATAGAAACGCTAAAACGATGACCACGTTGTGGTGTTTCTTTTTTGTTTTTGTTTTATTGAGGTTAGAAGAATATGTTAAACGCGCTAAATGGTTAAAGTTCAGTCGGGGCGCCACTTCAACGCTTCAATGAACGTTCGGCATATCGTTGAGGGATACTCCAAAAGGAATACTTTTGAAAAACAAAAAACTTTGAAATAGAAGTTAAGGGCTCTGACAAGTTATTAGCTTTATTATGTTGATTCGGTGTCATAGTGTAATATTAAGGAGCACAATGGTCCGATTTCGCATATTCTACATTTCGGATATCGGTAGATTACTTTAATTGCTAGAAAGTTCACTTGAGATACCATCGCCATGTGGAGGTTTTAGATTCGACTATTTTAGACTATATTTGTTTAGCTTTTAATTAGATTTGCTTTACAATTTCTGAATATTAATAGTACTCGAATATTTCTTCCTATAAATTGGAGGGTTAGATGCAACTTAAATCTACTATTAATTAGTCAATCATGGCAAAATTAGCTCCTGCACAAATATATTATAATTTCAGTCGATAAGACCAAATTAAGATTTGCTTCTAGACCTTAAAATGTATAAAACCGGCAGAAGTAATAGTTATCGATCCTATAAAGTGTATATATATATTGGTGATCAGGAGCAACAATCTAGTTGTTGTTTCTTTTGTTGCTTTATTTTTACATCGTCTTTAGAGGATTTCGTTTGTACGAAGTTTTCCTATAAATGTATGCCATATACATTTGTAAGTATGTATGTAGATAAATTCTTCTAAATGATGGAAATATATTTTGTAACAAATTAATTTGGCAAAACAGCACAGTGAGACATTTTGCTTTGTGCCATGAAATTTGGCAACAATGTGTCTGTGCCATATAGAAAGATGTAGATACATACATACATATATAGAAACTTAACTTATGTATGTATATATGTGTCTTAGGTAGTAGAGTAGTAGAAATAGAACAGAAGAAAATAAAATTTCCAAATGCTGTTGCTGCTGCTCCAGCTGCTTCTTGCTCCTTTACTGGCACCTTCTTTCATTTTGCTTTTGCCCTTCTTATCCTTGGCCAAAAAAACACTTTGTGTGCAAAGAATTTACGCACGCAATTTTCGTCGACTACAATTTACACACACACAGATAGAGAGAGAGAGAGAGAGAGAGAACTACATGAAACACAGCTTCATTTCGCCCTCACATGATATCTATATATGTATGTATATATGTATCTGTGTACACTATATTTCTACTATAGCCTAGCTTAGTTCACTTGAATTGCGTTGCTACGGTTCAACTGAAGCGAAAATGTATCTTTGAGGTTTATTTCGTATCTCTCTCTCTCTCTATTTCTATTCGGTATATCTGTGTGTGTATGTTGAAATAATTTTCACTTGGAAATTTGTTTCCCTACTTCTTTTTCATCTCCCTCTCCCCCGTCCCATCGTGCACTTCATCGTTGTGTGTGCGTTTAAAATGAAAAATAATAGTCAACAAAGTGCCAAAGCTTCAAGACCTACAACGAACCCAAAAGTAAAATGCATTTTACTCTAGCGCAACGCAACGCAACGCAACGCAGCGCAGCGCAGGTAGCACCATGCGTTCTCCCCTCTAGAGTCACTTTGCTATGGTCTATGTCTATGTCTCGCACACACATACACACACACACTCTGTGTGTGCCAAATAAATCATCGTGTGTGTGTGTGTGTGTACCAACCCCGCCGCCGCTGCCGCCGCTCAGCTCAGCTAAGCACAGCGTAGTGCTCTGACTCTGGCTCGTAAAGTACATTGGAAAAACTCTGAAATAGACAACTTGGACATGGCTAGAAGCGGCGGTCAACTACTTGAACCCAAACCTAATGAAGCCACTATGGGTGAAGAAAAAGAAAAAACAAAAAAAAAGCAAAGAGGAAAAACAAAAATACCAAAACCAACCCATCTAGAAGTAACTCTCATACATACTGGGTGTGTCCATATATATATAGGTACATATATTGAAAGGGAGCAGGAGAAACTAATTAAGTTTTGCGTCAAACTAAGTTTTTGTCTCTTTCTAGTTCTCTCTCTCTCTTACTTTTTTTCTTGAAGAATATAATCGTTTCGATGCAAGTGAGGGCCTCAAAATTTATGCATCACAAAACTGTCCAAGTTCAATAAATATATCGGTTCTTATAAATTTAATTATTCTATTTGCAGCATAATAAAAATGTGTTACAAGTTATAATTCCCAACCAGTTGGGGCATATGCACATAAAAATGTGTTACAAGTTATAACCCAACCATTACTGGCTTGCAATTTGAGAATGTGCTTCCAAATTTGCAAAAATTTCTCATTTATGATGTTTTTTCGCATTCTTTCTGGCTTGAGTTTTCCAAACATCATTACATAGTTCTCTAAGGATTCGTCCTCTTTCTCCCTGGGCTCAATTTAACCTTAAAGTAAGTGTTTTATTTATTTTTTTTTTTTTTTGACGATAGATGTCAGTTTGTTTAGTTGTCAGGTGTAATTATCTTTGAATATTTTTCGAATACCCGCTAGATTCTTCCACTCCCAATTCATAATAGATATTTTAATGGGCAAAGTGCTTAATCTGTGTTTTTCTATCGATTTAATGCCAATTAATCTAACACAAAGAATGAGCCTTCACATTGTGGAAAGGGGGGAGGTGCCATTAAAATGACTTTTCTACTTTTAATTCTTCATATCACATGATGTGCTCATTTACATTTGGCAGACGTTTTTACAGTTGAAAGTTGGATTAAGATTTTTTGTTTTGTTTTGTTTTTCCCTGATTTTTTGCTTTTTGTGTAACCCCCTCATTTAGCATAAATAGCAGACAATGGATTTTGACTTGCTTCTGCTTCTGTGGCTGCTTGAAAACCTTTTGCTTGCAGTGCTTTAAACGCTCGCACGATTTTCTCGTTGCGGCTGAGTGCCTTGTGCCGTCGTGCCCGGGGCTTGAAAACAACAACCACAACAACAATAAGAATGAAATAAAGAAAGCAACAACAACAAAAAATGGGTGGAAAAATATAAACCATGTTTTTTTTTTTTTTTGTTGTTCATCTTCTCTCTTTCCTCCATTGTGCTAAATATGAGATTTTCCAAAGCGAAAGAAAAATTATGGCAATCCTGAATCCTGTCAAATTTTGTATAAACGCTTTGGGCAAAAAAAAAGTAACGACTAATTGGTAAAAGGACTCCTGCATATACATATATTAAATTACTAAAAATATAAAAGTATATCAGAAATACAATGGAAAATAATGACGCTGCCATAGAGACTATATATAATTTTAAATTGTTTAAACCTAAAATAATGTCAAAATTAATTAATGAAATTAATTTTTTTAAGTTTATGAGTTAATTTAAAGATAATCATACAATTAAATAATCACTAAATGCCATCAATATTCATTTTGGAGATATTTCTTTCAATTATTCAAAATAAATTGTTTACGCTTTGTAAATTGTTTGAAAAGTTTTTGTGGCTAATTCAATTCGAACTTTGAGTTTGTAGTGTTAAATTTAGTACTAAATTTCAATAATATTTTTGTTAAATATAATTTTTAGATATTGTATAAATGTTTATTTTGATTGACTATATTTTATCTTTGAATAATTTTGGTTTTTTATTTCAATCATTTTAAAATTCAATCAGTGTCAATTGACCATTGATTTTAGTGCAAATTGTTATTAAATTTACTATAAAATAAATAAATAAATGCCCAAAAATTACTTTTCAATTATTTTCTGCAGATAGCTCTAAACATTCAATCCATTTTTCATTTAAAACCAATTAATGTAAAGAAAAAAAGGAAGCCAACAAAAAATGTCTGGGAAAATTTATAAACCAACTCCAGGAATATTTTCTGGGAAATTTAAGGACAAGAATTTCGGGCCAACTAAAAAACAGGATAATTATTCAAACACTTTCAAAGTCAAACACACACACACATACGAGACACACATGTACCCTAAGACATGAAAATATTTTTACCAAAAAGTGAAGCAGGAAAAACGAGCAAACGCATCGCAGGAAAAACTTTATCGTTGTTGCAGTCAACACACACACACATAACAGTTAATGGGAAAGAGAGAGAGAGAGCGCGCGAGAGACGGAGACCTGAAAGAGGGATGCAGCAAAAATTGTGTAGAGAGGCCATCGTAGACCATTTTTCCTACATCCCTCCTACCTCTACCCCTAGAGCCACTTCAATCGAAGCACGAAGCGAAAAAGGGGCGACGGACGACGAAACAAAAACATATGCGGGACTCACAATTGAGAAGCATATCCTGTAAGCGGCTGGCCATGTGCATGTGTGTGTGTGTGTGTTAGTGTGAGTGTGCCGGGGCAGACAAAATATCTAAAAACAGGCGAAGGTTGTTCAACCAGCGAGAACCAACCACCAGGAGAACCAAGGGACAGCAGCATCAGCAAACCTCATCAACTTATATAGAGACAGAGAAAGAAAGAAAGAGAGAGAGAGAGAGAGAGAGAGAGACGGAGACAGGGAGAGAGAAAGAGAGAGACCAGCATCAGCAGCTGTTCGTCTGCGACAAAATAAAAATAGTGGATGGATGGATGGATGACTGGCTGGATTGTAGGTTTGGTTTTGGTTTTTCCACATCATATGAAAAGGGAAGCCCGAAAATCAGTAAGAGAAAACAACAACAACCAATGCACTTTTGCACATTTGATTTTCGGTGGTGAAAATTTGGAAGCGTCAACGAAAATGAATATACACCGTAACGATTAAACATCAGTTCAAAATGCGGGACACGACAACAACAACAACGACAACAACAACGAAAAGATGAAAATGGAATAGAAGAAGCAGATGAGGCCATTGGACTTTTGAGATTATAACAGGCGCAACGGGCGCAAAAGGATGTGCCCCATGCCATTCCATGCCATCTCCATGCAATAGAAAAACAAACAAGAGCCGAAATACAACACTAGACAACAAAAATATTATGTAAAAGGCGTCAAAAAAAAAAAAAAAAAAACAAATTAAAAGATGTTCCCCATCATTTTGATTTATTTTTGAAAATCATTTGCACCTCACATACAATAAAAATTCTGCTTAACTGAAACCCATTTTTTTATGATCAGTTTGCTTCTTGAGCCAACTTGTTAATTTTTACAGCATATCCCTAAACTAATCTATTAATAATAGTTTGCAAAATTCAAAGTCTAATTGCTAGTTACAGGGAATATTCATCCCATTGGAGGTAAATTATGAAAAAAGCAATTTGTATTTAAATTTATGTATGTGTAAAATGGATGGATAAATTATTTGCCACCACCATTTCTAAAATAACTAAACCTCCGCCCCTAAAGTCCTAAAAACATCAGGATCCCTAACCCTTATCGTTTTAAAATTACACTGAAATTTCGATTCTTGAACGATAAACTTTATATATTGCTTCCGAATCGGAAACGCATTTCATGTTGTTCTGTGTACAGACAGAGAGCAAGAGAGAGAGGGCGAGAAAAGTCCAGAGACTCAGAGTCAAAGTCACTCAATGAGTGAGTCTAGGCAGGCAGGCTGGCAGGCAGGCTGGCAGGCAGGCAACGCGCCGTAAGATAAAGTCCAGGTCTAAAACGACAACGACGACACCTTGCAAAAGGCACCATCAGCCACCACCACCAGCACCACAAACGGTTCGGTTCGGTTGTAGAACGGCTGAGAGGATGAAGATGCTGAAGGAGTAAGAGACTACTACTGTCCAATGCTCAGGCCAACCGACCGACCAACCGACCACATGAAGTCGTGCAGGAAGCAAGTTTTATATATGCAGGCAGAAGGCAGCAAAAAGGTTTTTACACACCAAACAAACCAAAAAAAAAAAAAACAAAAATAACAAAAACAAAAACGTCGTCTACGTAGTTTGCCGACGTCTTCTTCTTGGTCTTGGTCGTCATCGTCGTAGTCGGTCGAAGCCTTTTGCCTGCTTCTAAAAACCAGTTGCAGGTAGTTTAAAGTAAACCCAAGACGATTCGGTTTTTCTTTTTATTTATTTTGGTTTCTTTTCTTTAAAGCATATTTCTTATGCGACTGCGCAACCTGAGTCGAAAATAAAAGTCAAAGACGAAGCGAAGGTGACGGCGGAGGAGTCTGGGTATACCTACCTATATATATATATATATATATATATACATATATACCTATGCATATATATATTTTTCGTCTTTTTTTTTTTGACCATTCTTAACTCTTTCTGGGCCGATATGGCAAGAGTGTATATGTGCGTGTGTGTGTGTGTGTGTGTTTGTTTGTTCGTTGACCGTTGCATTGCAGTGAGAAAAATTCGTAGAAGTTTGCCTAGGATTAATTGGTTTTAATGTTTTGGCTCTTGTTGTTGATATGGGACTGGGGAACAAGGCGACTGCAGTAGAGGGACAGACGCAGCTCTTGGTTCTTGGAATCATCGATGGGAATGAATTGAGTAGATGGATATAGATATGGGTTTGGGACAGGAGAAGAGATTATCTAAAGAAACATTGTGTGTGTTAAAGGAAACTGATATATACATACATATATAATGCTGATCATTACATGAGATCCAAATTCTACAAACTTTAAGCATCAGAGCATTTTTAGCTATTTCGAAAATGAGACTTTGCAAAAAATATAGACTACTTTTGTGTAGTTTTTTTTTTGGTTTACTGTTTTTCAAAGACAATGTCTTAGGAATTTGTTTACACAGTTGACAAGTTTCACCTGAAGGGCTTGGTCCTGTTTACCTTCTTTTCCCAACCCTCTCCCTGCGAAGCCAACACCATGAGACACCAGGCAAAACTTCCTTCCGTAAAAACCTTCACCTGCTCTATGTTGTTTTTTTCTTTTTCCTTGCGCCATAAACAAAACCTAGCCTAGGCTTAGGTATTCTCTCACTCTCTCTGCACCTAACAAGTTCGACATTTGGTACTTAAATTTAACGCTTGATTGCATTTCGGTGTGGCCCAGGTGCCCAGGTCTATATATTAATATTTCTACTGCTGCTGCAATGATGATGATGATTGCTTTAAAAAGTACAACAGTAGAAAGAAAGAAAGAACGAAAAGAGAGAGAGGGAAAGAAAAAAAGGCCAATCCAAAACGTCAACGACTCTATTCTTTTTTTTTTTTGGGGAGGGGGAAAGAGAAGAGAGCTTCTACTTTAAGTCAGACCTAGAGTTTTACTTCTCATGCTTAGGGCCTATCTACCCCACCCTCCCCTCTTTCTCTTTGTCTCTTCCTCTGCGACTTGTGTTCATCGTTCTTTGGGTACTTCCTTGTGCCTAAACCCAACGCCGCCTTCTTCTGCTCCAACTTCTCCAAAGACGTCGACGTCGTCGTCGTCGTTTTGGTCGTCACTTAACGTGTGCCAGTTTTTCACTGGCTTCTTTAGGTATTCCCTCTCCTACCTACCTATCCTACCTTGCCCGTTCTTTTCTGTACTTCTCTTACCTACCATGTCTTTGCTCGTTTTACTAGGGTTTTTGGGCTTCACTTTGCGTTTGATTGCAGCCGGAAATGCCGTTTTACACGTGAATGAAATTTGTAGTAGTAAAAAGAAAAAAAAAAGTATAAGTATTGAGAGAAGGAAATCAAGAAAGAAAAAAAACAACAAATAATCTAAAATGCTGGCCATGTTGCCAAATTTCACACCAATGACAGACAGACAAAGGAAAAAATGTGTGAAATCAAACATTTGTCATTTGAAAATTCTGCTTACTTTTGCAAAATTTATTTTACATTTATCTCATATCAAAGTGCAACATAATGAGTGTTCCCTTCTTCACCTTATTTTACAGCATTTGTAATATATCTTAAATGGATAAACAAGTTTTTGTATACAATTTGTCTTGCAATTTACATTATTTATCTATTAGCTAACTTTTGTCTCAGGAAAATTTCAAAAATTACCCCTTTTCCAAGCTTCTAGATGTTTGTACATATGTATTTAGTATATGTACAACCTCTTAAACATATGTACATACATATGTTTTTTTTCTAAAATTGAAATCTCCAACATTAAAGCATTTTAGTATTACAAAAGAAAAAATGTAAATTTAATTTTCTAAATGAGAAAAGGAATAGAGAGAAGGGATGGGATGGGATGGGCAAAGTCACCCCGAATTGGCGTACATATAAAAGATGTGGTGGGGTAGGGGGTATAGGGGTAGCAATAGTTGTAGGTTAGCTTTTACATTTAGAGATTTTTTCTCGAGGTTGATGAACCACCATATAAGATTATTATTAGAGAGGGAACTTACCAGACAACACCGAATGCACCATAGCCTATGGGACGATCCGGTTGTACATCCTGGGGTACTGCTGGCGGTTGATAATATGGAGCCGCTGCAGCTAATATTGCGCTAGCGCCCTGTGGCGCACCACCGGCAGCACCACCCTGTACCAACGACATCGAAACGCTCATTGATGAACTACGCGGCGTTTCAGCGGTATAATTTGGACAGCAGGCTGTTGCAGATGCTGCTCCTGCTCCTGCTCCTGATGCAGATAAGGATTTTTGTGATAATATTGAGGAGGATATTGTTGATGAGGATGTTGATCTCTGCTTTTGCTGTTGATTATTAAGTTGAGTTGTTGATGTTGTTGTATCGTTTTGGTTTTTTAGAATTTTTGGTATATTGGCTGTTGTTGTTGTTGCTTTTGTTATTATTGCTGCTGAGGACGATTTGTTGTTACTTTTATTGGAATTGATGTTGTTGGTTGTTGTGCTATTGGCTGTATTGTTAATGGTTGAATTGGTATTGGTGGTGTTGGTGGTGGTAGAGGTGGTGGTTGTTGTGGTGCTTGATTTGATGATGTGGGAGAAATGGTGTTGATTGCTCAATGGATGCCGCTTGGGGCCACTAATGGCCGCCATTCAATAATTATTGTTGGCCATTGCTTTTGTTGGTTGGTTGGTTGGTGAGTTGTTGTTGTTGGTTTTGGTTTACTTTGGTTTCTATTTTCGTTTTGATGTTGTTGGAATTCCTTTATTTTCTTATCCTTTTTTCGTTGTTTGTTTTCTCCTCTGCTTTGTGTTTTAATGGCAATGACAACGTTGGCGGCAGTTTTAACTGTAATTAAAAACCAAACAAGTTTCAAATTAATAATAATGTCAAAAAGAATTAATAAATAATGTCGCTAAAACAAGGTGTGTGCAGAAATTTACATTTTACTAATAATTCTCAATATTCTTTAAACATTTCCTGTCAAATGTATTAATTTTTTAACTCTTCTGTGTGCAAGAACATTTTTTTATTTTTTAAGGATGGATGTTTACCACCATGTGAGAGCAAAACTAAGCCAAACTAATATAATTAAAGTCGTTGCACCGACTTAAGTATACCCTGCCTATATAGCGGAAAAGCATTTACGATGTCATTAACTTGGCATTCGGCCAATTTTTCTTCTTCTTTTTCTTCATAATCACGACTTTATTACTTAAAAATATTGCACGAAGTACATAAGTAATATTATTTTTCAAACTAAGAGAGGCGTGGCAAAAGTTCGTAAAAATCATTAAAAATATTTTGAAATCTTTTCTATTTACATTAACTGTAAAAAATGTTCCGTTATCCAAACGATTGCCTACTGTAGCAAGGATACGTCAAATAAGAAATTGAAAGAGAGAGAGAAATGGGCAGAAGAGGGCAAAAGGTGTGGCTTTAGTAATAATAACATTAAAAAAAAAAACAAAATAAAGTGAATATAATTTTTTAAACAATTCTTGCAGGGAAAATTGTAAAAAAAAGGAAAAAAACCTTTGGGCTGCGCTAGCTTCTCTTTCTCTCTGACTCGTTTGCTCGCTCTCTCTTTCTCTCTCTCTCTGCCCAGGGCGGCGTCGCCGTCTGGATTGTAACAATTTATCGTAAATGCGTGTGTGTGTTTGTGTCTTTTTGAGTGCGCATGTATGCGTGAGTGAATTTCGAATTACTGAGTGAGAATATTTTCCCTGGATTGGCTAACGGCGCTACTGCTCTGCTGCTGCTCTGCTGCGCGTGGCTGCAAAAAATGCGCTCAAAAATCTTTCATCAGCACAAACTAAGGAGGAGAGGGTTTTTAAACTAACCGAAATAAGTAATGGCATACCAACAAACTAAAATATTAAGCAACTTGAAAATTAATTACATTTTAATTACCTTAAAAAATCAGCGAAGCAGTAGCTTTAGCAGTGACAGCAGCAGCAATATTAACAGCGCAGCAGCAGCAGCAGCGGCGACAGCGGCGGCGGCAGCAACTCTTCCGCATTGACAAACGATGGGACCAAGGGGGGATTTGTGGGGGTGTGTATGTGTCTCTGTGTATGTTTGGGACTAAGGCTTTTGGGGGAGTTAGGAGTGACGACACACAGTGGTGGTTGTGGCGGTAGCGTCGTCGTCGGCAGAGAGGGTAGCGGTGGAGATGGTGCGTATGGAAGAGACGGGACAACGGGACCCAGACGCGCGATAACAAAGTAAAATATATGAGGATCAAGTAGACGCTGGGGGGCACAGGAAGCAGTGGCGAAAAATCTGCTCTTCTAACTGTAAAATACCGAAATTTTTCTTGTCGCTATTGTTGTTATTATTGTTGTTGTTGTTGTTGCTGTTGTTGTGTTTAATAAGAGAGCAAAAATGCAACGCGACACACACACATATACATACATATAAACCGCAAAATCGGCAGCAGTAGTAGTAGTAGGCAACAACAAAACACACACTTTTATACACAAAGGCAGACAAACACACAAAAAAAAAATTCCTCTTTTTTTACTTTGGCTGGGTCACGTTTCTCTTTTTATTATTACTTTTTTGTTTGATTTTTCTTTTTGCAACAAATTCTTTCGGCTTAGTGTTTTGTTTTCGTTTTATTCTTTTTTAAAATATTTTATTCATACACAAGCAATTGACATTTCTTTTAGTTGTTGCTTTATTGTAGATTATTTTCCATTTTGTGCTCACACGCGGCGTCTTTTGGACCGAAACTTTTCATGAGGACTGCGCTGCTGCACCGTACACGTCTAAAAAAATTTCAACAAAAACCACCGACACACATCCGCTCACGTGAAAAACCAAAACAAGAAAATCCGCAACACGTCCGCTCACATTGGCGACTCTGGCAACTCTGGTGGCAACTCTAGTGAAATCAACCCAGCAAGCATTTTGGTGGTGATTTAGACCGGGCTAACCCAATCAGCATTTCATATGGGTTGCTTTCGCAGCTTCGTGTCACGTCCATTCTTAAGTTCTTCAGTCAGGGGCATTTTCTTTCGCATGGTTAGTACCATTTCACTTGACTTTTACCATTTTTTTCTTTTCTAACGGTGGAGCCAATTATCAAGCCCGTTTTTATTTTTTTTATTGGTCATCAGACCTCGTTCTCCGTTAGTCAAATTAAATCCCTGTATCTGCACTTTTCCCTCCTTTTGAATCCGCCGCCTACCAACACTAGCAAACATATGTTATTGTTTATCGTATATCGGTGATGTGTTATCGGTAGTCGAAACCCGAATAAAAACATTAGTGTGACCAATTTCAAGATTCCCCAACAGTGTTGAGAAACTTAATATTTGAATTCAACTGTTTACATTTTTGTTTTGGGACCATGGAGCAACCGCAACATGGCACGGCTCCACTGCAGGAATACCTTACAGATTTGGTTATACCTCACCAACGTTGCAATGTCAATATCATTCCGGATCACATAACTATGCTGCATGGCACCAAGTCAAAAAAACAGAACTCGAAAAAGCGACGGGCCCACAAATCACAAACATTGTCACGCCGGGAGTATGCCAGCCTTGGTCTGAATACTCTGCCCACACGTCAGATGAGCTATGAACAGGCTCTGCCGTTGCATAAACTCTGGCGTGGCTATGTAAGGGAGCATCTAAATCTGAAGGAAGGTGATCAAGTACCCCAAATTCATGAGCCACGCTATGAGGAATTCAGTAAACTGCTGGTCAAAATGGATTTTCATGGAGCCAAGCTGAAGGTGATTCAATCGAAATGTGCAACACTTGTCGGTATCGCTGGCATTTGTGTGATGGACACAAAAAATGTATTGAAACTTCTGGGCACTGATCATCGACTGCGTACTGTGCCCAAGAGCGAATGTGTCTTTGGAATGCACGTGGGCAACATGGAATTTACCATATTTGGCCAACATTTAAATATCAGACCAGCGGAGCGTAGTGTAAAGAAAATTAAAGGATTTATTGAGCCATTTATGTAGTCATCCATTAATATTCGCTCAGCAAATTTTTAAGTCTTGAGATTGAGTTCAATTTCAGATTGATTAGAATTAATATTTAATTTCGTTTAGCATATAAAATCGTACATTAAATGTTATATTTTCATTTCATTATTTTTCTTTTAAATTTATTTTGATGGGAATATCATTTTAAATAAATATATGTATGAATATATTTATTTATTATTATTATTTATTATATATTATGTCATTAGAATTTAAGTTGGTTTTTTCTTCAGATGGTGAATCAGCCTCTTCTAACGCTTTCGTTGTCTTGTTTAAGCTGATGACTTCGTCATTATGATGACAGCGGATGGAACTAAGCCAAGGACTTCCAGTGGCTTCTCATAATCATCGTCGGCGAAAATTTTACGCGGAAATGTAGTCATTAGAGCAAATGGAGAATCAATGCCAGTTGACACTTGTATGAAGACGCGAACAGCCGATAATTGCTCCTTGACATTAAAGGTTTCAGTTAGTGTGGTACCATCATGAAGACGAACTTGTATGCGGGTTTCGGTATAATCTCGTGGTGGAGATTTAACCGCAGTAGGTGAAACGGCAGCAGCCGCTGGTGGTGTGGTGGAGCTAACCGACGACGAATTGGGGACAGTGGAGTTATCCTTTTGTTCCCGAGCCTTACGGGCGGCCTTATCGGCCTCGATTTGTGCCCTGACACGATCACGTGCTGCCTTTTCCTCTTCCTTTTCGCGCTTACGTTGATCGACAATCTTTTTCATTTCGATTTCTTCCATGCGACGACGAGCCTCAGTCATATCCTTGCCTGAACGAATACGGTTCCTTTCACGTTCCAAGGCATCGGCTTTTTCGCGTTCCTCTCGCTCTATGCGCTTCTGCTTGAGCTTCTCCTCGATAATAGCTAATTGAGCCTTCTTCTCTTCCTCTGTCAGAGCCTTTTTTTCCTCCGTAGATTCAGAGAAATTGTTGTGACCTGTTTTGGCTGCATGATATTCAACTTCTGTGTGGTCCTTCAGGACTTTGCCACAATCATCGCATACCACTGATTTGGCAACAGATTCACCCTCAGGAGCAGCTGGAGTACCTGCACCACCAGCGCTGCTGGAGCTACCAGGATCATCTCCTCCAGTAGCTGCACCTTCGCCTGCCTCCTCACGTTTTGTTTCCGGTATCTCCTCATCTACATGGGCCAATAGCCATTCCATGGCCGGCTCAACACCCTTATGGTTAGTCACTTTTAAGGCATATTCCCTGTACAACGAGAGGGCAGAAGAAAGAAAATATAATGCAAAAGCCGGTAATAGCGATAAATGACATTGATCTACTTACACACGCTCCTGAGAGAAACCCATGTCCACCAAGGTCTGGATATCACTCATTTTGTTCAATCGGACGTTCTGTATTTAAAAAGAAATTAAAAGTATAAGACCTCAAGACCCGTTATGCCTTTTTCGTTTTTGTTGTAACAATGACACACAAAAACAAAGCACCAGTGTTAGTAATTCTACACAGTTTTGATTAGAGATGCGGAATGAATTGTACTTGGAGTTGGTTTTGAATTCAAGAATAAAATTTTGACATATATCTCAATGCAC
This sequence comes from Drosophila insularis, assembly GCA_018903935.1. NCBI lineage: Eukaryota > Metazoa > Arthropoda > Insecta > Diptera > Drosophilidae > Drosophila > Drosophila insularis. The sequence goes on along the minus strand of JAEIFP010000150.1, from coordinate 1,086,542 downwards.
GTTGATTTCACAAGGCTTAGACAATTAATTGTATTTTACTTAGAGAGAGGTTATACCGATAGAGAGGCGAGTAGCTTTTTGCAAGCAATTTCATGTAGATCCGGGCGAAGGGAACCTACTCTTAAACGACCATCTCTAATTAACTCGACTAAGTTTGTTGGATTCAAGCGTTGCCCAACACTTGCCCAAAATAGCGTCTTTGGATTCACAGCTGGCATCACCACTGGCGCATTGTGGATTTTTTTTTATTTTTTTCAATGTCGCAGCGTTCTGTACAAAACAAAATGAAGAAAATGGTTGTTAGAGTTTCCCGGCATCCGTACCTGAATTTGCATGGCGATCATTTGTTGCAAGAGAATGCCAATCGTGTACGTAAATGTCGGGTTAATCTGGAGCGGTTGAAGTTGTCCCCGAAACAGTTGAAGCCAAAGCATGTAAAAGTGTGCGTTTGTCGCCTGCCAGAATATTTCTTTACGGAGCGCAGTGAAATTTCTGTGACACCAGCCGCTTCCATAATCAACTCCGAGGTGGAAGAGGAGAGAGGAAGTACGTATAATCACTGCAAACAACAATATACAGTTTTGGGTCTTCGTGACAGTCTCATTTAATTATAATTCTTTCAGTTCAGTCGACGCAGAGTAGCTTGACTAAAAGCGAAAGAGAAGTGATCTAGGGACAAGCAGAAGGAGGGAAAAGAGACTTGCCCACAACTTGTCCCTAACGGGCAATACATACAAATATATAGACTAACAAAATTTACATACATCGCATTGTCGTCTACAAACTTATATACATACCCTTAAGCAACATTTATTGTCGTAAATACAAGGTGGCGCAAAAGAAGTCATCCGGGCCAAAAGAAGTCATCCGATGTTGTTTGACTCCCATTATTTTCTAAATAAAATGAAGTAAGTAAGTCGTCTCGCCGACTTGGATATACCATACACCAGTAAAACAAATATTTTAAATTTATAATAACCAATGCATTTTCGTATTTTTAAAAAAATCTGTTTGCATGCTTTTTAGAAGCATATCTTAGTATTTCGCTCACTCAAGCATTCGAGCACCCTAGCGCCCCCACCAGCCAACGGCCACTTCCGGCCATATGGAAAAACGTTTATATGCATAACTTGGCTATTTTTAGTCCGATTTTGATCAAATTTGGTATTTTGCTTGATATTAGTATCAAATTTAAGTGTGCTAAATTTGATTGCACAAGGTAGAAAATTACGGGAGATAATCAAGTTTTTTCAAATTACGGGGGCGGAAAGGGGCGTGGCAAAATCTTTACACATAAAAAATGTGCGCAATTACTAAGCAAATATACGTACCAAATTTTGTGTCTCTAGTTGCTATAGTGTTTGAGAAAATCGGTTTTATTTAATTTGCGGGGGCGGTAGGGGGCGTGGCAAAATTTTTATAAATACAAAATGTGCGCGTTTACTAAGCAAAAATACATACCAAATTTTGTGTCTCTAGTTGCTATGGTGTTTAAGAAAATCGGTTTTATATCATTTGCGGGGCGGTAGGGGGCGTGGCAAACATTTGAAACAAACTCGATAAGCGTACATATGACACGAGTCTACATACCAAATTTGGTGGCTCTAGCTCTTATAGTCTCCGAGATCTAGATCTCCGATCATACAGACGGACGGACGGACAGACGGACATGGCTAGATCGTCTCGGCTGTTGATGCTGATCAAGAATATATGTATATACATTATGGGGTCGGAAAAGCTTCCTTCTGCCTGTTACATTTTGGCGACTTTAATATACCATTTCACCCTATGGGTGTATGGTATAAAAACTTTGATTCTGTTTTTACATTATGTTTATTTGACCAATAAAATTCTCAATTTGCAAACAGAATCAAAGTATTTTTCATTTAGAAAAAAAATGAGAGCCAAACAACATCAGATGACTTCTTTTGCGCCACCTTGTATTTCCGTTTTCTTTCATTTTGAATATCCCATAACGGTAACTAGTGTTGGTTAGCAGTTCATTATCATTAATCAGATGTGCAATACTCTAACCAATTGCCGTTATAATTGATACTATATTATACCCTTTCAGAGGGTATTATAAAATTGGTCAGATGTTTGTAACGCACAGAAGGAGACGTTTCCGACCATATAAAGTATATATATTTTTGATCAGCATGAGAAGCTGCAGCATGAGAAGCTGAGTTGATATAGCCATGTCCGTCTGTCCGTCCGTCTGTGCGTATGCGTTTTACTCAGCCATCTTAAGAGCTATCGGGATGAAATTTTTTTTGGGGCTTTTTATTACCTGGGAAAAATAAAGTATGAAAATTGGGAGAATCGGACCACTATATCATATAGCTCCGGAGGAAACATTTTTGCAAAAATTGGAGTATCGCCAATATGATAGTATTTCATATAAAATCTCAGATCCCAAAATTTGAATCCAATCGGATAAATAGAACAGAAGTTACAGCCGATATAAATCGGTTCAACTTGCTGCCTACTACGTCATCATCAAATCAACAGAGCACACGCATGCACACATACAGACGCAACGCTACATAAACTATATGTGTATGCGTGCGAGTCGCGGCATGCGTGTAAAAGGGGATGGGGAAGAAGAAGAAGAAATTGAAATGATATTTGAAAGGTTCTGTGCATTAATGAATTCAGATACAGAAAAAGAGTTTGGAACATGTAAAAATATTATGGACATGGACTGCAAGGGTATATAAACTTCGGCACAGCCGATGTTAGCTTCTTTGATATTTTTTCAATTGTATTAAGCACGACCGTTTAAAAATACATAAGAACATTGGCCAAAATGTTGTTATAATTTTATTTTACGGCACTTTTAGTTTCGACCGATGGCAACGATGAAGCCAGTACTCAAATTGGGGGTGTGGATATTTTTTACCCACCTTTATTAATATATTATGATTTGAACTCCTTAAAATAAGTATAATGGAAGTTCATCTTTAATTTTAAATTTTATTTACAAAAAATACAACTTTAAATTTAATTTATGATTATTGTATGATTTTTAAAAACCAAACAGTGCTCTATGGTACCCCTGCTCTTAGCTGGCTACGCCATTGATAGAACGAAATGTACACTTTACAACACTACTGTTGTTTTTTTTCCTGCCAAAACCAAAAAAAAAAACATTGAAGTCAGCTGTCGCAAGACTTTTTCTAGAACAACACAAAATTAAATTTACGGTTTGTCGTCCGCGTTCCCCGTTATACTTGGTTTTAACATAAACTTATTCTAATAAAATGAATTGGCATTCGGGCAACATAGCAGAAGCGGTGGCTAAATCCAAAGCCAAAGATGCCATATTTGTGGTTTACATTGAAGGTATAAGGTGTAATAAGCAAAAAAAAAAAAAAAAAAAAAAAACACGTCATTCGTTCATTGCAAATAAAATTGATTTATCTACTTCCTCAATGCAGGTCGGAATGAGATGTCGAAAAAGTTGGAGAAATTTTTAGATGATGGACGCGTCCGAGCAAAATTAGAAACGTCGGATTTTGTGGCCATTAAAGTCAAAGCACATAGCTCGGCCTATGGGCAGTTTATATCGCTTTGTGAGTGGAATTAGAATCCTTATTTATATTCCCGTTTATCATTTGCCATCAGATTTTAAAGCTTTTAAAGGGGTTCGAAGCATAATTTGTTAATCCGTACTTTGTAAATTCCCTTGCAGATAAAGTTGTTCCCATTCCGTCGTTATTTTTTATTGGCAAAACGGGAACTCCTTTGAACATTGCCACTGGCATAACAACCAGTGTCGAGGAGCTGGTACACAAAATAGATACCGTCTTGGTATTGGCCGGAAAGCGGCAATTTCCAGTTGAAATTGCAGACCGTAAAATAGCTGGAGCAGATGATGATAAGAACACAAGTAAAGAGGAAGAAAAGGCAGCAACTTCGGCAACTTCAGGAACTGAATCCAATGTCAGAATGGTGGCAGATGCTCAGAAAGTTTTACAGCAGAAGCGACACGAGCGCTTGGCTCGAGAGCAAAAGAGTGAGAAGGAGAACGAATTGCGTCGTCGACGTGAAGGAAAGGAGGCTCAAAGTCAACAGGCTCTATCCAAAGAGCAAGAAATTAAAAATATGCAGGTCTGTCAACTTCGAGAGAGAGAGAGACAAAGCAATTTAACTTCAAGTCGAATAAGACGGAAGACCTGGTATTTTTTCTATCTCTCTCTCTCTCGAGATTTGGTTTTACATATCAAATAAATGTCCCCTACTTTTTCAGGAACGCATACGTCGTGAACGCCAGGAAGAGCAGGAGGCCCGTGAACGTATACGTGCCCAAATAGCAGCTGATCGTGCAGAAATGACTCGTCATCTGATAATAAGTGCCGATACAAATAGTTTATCCACTGAAGGCGGTTCCACTGAAGCAGCAACCACCACGTCGGCGAGCTCAGTCGACGAGACACGTTTACAGATTCGTTTGCCCGGTGGTATACATCGCACAAAATCCTTTCCTGCTGACGAATTACTCTCGACGGTGAGAACTTTTGTACGTAAAGAATTGCTTGCGGGCAGCAATATACAAGATTTTACATTGGCCACAAGTTATCCACGTCGTGAGTTCCAAACCGAAGATGAGTCAAAGACACTAACTGAATTGAATTTAGTACCAAATGCTTTGGTTTTGGTCTTGACCAAGGAGCAAGTTAGTCGAGTTGTTCGCACTGGTGACTCCATCATGACAATGTTGGCCACCGTCTTCTGGGCCTTGCTTACACCGGCAGCCAAGGCTTTTGATTATATCAATAAAATGGGCATTCAGCGTTTGACCCAAAGATTGGCAAATATTGGTTGGCTTAGACCAATCCCACAGCAGCAGACAGCTGGTGATGATGTCGTTCTAGTCCCTGGGAATACTGCGTATGTAACATACGAATCTTAATATAAATCCAATAACTATATCTTGATTTTCATTTTCAAATTTTTAGATCCGCCCGTCGCAATATGGATATGTTTGTATTGCGGCCAGCGCAAAATCCTGGTAACCAACAGCCGCAGTCCTCATTATCATCATCATCGTCACCAACATCTGTTCCAACGGCTGATGCATTAACGCCTGATCAGAAGGAGAATGCTGCAACGCCACCCACTGGAAATACCACGAAACAATTACAGGCTGCAACATCCGAGGCAGCTTCAGTCTCGGCTGCTGCCCAACCTCAATCGCAATCGCATCAATTCCAACAGCGTCCTGGCGGCTATCAGCCACCGCGCTATGGCGATGCCAATATCAGACGCCTGCAGGACACTAAAAAAGATGACAAGGATAACAAGGCCACTTACAATGGCAATTCCACTCAACAGCAGTAAATACCAATAGGACGAAAAAACAAGAACCTCCATCCTTATTTTACTTAAAATGTTTAACGGACGGGCCTTCAGTTATTAACAACAAACCAGTAGAAAGAAGAAAAAAACACACACACATAACCGAAACACTATATGTATATCTATATATATATATTTATATGTATAGATTTTCTAAATACAATATTCCATCAAATAATATTCCAAAAATTGTATCTTTTATTTTTGTTTCTTTCACTTAATCTTCTTTTTCATTGTTCCTTTTGTTATTTTTTTTTTTAGTTGTCCTAGGGTCCCGAAATGTTTTCTATTTATCATTGATCTTGTTTTAGCTTAAGCATAGATATATGTATGTATAATCTTCTATCGGGATAGGTTTGGTAGATCATTTTTGGAATGGATCAAAAGAATGCATACATATTTATAATAAAGTTTTTTTTTTTTTTTTTGAAAATTGTTATAGTTTGTTACATCAGTTTTCAAAAATATATATATTTTATGTACACATTTTTGATCCTAGATTTTCATACTTTCTTCTAATTCCTTGTAAAATCTTTAAAACAAAATATTTCAGTGTAAACTGTGTTACTTTTTCAGGTCAAGGATTTGCTTGTCTGAGGATTATTAATATGAACTCGATGATTTTTACGAGTTTCGTATTCGATTCAAATCCATAACGGTTATTTTATCAACACTAAAGTTAGTCAACACTGCTTACTTATAAAAGAGCTTACGAAAACTAAACACGCACGAAAGATTTTATAGTTAAACAAAACAAAAAAATAAACAAGTACAAAGATTGAAATTTATGTGAATGTAAATACTGGTAAGATACATTAAACCAATCGCTTAATATACATATATAACAATATATAACATTTTTTCCTCAGTTCCGGAAAATGAAAAATGAAGAAGTTAAACATTTAAATATTAACATTCAAAACATTCAAGTCAGCTGTCGCAAGACTTTTTCTAGAACAACACAAAATTAAATTTACGGTTTGTCGTCCGCGTTCCCCGTTATACTTGGTTTTAACATAAACTTATTCTAATAAAATGAATTGGCATTCGGGCAACATAGCAGAAGCGGTGGCTAAATCCAAAGCCAAAGATGCCATATTTGTGGTTTACATAGAAGGTATAAGGTGTAATAAGCAAAAAAAAAAAAAAAACCAAAAAAAAAACACGTCATTCGTTCATTGCAAATAAAATTGATTTATCTACTTCCTCAATGCAGGTCGGAATGAGATGTCGAAAAAGTTGGAGAAATTTTTAGATGATGGACGCGTCCGAGCAAAATTAGAAACGTCGGATTTTGTGGCCATTAAAGTCAAAGCACATAGCTCGGCCTATGGGCAGTTTATATCGCTTTGTGAGTGGAATTAGAATCCTTATTTATATTCCCGTTTATCATTTGCCATCAGATTTTAAAGCTTTTAAAGGGGTTCGAAGCATAATTTGTTAATCCGTACTTTGTAAATTCCCTTGCAGATAAAGTTGTTCCCATTCCGTCGTTATTTTTTATTGGCAAAACGGGAACTCCTTTGAACATTGCCACTGGCATAACAACCAGTGTCGAGGAGCTGGTACACAAAATAGATACCGTCTTGGTATTGGCCGGAAAGCGGCAATTTCCAGTTGAAATTGCAGACCGTAAAATAGCTGGAGCAGATGATGATAAGAACACAAGTAAAGAGGAAGAAAAGGCAGCAACTTCGGCAACTTCAGGAACTGAATCCAATGTCAGAATGGTGGCAGATGCTCAGAAAGTTTTACAGCAGAAGCGACACGAGCGCTTGGCTCGAGAGCAAAAGAGTGAGAAGGAGAACGAATTGCGTCGTCGACGTGAAGGAAAGGAGGCTCAAAGTCAACAGGCTCTATCCAAAAAGCAAGAAATTAAAAATATGCAGGTCTGTCAACTTCGAGAGAGAGAGAGAACAAAGCAATTTAACTTCAAGTCGAATAAGACGGAAGACCTGGTATTTTTTTCTATCTCTCTCTCTCTCGAGATTTGGTTTTACATATCAAATAAATGTCCCCTACTTTTTCAGGAACGCATACGTCGTGAACGCCAGGAAGAGCAGGAGGCCCGTGAACGTATACGTGCCCAAATAGCAGCTGATCGTGCAGAAATGACTCGTCATCTGATAATAAGTGCCGATACAAATAGTTTATCCACTGAAGGCGGTTCCACTGAAGCAGCAACCACCACGTCGGCGAGCTCAGTCGACGAGACACGTTTACAGATTCGTTTGCCCGGTGGTATACATCGCACAAAATCCTTTCCTGCTGACGAATTACTCTCGACGGTGAGAACTTTTGTACGTAAAGAATTGCTTGCGGGCAGCAATATACAAGATTTTACATTGGCCACAAGTTATCCACGTCGTGAGTTCCAAACCGAAGATGAGTCAAAGACACTAACTGAATTGAATTTAGTACCAAATGCTTTGGTTTTGGTCTTGACCAAGGAGCAAGTTAGTCGAGTTGTTCGCACTGGTGACTCCATCATGACAATGTTGGCCACCGTCTTCTGGGCCTTGCTTACACCGGCAGCCAAGGCTTTTGATTATATCAATAAAATGGGCATTCAGCGTTTGACCCAAAGATTGGCAAATATTGGTTGGCTTAGACCAATCCCACAGCAGCAGACAGCTGGTGATGATGTCGTTCTAGTCCCTGGGAATACTGCGTATGTAACATACGAATCTTAATATAAATCCAATAACTATATCTTGATTTTCATTTTCAAATTTTTAGATCCGCCCGTCGCAATATGGATATGTTTGTATTGCGGCCAGCGCAAAATCCTGGTAACCAACAGCCGCAGTCCTCATTATCATCATCATCGTCACCAACATCTGTTCCAACGGCTGATGCATTAACGCCTGATCAGAAGGAGAATGCTGCAACGCCACCCACTGGAAATACCACGAAACAATTACAGGCTGCAACATCCGAGGCAGCTTCAGTCTCGGCTGCTGCCCAACCTCAATCGCAATCGCATCAATTCCAACAGCGTCCTGGCGGCTATCAGCCACCGCGCTATGGCGATGCCAATATCAGACGCCTGCAGGACACTAAAAAAGATGACAAGGATAACAAGGCCACTTACAATGGCAATTCCACTCAACAGCAGTAAATACCAATAGGACGAAAAAACAAGAACCTCCATCCTTATTTTACTTAAAATGTTTAACGGACGGGCCTTCAGTTATTAACAACAAACCAGTAGAAAGAAGAAAAAACACACACACATAACCGAAACACTATATGTATATCTATATATATATATTTATATGTATAGATTTTCTAAATACAATATTCCATCAAATAATATTCCAAAAATTGTATCTTTTATTTTTGTTTCTTTCACTTAATCTTCTTTTTCATTGTTCCTTTTGTTATTTTTTTTTTAGTTGTCCTAGGGTCCCGAAATGTTTTCTATTTATCATTGATCTTGTTTTAGCTTAAGCATAGATATATGTATGTATAATCTTCTATCGGGATAGGTTTGGTAGATCATTTTTGGAATGGATCAAAAGAATGCATACATATTTATAATAAAGTTTTTTTTTTTTTTTTTTGAAAATTGTTATAGTTTGTTACATCAGTTTTCAAAAATATATATATTTTATGTACACATTTTTGATCCTAGATTTTCATACTTTCTTCTAATTCCTTGTAAAATCTTTAAAACAAAATATTTCAGTGTAAACTGTGTTACTTTTTCAGGTCAAGGATTTGCTTGTCTGAGGATTATTAATATGAACTCGATGATTTTTACGAGTTTCGTATTCGATTCAAATCCATAACGGTTATTTTATCAACACTAAAGTTAGTCAACACTGCTTACTTATAAAAGAGCTTACGAAAACTAAACACGCACGAAAGATTTTATAGTTAAACAAAACAAAAAAATAAACAAGTACAAAGATTGAAATTTATGTGAATGTAAATACTGGTAAGATACATTAAACCAATCGCTTAATATACATATATAACAATATATAACATTTTTTCCTCAGTTCCGAAAATGAAAAATGAAGAAGTTAAACATTTAAATATTAACATTCAAAACATTCAAGTCAGCTGTCGCAAGACTTTTCTAGAACAACACAAAATTAAATTTACGGTTTGTCGTCCGCGTTCCCCGTTATACTTGGTTTTAACATAAACTTATTCTAATAAAATGAATTGGCATTCGGGCAACATAGCAGAAGCGGTGGCTAAATCCAAAGCCAAAGATGCCATATTTGTGGTTTACATAGAAGGTATAAGGTGTAATAAGCAAAAAAAAAAAAAAAAAAAAAAAACACGTCATTCGTTCATTGCAAATAAAATTGATTTATCTACTTCCTCAATGCAGGTCGGAATGAGATGTCGAAAAAGTTGGAGAAATTTTTAGATGATGGACGCGTCCGAGCAAAATTAGAAACGTCGGATTTTGTGGCCATTAAAGTCAAAGCACATAGCTCGGCCTATGGGCAGTTTATATCGCTTTGTGAGTGGAATTAGAATCCTTATTTATATTCCCGTTTATCATTTGCCATCAGATTTTAAAGCTTTTAAAGGGGTTCGAAGCATAATTTGTTAATCCGTACTTTGTAAATTCCCTTGCAGATAAAGTTGTTCCCATTCCGTCGTTATTTTTTATTGGCAAAACGGGAACTCCTTTGAACATTGCCACTGGCATAACAACCAGTGTCGAGGAGCTGGTACACAAAATAGATACCGTCTTGGTATTGGTTGAAAGCGGCAATTTCCAGTTGAAATTGCAGACCGTAAAATAGCTGGAGCAGATGATGATAAGAACACAAGTAAAGAGGAAGAAAAGGCAGCAACTTCGGCAACTTCAGGAACTGAATCCAATGTCAGAATGGTGGCAGATGCTCAGAAAGTTTTACAGCAGAAGCGACACGAGCGCTTGGCTCGAGAGCAAAAGAGTGAGAAGGAGAACGAATTGCGTCGTCGACGTGAAGGAAAGGAGGCTCAAAGTCAACAGGCTCTATCCAAAAGCAAGAAATTAAAAATATGCAGGTCTGTCAACTTCGAGAGAGAGAGAGACAAAGCAATTTAACTTCAAGTCGAATAAGACGGAAGACCTGGTATTTTTTCTATCTCTCTCTCTCTCTCGAGATTTGGTTTTACATATCAAATAAATGTCCCCTACTTTTCAGGAACGCATACGTCGTGAACGCCAGGAAGAGCAGGAGGCCCGTGAACGTATACGTGCCCAAATAGCAGCTGATCGTGCAGAAATGACTCGTCATCTGATAATAAGTGCCGATACAAATAGTTTATCCACTGAAGGCGGTTCCACTGAAGCAGCAACCACCACGTCGGCGAGCTCAGTCGACGAGACACGTTTACAGATTCGTTTGCCCGGTGGTATACATCGCACAAAATCCTTTCCTGCTGACGAATTACTCTCGACGGTGAGAACTTTTGTACGTAAAGAATTGCTTGCGGGCAGCAATATACAAGATTTTACATTGGCCACAAGTTATCCACGTCGTGAGTTCCAAACCGAAGATGAGTCAAAGACACTAACTGAATTGAATTTAGTACCAAATGCTTTGGTTTTGGTCTTGACCAAGGAGCAAGTTAGTCGAGTTGTTCGCACTGGTGACTCCATCATGACAATGTTGGCCACCGTCTTCTGGGCCTTGCTTACACCGGCAGCCAAGGCTTTTGATTATATCAATAAAATGGGCATTCAGCGTTTGACCCAAAGATTGGCAAATATTGGTTGGCTTAGACCAATCCCACAGCAGCAGACAGCTGGTGATGATGTCGTTCTAGTCCCTGGGAATACTGCGTATGTAACATACGAATCTTAATATAAATCCAATAACTATATCTTGATTTTCATTTTCAAATTTTTAGATCCGCCCGTCGCAATATGGATATGTTTGTATTGCGGCCAGCGCAAAATCCTGGTAACCAACAGCCGCAGTCCTCATTATCATCATCATCGTCACCAACATCTGTTCCAACGGCTGATGCATTAACGCCTGATCAGAAGGAGAATGCTGCAACGCCACCCACTGGAAATACCACGAAACAATTACAGGCTGCAACATCCGAGGCAGCTTCAGTCTCGGCTGCTGCCCAACCTCAATCGCAATCGCATCAATTCCAACAGCGTCCTGGCGGCTATCAGCCACCGCGCTATGGCGATGCCAATATCAGACGCCTGCAGGACACTAAAAAGATGACAAGGATAACAAGGCCACTTACAATGGCAATTCCACTCAACAGCAGTAAATACCAATAGGACGAAAAAACAAGAACCTCCATCCTTATTTTACTTAAAATGTTTAACGGACGGGCCTTCAGTTATTAACAACAAACCAGTAGAAAGAAGAAAAAAACACACACACATAACCGAAACACTATATGTATATCTATATATATATATTTATATGTATAGATTTTCTAAATACAATATTCCATCAAATAATATTCCAAAAAATTGTATCTTTTATTTTTTGTTTCTTTCACTTAATCTTCTTTTTCATTGTTCCTTTTGTTATTTTTTTTTTAGTTGTCCTAGGGTCCCGAAATGTTTTCTATTTATCATTGATCTTGTTTTAGCTTAAGCATAGATATATGTATGTATAATCTTCTATCGGGATAGGTTTGGTAGATCATTTTTGGAATGGATCAAAAGAATGCATACATATTTATAATAAAGTTTTTTTTTTTTTTTTTTTGAAAATTGTTATAGTTTGTTACATCAGTTTTCAAAAATATATATATTTTATGTACACATTTTTGATCCTAGATTTTCATACTTTCTTCTAATTCCTTGTAAAATCTTTAAAACAAAATATTTCAGTGTAAACTGTGTTACTTTTTCAGGTCAAGGATTTGCTTGTCTGAGGATTATTAATATGAACTCGATGATTTTTACGAGTTTCGTATTCGATTCAAATCCATAACGGTTATTTTATCAACACTAAAGTTAGTCAACACTGCTTACTTATAAAAGAGCTTACGAAAACTAAACACGCACGAAAGATTTTATAGTTAAACAAAACAAAAAAATAAACAAGTACAAAGATTGAAATTTATGTGAATGTAAATACTGGTAAGATACATTAAACCAATCGCTTAATATACATATATAACAATATATAACATTTTTTCCTCAGTTCCGGAAAATGAAAAATGAAGAAGTTAAACATTTAAATATTAACATTCAAAACATTCAAGTCAGCTGTCGCAAGACTTTTTCTAGAACAACACAAAATTAAATTTACGGTTTGTCGTCCGCGTTCCCCGTTATACTTGGTTTTAACATAAACTTATTCTAATAAAATGAATTGGCATTCGGGCAACATAGCAGAAGCGGTGGCTAAATCCAAAGCCAAAGATGCCATATTTGTGGTTTACATAGAAGGTATAAGGTGTAATAAGCAAAAAAAAAAAAAAAACCAAAAAAAAAAACACGTCATTCGTTCATTGCAAATAAAATTGATTTATCTACTTCCTCAATGCAGGTCGGAATGAGATGTCGAAAAAGTTGGAGAAATTTTTAGATGATGGACGCGTCCGAGCAAAATTAGAAACGTCGGATTTTGTGGCCATTAAAGTCAAAGCACATAGCTCGGCCTATGGGCAGTTTATATCGCTTTGTGAGTGGAATTAGAATCCTTATTTATATTCCCGTTTATCATTTGCCATCAGATTTTAAAGCTTTTAAAGGGGTTCGAAGCATAATTTGTTAATCCGTACTTTGTAAATTCCCTTGCAGATAAAGTTGTTCCCATTCCGTCGTTATTTTTTATTGGCAAAACGGGAACTCCTTTGAACATTGCCACTGGCATAACAACCAGTGTCGAGGAGCTGGTACACAAAATAGATACCGTCTTGGTATTGGCCGGAAAGCGGCAATTTCCAGTTGAAATTGCAGACCGTAAAATAGCTGGAGCAGATGATGATAAGAACACAAGTAAAGAGGAAGAAAAGGCAGCAACTTCGGCAACTTCAGGAACTGAATCCAATGTCAGAATGGTGGCAGATGCTCAGAAAGTTTTACAGCAGAAGCGACACGAGCGCTTGGCTCGAGAGCAAAAGAGTGAGAAGGAGAACGAATTGCGTCGTCGACGTGAAGGAAAGGAGGCTCAAAGTCAACAGGCTCTATCCAAAAAGCAAGAAATTAAAAATATGCAGGTCTGTCAACTTCGAGAGAGAGAGAGACAAAGCAATTTAACTTCAAGTCGAATAAGACGGAAGACCTGGTATTTTTTTCTATCTCTCTCTCTCTCTCGAGATTTGGTTTTACATATCAAATAAATGTCCCCTACTTTTTCAGGAACGCATACGTCGTGAACGCCAGGAAGAGCAGGAGGCCCGTGAACGTATACGTGCCCAAATAGCAGCTGATCGTGCAGAAATGACTCGTCATCTGATAATAAGTGCCGATACAAATAGTTTATCCACTGAAGGCGGTTCCACTGAAGCAGCAACCACCACGTCGGCGAGCTCAGTCGACGAGACACGTTTACAGATTCGTTTGCCCGGTGGTATACATCGCACAAAATCCTTTCCTGCTGACGAATTACTCTCGACGGTGAGAACTTTTGTACGTAAAGAATTGCTTGCGGGCAGCAATATACAAGATTTTACATTGGCCACAAGTTATCCACGTCGTGAGTTCCAAACCGAAGATGAGTCAAAGACACTAACTGAATTGAATTTAGTACCAAATGCTTTGGTTTTGGTCTTGACCAAGGAGCAAGTTAGTCGAGTTGTTCGCACTGGTGACTCCATCATGACAATGTTGGCCACCGTCTTCTGGGCCTTGCTTACACCGGCAGCCAAGGCTTTTGATTATATCAATAAAATGGGCATTCAGCGTTTGACCCAAAGATTGGCAAATATTGGTTGGCTTAGACCAATCCCACAGCAGCAGACAGCTGGTGATGATGTCGTTCTAGTCCCTGGGAATACTGCGTATGTAACATACGAATCTTAATATAAATCCAATAACTATATCTTGATTTTCATTTTCAAATTTTTAGATCCGCCCGTCGCAATATGGATATGTTTGTATTGCGGCCAGCGCAAAATCCTGGTAACCAACAGCCGCAGTCCTCATTATCATCATCATCGTCACCAACATCTGTTCCAACGGCTGATGCATTAACGCCTGATCAGAAGGAGAATGCTGCAACGCCACCCACTGGAAATACCACGAAACAATTACAGGCTGCAACATCCGAGGCAGCTTCAGTCTCGGCTGCTGCCCAACCTCAATCGCAATCGCATCAATTCCAACAGCGTCCTGGCGGCTATCAGCCACCGCGCTATGGCGATGCCAATATCAGACGCCTGCAGGACACTAAAAAAGATGACAAGGATAACAAGGCCACTTACAATGGCAATTCCACTCAACAGCAGTAAATACCAATAGAACGAAAAAACAAGAACCTCCATCCTTATTTTACTTAAAATGTTTAACGGACGGGCCTTCAGTTATTAACAACAAACCAGTAGAAAGAAGAAAAAAACACACACACATAACCGAAACACTATATGTATATCTATATATATATATTTATATGTATAGATTTTCTAAATACAATATTCCATCAAATAATATTCCAAAAATTGTATCTTTTATTTTTGTTTCTTTCACTTAATCTTCTTTTTCATTGTTCCTTTTGTTATTTTTTTTTAGTTGTCCTAGGGTCCCGAAATGTTTTCTATTTATCATTGATCTTGTTTTAGCTTAAGCATAGATATATGTATGTATAATCTTCTATCGGGATAGGTTTGGTAGATCATTTTTGGAATGGATCAAAAGAATGCATACATATTTATAATAAAGTTTTTTTTTTTTTTTTTTTTTGAAAATTGTTATAGTTTGTTACATCAGTTTTCAAAAATATATATATTTTATGTACACATTTTTGATCCTAGATTTTCATACTTTCTTCTAATTCCTTGTAAAATCTTTAAAACAAAATATTTCAGTGTAAACTGTGTTACTTTTTCAGGTCAAGGATTTGCTTGTCTGAGGATTATTAATATGAACTCGATGATTTTTACGAGTTTCGTATTCGATTCAAATCCATAACGGTTATTTTATCAACACTAAAGTTAGTCAACACTGCTTACTTATAAAAGAGCTTACGAAAACTAAACACGCACGAAAGATTTTATAGTTAAACAAAACAAAAAAAATAAACAAGTACAAAGATTGAAATTTATGTGAATGTAAATACTGGTAAGATACATTAAACCAATCGCTTAATATACATATATAACAATATATAACATTTTTTCCTCAGTTCCGGAAAATGAAAAATGAAGAAGTTAAACATTTAAATATTAACATTCAAAACATTCAAGTCAGCTGTCGCAAGACTTTTTCTAGAACAACACAAAATTAAATTTACGGTTTGTCGTCCGCGTTCCCCGTTATACTTGGTTTTAACATAAACTTATTCTAATAAAATGAATTGGCATTCGGGCAACATAGCAGAAGCGGTGGCTAAATCCAAAGCCAAAGATGCCATATTTGTGGTTTACATAGAAGGTATAAGGTGTAATAAGCAAAAAAAAAAAACAAAAAAAAAAAAACACGTCATTCGTTCATTGCAAATAAAATTGATTTATCTACTTCCTCAATGCAGGTCGGAATGAGATGTCGAAAAAGTTGGAGAAATTTTTAGATGATGGACGCGTCCGAGCAAAATTAGAAACGTCGGATTTTGTGGCCATTAAAGTCAAAGCACATAGCTCGGCCTATGGGCAGTTTATATCGCTTTGTGAGTGGAATTAGAATCCTTATTTATATTCCCGTTTATCATTTGCCATCAGATTTTAAAGCTTTTAAAGGGGTTCGAAGCATAATTTGTTAATCCGTACTTTGTAAATTCCCTTGCAGATAAAGTTGTTCCCATTCCGTCGTTATTTTTTATTGGCAAAACGGGAACTCCTTTGAACATTGCCACTGGCATAACAACCAGTGTCGAGGAGCTGGTACACAAAATAGATACCGTCTTGGTATTGGCCGGAAAGCGGCAATTTCCAGTTGAAATTGCAGACCGTAAAATAGCTGGAGCAGATGATGATAAGAACACAAGTAAAGAGGAAGAAAAGGCAGCAACTTCGGCAACTTCAGGAACTGAATCCAATGTCAGAATGGTGGCAGATGCTCAGAAAGTTTTACAGCAGAAGCGACACGAGCGCTTGGCTCGAGAGCAAAAGAGTGAGAAGGAGAACGAATTGCGTCGTCGACGTGAAGGAAAGGAGGCTCAAAGTCAACAGGCTCTATCCAAAGAGCAAGAAATTAAAAATATGCAGGTCTGTCAACTTCGAGAGAGAGAGAGACAAAGCAATTTAACTTCAAGTCGAATAAGACGGAAGACCTGGTATTTTTCTATCTCTCTCTCTCTCTCGAGATTTGGTTTTACATATCAAATAAATGTCCCCTACTTTTTCAGGAACGCATACGTCGTGAACGCCAGGAAGAGCAGGAGGCCCGTGAACGTATACGTGCCCAAATAGCAGCTGATCGTGCAGAAATGACTCGTCATCTGATAATAAGTGCCGATACAAATAGTTTATCCACTGAAGGCGGTTCCACTGAAGCAGCAACCACCACGTCGGCGAGCTCAGTCGACGAGACACGTTTACAGATTCGTTTGCCCGGTGGTATACATCGCACAAAATCCTTTCCTGCTGACGAATTACTCTCGACGGTGAGAACTTTTGTACGTAAAGAATTGCTTGCGGGCAGCAATATACAAGATTTTACATTGGCCACAAGTTATCCACGTCGTGAGTTCCAAACCGAAGATGAGTCAAAGACACTAACTGAATTGAATTTAGTACCAAATGCTTTGGTTTTGGTCTTGACCAAGGAGCAAGTTAGTCGAGTTGTTCGCACTGGTGACTCCATCATGACAATGTTGGCCACCGTCTTCTGGGCCTTGCTTACACCGGCAGCCAAGGCTTTTGATTATATCAATAAAATGGGCATTCAGCGTTTGACCCAAAGATTGGCAAATATTGGTTGGCTTAGACCAATCCCACAGCAGCAGACAGCTGGTGATGATGTCGTTCTAGTCCCTGGGAATACTGCGTATGTAACATACGAATCTTAATATAAATCCAATAACTATATCTTGATTTTCATTTTCAAATTTTTAGATCCGCCCGTCGCAATATGGATATGTTTGTATTGCGGCCAGCGCAAAATCCTGGTAACCAACAGCCGCAGTCCTCATTATCATCATCATCGTCACCAACATCTGTTCCAACGGCTGATGCATTAACGCCTGATCAGAAGGAGAATGCTGCAACGCCACCCACTGGAAATACCACGAAACAATTACAGGCTGCAACATCCGAGGCAGCTTCAGTCTCGGCTGCTGCCCAACCTCAATCGCAATCGCATCAATTCCAACAGCGTCCTGGCGGCTATCAGCCACCGCGCTATGGCGATGCCAATATCAGACGCCTGCAGGACACTAAAAAAGATGACAAGGATAACAAGGCCACTTACAATGGCAATTCCACTCAACAGCAGTAAATACCAATAGGACGAAAAAACAAGAACCTCCATCCTTATTTTACTTAAAATGTTTAACGGACGGGCCTTCAGTTATTAACAACAAACCAGTAGAAAGAAGAAAAAAACACACACACATAACCGAAACACTATATGTATATCTATATATATATATTTATATGTATAGATTTTCTAAATACAATATTCCATCAAATAATATTCCAAAAATTGTATCTTTTATTTTTGTTTCTTTCACTTAATCTTCTTTTTCATTGTTCCTTTTGTTATTTTTTTTTTTAGTTGTCCTAGGGTCCCGAAATGTTTTCTATTTATCATTGATCTTGTTTTAGCTTAAGCATAGATATATGTATGTATAATCTTCTATCGGGATAGGTTTGGTAGATCATTTTTGGAATGGATCAAAAGAATGCATACATATTTATAATAAAGTTTTTTTTTTTTTTTTTTTTGAAAATTGTTATAGTTTGTTACATCAGTTTTCAAAAATATATATATTTTATGTACACATTTTTGATCCTAGATTTTCATACTTTCTTCTAATTCCTTGTAAAATCTTTAAAACAAAATATTTCAGTGTAAACTGTGTTACTTTTTCAGGTCAAGGATTTGCTTGTCTGAGGATTATTAATATGAACTCGATGATTTTTACGAGTTTCGTATTCGATTCAAATCCATAACGGTTATTTTATCAACACTAAAGTTAGTCAACACTGCTTACTTATAAAAGAGCTTACGAAAACTAAACACGCACGAAAGATTTTATAGTTAAACAAAACAAAAAAATAAACAAGTACAAAGATTGAAATTTATGTGAATGTAAATACTGGTAAGATACATTAAACCAATCGCTTAATATACATATATAACAATATATAACATTTTTTCCTCAGTTCCGGAAAATGAAAAATGAAGAAGTTAAACATTTAAATATTAACCAAACGCAACTTTTTTTTTCAAAGAAAGTATGTTTATTTGAGTTACTCAAAAAATTTTGTAACAAATTTATTCTGGATAACTTTTTTTAGGCCGAAAAGCGGCCCAGTTGTGACGCACCTCAAGAAATTCACTGAAAATGAGAATATATGAAAGGAGTGTCACACCAATTGTTGTGATTTAATGATTTATTTAATATGAAGGCCTTCAATTATGAAAAATACAAGCAAATTTTTTATAGACACAACATAATCACATATCTCCATATTTCTATACGGCAAATACAATATTTTGATGCATTACACTCACCTTTTCACTGTTAATTTCACAAAATTTTGGTACTTTGAAAAATCAAAAAAGGTTTTTTGCACGATTTTCAACACGATGTATGGTGGTCACAAAATCGCTGTGAATTTTACAATAAAATATTCTGTTTTCAAGGATATATTGTAGGTTTGTTAGTTAAATATTTCAATTTACAATTAGTTTTGTGGAACTAGTTCTTTAATTAAACAATCAAGTTGGGCGCAGTTAAATAATTTTTTAAATACGCGGTTAAATTGATCACTCTGAGTTTGAAGTGATTCATACGAAAAATACCAGAAAGACTAAAATACCAGAAAGACAGAGAAATACCAAAAAAAGGAAGACTACTTAAATTTCTTGAATTAAATCACAAATTAATAATTAATAAGATTGATTAAAGTTAATATTTAAATACTGCGGTCATGGCCGAACTGAAGGCACCCTCACTGCAATCGCTGCTGGACTCAGATCGCGGGTCCACTGACAGTTTGCTGGCAGAATCCCTGCAACTGGATTTCGACGATGTGGGTGGAGCGAGAGAGAAGTTCTAGATTAAACCGATTAATATTGATTCCAATTGCAGCTAGATGATAAGGAATATGCCATACCGCCCACAGATGTTTTACCATCATTGGAGGCTGTAATGAGTGAATTTGATACCGAATTGGATTCCGATGTAGCCTCCGAACTGGGCATGCCAATGCCGACACCGTCCCCATCATTGGTTGGTGATGGTGATAGCATGCGAGCCGGTGGCTCGGGCGGTGGTGGATCCATAATGCGTTACACACTCCTTCATGGCATCTCGTCGCAATTATCATCGGCTGCCGAGCGTGTAAATGCTGGAGCAGCAAGCTGTTGCGCCGTTGCTGCCTATATAGCAGTGGGTACTTCTCATGGCCATATACTCAATTTTGATGTGACACAAACATTGAGGTGGGCCCATCAGGATAAGCATAGTCAGGGATCTGTCTCCAGTTTGGCTTTCAATGGCGACTCGTCGCGTTTAATGGCCGGTTATGCCCGTGGATTGGTCATTGTAATGGACACACAGACGGGAGATGCTCTCCGAGAGCTATTTGAAGTGATAACACCCAATACAGGAGTGCTGCATGTGAAATGGACATCAAGATCCTCCCTGGCACTGTGCGCCGATGCCGGTGGTTCGGTGTGGTCCTTGAATTTTACCCGCAAACTGGGCATACGAGGTTGCCAATCGCGTTGCCTTTTCTCAGGAGCACGCGGCGAGGTCTGTGCCATAGAACCACTGCTAATGGAGGGGTTTGGCAGTCGACGTCATGAGTTGGATCAATATTGCATTGTGGCATTGGCCACTCTATCGAAATATTTTATTGTCACCGTTCGACCAAGATTGAGGGTCATCAAATATCATAGTCTACAGGGTCCAGCGGATTGTCTACCCCTCTTGGCCTGGCATTTGGTATTAATACAAGCCGCCGATGCAACACGCTCGGTAGATCCCGTCTTGGTGGTGGGAAGAGGCAATCAATTATTTTTCCATCAATTATTCGTTGCCAATGGACGTATTACGTTGCTCTATTTGCGTCATGTGCAATTGCATTCAAATCTTCTCTCTGCCCACTGGCTAGGACCCAAATGTGTGGCTTCTCTGGATACCTCGGAGGTGGGTCATTTGATAGATGTACGTTCGAGCAAGGAAATGGAGTGCATGGATATGGCCAATGCCGGTTTAGTATACAATTCGGCCCAATTTAAGGGCCTAGCCACTGGCGGCAATGTTTCGCCGGCCTTTGCTTTGGCTGGAACAAATGCCTGCTACAATTCCATAGTCTCACGGGGCACACAATTGTATATCCTGGGCAATCATTCCCTGCATATAATTGGTGTCCGTTCATGGTCGGAGAGAATTAGTTTTCTAGTGAAGAACCATCGATGGCAAGAGGCCTGCCAATTGGCATTGGAAGGTTATCTAAACTCGACAGAGCGTCCACGCAAACGTTTACAGGCCAAAGAGAGGATTATTCAACTGTTTAAGGAATACATAAGTAATGCATCCCGACCTCCACCAGATTATTGTCTCGGTTCCATAATCAATTGCATGATTGTTGTTGGCGAATTGGATTTACTGTGGTCTCAGCTCTGGGAGCGTCTACAAAATACCTCGAAAACCTCAAGCGAATTATTTTTACAACACATTTCCGAACACATTGAACAGGAATCGATACATAGTCTTAACCCAATTATATCACAGGCTTTGGTTGAGTTTTGGTTAAATCGTTATCCTAAAAAATTGGAGCAATTAATTTTGAAATTAGATTGGCTCTCATTGGATTTAAATCAAGTTTTAAATGCTGTCAAGCGGCATAATTTGTATAAGGCGCAGATATATTTAAATACTCAGGCACTCAACGATTATACGTCGCCATTAACCGAACTTTTGCCCCTAGTGCCGACAACTGGACAGGACGATAGGTATTTGGGTAACTGCCTCTTGGTCTATATATCCAGTTGTTTGGCTGGTCGTGGTTTTCCCAGTGGTGACATACCACTTGAGCATAGGCATCAGGTCAAACATGATGTTCTACGCTGTTTAACGTCACAACATTCCAGGGATAAGGAGATTGCCGATGTCGAGGAAGAATTGCCCTATCCATATTTACGAACTTTACTAAAATTCGATACACGTGAAACATTAAATGTCATTAATTTGGCCTTCCAGGAGCGAGAGTTTAGCAATGATTTGGGCTATTCATATAGGAAAAGGATTATCAATTTGCTATTGGAGATTATGACACCGGAAAATGCCACAGTGAGTAACAGAATGGAATTATTTACTTAATATGTTGTTTATTAATTTGATGCTTTTTTTTTCTTGCTTTTTAGTGGGCGGAAATCGGTTGTTTATTGAACTTTATTGCCCAACAAATATCGCAACAATGTTTGCCATGTGATAAACATTTACTCGAACGAGTCCTCAGCTATTTGGCCCAGGAGCATATAGCAAATGAATCGAGTCGTCAGCATTCGGAACGTGAATCGGCTTGGCATGAATTGTTATCGCAGAATTGCCTAAATCAAATAAGCAGCGATGAGGAGCAATTACAACTGGCAAAGAAGGCCAAATGCTATTATGTTGAGGAATATTTATTAGAGAAAATGAAATCATATGATCATATATTGGATTGTTATATCAAGAATCCCTCACGACATGACATGATGTTTGCCTATATGGAACGGCATGTCCAGGAGCCAGAGCGAAGAATATATGATCAGCTTAAGGATAATCTAAGGCAAATGCTTGACATAAATTCACAACAAACGACACGTCTAATAGCTCTACACTATCCCGAGAGAATAAGCGAATTAATTGATCTATTGTCAAGTCAAAACGACGATGCAAAATATCTTTTTGTATTATTGCAAAATTTAATTGAGAGACAAACTCAAATGGATGCCATGCAAATAGAATTATTATTGCGTTTATATTGCCAATTGAAGACGCCCGAACAGGTTGAAGAATTCCTAAGATCTAATGAGGGCTATCGTTTGGACAAAGCCATTGAAATAGTAGAAAATTGTGCGCAATTGAATCGATCTGTGATTTATCTATATGAGAAACAAGAGTCATATGCAAAGGCTTTTGATCTATCTATGGACATGCTACGCGAAGCTGATTCAACAACTCAAGCCTCAAAGGAGGCCCAGGAAATATCGGCTCTATTGGGGCGATCAGTGAAAACATTGCCAACTGCTCAGCTAGAGCGTTGTTGGTTTAGTCTATTGCAATACATTCTACCTCTACAAGAGCTACAATCCCTGACCAAGTCTCTCCTGCATGAGGCATCCCAGCATATCGATTTGCATAATTTAGTCCAGCTAATCATGCAAACGCATAATGTTTCGAGCAGTTTTGGTGACATTAAAGATCTGTTAATGGGAATGCTGGTCAGTTCGCGTCAACAGACCGAGGCTTTACGCACGGCCAGTGAGATATTATGCCAAGATTTGCATAAAGACTTCGTTGAGCAGCAAAAGTTATCACGTCGTGGTTTATGGATAACCAGTTTAAGATGTTCCATATGCCGGCAAAGACTTGGTGGTGGTGCCGCCGATTCGACAGTATTGATAATGGGTAAATGTGGACATTCCGTCCATGAGAAATGCCTCATCGAAAGGCAAGAGGAACTCAAAGAAGATGATGAACCGTGTCCACGTTGTGCTGCAATGCCAGCGCAGCTGCCATCGTCTTCTTTGACTGGCTCTCATCTAAGGTTAAATGATCATCACGTCGAAAGCCGTATGAGTCCTCTGCGTCTGCCCTGCCCCAGTCAGCATTTATTGAGTCAATCTTCTGCCCTCGAATTAGGCGCATTACAGCTAAAGGCTCCACCCAGACGCTTCTATTAAATCCAATTGTACTTGTATTATATATATAGATATATATATATTCCATATTGCCCAAAATGTATTTATTGTAAACCCCAAGATAAAATTATATGTATAATATATATATATATTGTTTATAGTAAAAAGAAATTGACAAATTTTGCATGAATTTTGTTTACCAAATGTGGTACGAAATATTTAATTAATCTATTTATGATTATCGAATGATATATTATGATAAATTTCCTATGATGAGTTGAGATCATTTGTCAGAGTCCATTTTTAGTTTTTTGAAATCCTTTCTGTATAGGAACAACAATTTTACTTTTGACAAAGTTCGACTCTATCATTAATCTACAAAAATTCGTAAATTTTTACAGATTATTTAGATATTATTATAGGGAAGAGAATAAAAAATCGAAACAGGAAAATATGTGAACTATGTTAGTATCTCTAAAGATATATGGATATGAAGGAATTTGTTCTGTCTTTTTTTCTTCATTGGTTCGTTGTCTGTATCGGTTTATACAAAGGCCACTTTATTTATATCATATGTATAAGATAAATTTATTGATTAAACAATTGTCCGATTATTATTATTGTTATTGATAAATTCATTTACAAAGTTAGTTTGTCCTTTTTTTTTATTTTAATTTAATTGATGAGTTTGTCTTTCTTGTTGTCTTTTTTTATGTCGTTTTACTCTTCAGAGAGTCTTGTGTAACAATACTGTGTGAAATATTTCAATGAATAGTTGGACAATATATGATGATGGCTTTTGTTTTAATAATCATAGCGATAGAGTTTTAAAGATAGAAGATTATTAAAGATTAGAGTTAAAGTCTCCTAAGGCGTATTGCAAACAGAAACAAAAAAATATAAAATACTTCCGATTTGATATATATATTATCGCCCACCCATCTAATCCCTAAAGTGTAAAAGATCAAGTTTGTTTTTGTTATATACTCTAAGGATTAGCATTGATCTATAATATGTGGGGGCTGCTTCTAACCCATTTAAACTAGCTCAATTTTCTGATATTAATTTGAGAAAGTTACAGGGTAAACCACATAAGAAATTGCAACAACTTGTACACATTGACCAAGGGGAATTTCCATGCCTTGCTATTGTTCTCCTTGCGCAGCAATGGCGGCAACAGGCTGGGATAATGGACGGGACTGCCTATATGGCAATTGGTTATAACCGATCCACTTGGATAATGTATGGGTCGAGCATCGCCCATTTTGATGCCGTCACAATCAATCAGTTCCAATGATTTATTGAAACAAAGTCGTATTTCGGATAGGTAGCTTATCTCGTGTTTCCCATCAAAGAGACAATGAATCGACGGCTGTTTATGCAACACCTTGACAATGGCATTGTTTATAGCCACAACTGTATTATTTGAATCGGGATGTATATCGGATAGATCCAATATGCGTGACATAACATATTTCTCACGCCATGTCAGGCCCTGATCGAAATATTTTAATTCATTGTCCAATTCGGTCAAAGCCATGGCACAAGTGCCATGTTTAAGCCATTCATGTTCCCACAGCCACTCTTGAGAGCTGGGACCCTTTAGATCAGGCCAATATGTTTCCAATTGCTGTTCGATGCCATCCAATTGGGTGATATTGAAATTGATTGTACGATTACAGAAATCGGGACCCAATTGTCCCAATTTGGTTGGCCATATACCATGAATAGTCCAGAATTCTTTTTTCTGTGGCAATTCGCATTCCTGATTGGGATTCTGTTCACGCCAATGATAACATGTTGTTACTGGCCATTGTTGGGTAAAGATCAGGACATCCCAATTGTGATCCTGTAGACGTAGATGGTCTTCATCATCCAAATCACTGTCTATGTCCCTGTCGTTACTATTGTCGGCATCATCGTCGTCGTCATCATCATCGTGAGGAAAGTCCTCGAACGATTGTGCCGCCTTCTCCCCATTATTGGATTCATCCGAATTGGCTAGGTCATCTTGGCTGCAAATAGAAAGCAATTTCGATTCGGTGTCTGCGGTTAATTTTTAATTTTCTATGTATATCTATTGATTTTTATGCTGACTCCTAGAAACGTTAAAGACACCTTAGAAGTAGGGGTGGGTGGGTGATATTAATTGTGGGGTGAGAAAGCGTGTCACTGGGTCAACCTTGAACTTGAGTGCTTTGTCTACCTCTCTCTGTTCCGACTAGTTCTATAAATATATTGACACTGGTCTATTTTTTTGCCAAAGGATTGATTTGTTTCTATTTACTTTCACTCATCTCTGCGGCTTTGGGTACTTACCTCAAAGGCGTGGACTTCGCCCAGACTATGAAATACAATACAATGATTAGCAAAGTTAGAAATCTCTTTCTTTGCATATTTTCCGAATGCAACAAAAACAAAACAGCGCAATTTTCAGCACTTTCAGTTTAATTAGAGATGGCACCACGAATTAGAGATGGGCAACCATCGGGGCAATTTATCCGACTCCCACTATATTTATCCGGCTCCTTATCCGACTCCCACTGTTTAATCCGGCTCCGATAAACATTAAATGTTATCGATTGTTCAAGTAGCGCCCAAATTCAAAAATCCTCTGAAGTTAATCACGGTCAATTTATTGATTTGCGGCGTGAACATACTAAATCAATTAGCGTGTTAATTAGGCAACAAACCACTTATACGCTAATGAATAACCATAAAAATACACACTCAGACACACGTAGGAGAAACACTCATTGAGTTGATAATTTCATTAGGTTGAAATTATTTTGTTACCAATTGTGTGTGTGTGTGTGAAGGAATGGGATTGGTAATTCTATTTAAACGCCAATTCGTCTAAGTGGGAAGCAAAAAAAAAAAAATAAAAATAAAAAAACCAAAAAAAAAAAATGTGGCTAGCACTTTTAATTAGTGACAACAATAATTACACACATGACTTGGCTTCTGTTTCTGTGAGGTTTTTGGTACTTTTGCTTTTTCTCCCGCCTGGTTTCATCTTATCTAAAAACACGACATGACTTAACAATTGAATTATATTGCTTAACTGTACTTTGTACTTGTCAATGATGATCCACTTCACTATTCTATACCAAAGAGCAGCTGTCATCATTTTTAGTCACTTAATGGAAACTTTCACACATAATTTGAGATACGTACCTCTTTATCAAATTCAATTAGAGATAAAATATGAATCGATTTACATGTTTCTAATCTTTTACCCTTGTTTAGGGTATTTACGGAGTTATCATAACAAACAACTCTCTCTGTGTGTGCGTGGGAGCTTGTGTTTGTGTGTATATGTATGTGCGTGTGTGTCTGATTACTTGATGTCATGTTAAGTTTTCCCCCCATCGGGGACTAATTCAAATTGACTTTTATGCAGATTTTTGCTCTGTTTTCGCTTCTCTTTCCATTCTCATGTTTTTTGTTTGATGACAAATTAATTTTTGATAATAACAGCTGCAAACATTTTGTAATCAATTTTTGCTTCACTTCATAATTATCCCCAACGACCACCACCCTCCCCTCGACGTACCCCATCAATCGGCTATAGGTAAGTACTACCAACTGTGTACAATCAATTAATGTTTGTTTTCTTCTTGTTGTTTGGATAGATAATGCATTGAAATATGTTATAAATGGAAATATAGATAAAAATATGTTAAATTTAATGACTAAAGTGGATAAAATAATATAATAATTATCTAAAGAATCTATGCAAAATAATTCAAAGTTTATTTTAGCACCTTTGAAATAAATTTGTAAGTAATAGAAAAGAAAACTATACATGTATGTTTTTTTTTTTGGGAGTAAGCTAAGTATAGTATACATACATATACTATTACCAACACATTCCAGATCATAATACTCTTGGACCTATACCCTATAAAAAAATAACAGTCAATTTATCAAGAAAAAGTTATCCTTCACATCCCCTTAATAGTAGAATGAGAAAAACAAAAAAAAAATGCTGAAGCAAATCATCATAATTTAGCTTAAATAGACGAAAAATTGTAACAAAAAGCAAACTTTAGCCATTAATTTTAAAAATGTATAAAAAACGTTATAAGTGGCTGCAGCATATCATCATCATCATTTACATCGTTTTCAGTTATAGCAGAGATGCTGCCGCCATGATGCGACACTCTCATTTTGGATCTCTCTCGCCGTTTTTTTTGCCTTTGACGCCTGCGTCAATTGAAAAGCTAAGCCAAGCCTCAAAGAGAGAGCAAGTGTGTGTGGGAGAAAAAGAGAGCGAGAGCGAACGAGAGGGGAGAGTGAGAGCAACGAGTGAGAGAGAAGCAGCATACATATATATCTATCGTGGGCGGAGTCAAAATATTGACTACACATACATCTAAAACGCAAGAGCGAGTCAGAAAGCCAGAGTACCAGAAAGAGAGAGAGATGAAGAAAGTAAAGTGAGTGGCAAAGAAACAATTGAGGGTTGGGGGCAAGGCTGGTGTGACTATTGTAGGTTTTGCCAACGGTAATTGCCTCAATTTAGCGTACATATTCCAGCCAGTCAAACGACGCTAACGTGAAGCTTTTGTCTGCTGCCGCTGCTGCAGCTCCTGCTGCTTGTTGTTGTTTTTTTTTCATCTTTTATTCGTTTTTTCTTTTTGGCGTTGTTTCTTTTTGTCGTTTCTCTTTTCTCTGTGCAATTGCTGTGTAAATGGCATGAGAATGATAATTGTAGCAATTATAATATTAAATTGGGAGATCATGGCTCACGGGGCTTCACTTGTCCATCCTTCCCCATCTCCTACTTTATCTTCAGCTACACCCTCCTACAGTTTCCTTTTTCCTTCTTTTTTGTATAGCATACTTTTTTGCTGTCTTTCTTGCTCTCTCTCTCTCTCTCTCTTTCAATAACGCGCGCTTGACTTTTCTGTTCTATCTCAGGAGGATTGTTAAAAAGGGGGGATATGGAGGATATATGTATATATAGGTATATATACATTTTTTTTTATTCATTTTGAGTCGGGACTCTACTGTGTATTTTGCCGGATTTGTTTGTTAATTAGAATTCTAGCGTTGAAATTAAAATGGTGAAATAGAATATAAAAAAAGAAACAAAAGTCGACAGAGATACATACATACATAGATAGAGCAAGAGAAAGAGACAGTCAGCTTAACAGAGTTTTGCAAGTTGGCGGGAGGACGGTAGGGGAGAGGTTTTTCTTAATTACTGCAGTTTATTTTCTAAGTGAGACTAATTAACAGGCAATTCGTAGCATTGCGGCACAGTTTTTTTCATTCTCTTTCTCTCTCCAAGTCGCCACCCCCTTGGTTATGTATGTATATGTGTGAATGAGTGAGTAAGTGAAGTATATTGCGCCACTATATGTGTGTGTGTGTGTGTGCATGGTCAACATTTTTGGTGGCCAGTTAAGTTGGGCGAACTTGAAATTGAAAACTTTAGAATGAGACATTAAATCAAATTTTTTGCTTCTCCTTTATTTTTAGTATTTTTGTTGTAGTTGGCAAAAGTTTTGTTTTTGTTGTTGTCCATGTCCAATTAGAATTGGAAAAGAGTTGATAGTTTCGGTAGCCGCATTTATTTATTGTATATAAAGATAAAAGTAGAACAAAGTCGTAAACATGTTCGAATATTCTGAGTAAAAAAGCATATTTATGAGCTAAAACGACCTAGAACAAGTAACTTTTCTAATTATCTCTCTAACCAAACAATTTTTTGCTAGGATTTGCCAAAACTTGGCCCTTTAAAGTATGCAATGACGTTGAATGCGCTTTTCGATAAAAAAAATTGTTGCTTTGGTAGTCTATTGCATACTTTAGGGGAAAGAGCTGCTGATTTACTTTGCCTGAGACATTTTATTTAAATTTGTGAACTTGGAAAAATTAAAATGTTTTAAAACACAGAAGACTTTAATAAAATAAAACAAAATTGAATTAAAATTGCTGAATGAAAAATAGAGTTTAACAATAAGAACCAGTCAAAATTGGATTTATTTAATATTCTATTAAAGTGAAACAAAACTGTTGCCTAAATAACACATTATTTGCTGTTACTTACTTATATTTTTTCACTCAGCTCACATCGCATTTCAATCCTTGCCCACAAATTTCTGTTATTAGTGTAACATTAGACGCTCTCCTAATTATCAACACTGTGTGTGTGTGTGTGTATTTGTGTATGTGTGTTAGTCTCTGCTGAACTTAGTCCACCTCCCCTTTGGTAGAAATCTACCCATTGGTAACCTCACTCATACAACAAATCTACCACTTAAATGGGAGCTCTACCCACTCGATGGCACTTTCAGTTCTCCACCACTTCACCACCATTTTGCAACATGGCGACGACTGTGCCACAACCCTCGCACATTAATGAACGTAAAATTCACTTAATTCCAACTTTAGCCATGAATTAAGCACAACAAATGAACGCAAACGGAATGGAGAATGAATGGTAGGGAAGGAGAATGACATGGTGTTCGGTGGGAGGCGGAAGGGCAGGGTATAAATAAAACCCAAAAGACGTGCTACATACGATAGACACACCAACACACCAACACACCAACACACCAACACACACACACACACAGCAAAAGGAGAGATGAGAAGCATCGAGCTCTGAGTTCCGAATTCCGAGTTCGAGTGGCCATATACAATAAGTAAATGTGCTTTTATGGCTCTTAATTAAGGCAATGATGGGGTGTTTTAATACGTTTGCCGAAATGTTGTTAAATGACAAACTGTATACAAGATTATGGCACGTTTTCGCATTTCGCTATAGTAAAAGTCTTCCCCACCTCTTCCCATCCTTTAGTCTACCTCACTTTTTGATTGGGAGGGGCGGCGACTGCCTTTCTTTTTTTTTTTGTGGGGAAGGGGGGAGTCGAAGGCGGCGGCCTTAATGAAGCTGCTCGTATTTTGTCATTTCTTTTTTTTTTTGATTCTCTGTTTTACAATTTGCTGAAAATTGTTGTGTATAAAGTGAAATCGACTAATTACCTTGATAAATGTCTGCTTGTCTTAATAAACATATATACTTACATATATATGCATATATAGTGCGTATGTATATATAAATAATGCAGACACATACACACGTCAGCATATAATGGTGTATAAATACTTTTGTTGTTCAGTGTATTTTTAAGGACTTTTTTAAGCAATTACCATATTGGTTCAGACTTTATCTGCCTACTATGGTTATTAACATTTGGCTTGAAAGACACCTGAAAATCAGTCAAGTTTTAATCAAGAAATGGATGAAAAACGTTTTTCCTGTCATCTGATTTCGTTTTTAATAAGCATATTCGAAGGGTCAAATATATATGTATATATCCAGCAAATGCATATTTAATTAACATATTCCATTGCTAGTTATATAAATGAATAAGTCAGATTTAAATAATATATATAATAAGTCTGTACCTAAACTCAAGATCTAGAACATCTATTAAGCTAAAACAAATTCCGAGTACTTATCCGTGACTTTAAAATCTTGAATCTGATGTTTACTATTCTGGTTGGAGAGGTAAAAATTCGTTCTTTCTGCTTGAAATCAAGAAGAAAGCCCAAAGAGCATGGAATTATGATTTGTCTACCGGATTTTTAAGACTTTGACATTTATTGTAAACACAAATTTATATTAAGGATGTATATCATTCATGATACATCAAAGGGGTATATATTTTTCCCTTTCGATTAAGATGCTTTATGAAAATAATATATAAAGAGTTCTTTAAGGGCAATCCACTATAAAGCATCCGATTAGTAGCATTTTTAGTAGTAGTATATTTTAGTACATACAAAAAAGTGAAAGAAAATGAAATTAAATTTTTTACATTTAGCATAAATCTGAAATTACCGAAGTGTAAATTATCACAACTCTTCAATTTAGTTACAGACTATTCATGTTTAATATTTAAACTAATTAGATTTAAACTTAAAAATAAGCTGGAAAACAATTCTGATTACCAAATTTTACTCAAGCCAAATTTAGTTTTAAAACACTTTTCTTTTTGCTGTTTGGATTAAATGTGGAAGTAGTTCTTTCTGGTTAGTATTAATATTAAGCTGGCTTTTATATCTGTTTTTATTTTGTACACATATAAATTTTTGTCGTATTTTTATTAATCTTTATGAGCTTCTTAACTTCTCATCCTTCAAGTAGCCACCAGGCACCATTAACCACGCCCTAACAAGTCAAATTATCATCTGCTAACTTAATTTATGTTCTGATTGAACCAATGAAATTGTTTTCTTCTTTTTCTGTTTATTTTTTTTTCGCTCTTTCTAAATTTTTGTTCATATACCCTCGACAAATGGTGATATTTGAGGTATACCGAATTTCTAGATAGTTTATCTAAGTGAAAAGAGGCAATTTATTTTGTGTTTAATTTGATGTGATTTATTTAATAAATTATTTGTAACGACATTGAAGTCTTTAATGTTGAGATTTTAATTATTAAGGGTATCTTCAAAGTCGTTGTGTTTTCAACTACTTTATGATAACCTTCTTCTTTTTTATACCATACACCCATAGGGTGAAATGGTATATTAAAGTCGCTAAAATGTATGTAACAGGCAGAAGGAAGCTTTTCCGACCCCATAAAGTATATATATTCTTGATCAGCATCAACAGCCGAGACGATCTAGCCATGTCCGTCTGTCCGTCCGTCCGTCCGTCCGTCCGTCTGTATGAACACCTAGATCTCGGAGACTATAAGAGCTAGAGCCACCAAATTTGGTATGTAGACTCGTGTCATATGTACGCTTATCGAGTTTGTTTCAAATGTTTGCCACGCCCCCTACCGCCCCCCCAAATGATATAAAACCGATTTTCTTAAACACCATAGCAACTAGAGACACAAAATTTGGTATGTATATTTGCTTAGTAAACGCGCACATTTTGTATTTATAAAAATTTTGCCACGCCCCCTACCGCCCCCGCAAATCAAATAAAACCGATTTTCTCAAAAACTATTCAAGCTAGAGACACAAAATTTGGTATGAATATTTGCTTAGTAATTGCGCACATTTTTGATGTGTAAAGATTTTGCCACGCCTCTTTCCGCCCCCGTAATTTGAAAAAATTCGATTATCTCCCGTAATTTTCAAACTTGTGCAATCAAATTCAGCACACTTAAATTTGATACTAATATCAAGCAAAATACCAAATTTGATCAAAATCGGAATAAAAATAGCCAAGTTATGCATATAAACGTTTTTCCATATGGCCGGAGTTGGCCGTTGGCTGGTGGGGGCGCTAGGGTGCTCGTATGCTTGAGTGAGCGAAATACTAAGATATGCTTCTAAAAAGCATGCAAACAGATTTTTTTAAAAATACGAAAATGCATTGGTTATTATAAATTTAAAATATTTTTTTTACTGGTGTATGGTATATCCAAGTCGGCGAGACGACTTACTTACTTCATTTTTTTTGGTTGCGTTTTGTGCCTTCTTTTGGCTCTTTGATTTTTATGATTTGTAAATGTTTGTCTTGGGCAAGTTTATAGCTCCATTTGTGGCTTACTATATAGACTCTATACTTCACATATAACCAGCCACACATACATACATATATACATATGTGTGTGTGTGTGTGTGTGTGTATTAACACATATAATAAAAATCTGTGCTTTGGGGCCCACATAAAAATCCGACAAATGCGCCATTTGCAATGCTGGCAAAAATAACATTTTCAACACTTTTTGTTTGATTAATCAAATGTTTTTACAACCCAAAAGGGAAATAGAGTCACACATTGTGTGTGAGAGTGAGAGAGAGGGGGAGATGGTGGTGTAGCTGATGGGCCATGGGTGGGTAAGGGGAAGGATGGTTTGTATCTATTTTCTGTTTCAACATTTAGTCCAAATTAGTATGCCACGCACGTTTTATCCCATACAACATCAACAACAAACAAAAAATGAAGAACAAAAAGAGAAAAAAACACACACACACACAAACGAAATATAGGAAACGGAAACGGAAACATAGAAGAGCACAACAACAACAAAAACAAAAAGAGGCGTAGAGAAAAAATGGCGTAAGCATTTTTTGTTTTTGTGATTTATTTATATATTCAAAACAAATGCAATTGGTTTATTACACATCAATAAGCCACAACCAAAATGAAATGAAACAAAAAGAAAAAAATAAGGGGGAAAAAAATCAAAAAAATAAATGACAAATTTGCATAGGATATTTGGTTACAATATGATGGAATGTGATGTCTATATACATATATATATATACATACATAGATAAAAATAGATTTCATGGCCTGGACATTAAACGTGATCAAATTATGAATGATTGAATTGGCTGACCAAAATGTTTCATTATGTTTCAATCACACTAAATGACAAAGTTTTTAAAGCTCTTGTCTTGAAAATAAATTCAATGAGTCTATTAAAGAGATTTAACTAAAGTATTTTTATGAGCTTTAAGTCTGAATTCAAACTATTTGGAAGAAATTGTACTTTCTTATTTAACACAATTGAGAAAAGCCGTCAATATGTTTTAGTCTCGAAAAACTGTATCAAAGGCAAAAAGGTTTAATTGAAAATTCTAACATTAAATTCTTCTGTCCGTAAAATTCCCCATATCCAAGCCAAAAAAAAGGATGAAAAGTCTATGGCCGCTTTTCAAGATATAATTTAAACATCAACTTCTCAAAAATGGATATTTCGGGATGCCCTTTAAAATTCCAGAATATATACAAGCATCATGAAGACATTATTTTAATTTAGAGATCACCAAATCTTTGAAAACATTTATTAAGTTTCAGAAGCAATTTTTAGGCAGGTCTAACTCCAAAAGTTTTAAAAAATATAAACTTAGGATAGACTTTTTGGCGACTTGCCATATTCAGCATATATATGATCAGAGTATTAGTAATTAGAATTAAATTAACAACTTTTACATAATACTTTCTCTTTCTGAATTTAAATGCCATGTCAGTAGACTCTTGCATGATCGATATATGTATGAAAAGAATTTAAAGAATTCATCTCCAACTTGAAAGAGACCCATGTAAGTTTTAAATAACATTCTTCAATTTTTAATCTTAACGTAAAGTCTGAGGATATCAAGTTAGTCTAGTCTAAAAAGAAAACTCAAAAAAGCATTATTCATTGCAAAGATATTGTTTTATTCGATATGCATCAAAAACTAGTTGGAAAACAAAAAGGAAAACTTTTCATTTGACTATATTTCATTGTTTTCTTTTTTTGAATAACAATTTCCATGTTATTTGTCCTAATCATGTGACATTTTTGTTCGGAAAAGGAAATGTGTAAAAATCTAGAGATTTATTATTATGGTACAACACTTGTGCAAACAAGCAAATCCCAGAGTCCCTCCTCCCCCTGCTGCTGCTGCTGCTGCTGCTGCTGCTGTCATCTTGCCAACCGCCAAACCAGGCCAATAACAACAGAATACATGCTCTCAAGATTGTGGACGGGGGCTAAGTGTGCTCCAGGGAGATGGGCAAAAAATCATCATCATCTCTCACACATCTAAGGATAACTGGATTCTTGAGCCGCAAAAGAGCAAATATCACGCATTGTGTCACTACATGGAAATGGCAAACAACTCACAGAGTAAATAGCAGAGAAACAAATGGAACTTTTGAGGGACTTGAATTGATGATTATGATATCCTCCCCAACCCCCACCACCACTTTACCATACATACATACTTACATATGATATGAGTGAAGAAGCCATGCCCAGATAAGTATGCTAAACATGTCGTTGACAAATTTTTACAGATTTGTCAGAATTTGTCAGGCCACGCAAAACCACGCTAAAAGAAAAAGGCGAAGGCTTATATAATTTCCTTTTTAGGCATAAAAACAAATGTTTTGTATGCAAATAAAAATAAATAAAACCAAAAAAAAAATACAGAAAGTGTCTTCAACTTGAGCGTATGAGAATTGTGAAAAAGAAGACCAGGAAGGCCAAAGCGACAGAGAGAGAGAGAGAGAGAGAGAGTGCTTAGAAATCTGACATCATGGCCTGACATTGATTTCATCTACTTGGCATAACAAATTTGTTTGTCTTTGCTTTTGTTTCATTTGTCTTTTTATGTCTCAATCAACCCCTTTTTTAAGACAAATTTCTTAACCCTTTAACCTTTTTTTTTTTTTGTTTTCGGCCCCCAGCTACTGCTTGGTTGTTGGTCTTAGTAAATTGATATGACAAATCCTTAGGACGAAAAGGTTTAATGAAGTGAAAAATTGCCAAATAACCAAAAATTAAATTGTGGACCCTATGAATCTGTAGCTACTTTGTACCCCCATTCCTTTTCATTCCATAATGCCATTTGGCATTGTTGTTGTGGTTATTTTTTGTTTCCCTTGCCACTTAAATTAAATGCGAGAAGTGCTTGCAAAGTTGTAGAGACCTGAAAACATCGAAATTCAGGTAGGTAGTTGAAAATTCAAATAACTTTTCGCACACATCTCGTAAGATTTGTCTTTTGGCCTTTTCTGACCCTAGATTTTCAGCCTGTAAGTAAACAAAAATTGAAACAAATTTTCAGTTCATTGGCTTTGTGGCAAAACAGTCAGAACAATAGAAAAAAGGAATATCGCCTGGTGGGCTGGAGGTGAGGGGGCTTGGGGGCGTGGCCAAAACAAGCCAGGCAATTGGTATTTATTTATTTTTTGATGCTCTTGTTGTTGTTGCCTTTTGTTTTTTTTTTTTTTTTTAGGGTGTGTCCACAATACCATAAATATACATAAACATTGTGTTGTTTTTATTTTATTTTTGGTTTTTGGTAAAACTTAAAAGACCCCTAAAAGCAGGCAACACTTTTGTTGCCGTACATAGAAAACACATACACATACACATACACAGACACACATCGAGAAAATCATATACAAATTTGCGGTCTCTTTTACTCCTGTTTGTCTCCATTTACTCATTCTGATTGTATAGCTTTCTCTGTTCTCTGCTTCGTTAAACACATATGCAAATTGGCCAAGAAATTGCATATCAAAATCTATAAAATTTTCAAAATTTTCATCACGATTTTGTGGCATGACACAAAAGTTTCACATGGAAAGTTTGAAAAGCTGCAGCAGAAGCAAGGACAATGACAAGATAAAGAGGCACATACACACACACAGAGAGAGAGAGAGAGAGACAGAGAGAGAGAGAAGGGGAGGAGAAGACAAACGTAGGAACGTAGCCAAATCAAGTGCCAAGTGGATCCATTGCCTATAAAATTGTTTGCCCAGCCAAAACAGACAAACTTGACTTTTCACACCTCCTTTAGCATTCCCATCTACTCTGATCTTCTCATTCTACTCCTTACCGCTCCCTCTCTCAATCTCTCTCTCTCTCTCTGTTGGTCTCTGGGCGAAAATTTTGCCTAGCAGATAAATTGCAATTGTGGCCCCAAAAAGCAATAGAGTTAGGGCATTGGCTAGGGTGGGGAAGGGCGAAGAGACCTTTGAGATGGAGTTGCAAGTCTGACAGCTTTTGTGGTCTACTTGTAAGGCAGTCAACGTAGTCATCGTAGCTCATCCTCGTTTATTGTTCGTTGTCGTTGCATTTGTTGTCTTTTAATCACCAGCTAACTAGAAGTTGACTTCATAATTTCCAATTGTCTGTATGTCTATTGTGATATTTGCCTAAGGAAGTACGTGACCTGGTCGAAATGAAGAGGTTAGTTGGTAAGTGAGTGTGATGGGGTTAGATAGGTAGATGTATGTATGTAGGTACACACATACATATAATATCCCCATTCTGAAAACTGATGAGTAAACAATAAATTGACTGCAACTGAGTCCCGCAATCTACATTTAGACCTGTTGAGACTTCTATCTCCATTACATTGCATTCACAAATGTATGTGTGTGTGTGTGTGTGTGCGTATTTGTGTGGGTGGTAAAGGTGTGAGAAACAAGTGAGATAATTTTCTCAATTGTTTTAATATGCAATTAAACAACATCGAATTCGGACTAATGATATATAAATATTTACTCAGGCTCTGTGAATTATGAAATTCAACTTAATCATAATTTTATCAAAAAACATCGTCAGTTTTATTTTATTAAGAACTGATGAATAAATTTTAGTTTGTTTGATTCTAGTGAATATCGAAATTAAGTTGGATTTTAAGATTTTCAGAATTCGAATGCGAATGCCCAGGCTACACTTCTTATTAGTTAGATGGTCGTTTCTGTTTTCTTATTGATTAAATTGATGATCAAACGGAGTCCATGTTGAGTGTCTAATGTCTATGACATTGCATTCCATTTCTGAGCTACTGATCGGGATAAAACGAATGGTCAGGGCAAACTGAATCCATTGATTTATCAGCTTGATCTGTATCAATATCAGTGCCTTTGTCTATATGGCTGGACATCCCATAAAAATTGATTATTACATTTTTTCTGTCTTTTTTTTTGTCATTGCGTGTTCTTAGAAAACTTAATATTGGTTTAGGTTGTCTTGAAAACTTTATAAACTATTAAATCAAAAAAGTTTTCAGGCTTAATCTTTGAATTGTTCAGTGAGTAGCAGAAAAATTTGATTTGTAACTTTGAAAAGACTAATAAATTAATATTAATTTATTAAATTTGAAATTAAGTATCTATATATGTTAATGGTATACAACACAATAAAAAGCCAATGCATTTAACAAAATTCCTTCCTCCCCCCCCTCGGCTTTCCCGTGGAAGAAAAAACTTGTTATCAATGGATTGCTACCGTGCAAGTTATTCACTCCTTTTGCTGCTTAACTTGAACTTCGATCGCAAAGGGGGAAAAAAAAATAAAAAAACTAAAGAAAAAAAAATAGAAAAAACCAATATAGTTTTCTACTACCTACCCCTCCCGCTCTGTTGCTCGTTCACTGTCTTTATTTATTTCTTACTCTGGGGACTATCGTAAATATCCAATACGCCATGGTGATATCTTATCGGGCAGTTGAAAGCACTTTACTAATAATTAAAATGTCATCATGAAGAAATATGAAAAAGTCAACAACAACAACAACAGCAACAACAACTATCTGAACCATGAAGTGTAGAATATTACCTACTACCTAGACCCAAAAGATCTCTTTCAACTGCAGTAGTTGAAGAATTTATTGTTTTTCCTATTGACTATTTAAACCTGATAATGTCACCTTGTGTGTTGGGTGTTGGGGTTTTTCGTTATACATAGATGATATTTACCCTCTGCCGTTCACCCTCCCTCTCTCTCTCTCTCTGTCTGTCTCTCTCTCTCTCTCTGTGTTTATCTACTTGGGTATTAATTTACCTTAAACAAAAAAAAACTGGACGAAACATTGCAATCAACACTTGCATTTTCCTCATTTACCCCATTAAGGGCTTTTTATACAAAATTCTTTTTTTAAACTAAATTCGATACAAATTTTCAAAACTGTTTTATTAGTTACTATTTTAAAAGGTGTTTTCCGTATATTGGCAAAATCATTTTCGCAAATCTATGAATTTTAGAAAATAAAAAGAGTCATCAAAAATGGTTCAAAAACTTTTCAAACCACTCAATAAAAATTGAAAAATAAATTTAAAAATGTAATTATATTTAGTTGATGCATTGAGGTAGATTTCTAGCTTAAATTAATAAATTAATAAATAAAATGTAATGTCTTGGAATTAGTATGAATCTTGTTTTTATTCAAAATCTTATTACAATGTTTAATGTAATGTGGTGTAAATAATTAACTATTATATAAAAAATTTCATAAAAATCGAAATGAAAATTCCCGAATTATATATAGAAATGAAGTACTACCAGAACAGAATTGAACAATAGGGGCGCTAAAGTGCTTATTAGATTATTTTTAGGTATACCTACAAGTGTTCAAAATGAATTCTAATGATTATGAGTTTGATCTTATTTCAAATTGGGCAAGTGCACTTCACTATATATATATATATCATATCACTATATGATATATATCAGCTACTTATTCTGTTTAGTCCACATAAATAATAATGACTTGAGAATGATTTTAATATGTATTTATTGATATAAAGATTGAAATGAATATAGTTTGAACTGTTTTTTTAGTCGAATTCATAAACATAAACAGAGATATTAAAGTTAATATTTCACATTGTTTTTGTAGTATCTACTATGAAGTGGGACCTCTTAGATTAAGTCAGATTTACTAATATTAATTTGCATTAAGCTTTTTGTGAGTTAATTCTTTCCATTTTTTTGAAAGCTATGTGTTAAAAAGTGAACTTTTTCAGGTCTCTCTTCCTCTCTCTCTCTCTCTCTCTGTCTGTCTATCATTCTTTGTAGAAATATTTACACTAATAGCTTCAGTCGATTGGCGTCAATTTTCATGTCACATTTCTATAGACAGACAGTAGCTGCATTTTCAATTATAAACAGATGTTAAAGACAGATAAAGTTTTTCGATTCCATGGGCTGCTGCTGCTGTTAGTATATATTTACTGTATATGGGGGGTATACCCATTGCTTATCAGTTATCGTCGTCGTTTTCTCGGCCCGTTAACCAGAGTCAGAAGTCTGGTACTTGAGCCTGTAATGAGTCGTGTTATTTTGCCGTCCATCTATTAGCCTAAGTTGACGACTTGAAGGGGACACAGTGACGAGGTGTGTGTGAGTTGGAGGTGGCGGTCGAGCTGGAGCTGTGTGTGTGTGTGTGTTTGCACAGATGAGTTTTTAATTAAATGCTATCGGTTAGCGCGAGAGCCTTAAATAAATTTGAAATAATCAATTTATATTACGAGAGAGACCATTTCTATTGGCTATCCCTTTCTGACTCAATGGCAATGTGCCCGGTACGGTGTGTGTCAACAAATTTAATTGAAAATCTAAACAGAAAAGTCAACATGAATGGAAAAGTCGAAAATTGAAATGATGACTGAGGCACGTAGCATATAGCTACAGCGGACTCCTTCTCGCTTGGAGCTTGGAGCAACGTTTGTTTATTTGTGTTTGTTTGTTTGTGTGCATAATTTTCAAAATCAATAGCAAATATATACCCACCTTAGCACCCCCGCCCCGTCCCCTCCGTTCAACCAGTCATCCGCTTCCCTCTATAGACTCTTTCTTTCTGTGTTGGTATCAGCCAATGGAGGGTATCCATAACCAGATCAGGTTCTCCTCTTTCCGATTGAGTTGATTGAAATTAAAGCTGTCGTATATAGATACAGGATAATTGGATCATAAATATTTTGCCCTCTTGTTCGTTCGTTCGTTCGTTTGTTCGTTTGTTCGTTTGTCATTCATTGTTTGTGGTGGGAAGTGCTACTAGAGTTTCTCGTTTATATCTTTATGATTTAGTATACTTCAGTAGTCCGATTTCTTATCACTATATCAATTCATTAATCAAACAAAATGGGTTTATTGTGGGCTGGAATAGGCGCATAACATATTTTCCGTTTAACTCTAAGATAAATAAACAAATTAAATAAAATTATTGTACTAAAAATATTATGGAATAATATGATTAGCAGCTCATCTAATAATAGCAGAAGCCATTTCATATTATTGAATATACATACATATATGTATATTTAGGTATATAATAATTTATGATCCGTTAAGCGAGGACAAAAGATATGGCAGACAGAATTGTCTGGGAATGCTTTGTATTTAGGTTTCGATTAACAAAAAAGGGGTAATTGAATTAATATACTTAAAATAAATTGTAAATAAGAATGGAATTTTAATATAAATATTCTAAATTATTTTAATATTAAATTCTAGATCAATTAAGTTAATTTACAACTGCCAACTACTAAGTAATGGAAAGTAATTAAAGCTGTAAGCAACCAATAAACAATAAAATATTTAAGACATTTAATTACTAAATTACTGATAAATAATTTATTGATTTGTTAATTATTTTTTAAGTAACTAAGGCTACTAAAAAGAAAAGTAATTGTAGGTAATTGATTTTCCCCTTTCCGTTCTCCTCTACACCCATGTTTGACTGCTGTTAGGTCTGTGTGTGCTTAGGACCACCTTTCTCCCATATATATATATATAGAGATAGAGAAAGCGAGAGAGGGCCAGCGAAGAGAGAGATAGGGGACCTTAGCTAATCTATTAATCTATTTATATGCATGGCCCGAAAATGCAAGGCACAAACGTCATTTGCACGCAATTAGTGACAACGGACACAAATTGTCGCTAGGCTTACACCTTGCCTCACCTCTTTGTGAATTTGTTGTCCCTGCCACTCTCCCTGTCTCTCTCTCTCTATCTATTACTGGTTTTGGCTACTGTTTTGCTGGAATCTAGGATTATCTTCTGTACGTTTCCCTTTGCACCCCATAAACCCAACACTTTTGCATAATTATTTGAAATTTATTGTGCGCTAATTGCAACGCCAATTGTGAGTCGAAGGTTTTACTATTTAGTAGGTGCCTGGCACAATGATGATGATTATTTTGGATTGTTTGGGCTCTCAATAGCAGTAACTCCTCCACACCCATCAGACGAATGTATTTACTCCACTCCTCCGCTCCTCCTCCCTCAGATAGATTTACATAATCGCAATCAATCACTTAGTGAGCAAGAGAGGCGAGGGTTGTGATGGAAAGTGTGATGCCGCGAGGGTGGGGGGGAGAAGCACAAAGGGTACATTTGAAAAATTACGTTACACTTGTTTAAACAATTTGTTGGAGATTTTCGTTTCTTATTTTGTTTATACCCTGTATCCAAAGGGTTGTATGAATATCATTGTTTGATTGGTTTTTATTTATTTATAAGAAATAAGCATTACTTAATGTAATTTATAATGACCAGATCGCCCTCAGATAGTCTGGGTTGTTTAAACTAAATTAGTTTCTCATCATCATCAAAATGAAATTTCTTTAGAATCCTTTTGGTTTCAAACGAAAATGAAAAATTCAACTTAAACCTATTAACCAGATAATACTGAGTCTCAGTTAAATCCAAGTAAACCAAAAACCTCTACTATATATACAGGGTATATAAAAAATCAGTGTCCTGCTGTTTTTTTTTATACTTTTGGTTTTCGTTTTTTTGTGTTTTTTGGTTTTCGTTTTGCTCGTTTGTCTGGCTCTTTGTTCTTGAATTGGCTGTTTAGGTAGGTGGGTGGAGCCAAAATGGCAATGATAAATGCTAATTTGAGGCAAGATCAGGCATAAACCAACAATAAATAAATCAAATGGCAGGTCAAACAAAAAACGATACTACTAGATTCGTGACTCCCCTCCCAAAAACCCTCCTCCCCATAATATGTACATATACATATATGAATGCGATTTAGGGCCACTTATGCATTGGCATGTAAAAAACACATTCAAAATCTGAGAAAACCTTAACACGATTTCTGCACTTATAGAAAATGTGCTTTCTCTTCTTACTTTGCTTCCTTTTTATGTTTCTTGCTTTTTTCTTTTTGCTTTTTTTCTGTGTGCGTTTGAGGGGGTGAAGTCGAAAATTTTCTGTGCAAATTGTTAAGTGATTTACGAGACAAGAGTCAAGCCATTTATTAGATAAGATTAAGTAAAGGGAGCACCGAACACGAGTATACAAAGTTTTACTTCTATACAAGGAGGGGGGTAGAGAAACGGCCGGAGGAGTATCATTTGAGGGTGCGAGAACAAGGGTATAAAGTTGGCCGAAAAAAGTTATGTGCTCAATAATACAAATTGCTGCTATATTATGGCAGATTATATATCCATAGACAGCCAAACAAAGAGGGCAAAGGCATCAGGTTCTAAGCAATTGGTAAAGTTTTGCAAACAGGTTATCGGTTATAGATTTATTTTTATATGGAATAGTCGGAAAGTTATTGATTTCAAGCAAGTGAAAGATGTTCAACAAAAGTCTCCTAAGATGATTGATAGTTATTTTTCAGATCACATTAAAGGATATATAGTTTTATTTAGAAGTTTTTGGCAGTCATTCTGAAGTTATACTAAGTCGATTTAGAACTGACTAAATAATTTTAATTAAAACGCATCCAGAATCTCTGAGAAAGTACTAAGCCGAAAAATCTCAAAATATATATGTTATACGAAATGCCACTTAAAAAAAGTATCCAAAAAAAAAGCACTCAAATCCGACCTCAAATCACATCATTTCTTTTTACCAAAATATAAAATCTCAAGGACTCACTACACACATTACACATGAAACATTTTGCAACAAAATAAAATAAAAAGCAGAAGCGGAAAAAAACAAAAACTCACTCCAATTGATGTGTTATGATAATGGCAATAAAAGATGATAATGTGCAGAAATCCTTTTTTTCCCCCGCTTAACCACCTCCGCTTTCCCCCATATTCAGACAGACAGACCGAAAAAGAGATAGTAAAAAAAAAAAAAGGAGAATAAAATGAAAGAGAACAAAAAGAAAGCACAGAAAAAATAAAAAAAAAAAAAAAAAAAGCGAGCAACAAAAAGCTATTAACATATTAAAGCCATAAAAGAAATGGCATTCAAAATGCTAGGGGAAATGGTAAGGCAAAAGCTAAAAGTCGGATCGACCGAATACGAATCCTGGAATCCAAAATCCTCCCCCAGTATTGGGCAAATGGAGGCACACACACATACACACACACCCAAGCCATTTTGCCCAAGCTAAACTCCTGCCTGCAACTCATTCCCAATTCTCATCCATATCCCCTCATCATCATCATCAACATCAATGCTGTCGCCATCAGAGGAAGAGGAAAAGCAACCTCCCCACTGGTAACCCTCACCCCATCTCAACTAGCTCTTCTTCATGACTACTCCACCCCGCCTAGATAATCATACTAAATGCTGCCATTTGCCATTTGTGAGGTTTTGCCACTTGCCCTTTATGGGGTTAGGTTTGTCTGGGGCGTGTGCTTTCTCTCTCTCTCACTCTCACTCTTTCTCTGTTGCTCGCT
Organism: Drosophila insularis; assembly: GCA_018903935.1. Taxonomy (NCBI): domain Eukaryota; kingdom Metazoa; phylum Arthropoda; class Insecta; order Diptera; family Drosophilidae; genus Drosophila; species Drosophila insularis. The sequence goes on along the minus strand of JAEIFP010000150.1, from coordinate 1,042,194 downwards.
TCGTCTTTTACTTTGATGGCTTACACAATGATACTCTGTCTCCCTTACTCTTTATTCTCCCTCTCTCTTTCTCTCACTCTCTCTGTCTCTCTCTTAGCACTTACTTAGCCAGGCTGTCTGTCTTTTTGGCAAGCAAATTTCCAGTGAAAATTTACTCCCCCTTCTAGCCGGGTTCTGGTTTTGGTTCTCATTCTGGTCGAGGACAAAAAGTACTTCTAAGCTTTGTGTAAACACCCACTAAAATCAATTTGCTGGATTTTCTACCACCAGAAAATGTGTATTTTACGGGTTACAATGGAGGAGCATCAACAGCAGCGGCAGCAATTGAGAACAGATATCCCAGAGGATGGAGTTGGAGAGAGATTAGAACTGAATTGATTGTGCTTTTTGGGCGAAATATAAAACTCTGCAATTGTAGTTTCAACTTTCAGTCTAGGTTAATTATGGCCTCAATTGGTAATTATGATGAATTTAGTTAAATTAAGTTTCTACTTCTCGCATGAGACAAACAAAGAGAAGAGCGAACATTTAGCTACTGTATATAGAGTGAGAATTGATTATATTTTATTTAGATGAAAATCATTTCTATCAATTTGTTGAATAATTAAAACGTTCACCATAATCATCCCAATGATACTTTGTCTGATGGTTAAACTATTGATTATAATCTTTGACAATTTCTATGGTATACTTCTAGGGGTTTACCGTTGAATTGCTGGGGTTACAGCAAGCTTAGTGTTATCCTTATCTTGTAGGACACAAGGGCTTTTGGTTTTGCCAGATCTTGGGCCCCGTAAAGTATGCAACGGTCTGAAAGTGTATTCGTACTTTTTTTTTTTGCTTCGAGTATTATATGTTTTTAAAAGCGAGTTCTAGAATTGTTTACTGCATACTTTATGGGGTAAAGTGCCACCTTGACCTTTGCCTTATCTTTACCTTAGATTTGGTCAATTTTTTAAAGTCCTAGCCTTATATCCTTGTGCATTTTGCTTCATGCATTGAGGCGAAAGGATATATTTATATTTAAGACTCAAGATAATCTTAGCTCTTGTATGAAAGATATTTTGGCAAATGTTTTTTTTTTTTTTGTTGATTTTTGCATAAATTTCTGGTGTCGGGTGTCACCTTTAACCTTTCAAATTAAGGTACAGCTGTGTCTTAGACCTTTTGTGATTTATTTGCCTAACAAAACTCTCCATTTCCTACGCCCATTTCTAAACCTTTCTCCTATACATAGATATATAGAGCTATATATATACATATAGAGCTGCTGTCCTCAGCCTCTCGACTTTCATTTCTTCGTTATGTCTGTCTCTATTGCACTTACAGGCATCAAAGTTTTTGACAAATTGTCCTTGTTACCGTTTTGTTAATTGCCTTCAATTAAAATACAAATGTTATGCCACACACAGAAAGTCGTTCATTCGTATGACATTCGTTTATTCGCTCATTCGCTCGTTTGCCTCCTATGTCATATATGCTAATTAACCCATATGGGACGCCGTGTCATTCGGGTGTACCTTTTCCGAACAACTCAACACAACTCAACACAACACAATACAACAAAATGTAGATAAACAAAAATATTAAATTGTAATCCGCTTAAATGAGTATAAAGGTATTAAAACACATTTGCATAATTGCTCAGAACCCAAAAAAAGAAAAAAAAAAAAAAGAAAGCAAAAAGAAGGAAACAAATACAACTGGGCAAGGGGGGGAAAAAGACGTTCATGTCGACCAATCCAATCAAAAGGCAGAACAGAAGGCAACCCTCAAGAGTCCTCGCGCATGAGTTGCACGTGAGGACAATATTTAAAAATGTTTAGCATAATTAATAAGGGTCCGAAGAAGACATTGCCAATGCCCAAAAACTCTAGAACTTCCCAACTCCAGACTGACTGGGAGATCTACATAGATCCCTGACAAGTGCAACAAAAAGTTAACGCTACTTTTAGTCTAATCAACCCTTGAAAAACGGCTCGCTAATTTGGCGAGGGACCCCCACATTGGTGTGAGGAGCGTTTCTGTGTGTGTGTGTGTGTGTGTGTGGTGTGGCAATGGTTGATGCCGCAGGGTAGCATTATTCACACATTCGCTTAACTGAACTCTCGGGTTCCCTAGAGGTAGGTAGGTAGCTTGGGGTGGGCTGGATGGTGGAATGAGGTGTGGTGAGGTGTGGTGCGGGGGGTAACCGCTGGGTCTGCGTGCAAATTGAATTTATTTTATTGCCACTAATTGGCTGAAATACCTGAGGGCGGCATCGGCTTTGGCTTTGGCTTTGGCTTTTTGGGTTTCGGTACGCATTTACATTGTGTGGATGGATCGGGAGGGGGTGGGGGTGTTCTATATGGCGGGGTCTATATTTAGTTCTTTTCGTTTCGGGTCGGGTCGGGATCTAGTTGGAGTATTTGTTTAGAAAACTTTTCTTGTGTGTTAAATAATGAGAAAAATTTTGGTGAAATTATCATACAACTAAAGTAAAGTTTTCTTCTTTTTTTTTCATTTGGTTTAGTTTAGCTAACAAAATTTTTCACCAAAAACCTACATTTATTTAGTAGACACGTTTATTAGTTTTAATCTAATTATTTTGTTTCTGCCATATTTATATCTATCAAGTGAAGTATACATTATACATATCTGTCTCTTCCTTTTTGATTCATCCTGATTATACTGGGCTTAATAATTTTATAACTCCCAAAGAACTATAAGTAGAATTTCACTTGATAAATATTTATAAGTTTATTAGATCTAGGGTCCATATGATACAGATTAGACTACTATATCATAAGTATTATATACACTATATTCAGTTTTAAACCAAGGATTAATTTTAGGGTTAAGTATTAAGTGTAATATAGATAAATTTAATTTATACTTAATTCAGGATGGGTCTAGAATTTATTTTCAAAGGGCTAGATGATCAAAAAGGCCAGATTAATAATTAAAAAATAAAAATTGAATATGAAGGGATTTTCTAACCATGATAATTCTATTGATTCTATTGATCTTGGCAGCTGAAGACTTATAATTTTCAAGTATATAGATTTATGATCTAACTGGAATTATAAAATAGTTAATCTATTTAACTACTTTGAATAGAAATTATATTTATTATTACCATTTAGCATTCTCATCTCGTTAAATTGCCACTTGTAGGTTATTCTTTCATACAAAAACCCACACGTTTAACTAATTTGTTTAATTTTATTGCCATTTCAACTTGATTAAGGTCAATTTTTCATTCCCCCTCCGTTTTGGGAAAATACCCATTAAAATTTGCTAATTAACTCAACATAAGGTTTTCTAATTTCATTTAACGCACAGTCACAATTCGACCAAGCAACCAACCAACCACTCAAATCCAACCTTAACCCCTGAAACCAAATCTAAAGCACCATCCTCCTCCCCCTCTCTATTCTCGATTCCTGCTATTCCTGTTCAGTCAGTTAGAGAGTTGGAGAAGTTCTGGTCCGGTGCTGGTGCTGGTGCTGGTGCTGCTCACTCGTTCGTATCATTAGCCTCTGGGGATGATTTGTTGTTTGGCAGCTTGGCACTTGATCAACGGCAATGAATTCAATTAGCACCAAAACACCAAAAGGCACAGTTACAGATGAAATGGAGGAGTACACATTCATAGATGGATAGAAATAAGCAGAAAGCCAGGGGGGGTTTTTTTTCTACCCATTGCTGGCACTTGCTGCTGCTGCTGCTGCTGCTGCAAGTGGACGCATTCAAAAGGACGACGATGAGTGTTGAGAGTCGCTTCGAGTCGAGACACACCCCCTCCATTAAGTCCTCAGTTTGGTCAATTGTTTGGATTATTTTTCTGGTGAATTATTGCGTGTTGACGCATATGGTGACAATTTCCCTTTTTTTTCCCCTTAAACGTTTCCTTTAGCTCTGCTCTCCCTCCCCCCTTCGCCTGTACTGGGCACAGTTTAGCCGTTTTTCCCTCATCTTTGGCAATTAGCCTTGATAATTTTCTTCTTTCATTAGTTCTTTTTTTTTTTTTTGTTTTTGTCCTGACGATTAAATCAAAATCATTTCATAGCCGAACAACTAGGCTCGATATATTTGGGCCTATGGTTCTCGTTCGCTCACTGTGTTTACTCAACGCACACGCATGGATTTTTGCTTTCAATAGGATTGATGGCATGAAAACCCGGCAAAGGGCGAACAGAGCGAGCGGAGCGGAGCGGCGCGGCGCGGCGCTTCAACCTCGGCATTTGGACTGATTGGCCCTGGGACATGTGTGTTTGGGTTTAGGTTTTTCGAATACAGCCAGATGGATTGTGTAAACATGACGGGTATGGATATTATGGTATTAAGAGGCAGGCGTCGCGACAACCATTCCATGGCGATAAAGAGAAAGACTCCAGACTACAAAACTAGAGACGCTAGAGACACTAGCTTGGCGCTGGAGAATGGAGAGAGGTGTGGCAATATCAAAACAATCAACGATAACATTCCTGCTAGATAATTTACTTGAGTTTTAAAATCAGCACTAAAACTAGTTGCGAATTACAACTGTATCAAGTAAAAAAAAAAATCGTGCTCAATTACTTGCTGTATTATTCAAAATTTAAATATAAGAGTTGCTCAATGGTTTCCAGAAACGATTTTTTCAAATCTGTCAGTTTTCAGTTGGCCGACATATGCAAATGGGAGTGAATGCGATGGCATGAGTTTTCACATTAGAAGTCACAAATATATATACATATGGAACGCCAGGTGGCGCCATCATCCTTACCTTGAGAGAAATTACCTAAATTTAATTTACCTACCAATTACCAACTTTCGAACCCTTTTAAATTAATAAAATATTCTACAATTAAAACAAAATTCCCAACGTAAATTGTCATATCAATAAAAAAAACGGGGGTGGAGCGAGAACTGCAGAGAGGGAGAGGGAGATAGACAAAGAATATTGAATAAAACTGTAGCTTTTGACCGTTTTACAATTCTCTCTAAACCCCCCCCCACTTTCCATTTGGCACTCTCCACTCCCCGCCCCCGCTCACGATGACATTGAACAAACAGCCATTAGCCAGCGAACTGGCTAACGAGCAATTCCCTAGCCATTGTTACCACCCACCCTCCCTCTATACCAAAATTTTTCCATTGCCGCCTATTCGATGCAAATTTGACAATAATAAAATCCAACATATGACAATAATCGCACATATTTGACAATAAAATCAAATTGAGGAGGAAATTTTTGGGCTAAAATATTATTGAACGAGATGCCCTGCTAATAGAATGGAATGGAATAGAGTCGTGGCTGGAGGGGGTGCGGGGAAATCATAAATGCAAACACAAAATTCTAACAAAAATTAAGCATAAAATGTGATCATCTGTGTTGACATGAAGATCAGAAGAGGATAGATAGCTAAAGGACATCAAGGACAGCAAGGGAGAGAGAAAGAAACCAAATTGTAACACCACGCAAAACAAAAGTCAGGGCAAAAACGAGTGACGAGAGGGGAACAGAGAAGGCGAAACCCTCCTCCACCCCTTATTCACGCATCTCCATCTCCCCCCTGGCATCACTTGCCTGAACCTCTCCCCTGTGTGTTTATAGAAATTATAACTCAAATTTAATTTGCAACAGATGCGACAATCAGCAAAGCAGCAAACGGCAAATTGTCACAGCATCATTCAAAGGAAGGGATTCCAGTTTTCTGGTTTGAACTTTGTCACCCTTTTTTTGTTCTTCTTTTTCTGTGTGTGTGTGTGTGTGTGTTTGGTCCCTTTTATACGTTTTTGTTTTCTGTTATATATTTTATTTTATTTTGTGCTCGGCAATTGTCACAAATTACCCGCTAATAGCTCAATGAATTGAAATTAGGCAGTTGCTTCCACAGTGAATGAAGAGGGGCATGTTGCACAAGGCACAAGAGGCACGGGGCAGGGGGCAGCGACGTCATCATCCATATCCTTTTGTGTGTGTGTGTGTGTTGTTGTTGTTGTTGTTCAGCTTCTGTTACTGGAGTTTACTCTTTCGTTTTTGGGCCACTTCAAGGCAAATGAAAATATAAGCAGCATCAGCAACCGCAATCTCAAACAGTGATTCAAAATAATTTAAAAAGCAATGCCCTAACCCATTGTATATCCATTAGTTACCGACTTCAAAAGTAAAACTAATGGAGAAACAATTTAAAAAATTTTTATAGGTATATATTTGTCATTTCTTTTCCTGGCTACAGCCAAATGAAAATGCTTGTTGGAATATTTTCTCCTCGTATCTGCAAATTTTGATGAAAATATAATATTATAACCCAGAAATATATTCATAGAGCGAAGCATCTCTGACTAAGCCACAACTTTGTTATTATTTAAATTGTTCTCATAATATTTTAGATTTGTAAACTAATTCAAATGGCTACTAAATTTTATAAAAATCGTATAAATAAATCAATAAAAATCACTAAATCTATTTTGGCCCATTAGAGATAATAATAAATTTTTATACTGGCAAAGAAATTTCAAACCACTGTAAGTGCTCAAAAATCGTCCTGTCATTTCTTATTCAATGAAAAATCTAATTTTTCCCCCCTCTTCCTTTTCTATCTCCAGCTCCCTTTGTCTATGTTCGTCTCTCTCTCTCTCTCTCTCTCTCTCTCTCTCTCTATCCCTTTCTCATTCTGTCTGTTCGCTTTTCGTTTAGCATTTTTCCCAATGAATTTTTATTAGCTCATAGCAACAATAAGAAGAGAAACTGCTGCATAATAACAACAGCAACAAGAACAACAACAACAAGACCAGCAGCAAGACCATGAAGGAGATCAAACAAGAACAAGCTATAATAACAACAATATAAAGCATACTTCAAGGCAACACCCAATAGATAAATAAAAAAAAAAAAAAAGAAAGAGAAACCTTTTTTTTTTTCTTCACTCACTCTCAGTCTGTCTATCCGTTCGTTCGTTCTGTCTGTCAAAACACTTGAAAAAAATTACGTGATAAAGTGGACAGATGAGTTCTAAATGGGCTGACAGAAACTAGAAAAAAGGGGGCAGAAAATGAAATTGAATTAGATATAGAATTATATTTGATTTAAGGGTCGGCTAATTCTATATTCTAGAAATCATATCCATATTAATGTGTACTAATAACTCTAACTCTAGCTAACTCTAACTCTTTAAAACAGTTTAAAAGAACCAACTAGATATCAAAATAATGAAGACATATAACTAACTAACATTTAAACCTTTTTTTTAGTTTGTTCTAGTCTAAAAGAACAATAAGAACTTTTGAAATATTGAATAGTTATGACTAACTAAGTCCTACGTTTGTATAAAATAAGACTTGATTTTACCAAGCACCAAGTACAACAATTTTTAGCATCTTTACCTTCTTATTAACAGGACAAGAGCACTTTAGCGCACCTGTCGGACAATCCTGCTCTTTGTTGGTACTTTAGAACAAAATGTTTTTGGAATTTTTATGAAATCTAGTATACCTGTAGTATAATAATTATATTGTCTTTAATTATTTTGTGAAATTTCTTTACTTTCATTTGGCCAAGCTTAGTAAACTTCTAGTAAACTGCTTTAAGTGTACAGTGTATAAAAATAGGCACAAAGACATTTTGTTGTTACACCTTCTGATTAAAAATTATCAAATAAATAAGTATTTTCGGTACGGTTGTCTTTTGATAAACCTTTATTTTATATATTTATTTATATGACGGAAATTGCTGCTCATCATGATTTTTTATAAATAAAAAAAAGGTTCGTGTGTTTTATTATTAATATTGTTTTTTTTTTGCTACATTTTAATTAGCGAAATAATTTTTAAGTGACACTATAAATTTAGTCATAATTATTGTCTAAGCAATTAAGTCTGATTATCTCGGACCGCACACACAACTTTTGATTTATTTGCTGCGATAAGCAAGCAGCAACCAGTTAAAGATATCAGGAGGAAGGTATGTATGTATATAGCATATAGTAATAAGTATAATAAAATTGAAATCGAATCGAGTTCAGTTAAGATGATAGACAGAGACAGAGAGGGAGAGAGTGTGTGACAGGTGGAGAGGGATGAGGTAAGGCGATGGTGATAGAAATTCGATTGCCCAAGTATTATAGATATTTATAGCTAGCTAACACAGACAGTTCTTAAATGCAGTTCAGATTAGATATATAATACAGCAATTTAGTTGAAATTGAAGGGTTCTTCAGTGACAAGCGAGTGGAGAGATTTTTTTTTTTTTTTTTCGTTAAGTAAAAAGAAGTTACTTAGAAGAAGGCACAGGGCCCAACGACCGTTCGCCTAATCGACAAAACGACCGACCGTCAGTTGAACAATGTAATTGTTGTTAAATGTCTCAATGGGGTTCAAGTGCTAATCTTAGTTTCAAGATTAATCAGTTTTTATTGGGCATTATTTTCTGTTTTGTTCAGTTTGGTTGTGTTTTTTTTTTTGGTGGGAATGTGTCTGATACTGATTGGTTGCTTAAGTTTTAGTTATATTGCTTGTTCAGGTACAATTGGAGGTCGCTAGATTTCATATTAAAGATTACAGATTATGAGGAAATTCCGCTAAAATGTATACATTTTGTTTTATTGTTAGTATTTCTTTTTTGTTAGTTTGATTAAATGTATTTGCAGTTTATGAAAACAAACTTATTGATTTTAACTAATTGTAAGAGGGTTGGTCTAACTTTGGCCATGCTGAAGTGTGTCTGCTTCTACCTCTTATAAGCCAGAGTAGTCCCCATCATATCTCATCATAAATGTTACTATGGACCTTATTTATATAATACCCAAATCCCATTAATACATACATTGAAGGGAATAATGATAAAAACCATAAAATTTTCCCCATATTATGTTTAATCAATAGGAGTTAGCGTTCAGAATTTGGGAAAATAATTGGCAAATCGGCTCAGGAAATCCAAAAATCCAGAATTCTTAGGGCTTTCGACCTTCTTTGGGATTCATTTCTTGGCTAGGTTAGTTTCAGGGGGCAGTGGAATTTCTTTTATTTCCATTTGTTTTCCAGAGATTTCCAGATTTTCACAGTTTTCCCTTAGTGTATATAAGTTTTTCAGTGTTTCATTCAATGACTATAAATAAAAAGTGAATAAAAAGTGTGTGGAATAAAAACACTTTCAGTAGATGCTAAAATGGCTAAGAAAAATTCCGTAATGGTAGAAAGTTATGGAATATCCGGTATATGAGTCATGTGGGAATAGACTAAAAGGCAATTCCGGCATCATTTAAATTCACAAAAAATATTACTCGAATAATTTATAATTTTATTTTCTTTTATTTTCATTTTGTATTTTCACAAAAAAAAAAAAAAAATATTATACAATACAATTTACTAAAATTTTTTTGTTGTTCTATTCGGTTGTTGTTGTTGCACACAATTACTTACACACAGATGAAAAAAAAAAATTATATTCGTACAATAGAAACTAAACTAATCTCATTTATTATTATTATAATTATATTTAACTGTAATTTTACATTTATGTTTATGTACAAATACTTTTTAGGGGCTGGAAGTTTGTTGTTCTTGTTTTTTTTTTTATGTTATATTTTGTTTTTGTTTAATTAGTTTATTATCACACATGGCGCGATTTGTTAATGCCAATTCCCACATTGATTTTGGTTTTTTTTTTATTAATTTCTGTGATTTCACGCATAGGCGCAAATAAAAAAAAACCCAGTCCAAAACTAGCAAGTGGGGGAGATAGAAAAAAAAAACTTGCTTAAATGAATATTATTAAATATTAAATAATAATAAAAATATAATTTCAACTAATTGCGATAAATAAATAAGCTAAGAGATTGAATGGCGATGACAAAAATGACGATGATGCTGATAATGGGATGGGCTGCGATGACAATGATGAAATGAGGGCAAGATTACAGGGTGTCTCATTTGGATTGACTAGAAATTAAAATGGAGAAGGAAGATGGAAGGTGGATGTTGGTGGGGGGATTATTAGGGTCCTAACTAGCTGAGGAAGCACTTTGTTGTTGTTGCTGCTGCTGCGACTGCTGCTGTTGAGCCTTGGCCCGCTCCTTGGCCTCCTGTTGGGCCTTTTTGGATCGCTTCCATTTCATGCGACGATTTTGAAACCAGATTTTCACCTGCGTCTCGGATAGCATTAGACCGCTGGCCACTTCGAATCGCTTAGGTCGACTTAAGTATTTATTTTGCTTGAATTGCTTCTCCAGCTCCAGGAGCTGTTGCGAGGTGAAGGCGGTGCGTGGACGACGAGTCTTACCCAATATGGCATGATGGGGATAGGCAGCCAGTTCGGGTATACGATGATGCAGCATACCGGCACGAGCCAAAAATTCGAATTGCAATTGCGATGGCATAAAATTGTGACCCATTGGCAACTGAAAGCAAGATGTTAAAGTAGAGAACTATTATATTTTTATTATTGATGCAACTTGAAGAAGGAATAATTTGTTATCTTTAGGTCTTGAGCGATTTTTCTTTTTAATCAAAATGTTTGAAATTTCAGCACAATCGATTAGATGACTTGTTTTTTATCTTTAGATTTTACTTTTGTGTAACTAATTAACGTCATAAAAAAAACCAATGCTTACCGGTATTGGTTTGCCTGATGGATCCAATGGCCTATGGAATGCAGAACCACCTTGGGCCAATAGCTGATATGGATGTCCTCCGGCATATAGGGGAAAATCTTGTGGCCTAATGGGACTATGCGGCGGTACAATCGGTTTCTTGAATTCATCATGCAAATCACCGGTCATGCGCAACATGTGAGACGATGAGTGGGAATGATGTGAACCAGAGTGGGGCTGTAATTGATCTTCACAGCCGGGACTTATCGGTGGACTGGATCGATGGGAAGATGTGGGAGATTCCGATCTATAAGGAAATAAAGGCAAAAAAACATTTCATTTAAAAAGACACCCTTTATTCAAGTGGCCATTTGTTACGTAAAGTTATGTAGTACTAATAAATAATAATAATAATAATAATAATAGTCATGACAATGATGATGATGATGATGATGACGATAATGATTGAATTGAAAACAATTAAGGTCTTGACTATAATTTGTTTGCTTTTCCCTATATTCGCACTTGAAAATTAGCCCCATACGTAATCTGAATGTACGTAAAATATAATGTAATATGTGGCTCGATGACGACGATTGGTTAAGTGGGATGTTACCCAGGTTTTCGGGCCATGTGTTTCGAGTGTTGCCAAAGCTAATTTAAAGCCATGCGAAATTGAACATTTATCTGAAAGTGCTTCTGCTTTTTCCTTTTGTTTGGTTTTTTTTTTATATTTTTTTTTCTGTTTTTGCCAGTTATCAAAATTTTGAAGTGAGCCAAGTAATTAGAAGCTTAGAACTTTTGCTTTGGTTATCTACTATCAATCAACATATATACAATTGATAATTATATATTGTTAAATTTTTACCCCTTTCACCCCTTTAATTTTATTTGTATCTTGTCCACAATCATCATTTTAAAGTGAATCTAATTAATTTGCAAAAATACTTATACTTAGTTTGAACCAAATATATTTAACTTTCTCAAATTTCATCCTCAATTCAAAATTAAAATCCAAATCTCATAGATATTGACAACTACATTTTCTTCAAACTCAAATGTACTAATGTTTTGAATAAACTTCCAAGATTTTTTGATTTTTCTTGATCGATTAAACTGAACCCCTACGTGTTAAATTGAAATATTTATATTATAATGTAAACACACACCTTGACATGCCGTCGGGACTGGGTGATTCATATTCCCTTGAATCTCGTATACGTTGCATTTCCTCGTGATCGGCGGCGGCGGCTTGGGCGGCAGCCGCTGCCTGGGCCTGGGCGGTGACAAAGGCATGGTGGGCAGCGGCATTTTGTAGATCAACATGATCTCTACTACTGGCATAATGCAAGGCAGCGAGACGATCATCGACAATAATATCACGATCTCCATTAATTATGCCAATTGATGTTGGACGATTTTCGGCTGATTGATTTTTGGCTAACAAGGCATCTATGCAAAATGATTTTTTTGGTTGGCTTTGCAATGTTGTTGTTGTTGTTGTTGTTGTAGTTGTGGTTGTATTACTGTTGGTATTATTGGTATTGGTGTTTGTATTTGCTGTATTTGACGGTGATGAAGATGCTGATGCCGGCGCCGATGCAGTTAAAGATCCATGTCCAGGCATAATGGCAGTTAATGGCAAACGCGGCAGGGGATAGGCGGAGACATGATGTGCCGGTGGCAGGGATGGATGTGAAGGAAATGCCTCAATATAAAGGCGGGACGATGGCGTTGATGGAGGTGCTGGTCCTGGCGCTGTGGTGGGTGGACCAGCCATTGGCATGGGGGCCACTAGCAAAGGCATATTTGCTGTTATTTGTTGCGCTTGCGTGTGCTGCTGCTGCTGCGGCTGCTGCTGATGATGATGTTGATGATGGTGATGATGCTGCGGCTGCTGCTGCTGCGGATGATCACTTGCAGATAGATCCCTATCAGATCCCTGGCTTGGACTGTGATTTGCGGCGTAGACACTATGCGGCGATCCTGTGGTGGCCTGCGAATGTGTTGGACTGCTGGCGGCTATAAGCAATGCCACTGGCGGACTTGGACTTGAACCAGCCTCCTGTGATCTGGGCGATAAAGTGGAATTTTGACTACACTGATCGTAATCGGCAACAGATTGAGCGGTGGCAACAACTGGCGGTGGTGCGGTGGTATGGGAGGCGGCTGCTATATGGCTTAATAACAATTGCGACGGCATTGATAGCGTCGTCTGTGGTGCGGCCGGTGACACTTGGGCACTGGACATGCCGTAATATAGTAGTATATATATTGAACAAAAAAAAAACAAATTTTTTTGTACACTTTCCTTTTTTTTTGTTTTCCGAATTCTTAGATTTTTTCTTTTCTTTTTTCCTTTATTTATTTATTTTTTTTTTGGTTTGTTTTTGTATTACTTTTTGTTTAACATTGCCAACACAACATCAAACACAATATCAATACGTAACGGTGCGGCTCTTATCAGAAGAAGCAGCAACGGTAACGGTAGAACGGGCAACGACAACGGCAGCGAACTTAACGCGGCGAACGTTCAGCAATGACTGTGGCTCTGTTCGCTTGTGTCGCTTTGTCATATAGTCGTCTTTTTGCCTGCTGTCAGCCAGCCAGCGAACCACCCTCACTTAAGCAACAGCAACACTCGTACACACAGGCACACGCATACAAATGCAGAGACAACCACCATTGAAGTGCTCTCTCCCATTTGTTCGCTTGCTCTCTCTTTCTCTCTCTCTCTCTAACTTGATTGGTTTCGCTGACTGTGCTCTCTTTGCTGGCAAAGATGGTGGCTTTTTGGTTATGCCATAGACAAGGCTAGCAATATATTGGGGGCGTCAACGTTTAAATTAAAAAAAAAGAAAAAAAAAAAGAGACACAACGACAACAACAATAAGACGAAAACAAAAAATGTCTGTCACTGGGGCGTGGCTTGAAATCGGGGGAAATCTTCGAAAAATTTCATATAAATTGTTGGAAAAACGAGCTATAATTGCCATCATTATGGAGTGTTCAGTAGTCATCACTAACAAGTTCAGTTCAGAGAAGAGCCAAAGCAGTAGCAACAGCAGCAGCAGCAGCGAAACTAGAGCAATGAAGACAATGACAGAGGGGGTTGGGGAAAGGAGGGAAAGAAGAGCACAAGGCAAAAGACTAATTAAGGCATTTTGGAGCTAAGCTTTAAGCTTTATCTCACTTTTATTTTGTGTGTTGACTTTTTTTATTTCAGAAAATCAATAATCAACTCTTGTTCAAGTAATAAATGATTATTTCTATGAGATTTTTATAACTTGGTTGCCTCATTTATTAGCAGCGACAGAAAGAGAGAATCAGAGAGGCAGAGAGAAGTGAAGAAAGGGGTCAGTTAATGTCCCTATAATGCATTTTTTATAATATTTACGTGTGTCTGAGACTTGTCTCAGTATATTTCTTTGTACATGTATATTCCCTCTGAGTGTGTGTATGGGTGTGTGTGTGTGTGGGTGTAATGGTCTGTCAAAGTCATATGCTTAGCATTTTATGACCCTTAGACACTCATCAGCCAAAGTGAGTGAATGGTGAATGGTGGTTTTAGCAATGGATACAGCAGCAGTAAATGACAGGGGAGGAGATGATGGTCTGTAATGTCGCCTTGATGGATTACTAAGTGGTCCATTGTATTACACACACACACACACACAAACACACCTTAAACACATCAATAGACCACAAAACTTGGCACGTAAAGCTCAGAAAATGAATTGAATTAAATTCTCTAACCGTATTACCAAATTATTTGAGACTTCAATATTAAATATTCTTTCTTTCTTTTGAAAAACTCTTGAATCACCTATTTTACATAATTTAGACTCTTGCTCAAAACTTTAGTCAATACTTTTGTCTCTGTCTGCAACAAAGGAAACCTTTTTTAGTTTTTAGAATATATCAGCTAAAATAGAACTGGTCTGAGTAAGAGGAATTGTTGATACAGCTAAATATCCATAGATACATCCATTCTAGGATTCGAACCCGGATCCTTGTTATTCAGTTGCCAAATTGATTTAGTCATCTCTTAAAATCTACGAAAATAACTTAAAAACCAAGAGACATCAGAGATCAGAACAGACTTAAAATACGAAAATGAAGAGCTAGTTTACGGCTTGAGCAAAAGACTAAACTAAGTATATGTCAATTGAAGGACAAATCGCAATTATTAGCTAGGCTTGAAGTTGTGTAGTATCAACTAATGGATTGTATGGTTCTTAGATAAAATTTGACTAATCAGGCATTAAATTGTGCCAAATTGAAATTGCAATAAAAATAAAATTGTCCCATATGTTATGGCAATTTAGCTTTTGTGGTCAAATATCAAACATATCCACCCTGCGTATCGTGTTAATTCAGCCGATAAGTGAACAATAATACCATAAAAATTCACTGACGCCTCACAAAAAAATAACAACAACAACAACAACAAAATTTCAACAGATTTTCCCTGGCTAAAGCTGTCTCTCTCTAACTGACTGAGTCAATCACTGGTCTGGGCCTTTTCCAAGCCTGTTAGTTAGGCAAAGTAAACAAGCAAAGAGAAGAAAACTTATCCAAGGGATGGAAAAATTTTACCCTAGGATTAAGGGTTGCGGATGGCATTTGACTTTCAACACTTTGCGGAGGTTTTTGGCTTGTAAAAAACTGTTCTGCTGCTTCTGTTCTGTTGTTGTTGTTCTTGTTGTTGTTTGTAAATATTTTAAAAACAAAAAATTGAAATTGAAAAAAAATTAATCACTTTGTCATTGACACAACAATTAATTGACATTAAATTGCATTATCAATGAATAAATAATAAATAATATGCACATAATTTTTCACAGTCTCATCTCGTTGGTTTGGTAGTAAGTAAGTTGTGCATAAATATCGCATATTGGCTCATTATATTGACAAAGAGTTGGCAAAGAGAGTTTCCACTATACTATATATACATACATATATACTTATACTCTCGCATAAGTCACACCATTGACGTAGTAGACAAAGGATACCCCTGCCCCTAAAAGGGGGAGCATCTAACAACTTTCTCTGTTCAGATCAAAACTTTTCTTTCAACCTTCTCCCATCATTTATATCTTTGAATCTTCTGATTCATCTGTATGATTAATTATCGTAGATCTAATGCTGATGAGCTATGGAATCTCTAACAACTAAATTTGAATAGTAGTTAGCTTCAAATCGAACCAACTCCTACACATTAAGAAGCATAATGTTAATAACATCTTACAATTAGTTAACCCCCTTTTGACTACTTCCATGCTGCAACATGTACATATAAAAATTATTACAGCAAATGATTGGAGTTTCGTTGTGTTTTATTTTTCCATTTTATTTGCCTTTTTTGTGAGTAATTTTTAAAGCAAACTGAGGTGTGTGGGATTGGGATTGGGATTACTACTACTCTCTGGCTGCTGCTGATGCCGATGATGTTGGAGTTGCAGCAGTAAATATGACATAAGTGAATGGGGTCAAATGTGAAACCATTTGGCAAGCTTTACTTGGCTTGATTTCCTTTAACAGTTGGTTTTTTCCTGATTTTGGTATTCGTTTCTTTGCCATTCCAGACACAACATACCAAATTGTCCATTGCACGTGGATGGGTAAATAAATATCGTATAATGAATATAAAATTGAAGAAGGGGGTTCAACATAAAAACAACAGCAATCAGTCTAGCTACTGCTCCCAGTCCCAGATCCAGACCCGGTCTACATTCATTTCTTCTCCTTCTCAATGCACTAATTTCCAGTTAGTTTTTGGGTCTTGTTTTTGGATGGGGGATCTATCTCGAGTACGTGGTTAAAGAAAATACACTTTGGCACGTTTCTTGTTAGATTTCAACAATAGTTTTTTGGACATTGCATGATATATGTATGTATGTATGTATACGTAGAGAAGTGAATTGCATTTTGCTTGTTCTTTTTGTATTCCTTGTGCCAGCAGCAACATAGCTAGCTAGCTGCCCGGCCCTGTTTTTATTTATTTTGGCATAGGTGAAGAGTTCAAATTAAGGCAAAAGAAAACATGAACAACTTGTTTTGGATGGCACAACATAATACATACTCTATAACGTGGGTTCAAGGGTTTTTTTCAATAATTGAAATAGTAATAGATACATCTTTAACTTCTATTGGTTTCTATTTTTATATATACATATAAATACTTTAATACGGTCTAAAGAAATGAATACCAGCATGTTGCATATTTTAGGGAGTAAAGTGACATATGATGTCTTCTGTATCAATTATTGTTATCCCTCTTAGGGATAAATCAAATAAACTACTTAATCAGAATTTTGATAATAAGCATCTAATAGTATCTCTACCTAAAATCATGTCACAAAATTCTCATTTGTGAGAATCCATCAACTATAGCTAATGCCTAAATATAGATTCAAATTTGCAATCACCAAAGAATGTCAGTGTGCGAGTTAAGATTAATCACTTTAAAATAAGTATGTGTTTAAGGGCTATTTGAACATTTTGTAGTCTATCTATTTTATATAACATCTACAAAAGTTTCAAGTAGCTTCCACACTCAACTAGCAATTATATACAATATAATACATATATATACATATGTATGTATATTATAAAAATAAATCGCTGACGTACAACACTCTTTAAATTTTCATTAAAAATCGACTAAGTACACATATCAGGCAGCTAAAGCAAAGAGGACCACCAACAACAGCAACAAAATGGGTAGACAAAAAAAAGAAAAAAAAAGAAAAGAAAAAAAAATCTCATTTACCGATAATAAAGTAAATTTTTCAATTATTGACACAAAATTTTAATTCATTTTCAACATTGAAAAATACTTCCATTCCATTGTTGCCTTTTGCTTTTGTTTGATAAAGTTTTTTTTTTGTTTTTTCCTTTTTTTTATAATTGAGTTGTGTTTTTTTCATTAAGTGCGCGCGAATTGATTTCTGCCCCTTTTCGGACCAACTGATAAATGATAATAAATGAGTTTTTATTAAAACAAGAAAAAAAAACAATATTATACACATATATATTTATATGAAAACCCAACGTAATATAAAAAGAAGTGGCCAATACCAAAATATCTATGACTCGGATGAATGGCAAGAAGAATTATGAATCCGATTAATGATAGAGGCGATAGGTTTACGATAATCCTTGAAAATATTGAAAGGCTGCAATATGGATTTACAGAGGAAATCAATATTCCAAGTGGCCCAAGTACATATACTAACTGATTCAAAACTGATTGCAAATTATGTGTATAATATTGATTTTCTCAAGTACATTAGACCCGATTAACGGCACAGACCCAAAGTGGCTGCAATTTCAAGTCACTCTAGAGACCAAAGGGCAATATTTTAATTGGCCAGAAATGATTTGGCAAACACTAACTGAATTTTAATCGCATATTGTGACTATCAAGCGGGTTTTTTTTCCTTTGCTTCGTTTGTTTTGTTTTGGCATAAGATCTCATAGAGTAATAGTAAAAATAGAGATTGCAAAATATTGTTTGGGAACATCTCCCTGATTTTGGCATCTTTTTAAAGGAGAAATGTTTGAGATTTACAAAAAGCATCTCTTCCTTAAATTAACTACTAAATTTCTTTTATAATTTTTAAAAAAATATCCAAGATTTTCACTTTTCTTTAATTTATTTGTTTTAGAGAATTCATTAAAAATTTAAAGATGCAAAAGCAGATATATCTTTTATAAATTATGGTATTATTATTAGATTTTATAAAAAGAGAAGAAGAAGTAAAGTCCGAACTTGAATTAAACTAATCCGTAGGAAATGTTGAAGGACAGTTTGGGATCACTAATATGCAGGAAAAGATCAACTATAGCATTAAAAGCTTTGCGTCTCCTTTCGTTTCGCTTCAATTGGTTGTAATTCTCAACTAGTTTTAGCAATAAACGAGGACCGTTATCTTAATGCATCTAGAATGAATTTAACTTTATGGTTTATGTATATATAAAATAGAGATGACTTATATGTAAATAATTTAATTTAATAAAGTTCTTTCTCAAATGTTGAGTTTTGAAATGAATAATCAACGACAATCGACATTTTCAATATTAATTTTGATTAATTTTACACTTAACATTATCCATAAATTCCAGAATCAGTAATAGGTTTTTAATCAAGCAAAATCTATATCTATCTATCGTCAACTTAAAAATTTTCTAATTGAAAACTAATCCATCACAATAGACGTCAAAGGTGAAGTAAATTGTGAAGAGAGCAAAAGAAATTGGAAACCCGAAATGTAGTAAAAACCCCGATAAGAGGTAGATAATAATAATCGAATCAAAGACAAATAGGTGCAACCAGTAAACGAAACAAAAAAATATGTATAAATAAAAAAATATGAAAAAAAAAGTAAAGAAAAAGACAACAAAAACAAAAAAAAGCAACAAAAATATTATTTAATAACGATAAAGCCACAAATACACAACAAGCACAGGATATGAGTAAATACTTGTTTTGGCTGACGGATAACCCAAGAATGAAGGGTAATGATCATCAGTCGAGAGGTAAGGAGACAAGGGGAGGGGTAAAGGTAAGGGTGAGATTGAAGTTGAGCAGGGAAAGGGAAGTGGAGATTGGGTAAAAGAGAGTAAAGGAGACGCGTCACATTATCTGGCAATTGAATTTACAAAGCAAATAATTACCAAATGCCAGGCAAATACGAATCGTATACCAAGTCTATATGTATATGTATTTCCATCTTTCTCTCTCTCCCTCCCAGTGTGTGTGAGTTTGTGTGTGTGTGTGAAACTGTTTAAATAAATACAAAATACAAAAATACAAATCAAAATGCGATTTTCGAGACGACCGACCTTACCATATACCATTACCTTTAGCTTACCTTCTTATCGGCTGAAACTCTCACGTTTACCTTTCCGCTACCTTGCCGCCGCTGTCGCAGTCGCAGTATGCAGAAGCGCCAGCCAGCCAGCAACAATAACAATAACAACAACAACCACAAGACATGACAAGGAAGAGAAGAGGTTAAAAACCTTACGTGTCGCAATGACAACAGTTCAAATGGATATATGTATAGATAAACCCAGTCATCATCTACAAGATGTGTGTATGCATTTTTTTTATCCCATTTTATATAATCCCTATGGATAATATTCTTTTCTATAGCCTACCTTTGGGAACCGGGCAAATAGTATCACGAAAAATGGAGTCTCTTATCTTAAAAACTAAAAGGATCTATAAACTTGTTCTAGAAAAATCATACTCAACTCAAATCATACTAAACCAATAAAAAAAAAGAACTGTTTATTAAGAGTTTCAACTAAATTACATACTTTAGGAGGCAAAGCTAAATTTTTTCATCTAATAAACGATATCTAATATTGTTCTCATCTTTTGTTGCTTTACCTGTAAAATGTTCCAACGTTGTTTTGCATTTAAAGTTATTTAGAATATTTCTAAAAGGTTTACTCTACATGAGACTAAAAATTCTACAATAAAATTATCAAACATCGGGTTGATTCATCAATTTAATGAAAATTTAACCAATTTATAGAGTTACTCATGTTGTAAAGACAAAATATTAATTTGACCATGGGAATCCGAGATAAAAATGTTTACTGGGTAAATGTAAATGTGTTTGAGTTTCGTTTCAGTATGAGTATTTGTATCTCTCTTGGCAAAAGCAAATAGACACTAACTGCCGTGCATTTTGCTACACATTTGCCTCACTCGATTGGAATCGAGATTGGCTCCGCCGACTGCCGACTGCACAGCTCTGACTTCGACTTCGACTCCGACTCCGATTCTTATTCCGAGACTTATCTGGCTAGCATTGAGAATTTGTTTACGCTGCGCGTCTAATGAGGCAGCAGCAGCCAAACGGCAATTTAATATATATGTATGTATGTACATATGTATATACGGAGTGCAATAGAGTCATTCAAAAATCTTGCCACATTGCAAAACCACAACACAAATTCTATAGTTAAAGAGTTAACAAATTATAAATAAATTATATAAAAAATTGTAGTGCCTTTTTATTATAAAAATCCATTTTCTTATAGACAGAACGGGATTAACTTTTGGGAATCAGTAAATTTACGAAATTTTAACCGATTTTTGAAAGATATATCCTATTCTAATACTTTTCAACTTGTAATTTTAGATTAAAAGGTAAATCGCATAAATAATCAAGTTATATTGTCTTTATTTTTGCTCCATACCAATTGTGTTGGCCAATAATGTTTGGCCATATATATTATAATTAGAACAAATAGTTTTATTAATATTTTTAACACAAATTTTAAATAAATTAAACTAATTTATGGGTTGTATGTATGTATATGTAATTTAATTGCCCCAAACTATATGTAGTATAGCAATTGTTGATAGTTAAATACTATCTTCAATTGGTTATTCCATTATCAGTCAATCCTGCAACTTACCAATCCTAGTTCAATGCATCAATATCGATCGTAGCGGTGCTTTTCTATCGGGACACCGTCCTGACAATTATAGACAGCTTCCTTATCCGAATCTGTGGTCCACAATTCATTACGATTGGCAGCACTTATAATTCTCCCCTTCAGACATATATCAATTTCATCTTTATCCACATCGGTGATACATTTGGAATAGTAATATCGTGATTAAGAGAATCGGGCCAAGTTTCATTGGTTGCCATTTGTAAATTATTTGGACGCTTAAATGGAGCACGATCAGAGGGATCAGACGATGATGAAGGTGTAGGTATAGAAGCATTGATGGAATCCATATTTCTATTTCTCTTTTAACCCGGGGACTATGCATAATGCCGGAGAGTTAAAATCAAGTCGACGACAATGTTATTAGTCGGAGCATGCGTACAAGTATTCAACGTGATTCTGCATAGTTTCTAATCTCGATAGGAGGACACTTTATAAATAATTAAAATAGTTTTCGGGCATATCATTATTCACATTTGCAAGTGAAACGTGTTTTCAATCCTTGACAGGAGAATTGCAGTCTCTGACTTGTAGGCCAATTTGGCTTCGGTTGGAATTTTGTCCTGGATCATTTGCGGCCCAATATTCCCTTTTCAAAAATATTGTTGTAAGCGGCCGTGAGGTACTTGTCCACAATATTGAATCGAGGGCGCAAAATATTTGGTCAATATTCGTAACAAATCATAATGATCATCATAAATTTTTTCAAAAATTTTCTCAAAAATCCAAGTGTTTGATGTAATTTTAAAATATGCTAAAATGTGATTTTTATAAGATATATGTTTTTAAAATCGATTAGAAATTGACAAATATACAACCTGCTTATTTTTTAAACATTTTTTTATTGTTGATTTTATTTCCAATTTTGTATTCTTTTATAATTTTTTCAGATTGCGTCGAAAAGTCTTTGGATTAACTTGCATTTTGTTTAGGGTATTGATCAAATAATTAAAAATATTGATAAGGCGAATATTTCTTTGGGCAATTGAAAATTTTCAAACTAACATACTGTCACATTATGGATAATCAGTTTATATCTCAAGATACATATATGTATATTCCCAATGGCAATTCATTATTTAATTAGGCTAATCAAAACTTTTTTGTCATCCTAATAGAGAAGTGGGTAATTAAATACATTGAGGAGTAACCAAAAAGCTCTTAAAAGAAGGCTTATCAATGGAAAAATAAACCGCTGGGAGGTCTAACAAGTAAACTGCCAACTGTCCAAAATGTGGGTAGTTAGAGGTATTTCTTCTCCCACATTGAATTGAGTGGTTATCTTAGTCATATACTCACTCACCAATAAATATATCGCTAATAATCAATTTTCAATTAATTCAGACCGCATATCAGTTCACACCACACCGCACTACCTGCCCACCCACCTGAATGGCCATTGCCCACCAAACGTCTCAACCAAAAATATAACTATAGAAATTAAAGAAATTTGTTTAAAGTCGTTTAAATTGCACTTTAAGCATAAAATAAAGCTCTTATCTAATCGCCACGAGAAGGCAGCGATTTAATTTATATAATCAACTTGTTTTTATAATTAAAAAATATTAAAATTGTTTATTATAGAGACACATAACTTCGACTCTCCTCAGATAGCGTCAAAGTGGACTTTTTTTTTGTTTTCTGTTTTTTTTTTTTTTTTTGTTTTATAATCGCCAATCTTTTTGATGATATATGTAGTTCAAATGGGGTTTATTACTTTTTCAATTCGGTTTGTGGTTTCATTTGGAAAATTTAATTAAAATCAGAGAAAATATTTCTTTCTCCATCAGTATCAAAGAAATTTAAAATGTATGCTAAAAAAAAAACTTCTTATTATTTTAGTTGCAAGGGTATACAAAATTTGTTTTTTAGAAAATAAAAAACAACTAAATAGTTTTTCAGTTATTTTTTGGTCAGTTTGATTGGTTTGTGGTAGAGTCTCTAGTCTCTACCCCCGACCCCTGACCGCTTTCCCTGGCTGATTGGGCCTTATCTGGTATTTGGTTGAGGAGGAGACCTAATTGAAATTGCATTGAAATTGATTGATTTGCTCATAAATGCCGAAATACTAATCGAAAGAGCGTAAATTCTTCTTCTCTGGTTGTTTGTTAATCGTTTTATTTGGCCTGGATTATGCTATGCCTGTGTGTGTGTTTGTAGGTGTATGTGTGTGAGTGTTTCGCTTTCCCTATCGCTTGATTTGTGGTAATTCAAGTGGGTCTATATGAGCAGATGTCGCCACATGAAAATGAAAGAGTGAGAGCGAGAGAGGTTCAAAGTTTGAACAAGGTTATAAATCAAATAGTTTAATATTATAAATTATATTTAAATGGCATCTGAATGGGTCAAAGAAACCCATTGAAATAATTGGTCCGTCCTTTTTTTGTATTGTTGTTGATTATATACATATAAAGCTCTTGAGATATACACCAAATACCAAAACTTTCCATTTCTAATAAAATCCTAACCCATATGTATTGCATTATCCCATCTCTAACTATTATAATAAGCTTAGCGCTTGATTGGTTTAGAGATATATGTATTAATGTTGTCTAGAAAATAGTCCCTCAAATTATGATGATGCTGGAATGTTTTCCTTGAACATCTTGGATATTACACACTTTAAGGTTCGGGTCAAAAACTCTAATAGTTGAGAGGGTGACTTTACGACCCCATTAATTACATTTTGATATTTTGGAAAATTCCTAACCCATGGGAATTAAAAGTGAATAATAATCCGTTTTGAGATCTTAGCTTATACATGCGAATAATGTAATGTAAAATATGAATTCACTAAATTTAGTCGCAAAAATGATTAATTAATCAAAAGTTGTTAATATATTTTACACTTTTTTACCAAAAATTTACCGCAAATTGCTGAATTCCTTTTAAAATTTGTATTTTTTTACTCACAGCTCTCATAACTTTGTATAATAATCACGTATACGCTATGTTGGTTTAGAAGATCGGAAACTATGCACAGACTATGAAAAT
Organism: Drosophila insularis; assembly: GCA_018903935.1. Lineage (NCBI taxonomy): Eukaryota > Metazoa > Arthropoda > Insecta > Diptera > Drosophilidae > Drosophila > Drosophila insularis. Next base: position 1,018,162 of record JAEIFP010000150.1, on the reverse strand, counting down.
TCTTAGAGAAAGTTTCAGACACAGAAACTAATAATGGCAATTTTTTTGCTATATGTCCATTTTAACCGACTCATCACGATTGTCACGTAGTATGTAAGCGATTTCCATTTGCAATTCCCACGTTCATTAATTAACCGACATGCCACACACAGACCACATTTACACTCACACACTCACTCAATATAATAAATTGAGAAATCTAAGTAAATATCGTGGCAAAACATTTAGCAAAGTCAACAAAAAAAAAAAACCTTTAAACGAACGATGAGACAGCATCGCACTTATATTTATGTCCATTAAAAGGGAATTTCAATAAAATTTACGATATGGAATGGCAAAAATGTCACCAAAGTGGCGCCATCTATAAGTAGTATAAACATTGATTGATGTCAGGTAGGTGAGGTGGAAGGGAGGAAAGCGAGTGCGGTGTTTTGACTACCTCAGTTACGCATTAAAAACGTTTTTTTTTTCTTTTTTGTTTTTGTGCAAAACCAAAATACGAATAATTCGTAGATAAACAAATGATTGTACGCAGAGACACCAGAAAGGAGGTGAGGTGAGGATGGCTAAGGTAGCAGACAAAATTGGTAAAAGTAAATATTATTTATTTTAGGTGGATGCCCGAAATGGGCAAAAGAAAAAAGAAGAAAAAAAAACGACAAAAACGTTTAATGGGCAAACACCTTTAACTAACAATAAAATTGAAGTAAAAACTGAGAAGACGAAATTTTTATACTCTTTAGAAAATGAAAGCAACAGTTGGAAACAATCTTACAAAAATTTTTTCATAGTTTATGTAACTAGTTTAAGAGTGAAAGATGAGGTGTAATAGTTCTGGAGTTATTTAACAAAAAAATTCTGTGGCTGGTAGTTCCTGTACTGCCTGTGAAATATAGAAGTGACCTCGATCAAAATTATATGCAGGTTTTGATAGGAAAATGTTTACCCAAATTATACTTAAAGTAAATGGAATATTTTTGTATAGAATAATTTTTTTTTATTTCCTTATTTCAAAGGGAAAGGGAAACAAAAAAGGTAGAGGGGAATGGGTGAGTTAAATGATATATAATTTTATTTAGTATGGATCGTAACGGAAATCTACTCTTGAACTAAATCGAAATCTTTTCGATTAGCTGCCGTTTAAATGTAGATTGCTAATAGATTATTTATTTTTTCGATTGGTTTTCCCTAGATAAGGCATTTTACAGCAGCGTAGAAGGAATTTTGATTTATCAATTGGCGAACTTCTTCTCTTTGCTTTTGGCGTCCTCTAATCAAGATGGTATTAAGCTTTAATCATAGACGTTGATTTACCAGTCCAAAGCCTATAAATAATAAGCCCAAAAACAATAAAGAAATAAAAATGAAAAGAACAAAAAAAAAAACTGGTCATATATTAATAACAAATTTTTTATTATAACATCAACGAGCAAAAGCAAACCATCCAATGGTTGGGTTTGCTTATCGCATTGCTTTTGAAATTCTCATTCTAACTATGCTATTTTTGATTTGTTCATAGCGATAATGAGTGGGACGAATGATGGGTGGGTGTAGGGTTTTGGGGGAAAGGTAAGGCGGGTCATACTTACTACAAACATATGTATATAAATGTATGCTCTATAGATTGCTATGACAAATCTTTGTGAATGCGAAGTTACTTCCGTATCTTTAAAATTGTTTTTCGTTATAGCTTATAAAATGATTCAATTATAATGAAAATTGTATAGGTAAGCAATTTTTTTTTTAATTTCTCACTCTTGTTTATAGACATTGTGTCACCCCAATGATGATGATCTTGATGATGATGATGATGATGATGATGATGATGATCCATTGATAAGCAATCAAAAATGTGTAATACTTTCCTTTTGGGTTTATTTTACCGAGACCCCATGAACGGCCATTGACGTAAAACGTTTCTTCCGGTCGAATGGGTCATTCATACTGAATGAATGGTGAGTGGTTCAACTGATTGATTGATTATTAATGAATGGGTCAACTATGAATTACTATGAATTAGACAAAGACCTAATAAGCTCGAAACAGGCCAATGACTATCGTTCCATAGATATTTTCTTATCTTACCTATGAATTTGCAATTTAGTAAGTTCCAAATTTATATATACACGTTTAATGAACTTGATATCAAAGTTGAAATCAAAATTATTAGAAATTTTAAATGACAAATACATGTATGTAAGTACCCATTAAACTTGAGACTTTGCCAACCCTTTTGAATGGTATTATAATTGGGAATCACAAGTTGTTAAAGCTGAAAAAATGGAAGAACAAATTAAGTTAACTGTTTAAATAATATATGAAAAACTCTTTAAAAAAAAAACCCCTCTCTTTCTCTTTAATCTTATTTTCTTGGGTTATATATTTTTTGTTTTTTGCATAGATTTTCACAGCCTTGCTTGAGTTTCTTTGGTATCTTTGTTATTCTTACTTAAACAAGTTGGGAATTTTAAACGAAAATAAAATATTGAAAATTCCCATTAAGCCTCTAACTGGTTTCAGTTTAGTTATAACTTAATTTATAACAATAAATAACCATTTTCTTCTTTGCTTAGATATATTCCAATCTAGTTTAAATTCATTCATTAAAGACTGCGTTGCTTAACTAGCATTACTTTAGTTGGTGAAATTGCCTAATAGATTTTAAATATATTTATTTAAAGTTAGTCGGAAATCGGTGTTGTTTATAACTCAGTCAGTTTGTCATATTCATCTGTATTTGCCTGCTTCAATAAGGCATTAGTCACAGATAAATACATATATTTTTTGGCATATCATAAATCGGTCAATGCCTTGGATCAACAGCAAGCACAAAAGCCCCTTTCCTGGGGAGGGATGGGGGAGGCACTCCTCTTCACCCGGTTTCAAAGAGAGTGAAATGTAAACCGCCTAAAAGCCCATTTTGCCCATTCCACAACCAAGTAAGATATTGACTCAAAACGGTAGCCGCTCAACAGTGGCTAAATGGTCATAATTAAACGTCGCTCGAACGATTTATTTGCATAACTTGGAAAAGTGAAGTGCGAGGTTAACTCCAAAGGCAAAATGCCGCACTACGCCAACCAATCAAGCAACCAACCACTCAGCGTCTCTTCTCACTCCTCTTTCCTATCTCTCTCTCTGTCTCTCTCTCTCTTTTTCTCACTCTCTGATTCATATATGTATCTAGATTCTAAAAAATCCTCCACATGCGCCATTGCTGCACGTTGACAGGAAAAAATACAACAAATTGTCATATGACCGACCGATCGAGCAACAATAAGTATTAGTTTAAATTATGATGACTTATCAAATGTAATTTACTATACTATATTGTACATACATAGGTAAATATTTCGCAGGGATTGTCGTTACGTATCTTTTACTTTGGCCATGTTCCGTTTAATTGCATGCTAACTGTACTTAAATATCTTTATAATTGACGCCAGTCACCCACTCTGAAGAATGTCGTAAAACAAGAAATCGTATCGTATAAGGCGTAATACTAGTAGGTCTATTTGTGGAAGCCTTAAACACAAAAAAAAAAAAAAAAAAAAAAAACCCATTCGACCAAACCATCATAGAGAAAGAGAGAGAGAGAAAATGAACCCCCAACACAACCCAAGCCCCGATTTCAGCCATTTGAACCATCAATTCAAACCACCCGCAATAAAAAGTATTTATGTTATTTGTCAAGTTTATCGCCCCATGATGATGATGATGATGATGATGATGATGATGGGTAGAAAGAAGGAGGCAAGGCATGGCCATAGGGTACTGAGTGAGTACGTGGGGTCGTGGTCGATAGCGGTGGGGGGAGAGGGTCTAATTAAACCCTGAGCATTATCGTCTTGTAACAATCGAAAACGAAACGAATCGAACTATATACTTTGTAGTTGAAACGACATTACGTTTGCCTTTATTTGATTATTATTTCTAGCTTCTTTTTTTCTTTTTGTTGACATTGTGTATAGTTTTTTTATTTTTTATTGAGGCTCATTTTCAAATACAGTAGCCCCAATATTATTATGATTATTATGATATATTGTATACCAAAAGCCCAACTAGCTACCTACTGTTCAGATTGCGGCCCACTGATAGTTCATTTTTATTTGATTTCTATACAACTCATTTTTCTTTTTGATAACTGCAACTTGTGGTCAATGGACATTGAATCAAAAATATGATGCAGGTTCTTTTTTATATAATTACTCATACTCGCTTGGAAACTAATAAGCCTAACATAAATGAGTCGTAATTCTGGTAGACTTTTCTAAGGATCAGCCCAAATCCAGGAATACATTCTTTAAGAAGACCCAAAGAGTCGTGGACATCTTAATTTATGTCAAGTGGAGCATTAGCCATATTTCAGGATTAGCATCCTTTATTTATCAAAATACATATATTATACAAAATACTTAAAATTCTTAAATATCATATCTTTGGGAATCTGTAACTTTGGCAAAATTTTAATCCAATTATGAAAGTGATATCTTCTTTTCAATTTCAAATTGGAATATTTGCCACTCTAATTATAAAGTTATCTTTTCAAGAATACCAATAAAGATCAAAGTATACCAATAAACCTTCGTCAATTCGTAATTTCCTTTAATTTCGTAAATTTTTTGAGTATTAAAAAAATTCATGTCTTTATTTTCAACTTAATAATGTCTTTCAATTTGTATTAAAATCATAAGAAATACATTTTTCGTAAAGAAAATAATTGATGTATAAATAATGGTTTTTATGAAAAATCAAGTGGCTGATGTAATTTTAAAATATGCCAAATTGTGATTTTAATGAAATACAACTTTTGGTTGTAAATTGGAAGAAATACAGTCTGAGAAAAATAGATGGAATCAGAAAAGATTATTTTAAAAAATCTTAAATATTTTCAAATAACCCAAACTTTGTGAACCTGTAATTCTGTCCATTTTCCACTGATTTTAAAAATGCATACACCAGTTTTATTATTAGAAAATAAACTTAAAGTTTGCATTAAGACCTCAAAAACTAAAATTTGTTCCATTTTCGTAATAAATCAACATAATTTTTTTCAAAAATCGAGTCAAAAATATTTTGGTTAAATATCCATGGCTTTAATGAAATTTTAAAAAATATGCTAAATTGCGATTTAAATGAGATATAAATTTTTAAAATCGGTTGAAAATTACGGAAAATATAGTCTGATAAAAGGCAGGTAACAAAAAATGTATGTTCAAGGAACTTAAACAAAACCATTTTTTTTTTGCCAATGCTCTAAGTGATTTTCTGATTTGCATTATGATTTTCAAATTTGGTGGATCACAGTAAAGGTCTTTTCAAATTTTGTATTATTGTTGTCCTTTTCAAGAATTTATGGCAGTCCAAAATTTCTGTATATGTTTCGCAGTACATTATTTGTTATTATTATTTCTAACGATCTGGTTCCAAATAGAACGTTTAAGCAATTATTTTACAAGTTTTTTAGATTTATTTGGGTTAAAGTTAAAGCTAAATTTAAGTTTGTTCAGTTGTTTTATTTAGCATTGACATCTCTTTCTCTTGCTCTTCGTTAGATTCCTGCTAAAGTCAGAAATAAATATAATATATACACATTGCATGTGGACTTGCAATCTGAAGAGTCAATGGATTTAATTTTAGTATAAAATCACATAAATTGATCATAAAAGATCTTAATAGAAACATTCTAGTTTCGTTTGAATAAATGTTATATATTTCTGTAGCATATGACAACGGACTCCTCTCCTTAGGTGTTTTTTTTTTCTCTTTCATTTTGTATTTTTGGTCAGTGAATGTTTGGGAGAAGATAAAGGGGCGTTGAAGCCGAGCCGCCTAAAGTGATTGTGATTGCATTGGCAATGCGCTAGGTAAATAGGCAAAATAACAACAACAACAGCAACTGGGAAAACTATAGGTATTCAAAAAGCACAAACATCCGATCATCTCAAAAACGACTCAACTCTCTTTCCATCATCAAACACACACACACATGCACACAGACATACACAAACACACATCAAACAGAAGCTAAATGAGCTTGTCGGACCGGAAACAACTTATGGAACGGCGGTGCCTAATCAAAGCGATAGAGAGGAGACTTCTGGTTGAGCTGTAACTGTAGGGCCCCTATGGACGGTCGTTTGGTCTTTTGGGCGGGGCTGATCAAAAGGTTCCGCGCACGAACGTTCCACGCGCAACGTTGTTGTCATTCTCTTTGGGTCAAACAAGCTCTCAGCTCAATCTTAAGGAGGATGATGATGATGCTGATGATGATGGCTTAATCCAAAGTGGCTACTGAGTTGCTGCACAGGTAGAAGTGCTGGCTGCTGCATTCTATGCCAAGTGCAAACACTTTTTGCTTTCAGTCTTTCTCTCTTTTTCTCGCGTTTGCTCTCTCCATCTCCTTTAGGTAAAATCTCACTATCTCTCTTGTGGTCAACAAATACTTAGGCTACCGATGATGATCAACTCGCATCCATCCATCCAACCATCCATCCATCCGACTATCCGTCTGTCCATAAAAAAAATATATATATATACATATATCTCATGAGTGTGTAAGCCAAGTGAGTGCCTCCTCCCAATATGCAAATACTCAAATATTTGCTCTCGGATTACTTATTAAGTGAGCAGCATCTCCGCATCTTCGCACAGCTCTCAGCAGTAGCCGGCAACAGCAGCGATTCCCATCATCATAATCATCATCGTCATCATCATCAGGTGTTCCTCTTCATCATTTTTCGTTTACTTTGGATGTTTAATCGCTTTAATGGCTAGACAATTAACAATTTTCACAATACATAAAAAAATAATAAAAAAAAAAAACCCCACACTTTCAAGAATATAAACGCATTCGGTAAGCTTTTACCAAATTTAAACCAATTTAAAAACAAAAATCCTAAAAACTATTTCAAAATGTTCTATTCATTCACTTCTAAAAAGTTAATTAATTTCTGATAAACTCTTTTTTGTACATAGATAAAAAAAATAGCTGACATTAATTGATACATTTGTAAATAATGAAGCATTTATGTATGCTAAAACTGAATCAAATTTCCTGAAAACTGTTATGTTAATGACAATGTTTTGCCATTGTAAAATTATTATTTTTATATTCTTGAGCCAACACTCAATGATCTAATAAAAACCGAACCCATTTAGAATAAACATTTTTGTCATCTCTTTTAGAATGTATGTATGTATATATAAAATGCATATTTCCTTATAAACACCCTTCTTTAATCAATTTCGTTTAAAGCATTTCATGGAAATGTATGTAATGGCATTCACATCTGACCATTTTTACATTTTTTATAGTAAATAAATACAATTAATTATACAAGAAAAAAAAAATATGTTAAAAAACCATTATTCCTTTATGATGTTTTTTTCTGTTCCTTCTTTTCTTTTTTGTTTTTGTTTACTCACATGTGTGTACAGAGCTAACATTTATAAAATGTTATTTAAACAAGGAAAATCTACTCGGTTATACCACACTTGGAGCATTTATCTTACTTATTAACTAAAATCAATTGCAGGTGAAGACGATCTGTATCTGGATTATTGGGCGGGGGTAACGGCAACGGGAGGGAGCTGGAGGTGTGTAGGGCCCCCTATGTGGTCAGGCCAGCAAAAGCAGCGGCAGCAACAACAACATGCACTGGGTTGCTGGCGTGGCCAAAAGACGGCTGTTGTCGTTGTGTTGTTTTTTGTTCGAGTTTATTCCTTGGAAGCCATATGCCCCACCAGATTGCTGGTCATTTTCTCAATTTTCTTCAGATCGGGCATATTTTCGGCTTTGTATTGAACGCACTGCAAATGCAATTAGAGTGAAAATGAATTTCGAATATATAATTTTGAAAAATTGAGCATGCAAATTTTTCCTTACCTTTACATTGTCCGTCATTTTGAGGAGTATGTGACCCTTGGAATGAATATATTTCATTGTATAACGGCAATTCTGTGGATTCGCCATATACATATTCTCGGCTGCAATTTCGAAATCTTCCCAATTTTTGACAAAAACCATTTTGAATGAACTTTACTTTTTGTCTCGAAAAACAAAAACAGCGTGAATAATGGCGTTGCCGGACTGATACAAATCGATTAAATGTGCAAATTGGCATCACAATCGAGCGATTCCCCCTATTTCTGTTATCGACATGTTGACACTATTTCTTGTATCGGCCTATCGACCCCTATTTCCAGATAAATGTCACACAGTCCTCCATCTCTTTCGCGCTCGCATCATTCGCTGGCAAAATGCAATATTTATAGCTAAAATGTGTTGAATACGCAAAATTCTATTAATAAAATTGCTTTCAAAATATGCCTAACAAACATCATCAGCTGTGGGCAAAGCAATCGATGTGAAATAAGTGAAAATTCAGGTTGAAAAAAAACCATGAAATCTAGTCATCATCATGAAAGCAGTAGAAGGGAGCAGCAGCAAAGTGATGGCAAACGTAAACTGAGAGAGGAATACAACACAAACAACAACGAGACCAGCAAATAGAAAAATAAATGGGAAAAAAGTGACACGCAGAAACAGAAATAAAAATAAATTTAAATAATATACAAAACATACAGATATTCTCGACGGAAGTACAACAACAGGAAAAATACAACAGCAAATATAATAAAAACAAAACGGCGAATTGCAAGTTGAAGTGTGGTATATACATATGCGTGTGCGTGCGCGTGTGTGTGTGTGCGGGAGTGAGTGAGTGGGTGTAGGGCCTACAGTGTAGGCAACACACACACACACACATACAGTAACTGTCACTGTTGTGTTGTTGGTGGTGGCGTTGGTGCTGGTGCTGGGGTTGCCGTTGCTGCCTGCATAACGGTTAACGCGTGACGTTATAAACCTCCTTCCATCCTCCCTCCGACCAAGTAACACACTTGCTCCACGCTCTCTTCATTCAAACAAATTTGCTTGAAACAGACCGAGAGGAAGACAGAGACAGAGAGACACCGAAAGAGAAAGCAACATCATGATGGATAACGATGATACAATGCTCAATAATGGACCACAGCCTGGTGCTGAGACGGTCTATGGCACCGAGGATAACAATATGGTCATGTCGGAGAAGGTAAGTAATCTATTCATTCAATTTGATAATAAACAATATACATGCATAAGCATGTATATTTAAATTTAAATCATAAGGCATGTATTTGTCTGTGTGCGTTTAACAAATACAAACAACATTAAAATAGGGTCGTCCTGAGTAACCACTGAGAAAAAATTGGAAATCAAAACATAAACTACAAAACGAAATATTAAGAATTGACTTGGCCATTTTTTATTTTAAAAGCAGCAATAAAACCAAAAGCTGTAAACTATCCTCATTTAGAATGCTTCACAATATTTTATTATTAAATGAAACAATACTTGGCCTCTTACGCGAAACACTATCGCTATCACTTAGTTATTTTGGTATAAACTATTAATATCTAGTCACTTGGCACTCCTGTATAAGGTATCCGGTTTGCTATTAATATCACTTTATAAAATTTACATTTTCTTTTATAATATGTTTTTGTTTATCAAGTAAATCTTCTGTGTAAAGGAAACTCTAGATGTTATACTTGAAGAAATCCTTTAATTTCTTTCTATCCCAACCCCACCTCTAATTATTTTCGTAAGGAACCATAAAAAGTCATCAACCGGAAATGCTACAATCGCTAAAAACTGTCGAGGCCTATCTCTCTTATGCTCTATCTCTTTCTCACAATTTGTCACCGCTTGCTCTCTCTCTCGACTCTGCATACATATATGGGTACATTGTGTTCTTTTAATTATGTAAAAACGCATAAAAACAGCTCTTCATTATTTATCAGCTGATATAACCCAAGTAACAAACCACCCACCCCTTGTCCTTCCCTCTCCAGCAAAAAGAGAGAAGTTAGTTTCGTCTGGTCATTGACATTCCAAAAAAAAAAGACGGAAAGCATGAATACGAGCCAACAAGGCAGAAATCAATAATGTTTCTGACCAAATTGTCGAACGACCTCACGCAATCTCTTTATAACGATTTTTTTTATAAGAATATTTTTTGTTTCAACCCAAATCCCAAACACAATTTCTGATTGATTTTGCACTTTATCAGCTTCACGCGGTTGAATTAGGGTAGAGTGTGTGTGGGGGGTCTGGGGTTTGAGGTGGGGTGGTCTATGCAAATTTACAGTTAAGTTCTTGTTACCCTATGTAATGAGCTCATCAAAAGCGGTATAGAGAGAGATAAGAATTGCCCTACCCTCCGACCACTTACAACTCTCTCTTTCTGTCAAACGCACGTGTCGTTTTTGCTCTCTTTCTCCTTATGATAAGCTGCTGCTACTTACTACCTGTTAATTGAGTAATGAGTTCATACACAAAACGCCTACTCCACAAGACATGTGTATGTTTTTTCAGCTGTAAACTGGTTTTCTTGCCAAACATCTGGAGTTGTTGGCCTTTTATGGTATGGTTTAACCTTCATTTAAAATCAAGTTATTATGCTGAGCAGAGCTGGAGCGGATGGGGGTAAACAATGTTTCGATATGAATTTTCAGAATAAACACATGCAGCTAAATTTTTTTAAAGGAAATCTCGTAATTTGCATTATCTCATTTAACGGAGATTTATTTCTTTAAGAAAAAATATTAAGTATTAGTATTAAACGTAAAACAATAAAAAAAAGTTAGCATTTCAATGAAATTAATTTTTTTCAGTATCCAAAAATAGGTAAGAGCTTACATGACCACATTCATTGGGCTCATCCTCTTTCTAGGATAATCAACAAAAATTATTTGAAGCATTTGTTCATATTTCATTGGTTCAAAAAATTCATGGCTAACATCTTCTTCGCCTCCACCCCACCAGTGCGGATTAACTATCAAGACTCTAGAATAGTTTAAACCCTAACTGATAATATACATAGTTTATATATCTAACGTACAAGGCTTCTGTCGTATTATTATTACTAATCTAATCAGCTAAAAAAATTCATGCTTTTTTGTTTATCTTATATTTATAATTTAATTTTTGTACAAACATTTTTTTTATTTAAATTTTGTTTAAAATTTGATTCTTGATTTTTGGTTTTTTATGTGTCCAATTTTTCCTTTTCTTTTTTCTTTCTCTTTCAGAATGAACAGGTTGTCAGCATTGTGAGTTTTCTCTCTCTCTATCGTTTGTTGTGGTGGTTTTCCCTGCACTTTTTCCATTTTATATTTCCTTTTTTTGTTTGTTTTCTGTTTATACATATATAATTAATTATTTTATATGCTTTGCCACACACTCTGCTATATGATTTAATTTGATACGCTCTGCACTTGCTGTTTTATTATTATTAACTTTAATTTTATGTGAGTTTGTTTTTTGCTTTCTACTAATAAAATTTTGCACTGCCAAACAAAAACGAAAGAAAACCAGGGAAAAAAAGGTTTTCAACTTTGACCCTTTTTTTTTTTTTGATTAGCTTTCCACACTTAACTAAGACCCTTAGTATGTGTGTCTATCCAACTTTCTTGACATCTTTCACATGAATGTATGTATATATATATATACATATATACATGTATGTGTACGACACGCATGACTTGACATCAGCTGAAAGAGAATTTTTCGGTCTAAAATCTGTTACTAATTCGCATTCACATGGTTAAATATGTTGAAAAAACAAGAATTATTAAGTTTATTCTTATTGCATGACTCATATTTTCTTTCAAAGTTTAGTTTGGAGAGAAACCCTTATATTCTTTAGATTACAAGTATATAAATTATTGCGAAAAACGGCTCAGAATCAGATTTCTATAAAGAATTATTTTCCTTTGTTAGCAGCAATCTGTAAAAAACAAGGAAGAAAGGACGAACGAAATTGAAGGTTTTAATTTTATCCCCAACAAATCATATAATATTTACGTCAGTTTTTTTTTTCGTCCAGGGCCTAAATTTTTAAGAACCAATTAAAATTGAGATCCCAAGTAAACTGGTACATTAGTTCTGACAGGGATAACAGTTTAGATTTGAGATAGATAGGTATCTAAGAATATAAAGTTTAATTCCATTTCAATATAGGGGGAGTCTGTTATTTTTAATGACAAGTGGCAAGATTTTAGTTCATACACACATTTTTAACAAGTTATACGTGCCTTAAATGATTTTTGTTAGTCTAGTAACTTTTCACATGACGGAAAAATGAAAGCACCACAAGAGCACCTATGTACATACTTCTCAATATTTCTCACTTTTTCTATCTCACATTCTCTCTCCTTCTCTCTCTTTCTGTTTACGATTTCACTTTGATGTATAAAATCTAGGTTCAACAATTGGCTGGTAGCATTTATCAGGAATTCGAACGCATGATCAATCGTTATGATGAGGATGTGGTGAAAAATCTGATGCCATTGCTGGTAAACGTGCTGGAGTGTCTGGATGCCTCCTATCGCATCAATCAAGAGCAGGATGTGGAAGTGGAATTGCTACGGGAGGACAATGAACAACTGGTCACACAATATGAAAGGGAGAAAAGTGCACGCAAACAGTCCGAACAGAAGGTAAGTTTTCACTCTTATACAAAAAATTGAATCGTATTGAATCTCTCTTTTGCTTTTTAGCTACTGGAGGCCGAAGATTTGGCCGAACAGGAAAACAAAGAGTTGGCCAATCGTCTGGAATCATTAGAGAGCATAGTGCGTATGCTAGAACTAAAGCATAAAAATAGTTTAGAGCATGCCAGTCGTTTGGAGGAAAGAGAGGCGGACCTGAAAAAGGTGAGTCGAAATCAGTCGTGAAAGGTTTGGATTATTAACATCATTTTGACTATGCAGGAGTACAACAAATTGCACGAGAGGTATACGGAGCTCTTCAAGAATCATGTGGATTATATGGAACGAACGAAAATGCTCATGGGTTCCACACACTCACAAATGAGCACAGCCTCCGATCGCATGGAAGTTAGTCGAGCTCGCCTTAATCCTGTGGCACGTAGTTCAGGTCCCGTTTCGTATGGCTTTGCTTCGCTGGAGAACTCTGTGATGTTGGATACGGAAACCATTTGCAGTGTTGGCAGTCAATCAGATGATGATTCCGGGCCGCCATCGTTGCAAAATGAATTGGATCAATTGCAGGCGGCTGCCGGTGGTAGCAGGGATGGTCTAACAATTGAACGTGGAGCAGCCACTGATGCACTACAGCAACAACATCAGGCCACCTCCCCACACAGTCCGCTGAATGATGATGACAGTAGTCCCGTTGTGCCAAATGTACCCGCAAATGGTAGGCAGATCAATATACCATCCTTCCCCCCCCCACATCCATTTTAGTTGAACTTGAAACCCACAGTTTAGTTGCACTTTACTAATCTGAATCTCTAATCTCTCTCTCTCTTTACTCTCCCCCCTTTTTCTTTTATTTTTTATTGGTTATACTCTTGCGTGTGTGTTAACTCTTATACTAAAAAAAAATCAAATCACCTGTCTTGTACCAGTTGGTCGTTCCACTACCAAAAAGGAGCAACGCACGGATAATAATCTATACCAAGAGTTATCCTTCCAAGATAATGAAGAAAGCGAAGAGAATGAGATTGTAACAGGTATGAAAAAAAAAGATCGAATATACCTCCCTTAACTTTCATATACATATAGACAGACATAGGCATATGCATATATATATTTTCAGACTTCAATTAAATTCACTTGAAAAAAATATGTTTTTTTAACTCTTGAACACTCCATGGATAGAAAAAAGACTTTCAAGTACTTATTTAGTTAAGTAAAATCAATTAGTATAACTGTCAAGTAAAATCGAGTATTAACCTCTTTAAATTAACTATTAAAGGTGTCTAGTTCTGAGCTTTAATCACTTAGACAATATCTATTAATTATTTGACCTGATTCTCAGAGAAAAAAAAATACATTAAAGTTCTTATTAGCTATCTCTTTCATTCTCGCCTAAGCCAGTGAGAAAGAGATAAAACATAAAACATTGAACAATTTGTATTATAAAAATGATGAAGATATTTAATATTTGAGTTCAATCAGTTTTCCATTTCGATATATTGCCAATAATTTGATTGAAGAATATATATGTATCTATATATGAATATGTGTGTGTGTGTGTATATATGATAATATCGAGCTGTATTTAAATGCTGATACATGTTTATGTTCTTTTTTTTTATCAATATATTCAAAAAAAAAATCAATTGCTTTGAAAATGCACAAAAACAAACCGAAAATATCAAAACAAAATTGATACAAATATGTGCCATATTGCCCTTCTTCCTTGCTCGCGCCCCACGATTATATATACATATATATAAATATATATGAATTGCTGCTCCTCCCTAACAGGCAGTTGGGTACATCCCGGAGAATATGCATCCTCAGGTAGGTACCAATCACAAGAACAAGAACAACAAGCCTCACCACAAACTCCACCTCAAGCACAACCACCACGAACAACACCATATAATTCCTACATATATGGCTTCATCTATATAACCTGTAAATACATTAAATATCATTCGATCTTGACCTAAACTGAATTTTTTAGTCCTCTTTTCTTTATACATATACATATATATATTTGTGATATGTTGGATATGATGATTATTTTTTTTCCTGTCCTCAAAGTGTCGAAATGTGTGTCACAGCAAGACTTTATATATGAAATCTATATTTATGTTTAGAACAATTGAAAATTTAATGATAATAAAACATCAAATCGCTGACAAAAATTTGACCTCTAATGAAATGTTCTCTTTTCTTATGCCAACATTTTTTTTTTTTGCGTAAAACAAAAACAAAAAACGAAAAAAATAAATTTATTACATATGTGTACAAAACTACAATATCAACAACAATAAAAAAAAAATTGTTTAACCAATTGTGAAGCTAATGACAACTATTTTGGTAAGTCCAATGATGATGATGATGTGTGATAATACGATATGATATAATATGATGTACATATATAGTAGTAGTTATTTATCCTATGTAAGTAGTGACTATCTTCTTCTTACCTTCTTTGTTTATTTTCTCTTTAGTTTTTGTTTAGTTTGTCCATTTGATAGAAGTGATTTTTGTGAATTTTAATTTATTTTTGGTGTTTGATAACCTTTATTGTTTGATTTTCGTTTCTCTTGGTTTTAGGTTTCCATTTAAATATAGAATTATGTTTTTTTCTTTTCTTGGGTTGGTTTGGTTGGCTCTGGAACTTGGAAATATATTTTCTTAATATTTAAACATTAAATCTTATATTCTCCCACATATCATACATAATGGAGATTGTTAAATAATATAATATTATTTGTAAATTTCTTTAATTTTGATAAATTGATTTGAATTTTAAAGTTATTGTTTACAATCTTTTGGGACTCATTAGGCAATAATAGTAATATTATTAATTTCAAATCTTATGTTCCACATAATTCATTGGGTAGCGTAGATCAATTGGTTTTTGTTTTGATTACTTTAAAGAAGCAAATTATTCTTGTAGATTTCGACAATTTTTGTTTTTTTTTAGTATATTTTTAATTATATTTTATTCATCCGTTTTTGTACAATTTTTTCATTACGTTGCTCATTGCATTATATCATTTATACACTTGCATTCTACTTGCTGTTTGTTTGTCGTCCTTTGTCCATGAATTGATAAACAATTTAAATTATCATCACTTATGTTTGTATCCATTTTAATTTAAAAATTTTTGCAGGCATGGGCAAAGAGGTGGAAAATCTAATAATGGAAAATAATGAACTATTGGCAACCAAGTAAGTTTGTAAGAGAATGTTATTTTTTACTCCACTTAAATCGTCGATTTTATAGGAATGCCTTGAACATTGTCAAAGATGATTTGATAGTGAAAGTGGATGAGCTCACTGGGGAGATAGAAATCGTTCGTGAGGAGCTTAATGCCATGCAGCAGTCGAGGACCAAATTGAGGCAACGCATTAGTGAGCTAGAAGACGAGCTAAAGAAGGTCAAGGAGCAGGTGAAACAGCAAAGTAAGTTTGAAATTCCTTTTGGGATTTTGTCGTTTAAATAATTTAATATAAAAATATTTTTTATCTATTACAGACTCTGAGCAGGAGGAAAACGATGTGCCGATGGCTCAGCGTAAGCGTTTCACTCGCGTTGAGATGGCCATGGTGCTAATGGATCGTAATCAATATAAGGAGAAGCTAATGGAACTCCAAGAGGCAGTGCGTCTAACGGAGATTTTAAGAGCTTCACGCACTGTAGATAATTTGGATAAGAAATCAAAGCAAAGCATTTGGAAATATTTTAGTAATCTTTTTACGTAAGTTTGATTTATCTTAATCTCCAAACTTATGTGTTGTTAATTTAATATAAATTTTCCACTTTAGCCCCTCCAATCGTCCAACGGAACGTGTAGCCGATGGACTAGGAGGGGGGCCTATGTTTCGTCACACCGGCGGAGGAAGCCCTAGCCACAGCCATGGATCCCCTAGCCGAGGTGGCGGAGGAGGTGGAGGAAGTGGCGACAATCGCCTTGCCCTAACTGCTGGATCACATCCACCACCACATCCAGCCAGTGCGGGATTAGCAAATGCTTTAATAGCAGCCAAAGATTATGCCGAAGAGGGCAGTTCGGAAAGAATAAATGCGCGTCGTCGTGAACAATATCGTCAGCTGCGTGCCCACGTTCAGAAGGAAGATGGCCGCTTACATGCCTATGGATGGAGCCTGCCTATTAATAGCAAGACAGGAGGAGTTGGCAATAATCAGGATAACAATCAATCGAATCCCATTCGGCATTCAGCTGGTGGTGTTCCAGTGCCCGTGTATTGTAATCCCCTTGCTGAGGCTTCACCGCACATGAAAGTGTTTTGTGCCGCTGGCGTTAATCTTAAAGGGGGCTTCACCAAAGATGGTCAATCATTGATACCTGATAGTTCACCTTATGCTCCGAAATCCACGCTTAAGATAGCTGAAATCACCAGCCCCACGGCAGATAAGAGTGTCGAGGCGCTAGACAGACAAATAGCGCGAGCTAGTTTAGAATGCCTTGAACCCGAGACACAATTGAGTTCATTTGTTTGGATCTGTACGAGCACACATGCTGCCAGTACGGTTAGTGTGGTGGATGCCAATCAATCGGCAACTGTTCTCGATGCATTTCCAATTTGTTCATCGCATTTGCTGTGCATAGCCTCGGTACAGGGGGCCATGGAGACGGATTATGCTTTGCTCGAGCAGAGCGAGGTAATCAAAGCAGGTGAAATGCTTCAAAGACCCGGCGAGGGATCAGAGCTTCTTGGCAAAGTTGAATTTGTGAGAGTAAAACCCAAATCGAAGTCAGATGACGATGAAATTGTGCAAGATCAGAATAGCAATAGCCAAGAAGAGGAGCAAGCTAAAGAGGCGAATGAGCAGATGCCAACAAGTGCCGATTCGAATGAACCCTTGGGCAATGTGGAGGCCATTAAAATACGTCAGGCTCTACCTGGCGGACCACAACGTCTATCCACCACAAATGGCAATCAGCAGATGACCAACAACAACAATCAGATAACATCTGTCTCAGCCACAAGCAATAACTCCACGACTAACATGACCACCAACTCCTTTACTTCTGCCATCAATCCGATACTCGATACAAAAGATCGTGATGAACCTGTGATGTCGTCAGTGGGACCCACAATGTGGTTAGGTGCCCAAGATGGTTGGCTTTATGTGCACAGCAGTGTGGGGCAATGGCATCAATGTTTGCATCGCTGCCTTCTGCCTGATGCCGTCCTAGCGATTGTCCATGTTGAGTCTCGGGTTGTCGTTGCACTGGCCAATGCCCAATTGGCTGTGTTCCGCCGCCAAACAGATGGCCAATGGGATCTGAATAGTTATCATCTGGTTACGCTCGGTGATCGCAATCATTCGATACGTTGCCTCTGTGTGGCCGGAGAACGCATTTGGGCAGCGCATCGCAACAAGATCTTCATTGTGGATCCCATTTCTCTCAATATTGTGCACTCGCTGGATGCGCATCCCCGCAAAGAGAGTCAAGTGCGTCAAATGGCGGCCACTGGCGCTGGGGTATGGGTATCAATACGGTAAGAGATTCCAATAGAAATGCCATATTTTATCCTATTTTGGTATATCTATCTCACTTCTAAGGAGAACCAATCAATAATATTAATATTTTCTCTCTCAGTTTGGACTCGTCTTTACGTCTATATAATACCCATACATTTGAACACAAGCAGGATGTGGATATTGAGCCATATGTATCAAAAATGCTTGGTACTGGCAAATTGGGCTTCAGTTTTGTACGCATCACAGCATTAATGGTGTCCTGCAATCGCCTATGGATTGGCACTAGCAACGGTGTAATTATATCAGTGCCATTGGCCGAAAATCTTCATCAGAAACCATCATCAACGTCGGGTGAGTGTAATCAATGGATTAACCCAGTGAAAAAAAACAGATTAACCTTACTTAATTGTATTCACTTTTTAGCCGATCGTCATGGCCAGATGCCTTTGTGTTGTATGGCAAATGCTCAATTGTCGTTTCATGGTCATCGTGATGCTGTTAAATTCTTTGTCTCTGTACCAATGCTTCAGCAACCTAGTGTCGAGGCATTAACTTTCACCAACAAACGACCCGACATGCTAGTTATGTGCGGCGGTGAGGGTTATATCGATTTTCGCATAAGTAAGTGTCTAACGACAAAAAAGGATTGGGCTGCGACAACTGCATATAAATTATTTATAGTTTTAATTAAGAGAGCGAGAGAGAGAGAGATGTATTTATGCAGTAATTACTTTCATTATTACCATTATCCATTCTCACAGGACATGATAAATTCGATGCTAGTGATAATGCTGCTCATTTGATAGTTTGGAAAGTCGATACGTAAGCCTTTGATATTTTATTTTTCGTTTTTTCTTTTTTTTTATTAAAAAAAAAATTTGCTTTTGTCTCTTCAGTTTTGTTTTTGCCACCTTTATTTTGTTTTTGCTTTTACTTTGATTTAATTGCATAAATCTCTTCTTATTTTATTTATTTTGTTCCGTTAGTACCTTCAATTTGTAGAAGATCTTCGCATTCGGATTGCAGCCACTGATATGAAATTCAGTCTCCCCCCTCTCTTCTAAGGTTTTAAATAAACTTTATTTTGATTTAATTGTATTCTTCTTTCACAAATTCGTTATGCACTCTACTCTCCTTTCACATAAATACACATAAACACACACAGACATACCCACACACCCAGACACTGGTCAAAAAAAGGCCATGTAATTGTCCAGTCCTTGTCCCACAGTTTCTACATTCTCGTTTTTATTCCTATTCTTGGTGTATTTGTCCTGCAACAATTGAAATGGCCGCGGTTTAGTTTTTGTATATATCAGTTTATATATGCATACATATATATTTAGTTGGTGTCAAACTTGAATAATTTAACAAAAACTATTATTTTATTTTTCTTTGGTTTGTGTCTTAATCTTTTGCAATACAAAAAAAATGGCTTCTCCTATTCAAACTACCAAACAGAATGGTGCACTTTAAGCTAAAACAATATAAATTAAAAATAAAAACAAAAATAAACAACTAATTAATTTCGAAATCCTGAATATAACTATAAACAATAAATGGTTATATCTCGGATTATCTAGTTATCTTTTGTAGCATTGTCTAACTGTAAATGTAAACTACTTTTTTTGTTTCCAATTGAGAAAAGACATTTACATTAATATTTGTGGACTTTGTCTCGTTTTCTATATTTTTAGATGACAATGATATGGAGAACAGTATTCAACTGGAACCAAATCAAACAATTGAAAATCGAGGCGATAAAAGTTATTTGATTGTGTGGCATGTTAGTCAACGTTAATTCTACTAATAATGAAATACCTTAAATACACCAATTTTATTTATGTTTATATATATATATATATACATACATATATATACAACACACACATGTGTATATATATATATTTATAACAATACCTATAATTAAGCAAAAAAAACATATTTATAAACAATTTAACAAAACAAAGAAAAGATGGAGGAAATTACGAATACCTTAAATTTAGTATGAGTTCCAATATGTTTGTTTAGTTCAACATAAAGAAAAGTAATAACCTTACCATACACAAATGCTTCAGTGATAGGCCAGCTTAAAATATATACTATATACACACAAATCAACACATGCATATATATATACATATATATATATTTCATATATATTATATATATACATATATACTAAAAATATTTAAACTTAAAACAAACAAAAAATGACCTTTTTCTTAAATTAATTTCGTATGTGGTGATTTATTGTGACAGCAATATGTAGTAAAATTTCATGTAATTGTTTTAATTATCAAGCAATTTATCATTTAATTTATTTGTTACATAATTTTATACCAAACAGGAAAAGAAAAACAAGAAACCAACAAATCTTTAGTTAACTAATTCAAACGAATTGTTGTTTATGTAAATTATAAGTTTTATGTTTAATAATAACATTTATGACACTTAAGTGACCAAATTTTTTTTTTCGCTTTGTCGTTTTATATTTTATGTTGGATATTTAGTTTTATGATAATTTAAATAAATTTTTTTTTATTATCTGTTTTGTTAGGGCTTTGTCAGGCAAGTGATATATATATTGTTTTTTTTTTAAATTTTTTTCGTGTCTAGCTTTGGCTTGATTCGAAGCAACCAAAATGGCATAGAATAACCAAATCAATATATAATGTAAATGTATATAAAGCCCACATTTATAATAAATCCTTAGTAAATAAATTATTGATTTAAAAACCAAATTATTTGATAAATCAAATGTACTTTTACTATTAACAGACTTGGGATTTCCTTATAGATTGAAAATATTAAAATCAAATATGTGGACTTCATAAAAAAAATGCCTGGGTTCAGTTGGAAATGTATTTGAAAGAGATAAAAATGCAAAGTTATGAGTAGCTATATATATTTGTGTCAAATCTACCAAATATACATTATAATATATATTTTAAAAGATTAACAAACAGACAATTAAATTAAAATCATATTAAAGACGAGCAGAAGCCTTTGATTATCAACAATACTAAAAGAAGTTTGGATTTCAAATATACTTTACATTTAAAATGCTTGGACACCATATCTTTGAAGAATACTAAGGAATATAAAGATAGCCAAAGACAAAACGCAAATATATTTTTGTTCAATTAAATTTCTAACGTATTTTTATGTGTACGTTACGTTACGTTGTTATGAACGGTCGCTGTAAAGTCTTGCGTTACTCTTAAAAGACACTGTTAAGTTAACAGTGCAGTGACTCGTTATCTCAAAAAGTCACGTTACGTTACTCAAATGGAGTAACCGATTTTTTTTGCATAATATATATAGCTTAGTTTATTAGTTGATTAATAATTAAGTTTAAGAACTTAATAAACCAAAGAATTACATGATGTCATGTTTTCGTCTGGCCACGAGTCTGAGCCGTGCATTGCCGAACAGAAGTCAATGTATCCGACTACCACAGAGCCATGGAACCCGTCTAGATGTTAACCTAACAAGGCGTCAACTTTCCGGAAAATCAACGGGGACAGGGAGTGGAAAGAAACAATCAAATGGCACCTTCAAATTGGCCATGCTGGGAGCATTTGTGGGTGCTGCCACCGGTTCTGTTTACACCATATTCACAACTTGGACTGATCAAAATTCACACAAGGAACACGAGCACACGCCACCAAAAATTCTAGATTCTTTGCCGGCTGGCCTGCGTATAACCAAACGCTATGTAAATCCCAAAGACACATCTGGCCTGGAGATCATACTCTTTCAGTATCAGACCTGTCCGTTTTGCTGCAAAGTACGAGCCTATCTCGATTATATGGGAGTCTCTTATTCAGTGGTCGAGGTGGATGCCGTGCTGAGACAAGACATCAGATGGTCATCGGTGAAAAAAGTGCCCACAGTGTTGATACGACAACAAAATGGTCAATATGTCCAGATGATTGATTCGAGTGCCATAATATCTTTAGTGGCCACATATTTGCAGGATAAGCGCACAGATATTGGTGAACTTGCTAAATTCTATCCCCATATTTCGTATTTCGATGATGATGGTAAGAAACGGATGGATATTTTGAACAAATACTTCCTCATGTACGGAGAACGGACACCGAAAAATGTTACAAAAGATATAGAAGAGTAAGAATGCACTTAAATTGTATTATGGTAATCGAATTATCAATATTTCCCCCCTTTTTCTTTTAGAACGGATCGGAAATGGCGCACATGGGCTGATGATCATTTGGTGCATTTGATATCACCAAATTGCTACCAGACACTTGGCGAGGCATTCGAGACATTTGAATGGTTTTCCAAAGCTGGTGAATGGGATGTGCATTTTCCGAAATGGGAACGAGATCTAATGGTTTATGGCGGAGCCACTGCCATGTGGGGTATAGCAAAAATCTTAAAACGTCGTCATGGTCTCACCGATGATGTACGATCACATATGTATGATGCTTTGAATAATTGGACAAGAGAGTTGAAGAAAAAGAATACAAAATTCATGGGAGGCAAACAGCCTGGACTGGCGGATCTGGCCATTTTTGGCGTTTTAAGCAGCATGGAAGGCTGTCAGACTTTCAAGGATTGTCTGGAGAGTACCAATATTGGTTAGTTGCAATTAATAATTAAATTTTTCTTCTCTTTACATATTCTTATCTATTTTGCCGTTTTCATTTAGGCAAATGGTTTTATGATGTCAAGGAATTAGTGACTCAAAATCGCGGAGAATTACACAGAGAACGCATTGAGGGCGTTGTTGTTGCTTTAAATAAAAATGCTTAAGGATATCTGAAGAGTTAATTATGATTGTTGAACAACCCCTCTTCTCACCATATGAGAATTGTTTAAATAAACACAACACAAATAAATTTGTGATTTTGTCAATTTTGAGATGTATTTGAAATGACAAAAAGCAATATCAGAAAATAGTATATAATATCCAATTGATGCATGCTGATGAAAAATGTTTAAAACCCAACTAAAGACCTTTAACTCTGTGGCTGTCGGTAATAAGTATAACGCGATGGCGGCCGTGGGGCTCGTCTTGGGGGAAGATGGTACGGGGATCCCAACGAATATGGCGGAGGTGGCAGACGACTGCCTCTATATCGCGGCGGATGAGGGTATGGAGGAAGAGGTGCATAAAATTCTTGACCAGGCGGTGGCCAGCCCTGCAATAGTATAAAGCGAAAATTAAATAAATGGATAAACCAAATGGCATATAGTCTCTAACATAGTTATAAGGATATCCAGCAGCTGGTACGGGCACAGGAATGGTTATAATGCGTGGCATTGGGGAATGGCGCCTCCGTGGACTCCGACTTCGAGATCGACTATGCCGTCGATTAGCCACCCTATCCCGATATATTTCCCGCTCTCGGCTTCGACTACGAGTTCTTCTACCATTGACTGATCTTTCATTATTAGATCTGGTGCTAAATCGAATTCTGGATCTAATAGTTGTGTAGGATGGTGGCGAGGGTGTACGGTTCCTGGCATTTAAATTACGCCGCCGATCGAATTCGCGTTGAACATCGGCAAAATATGGAACCTTTTCTTCCCCTCGTCCAGCATTTGGTTTACGCACTCGATCGTGTTCGCGTCGAGCATTAGAGAAATAGGAAACCTTCTCTACTTCTCGGGTACGCCTGTTATCACTTTCAGGGCGACGCCGGCTCTGATGAGCTCTCTGTGAATCTGCATAGAAGAATTCGAATTAGTTTCGTTGCCTTCTGTTCATTGCTATAGATGGGGGGAGGTCTTCAGTGAGTGCAAGTAGGTTGGCACTGTCCTTGTCCATTTTGTCCTTGCATTAACTTGGCTTTTGTTTTCGTTTTCTCTTCATCTTTACACTATTCTCTTTTCACTTTTTCATTGGCACTAGAAAAAAAACAACAAAAAGATATACACTGCAGCAGTTAGTGCTGAAAAGGGTCAGGGGAAATTGAATATTACGCACCTCGGCGTTGTACACTTCCACTGCTGTCGGCATCCATTGTTTTTAAAGATTTTTATTTTTTACCAATTAAAAAGTGTTGGTAAGTACTCGTATTTGCCATAGTGTATCGATAACGAATCGCGATAAGTACTCAAAGTGACGATAGCATTTGGCCATTTATCTTGTTTTTAAATACGGTCACACTGCAAGTTAAGAAGTTGCAAATCATTTCATCTTAAAATTGGTTTTTGTGTTATTCGCCCATAAATATGAACAAATTTGAGCAATTCCCAGACTACCAAGTGCCTGGTGCCCAACATCATGACTTTTCTCCATACGAGTCCAATGGAGGGTAAGTACTATTTTCCTTTTCAAACTGCCATGATTGTGATGATGTTTTATGTGTTCCTAATCCAGCTCCATAGTGGCCATAGCCGGTGAGACCTTTGCGGTAATAGCTGCTGACACTCGTCTGAGCAGTGGCTACAATATTCACACTCGCACTCAGAATAAATTGTTCGAATTATCGGAAAACAGCGTTTTGGGCTCCACCGGCTGCTGGACTGACACTCTTTCTCTGACGGGATTGTTAAAAGTCCGCATGCAAATGTATGAGCACACACATCTTAAGGTGATGTCTACCGATGCTCTGGCCCAGATGCTGTCCATCACCATGTACAACCGCCGCTTTTTCCCTTATTATGTATCAAACATTTTGGCCGGAGTTGATAAGGATGGCAAAGGAGTTGTCTATTCCTACGACCCAATTGGTCATTGTGAGCGGGCCACTTATCGTGCTGGCGGCACTGCTGGTCCCTTGCTTCAGCCAGTACTGGACAATCAAATTGGATACAAGAATCAGAATCTGTCCCAGGATGACCTACCCAAGCTGAGCATTGAGCGAGCCGTGGCTGTTGCCTATGATACGTTCATTTCGGCTGCCGAGCGTGATATTTACACTGGGGATTCAGTCATAATTAATATTATCACAAAGGATAAAATTGAAACCCAAGAGTTACCCTTGCGCAAGGATTAATCGGTTTATTGGCGGGCTGGATGGAGGATCACAGAAGAAGCATTCTAAAGTAAAAAATTTTTTGTAATTCCCTACAGAAAACAGGATAAATAAAATGAATCTTGTGTAAACAAGTAATAACTAAATTAAGCTTTTCCAAAAAGTTAAAGGCCATGAGGTGGACATCTCATTGGAGTCCCATTAAACGACACTTTACTGTACATTATTTTTAACGAGACTTGGCCACACTATTATCAGAAAGTTGCCGATTCAATTTCTGGCAACTCTGCTGACAACAGAGTGTTGCCAGAATCAGTGATTTATTTCACACTCACACGTACACACAAATTTAGATTTCATTTAAATTGTTTAAAAATAGTCATATTACTTTAACTTGGAACCGTTAACAAAATAATAATAACAATAACAACAATGAACGTTTTGCAAATTTATTATAAAGCCGAGCTAACGGCTTAAATTCTAGCCCAGCGACCTGTCAAAAAGTGTGAGAGAGTGCAGAGTGGTAGAGGGAGGGAGATAGAAAGAGCACACACTTCAAAAAGTAAAATTCAACAGTAAACAGTAATTTAGAAGAAAACATTGGAAAAAGGCAAACAAAACACAAAAAAATGGAGCGTCGCGTTAAGCTTAAAACAATTAATCCGCATATCACGTGTAAAATCTGCGGCGGATATTTTATTGACGCTACCACTGTGACCGAGTGTCTGCACACATGTGAGTAAAAGTGGTGTTGGCGGTGTGCCGGAGACGGATTGAATTAATGGAGCATCTGTCCAATATGTTTATTCTGTTGTTTTGTTTTGTTATCCCATTCCAGTTTGCAAAAGCTGTCTGGTCAAGCATTTGGAGGAGAAGAAAACCTGCCCCACCTGCGACAATATCATTCATCAGTCACATCCCCTGCAATACATTAGCTTCGACCGCACCATGCAGGATATTGTTTATAAATTGGTTCCAAAACTCCAAGAAGATGAGTCCCGGCGAGAACGAGACTTTTATAAAAGCCGCAATATGCCCTGCCCCAAGGATATAACGCCAAATCATGAAGATGATAACGAAAAGGTGATGGAGGCGCATGCAGAATCCGATTTCCATCGTCTTGACGAGCAGGTCAATGTGTGCCTCGAATGTATAAGCAATAATTTTAAGAATCTGCAAAGGCGTTTCATCCGCTGCAGCTCCCAAGCGACTATAACGCATCTCAAAAAGCTGGTAGCCAAAAAGATACTCAATGGCATTGAAAAGTATCGAGAGGTAAGTCTAAATGAAACCTTTGCTAGTTTATACGGATTCCTTAAATGAACATTTCTTTTTAGATCGACATATTGTGCAACGAGGAGCTGCTGGGCAAGGATCATACGTTGAAATTCGTGTACGTCACGCGTTGGCGTTTCAGAGATCCGCCGTTACGTCTACAATTTCGTCCCAGAGTTGAGCTCTAAATCAGTCTATAACCCAAACTCCCTCAACAACAAATGATCTATATATATTTTTTTATAATTTATTGACAAAGCGTAAAACAAATGTAAGTGTAGGTGACAGTGAGATAGATAGAGAGAGAGAGAGAGAGAGAGCGTAAGCGTATATATATATATATAAGCCCTCGTTAATTAGGGCTAGTTAGTTATTCAGGCAATTGAAATTTCCGTTGCCTGGCTCTCTCAGATTTAGGTCCTCCTAATGTCCTGTTTACACTAGACAAACATTTTCACACCTCAACATTTCGTTTAAAATTCTTCAGCCCGCACTTGACTTGATATTTTGAATTCTCGCTGACATTTTCCTTAAAATTTCAATTTTAATTACTCTAAAAATGTGGCACAAAGTGCATTTATTGACATGGTTCTCGATTCTATTTTAGAATTACTTTAATCAATTGCTTTCAAATAGTTTTCATTTGTAATTGTTAAAGCTTTCTATCTAAACTAGAAAATTATTTTTTTTGTTTATTCTCCTATCTAGTTTACATACAAATATTCAAAATACGAGTGATTTGAAACTTTGAAGCAATTGTTAATATCCTATCGAAATTGTATATTTTTTTTAGGGTATGTTTCTAATAACGCTACCTCACATCTATCAATTTGTGTATGTTGTAAAGAATTTGTTTAAATCTCATTCAGGTTGGCGAAATATAGTAGACAATTCGTTCAATATCTTAAACAATGTTGAACTTTTGACAACAACAAAAAACAAGTAGATCACTTTTGTGTAAATAGGACTTCAAATCGGTTTCACGTCTTTAAACAAGAGTGTTGAAGGATGTGATATTAAAAAATGTTCGTTGTGTAAATAGGGCAGAAATCGTTTAGATCCTAACTAATGTATTTTGTATGTTTGTGTATAAAGTCGTAATTATATATATAAAAACTGTATATGTATATTTTAGAATAGTCTTAGGTGTAAACACCCCTTACCCTTTTTTTTTAATTTTATTTTATTTTTTATTTCGTGTGTCGCGTTTGCTCATGATTTAATCAACGATTTCCTATTTGCAATATATAAATGTTCTCCTTGATTTTATTAAATTTTCGTCGTTATTTATCGCGACCAAGGGCCGGGGAATTTTAAGTAATTCTTATCTTCCGGCTAAGATAGTTAGTTTTTCCGACTAAAATAATTTGTTTTCTTTCAACATGTACTTGGCAACATTTTCAAACAGTTCGCCGATAACAAATCGAAGTTTGCTCTGATAACAAATCGAAGTCTGTTCCGAGAACGTCAATAACGATAATAAATCGACATTTGCTCCGATAACCGATAATCCATATTCACAACGGTAAACAACAGCTGTTTTTATGATGTTTACCTCAGCCTCTGCCCGCTTTGGTAGGTGATTCATCCAAAACAGTAGAAGAAAAACCCAGAGATATTTGTAATCAGTTTTAGGCTCTCTTTAACAAAATTGTATACCGATCCCAGAAAAAAACAAAAAAGAAGTAAAATGTTTAACAATATATTTGGCAAGAAACCCACCGTTAAGGAACAGCAACGGGAAAACGATCGGAGCTTAAGGAAAGCCACCCGTGACATTGAACGTGAACGTTTAAAGTTGGAGCAAGAAGAGAAAAAACTAGAGGCAGAGATTAGAAGGAATGCCGCTGCTGGGAACAATGATGCCTGTAGGATACTGGCCAAGCAACTGGTTGAGATACGTAAGCAAAAGTCACGAAGTTATGCGGCAGCTGGTAAAATTCAATCCATTGGATACCAAAATAAAAATATGGGAGCCAATATTGCACTAAGCGAAGCAATGGGCAGCACAGCTAAGACAATGGCCACCATGAATAAGGTGATGCGCCCGGAGCAAATAGCAGGAACAGTGCGAGATTTTCAGGCTGCGAATATGAAAATGGAGATGACGGATGAAATGATTAATGATACGCTAGATGATATGCTTAACGAGTCAGGCGATGAGGAAGAATCGAATGCTGTGGTCAATCAAGTGCTTGACGAGATCGGCATTGAAATTTCCGGAAAAATGTCCAATATACCAGCAACAGGTACTTCAGCGGACTTTGAGACAGCGGGCAAACGTACAGAGAAGGATATAGCTGACCAATTGGCTAAGCTGCGTTCCTCATAAATTAACAGCCAGTTGCTGTTGCCTTATCTAAATCTATTTATATTGAAACAAAATCAATCATTGTTATAAATTTATATTCACTAGCTCATAAGCAAATTGTAAATGTATGCAAAACAAAAAAAAAAACATCCTAAATGAATTGCCTTATAGACGTGCCGTCATACCACCTCCAGCCACTATAGACTCTCCAGTAATATAGCCAGCATCTTCGGAGACTAGAAAAGAGACTACTCCAGCCATTTCCTCACTGGTGCCCAAACGACCCATGGGAATTTTGGATAAAGCTGCCTCGTTGGCCGACTCATTCTCATACAAGGCCTTTGAGAATTTTGTCTTAATTATGCCAGGCGCTAGACAATTGACACGTATTCCCTCGGGGGCCAAATCCTTGGCGGCAGCCTTGGTAAGACCAATTAAAGCAGTTTTGCTTACCGAGTAAGCTCCGAGGAGCTGAATGAAAAAAAAAATCAACGTGTGTTATATATAGAGAAGTCGTTCGATGACCTTTGAACTCAACTAACCTCAAAGGCATCGTAGCCCGCTATGGATGACACAAAGACAATGCTGGATGCCTTCTGCTGCCTCAGATAGGGCAATGCCTCTTTGGCCAACAAATAGGAGCTCTTTACATTCACATCGAATATCTTATCCCATACTTGTTCATCACATTCGAGGACGCCACCCACTGCCGGATTGGTAGCCGCATTGCTTATCAATATATTCAATTTTCCATATTTACTAATGGTTTGTTCAAACAACTCCTTACGATCCTGAGGTTCACTAACATGACATTTCAAGCCATGCACATTAAGATTGAGTTTCCTTAGTTCGGCCAAGGCATTATCCACATTTTTTTGCTTTCGGCTGCTAATAACCACGGCTGCTCCGTCCTCCGCTAGACGTTTCGCTATGGCAAAGCCAATACTAAAACGAGAACACGTTAATATTTAAAAAGAATGTGAATGGAGCTGGTTTACCCATCCGTGGAGGCGGTGACCACAGCAACTTTTCCTGCCAAACGCTTCATTTGATTGGGTTCAGAACTTGGACTGTTTCCACTTGAGGAGGACGACAAGCGTTTATGGCAAAGATTATGATAATGTTTGATAGCTAATCGCTGGTTCTTGCTGTCGCTGTTGTTGTTGCTGTTGGTGAGATTTCTCTTTATGGAACTTTGGACTCCGGCTCCGTTTCCATTCGCCACCATAATCGACGTGGGAATAGTCGAAGGTAACTTGACCCCCAATTGTTTGCTTAAATTAAACATTTTCTAGTCCAACTCTGACCTGACCTGACCTCAAGTAAATGTTTTATAATTGATTTTTACCCTCATAAAGATTTGTTGTGACTATTATCTGCCGTCATTTGCTTGCTTGCCATTCACCCCGAAATGGGAACAAAGTTTGGCGCGAAAGTTTGAAATATTTTATTTACTTGCGCTTGAATTTTTCATCGTCTGTGAATAGTAACTTAGTCAATCACTTATTTATATATATAACGATTTTCGATATGTATAGGCAAATTATTCAGATTATCTTACATTTAACTGAATTGAAGAATACATTCACTGAAAATTGTCTGCCTGGCTAGCGATATCGGCAAGATAAGTAATAATGTTCCTTTTGTCGCAGCTGAAATGAAAATCTACAAATAAACATTCTGTTTCGTAATATATTAGCAAATAAAGATAAATGATAAAGTATGACAAACAAATATAATCAAGTGGCAACAGATTTGCTTTAGACGTACAACCGAAATACGGCAAATGTACAGTGTTAACTCCATAGAGAGCACAAATTTCCTCCATAATATATACGTCTTAAAAGTTTTGTCTATAAGAGAAACATTGTCTAACAAAAGGATATAATTCTGATATTTTTTTTCTTTAGAAAGTTTCAGAAGCTGATGGGGGGAACTTTGCCCCATAAAATATGCAATAGTCTAGAAAGATATTCGTTGTTTTTAAGAAATTTACAACTTTTCTTACATTGTAATTAATAAATTTTTACCACTTTACTTTAAGGGTCAAAGTTCTCCACAATTCTCAGCCTAGACTAGAATTGAATGTATCTTATAGACGATTCCATAAAATACTTTTTGCTGGATGCCCACTGTACATATTGCTCGTCTCTCGATTGAAAGTGCAAATTATTAAAGCTGTCAGAGCGGCTTCCCTTCCCTTACTCACCAACCTATAATATACATAGCCACAATATGCTCTGATCCCACACTTTTTTGTACCTTTAGCTACAGTCGGCCAGTGGCAATTCGTTGGTCTGGGTCGTACCGTCTCCACCTTCGTCTCGGTCTCCGGTTCGCGTTGTACCTTCTCCTCCGGCACGCGGTTAACACGGCATGTGATAAAAAAAAAAAAATAAAGAAAAAAAACCAAAACTAAAACAAACAACTAAACGAAGCCGATTTTTAATTATTACGTTTAACCTAATTTTCAATTGAAAAGAATTAATACAAAATGTCTGAGCAAGAGAAAGATATTGCTCCTGCATCGCCTGCTTTGCAGGATTTCAAGGCTCCTGTTTTTACGGATAATAAACTCGTGCTCTATTTTCATCCATATAATTTCTATTCACAAAAAGTTAGTTCATAAATCATGTGATTTTCGATATAAGTAACAAAAATTACAAAAACAAAACGAACTAATCAACTAATCGTCATCATCATCTTGATGATCGTCAGTTGTAATGACAGGGCCAAATCCATTACATGGACGCAATGGAGCCGAACCAAGTTGAAGGGGTTTGGGGTAGCAGATTAAATAGGAAATTAACTTCTATATTTTTGTAGTTGATGGCAAATTTTTTTTGTAATACATATTTAAGTTTTCCCGATATAGTTTTATGACCGCATCAAGTAGATTTATTTATTGTTTACCTGTCTCAGTCTCAGGTGCTAAGTGGAGAAATAACAACCAAAAGAATTTGCTTAGAAAATGATCAAATAAATAACTCTCGAAAATTATTTCAGACTTAAAGTTATTATAAAGTTTAACTCAAGGATATTATCTTATTTTGTCATCTAAAACTTGCAATTAACATTAATTAAAATTATGTAAAAGCGAATTGAATTGTAATAAGAAGGTCTTTTTCATTACATTGTTTTTAAATTATCCTGAGAAGTGTTCCTTAAATTTTTTATAGATGAAACAGAGATAGGTAGGATAAAGAAAGTTACTTTTGTATTTTTGTTGTATTTTGTGTATTTTTTTTTTTTCTTTTTCGTTTTCTTTAGGTTCTTCTGGTGCTCTATGAGAAGAACATTGACTTTACTCCCTATGTGGTGGACTTATGCAATGGAGAACAGTATTCCACGTGGTTTTTAAATCTAAATCCCAAAGGTGATGTGCCCGTTTTGCAGGATGGAGCCTTTGTTATACCCAATTCACATCATATAATCAACTATGTGGAGAGCAAATTTCGTGGCGGTAAAACAAGAGAGACGTCCCCCAGCTTTAGAGAAAACAACAATGAAGACTTACATTTTTTTTTACAACTTACAGAAGAGCATCCGAAATTGAAGCCGCCACAGGATT
This sequence comes from Drosophila insularis, assembly GCA_018903935.1. Lineage (NCBI taxonomy): Eukaryota > Metazoa > Arthropoda > Insecta > Diptera > Drosophilidae > Drosophila > Drosophila insularis. The sequence continues at coordinate 986,003 of JAEIFP010000150.1, read as the reverse complement.
CGAAAGAATTCGATGATGTGATGGTCTATGAACAGGCTCTGGGTCGTTTGCCCATTGGAGCATTGAGTTTGGGATCATTTGTGCACGATGATCTCAAGTTAGTGCCCAAGGCACCATTTATAGGACCAGTGCGGCAATCCTGCCTGAGTGAGTGATGCATAAATTTTGAACTTGTTCTTGGAGCTAATTTTGAATTTGTACCATTAGAGAACAACGAAAAAGTTCTGGATTTGCTACGTCGTTCTTTGGAGGATTTGGAGCCGCATAATAAGAGTGCTTTGCAGCATAAATTGGATATACAATTGCGTCGCAAAGATTTGGTCTCCTCACGCGATGATTTCCAACGTGTCCTGGATGCCGTTCGTCATGTCCTTTTGTATGTGGAGCAGGAATTATCTAGAAAATCCCCGCGCACTGATTGGCTAATCGGGGATCAACTCACATTGGCCGATGTCAGTTTGGGCTTGCTTCTACATCGTCTCTATCAGTTGGGATTCGAGAATTACTATTGGTCCTATGGCAAATTGCCGCAAGTGGAGAACTATTTTCTACGATTCAAGCAGCGTCAATCATATCACAAGCTACAGCCAAGCAATTTCGAGATATTAAAGGAGATGTGGTCCAAAACGCCGGGAAATTATAAAATAGGAGCAGGAGCTGGCTTCTTGGGTATGGCCATGTTTGCAGCCTTTGCTCATAAATAATCACAGATATGTACAAACAGCAGGGTGGGCAGCAGCTACCAATTTTTGAAGTAAATGTCTGGCAAATATCCAAAGATAATAACTGATCCTTTTATATTATATATATATCTATATACATACATATATAGTTGTTGGTTTTTTTTTATCGTTTGTTTTCTATTTGGGGCTGCTTGGAACCCATGCTAGATATTTACCATTTATGTTTTAGTTAACAAATCCATTTTTTTTTTTTATTATCAATTCGTTATTAAAGTTGGTCACATATAAACAACACAAAACGCCTTAAGACTACCGAGATGACATGGCAACACTCATCACCCATCACCAATGATGCACCAAGTCAACCTATTCAGAAAAAAATAATAATAAATTTTATGGGAAGAGAGCCTCATCTACATCTACAACATCTTCAACAAAAACTGTCGAATAAATATGTATGAAAAATTCAACATAAATTTTGGTATAAAAAATTCAATTCCTGCTATGCTTGTTGATCGCTCAAAAGGAAGTGAGTCTCCTAGCTTTCCGTGACGGACGCCTGTTGATCCCTTCGTTGCTGTTCCGCTTGTTGTACTGATGCTGCTGCTGAAGCTGCCTTAACATTGGTAAAAAGCGGCATACCCATAAATTTGGGTATTTGCTGCTCTCTACTACTCGAACCATTTGTATGCGCACGCGATGAACTTGCTCCACCAGCACCTGGTGTATTGGCAGAGCTATTTGCTCCTAAATGCGAATGCCTTTTAAGGGGAAAACTATCTCTGGTTGCCCTTTGATAGCTAAAGCTACCAAATCCAGGAGCATCGGGCAATAGACCAGGTGTCGGATACCAAAATCGATAGGTAAAATACCAGGTCAGTATGGCTATAATACCACTTATGACCTTCTCAATCATACGATGATAATATAGCATCGTTCCAACCAGCATAATGTCCCAGAGCAACTGCAAGGCAGCCATGCCAATGAAAAGTGTTCGTATTATAGGTGTCAATCTCTTATAGAGAAATTGTAGGCTACGCATTTGTTCTTCGTTCAGTCCTCGCAATGGATTTGAGCCGGTGTTCTCTGCTATGGAGCGATTGTGCAGCTCATTGCGTATATGTTCCTTAATCGTTTCCCATTTAACAATTGGGCGTGCCTCTTCTATGAGCACTAGACTAGAGTGTATGAGTATAAAAGCATGGCCAGAAATATCGAAACCTTGCCATAGATGCCCAGCTTTAAGACAACTTGATTTTGAGGCAAAACCTGTCAAGAAGCAAAGAAAACAATCAAGAATCAGCAAACACCTTGACAGATTTAAAAACTTACCTCTAATAGTACATCTGCCATAGGAGGTTTCCACAACATTGAACAGCTTCGTCCAGAAGAACCAGAAGAATGTTGCTATTACAATACGTGGAAAATGATGTCTTAACATTCGTTTATGATCGCCGCAGGTTATTGTATAGGCCGAGAGAACTAGGAACGGCACGACAAATAGCAAAGTCCAGCCCCAACCGACTTTTACGAAATATAAATTAAATAAATTATCCGAACGGGCAAAGTAGGTCTTGGGAAATGGCACAAAATCACCAATAACGGAGATGACAAACAGACTGCCCAGATAAAGGGCCACTTTCAGATCTGTATTGAAGAAAATGATTTTCTTGCATAAATGTATTATACCCATGACAAGAATCTCTCGAACGCTGGTTGGAGCTGCAGTTGGCCTAGTGCCACGCGCTTCAGATCGACTGATATCTGGTCCACCGGGACGAAAATTCATATTTGTCCCAGAAGTATTTGGCGCTGGGCCGCTTCCTCCGCCTAAGTTTGGTCGAAGGGGCCGCCTTTTGGTGGCCATGATTCCTCTTCTGTTCTTATTTCTTCTTGGAACGTTGTATTGGACGTCGATGTTCACTTGCCCTTTTTTGGTCTTTTTTTAACTGCGTTCGGAGGGAAAGTGAAAGTTTTTTAGAAAGTGTCAAAGTTCAGAGTGAATCCAATTGGTAGGTTAAAGTTTTACCTAAGTCGATTCCAAATTTCGTAGATTTGCGTTACTTTTCATTGATATTTATAGTATTTTTCACACGTCATGTGCAACGTCTTCTTCTCAGGTGTATTTTTCTTCTTTCTTTTTTCTTCGTTTTAACCAAAATAAAGTGTGCAACAGCTGCACAGGTGTATGGCGCTGGCGTCTCACTGTGAATGGCAATAACGAAAAAGCTAGATTTGTCCCCACAATAAATAGTTTAAAATAATTTCCATACGCTTATCTGCTTACAGCATGAAATAATGAGTTTAAATTGTTAAATAACTAAAAGGTTTTTTTATTTTATTTCATCATTACACAGCTATGAATTTAAAAACAAATTTAATTTAGCTTGGCTTGGCCGTTTTAAAATATAGCTAAAGTTTGCATCTCTGTTTTGTTGAAGGAAACAGCTGTTTCCTTTGTCTTTTGTTAAATCACAATTTTTGAAAATTACCCGCTTGAATACTGAATTTGACAAAATATTGTTTAAATGGGTGTTAAGGAACTGTGGTCTGTCCTAACGCCACATGCAGAACGTAAGCCCATAAATGAATTACGTGGGAAGAAAGTGGCAATTGATTTAGCCGGTTGGGTCTGCGAGAGTCTCAACGTTGTGGATTTCTTTATACATCCGCGGCATCATTTAAAGTAAGTTTTGTTGTGTAAATAATTATGGAATCTTTATATATATATATATATGTCTATAGGAATCTCTTTTTTCGTACTTGCTATCTGATATGGGAGCAAGTCACACCTGTCTTTGTGTTGGAGGGAGTTGCACCTAAGCTTAAAAGCCAGGTAATAGCCAAAAGAAATGAGCTGCAATTTCGTGGAGTAAAACCAAAGGACAGCGGTTCATCTAATAAGGAGAACACTGATAAAGCTAAAGAAAAAGGTCGCACTCGTTTTAATCATGTGCTGAAGCAGTGCGAGAATCTGTTGATATCTATGGGCATACAATGTGTCCAGGGACCAGGCGAGGCGGAGGCCTATTGCGCCTTTCTAAACAAGCATGGGGTAAGTTAAGAATTATGTTTTTCTTGATTTAAGTTTATTAATTTAATGTTAGATTAGTTGGTGGATGGCGTCATTAGCCAGGACTCGGATTGCTTTGCCTATGGGGCAGTGCGTGTCTATCGCAACTTTTCCGTCTCGACACAAGGTGCCCAAGCGGCTGCTGGAGGAGCTGTGGATATCTATGATATGAGAGATATTTGCTCTCGCATGGACTTTGGGCAAAATAAGATTATCGTGATGGCTTTGCTCTGTGGCTGTGATTACTGTCCCGATGGCATTGGTGGCATAGGTAAAGATGGTGTCCTCAAACTGTTTAACAAGTACAAGGATTCCGAAATTCTGCAGAGGTAAAATATGAGAAATATAATTTATGTATATACATATATCTAGAAGGTAACTTATATTGGTGAATTCTCTTTTAGATTAAGAAGTTGGCGCAAGGAGACGAGTACGTATAATGCCCTGGAGATTCGCGTAGATGATAAATCAATTTGTAGCAATTGTGGTCACCTGGGAAGAACTCAATCTCATACAAAAAGTGGTTGCAGTGTATGTCGTACTAATCGAGGATGCGATGAAAGTCTTTGGAAGTGCGTTACTACCCTTAAATATCTAGAAAAACCAATCTTAACTGAAACCCTTTAATTCTGCTTTTAGAGAACAACGTTTATCGATCAAGGCCGAGTTAACTCTAAGAAAAAAAGCTTTGCTCTCTTTGGATTTCCCTAATGAAGAAGTTATTGCCGAATTTCTAACTGAACCAGAGAGCTTGCCACAGCTCAAACTAAATTGGCAGCAGCCCAATTTGGTAAAGTTCATCAAACAAATTGGTCATCTACTCCAATGGCAGGAGATATATTGTTTTCAGAAATTCTTTCCCATACTTACCAGGTGGCAGGTGTCTCAAGGACGTCATGGTAGTCATAGCATATTAGAACCTGTGGAAATTCTTAAGAAACGTACAGTCAAAGGTATTGCCAGCTTGGAGTTAAAATGGAAAGACCCCAAAGGCAGCTTTAAGGGCCTAATACCTGACGATCAACTTACAGAATTCGAGATAGAACATCCAAAAGGATTGGAAGAATTATATCAGACTGTCGAACCATTGGATTTACTAGAAACTGCGTATCCCGAATTGGTAGCCACATTTTTGAAGTCCAAGGAGAAACCTGTGAAAAAATCAACCAGAAAGAAAGCAGTACCAGGAGATGATAAACCCAAAAAAGTTTCGAGTCGAAAAAAGAAACTACAGCAGCCTTCCATGGACCAATTTTTGCAAAAAGACAAAGAGAACACTCCAGTGAAGACCAATTCTGCTTCATTGGGAGTTGGACAATGTTCCACACCTTTAACTAAATTTTTGGACGCTGATTTGAATAGTGACGATGAGGAATTCGATATGTCTGATATCATCAATGGCATTGTATCCAATCATAGGCCTGTTCTTACTCAGCATCAAGGACATTTATTGCACTATGAGCCCATGAATAATGATCTGAGCATGCGACTTGAACAACTAAGTCTAACGAATGAAGTGCAAGAAAGTAAATCAACTGCCAACTTGAGGACCGAGCCTGAAGATGTTGATGATGATGAACTGAGTTTACATCTTGGACAGCTAAGTCTCAGGAATGAGGTAAAAGCAACACAAAAACGAGATCTTAGCTTGGGAACTGAACCCGAAAGTAAGCGCCTGGACCTAGATGATAGCTACGATCTGTTGGTCAAGGGTGATCTAAAGAAAGTCCCCCATTTATTGGCCAAGACACCTGTTGGACGTTTCAAAATGCAACACAGAATAAGCGATAGAATGCCATCATCAATGGAATCCGAAACAAATGTGAGTTACTTTTTTAATCAAAGCCTTGAACAGGCGGATCTTTTCGAGCAGCTGATGGAAACAAGCTTGGGGCATCTGCAGCAGCAACAGGAGGATGAGGTTGAGGAGGAGGAGGAGGAAGACGATGAAGAGGATGACATTGTGGTTATTAGTGACTAATATTAAAGCGTTTGTTTTTTTTTTTATTCAAACCCGAACTCAACTCGATTGCTTCAATCACAAATAAAGCTTGGCAAATTTATGAGCCTGCGTTAGAGCCTGTTCCAATTGCTCTTCAAAGAGATTAGAAACTTTGCGCGATTTCATATTGCAGACCAACTGAGAATTTTGGCCCTTTGGAGCAGCCACCTGACCTTTAAAAGTGGCAGCAAATGAACTTAACCAGGTGGAGGCATTAAAATCCTTTGTAAGGCAAGACTGAAAGACCCAAAAAGAAAACCAGTTTACAATATTCAAGATTTCAGAAGCAATTCTTCGTTTTTACCTGAGGTACGCAGCATCTCGCCTTAACGTAGCCATCACACATGCTGACAACCAAAATGGGACGATCTGTGCATAATTTGGTGGCTCTCTGCAGGGGAATCTCCTCAACCAAAGCAGAACTAGTGATATAGTGCAATATGAATGGATGTGTGTCCAGTGGTTTTTCCATTATTAAATTTCTCATTTCCACTTCCACGAATTCTCTAAAAGAAAAAAAAAACAAAATCAACTGGATTCGTGAACTGACACTGAAGATCAACTTACTTGAGCGTTGTTCTTGAAGTTTCCTTCAATCTCTTGAGCATCTCATTGATTCTCTCCAGAGTATCCATTTTGAAGGCATATGGCAATTTGATATCCGTATGTAACATATTATGGCGTATCGTCTGTAATTCCACTTCAGTGGCATTAGTTAGCTTATCCTTTTGGAATTGCTCAGCAAGCACATCGACCCGATGACGCAGCAGAGCGGCTGTCTTCAGGACATGCTCCGCTGCTTGACCCGCCACGGCTGTGAAGGCGAAACGGGCTCTATTTGTTTGCTTCAGATTGACAATGCAAAAGCAGGATAATTCACGGGTATTCGTCACATGAGTGCCACAACAAAGCTCCTTGGATAACAATTTCAGTTCATCCGACGCGACTTGAACCAAGCGCAAACCTTGCTCGGGATAGACTTCACCAGGAACCATTGTTATATCATTCTGTTGTAGGACTTGGGCGGCATTCAATTGATCTACCTCGACAGGAACACCAAGACAAATGAGGCGGCTAGAAAAGGTAATGATTATTAGTTTAAGAAGCTTTATTTCTTCTATCCTTACTTTATCAGATCTTCAATGAGTTCAACATCCGTCTTTTGCAGACGCTTGCCCAGCACGGCTAATTCTAATTTACATTGTTCACTGGTAACTGAGCTGGACACTTGATAGGTGACTTTATGAAACAGGCAACGTATCGCCGCATTTAACAGGTGAGTAGCTGGAAAAGGATAAACTCATTTTTAACACGGACGTAATATGCTTTCGTGTACTTACCTGTGTGATGGCAGGTATTGAGCTGCCTGTGCTCGGCATTCACTATCAGTTCGACTTCATCGCCTAAAGATAGTGGAAACTCTTTACTTTGGGTCACTTCAGTTTCAGATGGGCCAAGTCGACAAACATGTACCACACAGTCATTGAGATGCTTAACACTTTCCACTTGTAATTGTATTTTGGAATCCTCGTTACTTCTCACAAGCAAGTATCCTTTATCCTCTTCCTGGCCACCAGATTCATAGTAAAAGTTACTGGCCTCGGTGACTATTGAAACGGTATCACTTGGTTTCAAATGGCCAATAGAATTAACCTCCTTTGCATTGAGTAACAGGCCTAAAACTCGGGTCTTCAGCTGAGGCAATTCATAGGATTCATTTGTCTGATCATAGTGATAACTATATTTTGGGCTATTATCCGTGGAGATGGACAGTCGTTGGGTAAGTTTAACCTGAGCATCGGCTATGCTATCATCATCATCAGTGAGGGCAACATTCTCTCGACTCTTTTTCATTCTCGTCTTGGCCATGGATATCTCTGCCCGATATCGTTCCAAATCACAGTTCATATTCTCCAGCTCAGCCAATTTAACAAAACTCTCCTCGGTTAAGCCATAGGTGTCTGTTAGTTTGTAGAGAAAGTCACCTGGTATGGTGTTATTATTGAATTTACTGCGTTGCACCTGAAATTCACGATAGGCTGGAACAAATCCCGGACATTCCATTAGATCAATATCATCCAATTTGGGAAATTCAGTGAGAACTTCAGCAAATGCCTTTGATGAACTTTCCTTTAGATTTTTGTACACATCATGCTCGTGATTAATTAACTCAATGACATCTGATTGCTTTATGGACATTTCGGGATATGCTTCACCCAAAGTTTCTACCACAATAGGCACTAGGCGGGACAATAGATTCTCCTGGGCAAAGACATGTTCTGATAGATTTAAAGCTTTGCGTAAAACACGACGAAGTTTTTGACTATAGGAAAAGCAATCAATCAATCAATTAATTCGAAAAAGTACAAAATTTGATCAGATTAGACATACTTCTGATCTGGGAGCATGCCATCGGCCAGGCAAGCGGTTATCATGCGTGCATGATCGGCCAATATTCTATAGCTTGTGTCCAGAACAGTATTTTTTTGAAAGCTTCCCGTATAGGCAGGAGCCCTCGATAGCTGATGAATGCCATCGAAAATGGGTGTAAATAGATCGGTGTCGTAATTCGAAGATTTATTTTGCAGAATCGCAGTTAAACGTTCAAAACCCATGCCAGTGTCCACATGATGCGCCGGCAATTGGGTAATAGATCCATCTGAATGACTGAAAGTATTCAAAAATGGGTATTTTTTTTTCTTTTATATTATACATATATTACACTTATTTACCGATTGTATTGGATAAAAACCAAATTCCAAAGCTCTGTGAGATCAGAACGACCCGCATTAACCAGTTTGGCTCGTTCGTCCACAGAACCGAGCTCCGGTTGATGATCTATATGGATTTCTGTGCACGGTCCACAGGGACCAGTTGTACCCATTTCCCAAAAATTATCTCGACAGCCAAATGGTAAAATTCGTGAAGAGGGAAAACTGTTAAATAAAAAAAATAAAAGGATTATATAACTGAGGGAACAAATTAATATTACCAATTATTATATTTTACCCCAAGCTCCGCCAAATTTCAAAGCATTCCAAGTCAGCTGGTATGCCCAACACCTTATCTCCAGCGAAATAGGTAACATATAGACGTCTGGTATCTATATTATAGGGTCCACGCAGCAACTCCAAAGCCATGGAACAGGCTTCACGCTGCAAAGGCAATATTTTGTGGTTAATTATTCTTGATCCCTGTTATTCCCTCTTTAAATTTAACCTTAAAATAATCCCCAAATGACCAATTGCCCAACATCTCAAAGAAGGTATGATGATAACTATCTTGACCAACAACTGATAGATCATTATGCTTGCCTCCCACGCGCACACATTTCTGGGAGTTGACCACACGCTTATGGGGCGCCGCTGCTGTGCCGAGAAATACGGATTTAAACTGAAAATCATACAATAGGCCAATCAGTGTGAATCAAATCAGTGGGAGGGAAAGTGACAGAGCACTCAGAGAGCTCACCTGATTCATGCCTGCATTCACAAAGGCCACAGTGGGATCACAGAAGGGTACCACTGGGCTGGAGCGTACGAATTTGTGTTCATGACTGATGGTAAAGTAGTCAATGAACGTTTTCCGAATCTCTCGTGCTGTTAGCACGCGCTGCAACTGTTTGGCCGAGTTGTACATGCCAAACACTCAATAATTATCAATTTTGACGCCAAATTAATTACATTTAATTTACGGCCTTCGCCGGACCGGCAATTAAAATATGCTCCTGATAAATCTGCTTGATCGATCAGCTGTTTCGAACAGCTGTTTATTCAAAAGCCAAGAGACATTCACAGCGAAACGGCGACAAGTGAAATAAGTAAATTTTTAAGCTAGAAAACCGCCAAGTCATCGCATAGAGAATATATTGAAATTATTTTAACATAGTAGTTTATAAATTTTGGAAGTTTGCATTTTTTGAAACAGAATCATACGAAATTTTAAATTCAACGATTGTTTTTGTTTTTTTTTGGTTTGACAGTTGTCGGCGTTGCACTGTGACTGCAGGAGCAGTCGTCTGACATTTAGCAACACTGTCATCAACATCGACGTGTCGTGTTCGTCGTCGAAAAGTAAAAGTTTTCTTTCTCTGGGCAAATTTCGCATGTTTATTGTTTGCTGCAAGGTCTGAAATCAAAAACAAAACTACAAAGCTGCCAAACACTTACATACATATATACACAGAGAAGACGCCAAGATGGTTTTAGCAGATTTGGGTAGGAAAATAACCACAGCCCTGCACTCGCTTAGCAAGGCGACGGTTATCAATGAAGAGGCTCTAAATGCCATGCTGAAGGAGATTTGCGCGGCCCTGCTAGAGGCTGATGTGAACATCCGATTGGTGAAGCAACTAAGAGAGAATGTACGAGCTGTCATTGATTTCGATGAGATGGCTGGCGGCTTGAACAAGCGTCGCATGATCCAATCAGCTGTGTTTAAGGAGCTGATCAAATTGGTAGACCCGGGTGTGAAACCCTATCAGCCCGTCAAAGGCAAGGCAAATGTTATTATGTTTGTGGGCCTGCAGGGATCGGGCAAGACAACTACATGCACAAAGCTAGCCTATCACTACCAAAAGCGCAACTGGAAATCATGTCTGGTATGCGCTGATACCTTCCGTGCCGGCGCCTATGATCAAATTAAGCAGAATGCGACCAAGGCTCGCATTCCATTCTATGGCAGCTACACAGAAATCGATCCCGTTGTCATTGCTCAAGAAGGCGTGGATATGTTCAAGCGCGAGGGATTCGAAATGATCATTGTGGACACATCGGGTAGACACAAGCAGGAGGAATCCCTGTTCGAGGAGATGTTGGCGGTAGCAAATGCTGTCAGTCCAGACAATATCATTTTCGTGATGGATGCCACAATTGGACAGGCTTGTGAGGCACAGGCCAAGGCTTTTAAGGATAAAGTTGACATCGGTTCAGTTATAATTACCAAGTTAGATGGTCATGCTAAGGGCGGTGGTGCCTTGTCCGCTGTGGCCGCCACCCAATCGCCAATTATATTCATTGGTACAGGCGAGCATATTGATGATTTAGAACCCTTCAAGACAAAACCATTTGTGAGCAAACTCCTGGGCATGGGCGACATTGAGGGACTGATAGATAAGGTAAGAAGCCAAATCTTATTTGAGAATTTAATATATATTTGGTCATTGTTAGGTGAATGAACTGAAACTGGATGGCAATGAGGAGCTGCTGGAAAAGATAAAGCACGGCCACTTCACAATACGCGACATGTACGAACAGTTCCAGAACATAATGAAAATGGGTCCCTTCTCGCAGATCATGAACATGATACCAGGCTTCTCGCAGGATTTTATGACCAAGGGCTGTGAACAGGAGTCAATGGCTCGCATGAAGCGCATGATGACCATGATGGACAGTATGTCTGATAGCGAACTGGATAACCGGGATGGCGCTAAACTCTTCAGCAAGCAGCCCACTCGCTGTGTTCGTGTAGCCCAAGGCTCTGGCGTAATTGAACGCGAGGTCAAGGAACTTATTGCCCATTACACAAAGTTTGCAGCTGTCGTTAAGAAAATGGGTGGCGTAAAAGGACTCTTCAAACAGGGCGATATGACCAAGAATGTGAATCCCACACAGATGGCCAAGCTTAATCAGCAGATGGCCAAAATGATTGATCCACGCATGCTGCAGCAAATGGGCGGCGTTGGTGGCCTACAAAATATGATGCGACAATTGCAACAGGGAGCGGCCGGAGGTTTGGGTGGTCTGGGGAATCTGATGGGTGGTTTTAGTGGCAAGTGAGCCAAGTAACAGGTATCCTGAGTTGGTTCGTATTTTTTATGTTTCTTAGTAATAAATTTTTTCTGTTTGTGACATATTTTTTTCCGGTGAGCGCGTCAATTTTCCCTCTACCCGAAAAAGTAAGTAAGCAGAGAATTCCAAAATCGGTGTATCAATAAAAATATATAGTTAACACTGCGATAGGGCTTTTTTATAACCATATAATAATGATGAATATATTATTATTGCTTAAACAATTGAAATTTTGTGCATTACCTATAAGAGGGCGAAATTGAAATAAAACGAAAAGAATTCAAATGCATTTCACTAACTACTTATATTCAAATTAAATGTAATAAGTTTTAATTTAAATGATTCAATATACATAATATGTAAGTATATCTATCATTAAGTCTTGTCTTTAATTTTAAAGGCAAACGAACATAAAAATTTTAATATACGCTTAATCTTGTTGAGTTAAATTTAAGGGTATTCATGCTTCGATGCGACGAATATAGCTTCTCTTCATTTATACATATGTTTATATTTTCACACATACACACGAATCACACAACTACAACAAAAAACAACAAGTGAACAGGAGCCCAGAAATATGTAAAAGGCGTCAGACAACAGAAACGAAACATGAACGTAAACAAACAAACCAACAAACAAAGCGCAACCTAACCTATAAGTGTGTGTGTGTGAGAGTTTCAGTGTGTGTGGTGTGTGTTTGTGACGTTTAACCTAAGAGACGTTGGGGGCGTTGAAGGGCTTTTAGCATCAGCATCCCTTACAAATATGCGTGGTGGGGCAGCAACAGGATATGAATGGGGCTGTTGTTATTGTTGTTGCACAATGAAATTGCTCTTATGGGCCATAAAAATGTCCATTATCCTGTCAAGTTTTGACACTCATAAAACCATCAAACAAGTCAAACGAACAGGTGCACAGCAAAATGCGCAAGTTGAACGCCTGTCAACGTTATTTTTCGTTCATCCTTGTGGTTTACACACACACTCACACATATACATATGTACATATAACAAATTTTCTGCCCAGGCCTATACCCTTAGGCTTTTTACATTTTTTCTCTGAACCCCCTTTGATGGTACGCAAGCAGGGCCCATGGCTTAACTCAAAGAATGGGCATCATAACAAGTGGAGTCAATACGACATAACCGACGTATAAAAAATAATTTAAATTATTAGATCGCTTTCAACTATTGTAAGTCTGAAAAAAAATACTATTGATCCGCATTTTACAATACTAATTTAGTATATTTCAAAATAGAATATTCCACTGTTGTTAAACACTAAAAATTACAGTAGCTTTTCCATTTTCGCAGCTCCGGTCGCCATAAAACGAGATCGAAACAAAAAAAAAAAAAAAAAAAGGACAACTAAACCAAATACAAAATAGAAATAAAGTAATTAAGGTTACAGTGAACAAAAGAATAGTAAACACAAAAGCCCAGCAGAATTAAAAAGTTAAATTTGCGGCGCGCGAAACTATGCAAGAAAGAGGGAGATGGCAGTCGGCGTCGTCCGCGTTACAATAAATCGCCGAAGATTTTTAATATTTTATATTTTTTAAAGATAAAGGTAAGCTTAAATTTTTTATCGTAAACAAGTATTTCTTTTAATTAAAAGCTACATAGTATTTTTCAACTCGGCATGCTTTAAGGAACTAAAAACGCAACAAAATTTTAAAATGGCGACAAAACAACTGAGACCCTTGGACCGTTTTCACTTATTAGCCTCATTATTTGGAAAAGAAAATAAAAATGGAGTAAAGAAGGCAATACTAAAATCCTTTCAATGTAACGCTACATGCATAAGTAAAAGTTGAACACACAATATCGCAAGGATCAGATAAAAGTATAAAAGCGTCAGCTAATGCATTGGCGCGTCGCGACTTCAACGTCAGCTTATGCAGAGACGTCGGCGTTAACAGAAACAGAGATGTCGGCGTTAACAGTGTAACATTAGGTAAATAAATTGTAATTAAAATATATTTTAAATTAAATTTTGTCTTTTACATATATACAAATTCGGAATTGCAGATAAAACCAGAAAATCTTGTTAGACTCAAAAAGTTGGTAAAAACAATAATGTTGTGTTACATATTCAAATCAAAATACATAATGGTAAGTTCTCTTAAACATAAATTTTACCTATCAATGGTCGCCAAATCTTAGTTTCTAATGCTTGCAAAAAAGTATTCAAAATTACTTGTCTCTGAGAAGTATGCAATAACATTTTAAAACTATTAATTAACAGTGTTCCGATAGGTACAAATTAAAAATTTCAAATAATATGTATGTATTGGGGCCCATGCCTAGATCAAATAAGATCAATATTATTCCTCTTGCAAATGAAAGATATACCAATATTTTATTTTGTTTTCTATATATGTATAACTTTATTGCTTTCAGCGAATTCTTATTGTACTCTGCATGTGTATAATTTTTGGTTTTTAATTAAATATTATGAGAGTCCTTTCCCGAAGGTTTACCTATTATTAGTTATAAATGTTTCTATGTGCATATGTATTGATGTATGATTTAGTTAAAATGACAAATCCTAAACCTAATTGATGTTTCTGTGCAGGCAACAAACATAAAAAAAAAACAGAACAGAACAAAGAATATCAATAATGTCATTGTTCACGATGATGAGCTATGCATCAATATCAGAGGCACTTCATTGCCATATTTAGTACGCTCTTGGCTGAGTAGGGCCGATTCGCTGGAATCCCTCATCATCATGGCAATGGAATTGTTGCGTTGCTCCTTTTGCCTTAGGCGACTATGTCGTACACTATAGGAGAAGAAGATGGCTAAACCGATGGCAATCCAAATGCTAAAGCGCACCCATGTTAGGATATCCAATTTGATCATTAAGTAGATATTAATCAGTATGGATATGCCTGGTAGCCAGGGAACTAGAGGAACTTTGAATGAGAGCTTCACACCCGAAGTGGGCTGACGGGAAATAACGAAGAGCATGACTATTAAAGGTATAGCGCCGAGTATTAACAGTATATAATCGAAATGAGTGACATGTTCCAGATCCTCTTCGAATTTCGTCAGTATTTGTGAGAAAAGTAGACTCCAAAGAGCTAAAACATATGTGAAAATAAAAATGGGAATTAATTGTTGTACGGAATTCTTAACCTTTTGATTTGTTACTCACAAAATAGGGCAACTGTTACGGTCACAATCCTGGCTGTTTGTCTAGTGGACACGGTCTGCCCATTTAGATTAAAGAGACGCCGCCACAGGGCACAGGACTCTTCACTGTTGGCGGAAGCGAATCCGCCGCCATTCACAAGACGACTATCACGACGCTCGTCGACCTCATAACGTAGCATTAGAACACAGCTTGCCACCATGGAATAAGCCAATAAAGTGCCAATGGACATCATATTGACCAATTGACTCAGATTGAATATGGCTGCCAAAATGCCAGTTAATAAACCCGTCAACATGGTACCCTTAAATGGGGTCCTGTACTTGCTGCTAATCTCGCCGAGAAATCTAAATAGTAAACCATCATTGGACATGGCAAAGACAATTCGTGGCAAGGGGAACATGGCACCCATTAAGCTGGCACATAAGCCAAACATTGCTCCAATTGTAACCACATATTCGGCCACATGCCAACCATAAATCCGAAATACGTGAGGCAATGGGGCGCTCTCATCCTGCTCATAGTAGGGCAGCATCATTGTAAGTACTGAGGAAACACCAAAATAGGCCAAAAAGATCATGGCCAGGGAGACTATCACAGCAAATGGAATGGATTTTTTTGGATTCTTTGCCTCCTCGCCGGCCGTGGCAATGCAATCGAAGCCAATAAAGCCATAGAAACAGACAGCGGCGCCTTTGATAATGCCCGATACGCCATAAGGCATGAAACCGCCATCTCCATAGCCTTCTGGAACCTGTGACTTTGGTATAGACCAATTGCTGCTGGAGACTATGAAAAGATAAGTGCAAATATTTTAGAAATATAGGAACAAGATAAGTCCAAAGATGACTCTCACCTTTAAACAGACCGGCAATAAAGACAAAGAGTACGACACCCAAATTCAGCATGGTAAAGACATTATTCACACGGGTCGACTCTTTGGCTCCTGATGCTATGCCCCAGGAGAATAATATCGTGACGATAAAGGCAAACAAATCTGGATAGGCACTCAAGCCCTGGACATTAATGGGCAAATGTGTGCCCAGGAAATCACGCATGGAATAACCGCAAAGTGAGTCCAAATATGTGCTCAGCCCTTTGACCACACTGGCAGAACCTGTTAAAAAAATTTGAATTTTGTCGGTTAGACATTAAATTGGATCAATTTAAGACTGCGGGTCCCCGTCGTCTACATCAATTAAAATACAAGCTTACCAATTGCGTACTCGAGTATAAGATTCCAGCCAATGATGAATGCGATGAACTCGCCTATGGTCACATAACTATAAATATAAGCCGATCCAGCCTTGGGCACACGGGCACCAAATTCCGCATAACAGAGTCCGGCAAATATCGAGGCAATGGCCGCAATTAGAAAACTGATGACCACTGCTGGGCCGGCATAACGCTTGGATACTTCACCGGCCAGGACATAGACACCCACACCGAGAGTCGAGCCAATACCAAGGGCTGTCAAATCAAATGCCGATAGCACTTTAGCCAATTTGGATTCCGTTGAGTCCTCCAATGGCTTCTTGCGTGTGAGAACGCGAAAAACATTCGTCACGCTCCAGTTGGGCATGCTGCAAATATATACATAATACATATGACCGATTTGAATTCTATACATTTTTTTATAGACTCTATTTCGCTGAGACACACACAAAAGTATTAAGAATCATGTTAATCGAATCGACATATTAACACGTTTAACGAAAATTTTGTATGTCAAACCTGGTTGATGGTTGGATGGCCAATTGTCAGTGGGTGACCGTGCCAGGCCAAAGCCGAGACCAGGGGAAGGTATGGGGGAATGGGGAGCTTGGATGGGGGTGTTTGGCTGATTGGTCGCTCGATGGATCGGTCAAAAAAGAAATGTGCGGAATATGTGGTTTACAACCAGCCGTAAGAAAATTAGTGATGATCTGTTAATGTGCGAACGTAGACAACTTCTTTTACTCCCCCTTTCCCCTCATCCGTTGTTTTTTTTGTTTGTATGTATGTAATTGGAAAGCTTATTGAAATTTGAAGTCTTGTGATCCCCGAATTGTGAACCAAAAATAATATGACTAACAGAACTGGGAAAATATCAATAAACAAACAAATTTTACAATTTGACACGGTTGTTGAATCTAGATCTACAAGTCTACTATAACAAAGATGACCATTTTGGATATCATTAAAAAAATATTTACATTTGAGGACTTTAAAGGGAAAACTGTGTTTATGAAAATGCTTCCTGAATCATGAATCTTAACGCATTCTCACCTGATTTTCTATAGAATAATCCTCAATTTCAATTTGATGGCACAAAATATGTGTTTAGATTTATCTGTTTATTATGATATCCAACCACTTGATTGGTGTGCGCCAAATGATATCTTTCGGATTATCCTTAGATATCACAATTGGTAATCCATGCCAATGGTTATTGTGTTTCCGTATTAAATATCAATGATTAATTTTGAAAACAATGTTGCTTGTATCTTATTTAAATTTCAAATGAAATCGAAAATGGGAAAATTGAATTGAAATTTAAGAACGCGTTCGGAGCCCGCTCGAATTACGTCTGAGCATTTGCCGTGAATGCGAACGCTGTTAAATACCGATTCGCAAGTATGTATTTTTTGTTTTTTTTTTTTTTTTTTGTTTCGTTTATTTTTGGCGTCGTGGTGAATTGAATTGAATAGTAGTAGTAAGTGAGTGAGTGATGCTCTGTTCAGTTATGTCCATCACCCATCGACAAGCGGCGGCGATCCCCAGAAACCGCAGAGAAGTGTCTGAGCAACCAGCTGAGATTCAAATCGTTGATATTACTTATTAACGGACCCACAATCCATTGCTGGGGGGGTTTCGGTTATTTATGGGTTGACTTAACTTGGCCCTTTTGGCCCGATAATATGTGTTTACCATATAGATGCATTGTCATATTCGATTAGCAGCTTATATTTATAGCTCATTAGCTATTGTTCATGAAAATGAAGCGTATGAATGCGAATTTTGGATTATATTATTTATTTCAACGGAAATATGAGTATCAATTTTATTGCCTTACATCAAATATACAAAAATATCATATATCTATGGGGATAGTTGGCGCATAAACTTTTGTATCAAAAAATAAACAAGAAACGTTAACCCACTTTGATATCAGTTTATTTTTTAGTTTATTTACCCTAAAAAAAAAAACTTGCTGATAAATTTTCAATTTCTCATATATTCTAATAGTCGGCAGATAAAATAAGATTATTTATTGCTCTGTTTCATCCCAAGTTTGACAATTTATTCTAATCTGTTCTTTTATGTTTCGTAAGTTTGATATTTACATAGTTCCGTGATTGGATTTGTCAAAATAATCATTCATATACACTATACGTGTTAGTGTGTATTGCAGAGTATCCCAAAGTCGAGACATTGACACACATATCTATAAAATATTGTGCTTATCATAGAAGAATCTTAGCTTATCTTTCTCTCACTAGTTGTTTCTCTTGACTAATTTAATTTGATTGATTTTGTTTGCAGATTTCATTTGCAGCATTTGTTTATAACTAATTTCACATACGCTATTTCATTTGACTCTTGACTATTGATTGTCGTGTGGCTTCTGTTTGGCCGTGGGTGTTAATAGATTTGCCTAAAAATATCAATTTGCTTGCATTTGAATGCTAATTTTAGATAGAGGCAAACTCACCACCAACTTGTGGCATGCGGCGTGTCATAGTTGAACTTCTTAACTACACTACACTACACGTAAATACTTACCCATAGAATTCAGCGAATTCTTCCATTTTGTTGGATGCTGTTTCCAATTTCGATATCAATGAATTTCAATTAATACTGTCGTCGCGTTTTTCGTTTATATCACACATCAATTTAGGGCCAATTTCTTCTTTCTCCCAGTTTCTCCCACATGGAAACGCACGATTGATCTAACGCGAAACAGAAGACACGCGGCAAAGCGCAACAAATTCTTACTGCGAGGTTAGTGCTTGAGGTACGACTGCTGGCGTTGCTGCTGCCGCTAGCGCTAACGAAACACATGTGAGGTTTTTAATACTCTTACCAATAGAGGGTACATTCATTCAGAAGATAGCGACTTACAGTGCCTAGATCGAAAGCATATTCCATATGTTGTGTTTAGCATAGCTTTTTTCTGATCTAGTGAACAAGGTATTAGGATATATTCGTTAGGGCATAGAAATGTCGGTATGACATTGGTATTAGCCAGTTCTTGTTATTCGTCAATGCCGGCCACGAAAATCACGCTGTGCGGCAGCTGCTCGTATTTTGTGGCTCTCTTTCGCGCTCGCTATCGTTTTCTCTGGCACTGGGTTGTCGACTCATTGCAATTTGGCCTTTTTATTGCCCATTTATGGAGCACTTCTTTTTTACCTGTCAACCCTTAAACAAGAATCCACCCCCCTCAAAACAAAATCTCTCACAAACTTAATGCCAGCCGGCAAACATTTCCGCTCTCGTCACACACATTTCTCTTAGTCACACACTTTTCTAGCTTATTTCATTTGGCCGCCACATTGCGTCAGTCTTAAGATACAAATAGAAAAAACTTCATTTTCAGGGCTGGACAAATTGAGTCCGACGAAATGTGCTAATCAAATATCATTCCCCAATCGAATGGTACTTTCCAATTTATATGCATATGGGTGGGTTTCCATCCAAAAACAAAACAGCACTCAGCAAGAAAAAAAAAAAAAACGGAGTATTTTATGGTTTATTTATAATTAACGTCACATTTTGAAAAAGTGTTAATTAATTAGTCTAATGGCTAATTTGATTGAAATGAATCATGTGATTTATTATTAGGGCAGGTTTGCTGCGTAGGCATCAAATTTACTGATAAGAGCCTTTTTTTGTTTATAAATCTATTGAATGTAGAAATTTTTGTAGTTTTTAAATTTATATTTCACAATTGCATATCTTATCTTTGACTTGTCTAGCATTTTAGATAAATCAGTTCTTACCAAAAAGAGACATATGTATATAAAGGAAACTGGCTTGAAAGTGCCAGCCAGGATGTTAATAATCACCAAGCAGGAAAAGTAGTTTCTTTTTTGATTGGCCTACCAATCCAGAAAGCTGGGAAAGGAGTTTTTACCTAATTCACACTTTTTCAAACGTGTCCTCGACGCAATCCTTTTAAATGAAGTTTGAGTTTTAAAGGTGTGAATAATCTGCAATGAGCAAACCTTTCTTTACTCCAAACTCATACTTTTTCAAATAAAGACCTTTCAGGTAAATGCATTGCTTTTTTGCTCAATAAATTCAAAAAAAAATATACCAAACGTAATCAAGTATTTTAATTATTAAGCTGCCTAAAAGTATGCTAAATGAGTTTATAAATTGCCAAAATCCCCTCTCAACAGCCATTGAGCTAATCTTCATTCTGAGCACCCACACGATGAGAGCGAGTTTTGAATTAATTAAAGTACTTAACAATGATGGGCATCAACCGGTTGTTAGAGTTTGGACGCTACTCAAAGCCCGCATGCAGTTTCAGTTGCTCTCCACGCTTCCAACGAGTCCAACGGGCCAGCCGGTAGACGGCAACAGCAGACAGCAGCAGCCGCCAGCCAGCCAGAGCTTGACCATTCAAAAATTAATAGTATATAAAGGTACTATACAAAGTACTTGTTTGGTATTATCTAACAATCGAATAATATAATCGCAAGTGAGTTCTAACTATGTTTAAAATATTGTTTGCATAAACCTAACTGATAAGCTTAGTTAGGTGTGTGTTGTTGCTGCTTTCCTTTGTTATTGGCTCTCGTTTTGCTTTGTTTGGTGCGACGACGAATATGTGTGTGAAAAACAAAATGTAAAAAGTATAATTATATCATATGGGAGAGGAGAAGAGATTATTGTCAAACAAATACAATGATTTTTTGTTTCGTTTTTGATGTTTCCATGTAACACATTCATTCCTTATTTGCTAGTTTTCATATTCGAGAGTAGAGAGTAGTAGGGAGAGTTATTTCTCTCACTCTCAAATTGATCCATTGAAATTTTTGTCGTGTAAATTTTATCTTGTTTTTCACTCATTTGGCGCTTATTAAACAATATAAGCTAAAAATGTTTATTTAAGTGTACTGAAACTGTGCAAATGTTTAGTTTATTGCCAATTGTACTAATTTTTGTTTCGCTCGGCAAAAAATTCACAAAAAAAAACATATCCATAACATGGCCAACGAATTTTCAGAAAGGAATGGCTATAAATTATTTAAAATTCATCATGAATCAACTGGTTCATAAATCGAATAGGTCTGTTTGTAAATTTTTTTTTTGTCTTATTTGTTTAGGCTTTATCATCATCATTCATCATCAGCCTAGACAGACTTGAGAATTATGCAAATTTCTTTTTTACCTCTCTTTCTCCTCCACCTTCTTTCTCTCTCTCTCCCTTATCTTCATCTAAATAGTACCTAGAAATGTCTCCAATTCTCTGGCTAACATTCGGTTTAACATTCACACTAACGAATGGCCAAAATGATAAACCAAATATTATTATCATAATGGCAGATGACTTGGTGAGTTTACCTTGTGTGTGTGTGAGAGAGAGTGTATTATTTGCAATCAATCATTTTCCAGGGTTTCGACGATGTCAGTTTTCGTGGATCGAATAATTTTTTAACACCCAATATTGATGCATTGGCCTACAGTGGAGTTATACTAAATAATCTTTATACGCCGGCTATGTGTACACCAAGTCGTTCGGCTCTATTAACTGGCAAATATCCCATTAGTACGGGTAAATAACAACAGATACTTTATATGATATCCGTAGGTTTTAATAAAAAATCCTTCTCTAGGTATGCAGCATTATGTTATAGTCAATGATCAGCCATGGGGTTTGCCCTTGAACGAGACGACAATGGCGGAAATCTTTCAACAAAATGGTTATTATACCAGCCTTTTGGGAAAATGGCATCTGGGCATGTCTCAGCGGAATTTCACGCCCACTAAACGTGGATTTGATACACATCTGGGCTATTTGGGTGCCTATATAGACTACTTTGATCAGACGTATTTACAAAGCGTAAGCGTTTAAGATATTTCAAGTGCAAAATAAGGTCCTTAAAATATTTTTCTCTCCATAGAGCCAAAACTATTCACGTGGCCATGATTTTCGTGACAATTTGGAGGCCAGTCATGATAAGGTGGGTCACTATGTGACCGATATTCTAAGCGATGCAGCTGTCGAGTTGATCGCAAAGCATAATGTGACGGCTAAACCGTTGTTCCTACTTCTCAGCCACTTGGCTCCACATGCCGCAAATGATGATGATCCCTTGCAGGCACCCATGGAGGAATTATCTCAGTTCGAGTATATTCAAAATAAAAGTCATCGTTATTATGCGGCAATGGTATCACGATTGGATAAAAGCGTG
Source organism: Drosophila insularis (assembly GCA_018903935.1). Taxonomy (NCBI): domain Eukaryota; kingdom Metazoa; phylum Arthropoda; class Insecta; order Diptera; family Drosophilidae; genus Drosophila; species Drosophila insularis. Next base: position 963,885 of record JAEIFP010000150.1, on the reverse strand, counting down.
GGACGCGTCATTGAGGCCTTGGCTAACAAAGAAATGTTGCGGAATAGCATTGTACTATTCCTGTCGGACAATGGAGGACCCAGTTTGGGTGAGCATGCCACCACAGCATCCAACTATCCACTCAGAGGGGTATGTTTTAAAACGAAAAGTGAATACTAAGCTTTGTGCCTCATGAATCGTCCGTCCTCTTGGTTTCACAGCAAAAGCACACTCCCTGGGAAGGAGGAATACGATCCTCTGCTGCCATTTGGAGCACTGAATTTGAACGGCTCGGTAGTGTTTGGAAGCAACGCATCTATATTGGAGATCTGCTGCCTACCTTGTGTGCTGCTGCCGGCATATCCTTGGACCCCTCAATACATTTGGACGGTCTTAATCTTTGGTCGGCTCTTAAATATGGCTATGAATCGGTTGAAAGGGAAATTGTCCATAGCATAGATGCGGTAGATCCGCAACCCCATCTCGCATACATGCGTGGCAAATGGAAGATAATCAATGGGACTACCAACTTTGGGCAATACGATGGTTGGTTGGGTCAACGTATTACCGATGAAGTGGATCCTCGTTCTGTCCATTATGATCAATTGATACGAAACACAACAGTTTGGCAACAGTTGCAACTCCTCGTAGATAAGCCGCAACAGGAGCGAAATATCACTGATTTGCGACAACAAGCCCAAATACTGTGTTCAACGCCGCCGCCGGCTAGCGCTAAACCTTGTATGCCCCTAATGGCACCTTGTTTCTTCGACATTGATGTGGATCCTTGCGAGCAAAACAATTTATATGATGAATATCGTAATACGAGTATATTTCTGGATCTATGGGAACGCATTGAGCAATATGCGAAAAATGCCCATCCGCCGAATAATAAGCCAGCCGATCCAAAATGTGATCCGCGATATTATCGAAACGAATGGACCTGGTGGCAGGATGAAAAGAGTAGTAGTGCAGGTAGATCGGGCTCTACCATTGAATTCTTTACAGTATTTTTCTCTATATCAGTATGTGTTGTGTTTATTTTTTAAAGTACCTAAGTTACTATATGAATAGTATGAAAACATTTGCCAAAAACTAATATTTTATCTGTAAATAGGTGAACCTAATATGCACAGCTGTTCCATATGTTAGGAAAATCCTTTGGTACCCCTTAATAACCGATGAAATCGTTATCGGCAGGCGCGTTAAATGGCCTAGTTTATTAGTTTTAACTTATAAACAAGCTAAATAATTATTTTTTTACATAGTATAGACAAGCTCTAAACGTTAAACCAACCATATTTATTTTAGTAAACTGTTCCCATTTAAAGTTCAGCCCAAAATTATACTACAAAATGATGGGAGACTTGAATTTAATTAGATGTTCTGCTACAGTTTGTCATTTAATAAATACTTTAGATTAAGTAGTCTGAGTTACGATATACCAATTTTAACATTAATGTTCTGATATCTATAATAAAGAAGGATTTAGCTATGATCTTTCTGATATAATTACATAGATTCCACTCTTAATATTTTGAATATTCAAACACTTTTACTTTCTAATACAATTGAAATTGAAACTATATGTAGTTAATCTAATACTAACTGATTAAACTAAACGTCATTAAGTTAAAGGTCGCTAAGTTATTAACCTATGACTAATGTTTTGAAACGGCCTAGCAATTTTATAAAGCGATAGCAATAAAATCCCCCCCTAAAAGAAAGCTGATAAGGCTGTTCATTTCAAAATTGGATTATTAAGTGTGACTGTTGATAACCACTTGAAAGATAATTATCTAATGATTATAATATGATTTATAAACTGGAATTTAGAGATAGATCCATTTTATTCATGAGTATCTTACACACTGTACCATTATTCTTTCACAAGCACTTCATATTTATTGAATGTACGCATGGCCAAAGTATCAGGTTTAATATAGCAGGCCTTTTTGGTAAGGTAGAGAGATCCAAACATTAGTCCACCATCAGTCCTGGCACGACAAATGTATGTGGGCTCGCTCTTTGCCGAAGTACCCACAGAGACAGCATTTCTCTCATAGAAGCCGTCAAAACTGCGTACCCACGCATATGTGTCGTTGCTGCCTGTGGAAACAAGTAGATCGTACACCAATGCCTTGGAGTATGTGTAATCTGTGTTGAAGTTCGCTGTTCCTGTTTCGGCCGTTACACGAGCGGGCAGAATATCAGAAAGATACTTGACACGACCCACATAGATCTTATAGCCATAGGGATCGAAGCCTCCTAAAATGGCGTTGCTTGGGAAAGGATACGACAGATTGCCAGCCACCCACACATTCTGATTATCTGTTGAGAATTTTCAAATTTTAATTATGTTGCAATCCTTGAACCACTGTAAGGATTTCACTGTCAATTACCATAGTCAGATGGCAAGCCATAAGCAACAGCACAAAGTGCGAGAACCAGGCCAACGAATTTGTAGTACATTATGAAATGATTCTTAGTTAACTTGTGATAATTTTCGACCCTCGGCTAGTTGCTTTTATAGCGATTTGTTATCTGGAGGGATTCCTAGCTATCGTTTCATTTATATTGATAAGAATGCGTTCTGACTAACTGTCAGTAACTATCTAACATTTTGATTACTACATTTATATTGGGCTTGATTTAATTTATTGTTTGTAACGATTCCTGGCGAAATTCTTGGCAGATCTTTAGTATATACAATGTATATCAAGTATACAGGCCTATACATAATATATATAAAAAAAATGAAGTAAGTAAGTCGTCTCGCCGACTTGGATATACCATACACCAGTAAAACAAATATTTTAAATTTATAATAACCAATGCATTTTCGTATTTTTAAAAAAATCTGTTTGCATGCTTTTTACAAGCATATCTTAGTATTTCGCTCATTCAAGCATACGAGCACCCTAGCGCCCCCACCAGCCAACGGCCACTTCCGGCCACATGGAAAAACGTTTATATGCATAACTTGGCTATTTTTATTCCGATTTTGATCAAATTTGGTGTTTTGCTGGATATTAGTATCAAATTTAAGTGTGCTAAATTTGATTGCACAAGGTAAAAAATTACGGGAGATAATCGAGTTTTTTCAAATTACGGGGGCGGAAAGGGGCGTGGCAAAATCTTTACACATTAAAAATGTGCGCAATTACTAAGCAAATATACATACCAACTATGGTGTCTCTAGCTAAAATAGTTTTTGAGAAAATCGGTTTTATTTGATTTGCGGGGGCGGTAGGGGGCGTGGCAAAATTTTTATAAATACAAAATGTGCGCATTTACTAAGCAAATATACGTACCAAATTTCGTGTCTGTAGTTGCTATAGTGTTTAAGAAAATCGGTTTTATGTAATTTGCGGGGGCGGTAGGGGGCGTGGCAAAATTTTTATAAACGCAAAATGTGCGCATTTACTAAGCAAATATACATACCAAATTTTGTGTCTGTAGTTGCTATAGTGTTTAAGAAAATCGGTTTTATTTAATTTGCGGGGGCGGTAGGGGGCGTGGCAAATTTTTTATAAATACAAAATGTGCGCGTTTACTAAGCAAATATACATACTAAATTTTGTGTCTCTAGTTGCTATGGTGTTTAAGAAAATCGGTTTTATATCATTTGCGGGGGCGGTAGGGGGCGTGGCAAACATTTGAAACAAACTCGATAAGCGTACATATGACACGAGTCTACATACCAAATTTGGTGGCTCTAGCTCTTATAGTCTCCGAGATCTAGGCGTTCATACAGACGGACGGACGGACGGACGGACGGACAGACGGACGGACGGACGGACGGACGGACGGACAGACGGACATGGCTAGATCGTCTCGGCTGTTGATGCTGATCAAGAATATATATACTTTATGGGGTCGGAAAAGCTTCCTTCTGCCTGTTACATACATTTTAGCGACTTTAATATACCATTTCACCCTATGGGTGTATGGTATAAAAAGAGTTTGCCGAGTTAACTAGGCAACTGAACAACGAGGATCCGGGTTCGAATCCCAGGCTAGTAGTGTATGGATGTAGTTTTCGTCTAAGCAGAAGGCCTGAGTTGCTGCCAGTGCTTGTAAAATATAGTTAGGTTGATAGTTTACAACTATTTTCTATACTTATAATAATAATAATGATAATAAAAGAACATTTTGCTTAAAAAAAAATTGTTCAATTAAATTGTCTGCCAAGTGTTGGCCGCCAATACTCAATTCCTATGCTCTTATTTCGGCAAAACTTAACTGTTGGCCACTGAATGGTTGAAGAATTAAATGAAATGCTTAAATCAAATTAAATTTTTAATAATTTTGCTGATATCGCAATATATTTACATTTTGGAAAACAAAGTACATTAAAAATAAAAAAGGAAAAAATTGTCAATAAACCTTAACCTTACAATATTCTAGAATAGTCAAATTTGATTGGCATAAATACGTGCAGAATGTAAAAATTACTTAGCAATTTGACCAAGCCAGAGGCCCAGACGACTTTAAGTCAATTGCATGAGAGAATCCTTAAATATTCGAGAACTAAAGTTTGGATCGAATTCAAGTTTTTCCCAACATAAATATTGCCAAAAGTATGCTAAGAATTTATTATTTGTTAGCTTCCAAAAATAGATCAGCTTTACGCTAGTTTATCCAAATATCCTCATAAAACAAATTCAAAATTTGTAACTGAATCTTTTGGTTGAGAATCCATCTAAACAAAAAATAAAGATTTTTGTCTTTTGGTTCAAAATCATAAAGATTTGCCCTCTGATAGACCTAATCCATTTTTCCAGAACCAAAATCAAATTTCAGGGATCAATTTTTATTATGGCACTTGTTCATTACTTAATCTAAGTAATTATCTATTATATAGATGGAATTAAAACTTAATGACTCAAATTAAATATGTATAGAATTGTTACATTTTTATCATTTGCTTTATTTTATAAAATATTTATTAATGATTTTCAATTTCCAGGTTAAAAGGCACAAAACTGGCCACTTTACGCTTCCTGATCAAAATTTCGTACTTGTCGAAAGTTCTCAATGGATAGGATTCGTATTTAATAATGCATGCCCGTTTCGCCAGATATAGGGTGCCAATGAAGAGGCCTTCATCGGAAATAGCCCGGCAAATGAAGACACGATTGTTGGTTGCGTCGGTTCCCACAGAGACGGCGTTCTTCTCCCTGTAACCATCATAGCTTCGGATCCATTCATAGCCAACAGTTTCATTGGCCACCAGTACCTCATAGGTGGCAGCCAGATTGCCCAATGTTTCGGTATTATATGTGGCCTTGTTCAACTCGGGAACGACACGGGCTGGCAATACCGAGCTGCTGTATAACACGCGACCGACATAATTGTAGTAACCATCTGAATCGAAGCCGCCTAGAACAGTTCCATCGGGTATATCTGTGGTCCTGTCCAAATAGACCCAGTTATCCTCATTACTGTAGGTGCCGCCATGAATGATGGCCACAAATTGGACTAGGATTCCCGCCAGGACAATCAGATGCTTGGGTGAGTACATGGTTAATACTGTTGGTTTTCTGATCTGATAGTTCCAAACTACCTAGTGCTGCCTTTTATATGCCAATCAGTTTCTGATAAGCACTTCTATCACAAATAAGCAGTAAATTATCGAGTTCGGGGGTTATTTGAGCTGACCAATTGATAAGATAAGGGTCAGAGTAAGATTTCTGATTTTGATGGTTAACAACAAGATGATTAATACCAGTCGATTGTCCACCATCTTGGTCACCAAGTAAACCCCCGCCCCATGATGATCTGTAAACTAAATTAGCCAAGATGAATTAGATTTCACAGTCTATCCCAATCCTTGGCTTTTAAGAATCGAAGTGAAAATCTATTTATTCTTTCTTACAATTTATTATAAAAAGTGAAATTTATTTTTATATTTTACACTATCTCTATATAAATTACATTGTCAAAATCAAAAGGGAAGAAACTACACAAGTCGGTACTTTTTGTTATCGTGACACTTTAACTGTCATTTAATTAAATTACTTTTCAAACGGTCAATAAAGGAATTTTATAACTATCTGATGTGTGTGTCTGATTGTCTGTGTTTGCCCTTGAAAATTGTGGACAGACATTAATTAAATTAGAGTAATATTAAAAAGAAAAAGTTGCTACCCAATAAATATGTTAGCATGGGTCTATAACCAGTTATTTCTTACGCCCTTGGATATAGGAGAAGAAGAATAACATTTCCGTATACCTCTTCATTTACCTCCTGACTTTGTGTCGTTACTTATCGAAATGTGAGCTATTTGTTACCCCTGATTCATATGTATGTTCTATCCGATTAAATGGTGGTTAAGTGGTCCTAATCTTCAGCTACAAAACTTACACTAACATTTTTACTATATTAACTAACTATATGGTATATACATAAATACATAGTATATAAAGAGCTCAAAAGTGTGTGCTTCTCGGTTTTTTAATACACTTACAAAACAAAGAATAGACGATTGAATTTATGAGACTTTCTGATCTAAGGTTAAGAAATTAATTGTCACTTTAAAATAGCAAAAAATAAAAAACTTAATTCTAGGATTTTGTATTTAAGGAATACCCCTAATTTCTTAAGCACTTCAGGTTATACTTATGTATAACTATTGTTAGGGTATTTGTAAGGGTATATAAACTTTGAAGTGGTTCTCTGGTTTTATCTGCTTTTTGTCTTTGCAATTGCCTTTATTGTTAATGCTTTCTTTGGTTGGCTTTGCAAAAAAATGTTGTTTTAGTTACTGCTTTTACAGCGAATGTGCGATTGTGTGTGTTTTGTTTATCGGCTTTTATTTTCGCGCACGACTTGTGACGTCAGAGCCAACGAAAAAGCGTTGACTCTTAAAACCATTCGCACTGTTAGCCGGCTCGTTTAGTCGCTTGGAGTAGACGCAGCTGAAAGGATCTCATCATATGATCGGATCGACAACAGATTTTGAGTGGCTTATACATTGTAGTGGGTGGATGCAATCGAAACCCATAAAAAAAACAAAGTGGAAAGTGAAATAAAAAAAAAGAAGAGGGCAAAAGTGTTTACCCTGTTGTTAATAGTTGGCCAGGCGCAACAAAGTGCAAAGGTGAACACTTACACTTACAATTTCAGATTTTGCAATAGAAAAATTGTTACAGTCGGTGAAAATGCAAGAAAAATCCGTTGTTTCATAAGTAAATGAAATTGAAAATGGCAAATATTTTCCAATAACCATTTAGAAATTCAATTATAGACAGCGATAGAAATGAAATGCATAAATATATGGCATTTGTTATAGTGTTTGAAACCCCCAAGCGAAGGTTTAATCAATTAATTGACTTGATCAATAAAAACAGTTTGGTTAATATTATGTGCATATCTTTTAAATCAATGTTCATGGATTATCCATGCAAAGTCAATGCACAGGCAAACAAATGAAATTGAGAATTAAACAAAAATATATTTATAAAGATAAAAAACTGAATTCAAAAAATATTAAAAGACAGTTTTAAATTTATAACCGAATATTTATAGGAAATGAAATAATATTAAGGAAATGTTTGAATTACATTTTATAGCTTATAGTAAATGAAGTTAAAAAAAGAAATTAAGAAAATATTTAAGTTAGATTTTAAAGATATCCGGGATTTATATGTACATATAAGAGTTTAATATAAACCTAGGTACTTAAAAATGAAATTAAACTCGCAAGTGTTAGTTGCTAAATTTGTGATATTATTGTTGGCCAATGTTGTTGTTGCCAGAGCAGGGGCTTGCCCAATATTCACTTACATGTTGATAGTTACTAATGTCAGCCCTCAAGTGGCAGGCAGATAGTTAAAGTTAAAGCAAATCGCTTAATTAAAAAAGAGGAAACACAAACTTGTAGCATGGCGGGGATGTTGAAATGCCCCGCGGATTGCGGAGACTAATTAAACCAGTTTCGCTTTCAATATGCCATTGAATGCCCATTTAACTGTCAAGAATATTCCCCCAAGCTCTTATTTTCTGTTCGATATGTGGGCATGATGCATCGGGGAAACAGAAAAAACGAAAAACCCAAATTGAAACCAGTCCATTCTCAATCTAGATGTCAAGTGAAGTTCTACCTGTAAATCCCCTGACCCTGACCATAGGCAACGCCAGCTGTTTGGCGATCCATGAAGGTCAAGACGGCGAGTGTTCTAAACCGCTGGACGTTCTCATTGTGATCTTGATACAAAATTCTACTTTAGAATTTACATATTATGTACCTATCAATTTTCAAGTAAATTAGCTTTTAATCATGGCCCAATTAACATTTTCATTTCCATTTCTGTTTATCGCGAAATTAGTTGTCAGATTGTTTTTTGTTGATGATTGTGTGCAAAGTGTGTTTTCTTACCGAATGTTTATGCTGTTTTTGTGGCGGCGACAATTTAACAATTAAGAAGATAAAATGCCTCATAAACAAAACAATCCGAAATAATTATAAGTGTATATAAGTACTTGTGCTTTATATAAAACAGTTAAACAATTGTTAAAAAACGTACAAGGTTCGGTTGAATGAACTGGGCAGTGAGTTTTAAAAAGAGAGTTATGTAACAAGGGGAAAATGACTATAAATCAACTTGAAATAATACACATTATGCGAGTGTATTATAGGCACATAATGTGGCTAAAATGCCAATTATATATATTAGCTAACGACAACAATATGAACCCTACAATGTACCTTTTAGTAAATGTACATATAACGATTGCATAAATAGAACCTGCCAAGATCAGTAAATGCTAATTCTACTTCTAAATATATTGATAGAGATTTACTTAGTCTTTTATAATACTTTGTTTTCATCTTTTATTTTATACAGGTTCTTATAAAAAAAATGTTGAATATTCCGTCTTTCATTCTGGTTGTCAACTTAATGCTTGGCTTAAGCCAAGCACAGACTACCTCAACTAAACCAAATATAATTATTATATTGATCGATGATATGGTGAGTCCCACAAATTATCATCAAAGACGACATTTGTATATCCATTGCATGACAATTTCAGGGATTCAACGATGTAAGTTTTCATGGTTCAAATCAAATACTAACCCCCAATATCGATGCATTGGCCTATAATGGGGTTCTATTGAATAAACATTATGTGCCCAACTTATGTACACCCTCAAGGGCCACTCTGCTGACTGGAAAGTATCCCATACATACGGGTAAGCGATATATGTACATATATTTTAACGATTCCATTCCATTTTACCATTGCCCCCATAGGTATGCAACATTATGTGATTATCACCGATGAACCTTGGGGCTTGCCACAAAAGGAGCGCCTGATGCCAGAATTTTTCCGCGAGGCAGGCTACTCGACTCAATTGATTGGCAAATGGCATTTGGGTTTCTGGGAGAAGGACCTCACACCTACTATGCGAGGATTTGACCATCATTATGGTTATTATAATGGTTATATTGACTATTATGATCACACATTGCATTTGTTGACCAAAAATTACACAAAGGGCGTAGACTTTCGCAGAGATTTGGAACCCTGTCCCCAGGATAATGGCACATATGCCACAGATGCCTTCACAGCGGAAGCTAAACGTGTTATAGAACAGCATGACAAGAGTCGTCCACTATTCATGGTGCTCAGCCATCTGGCCGTGCACACAGGCAACGAGGACAATCCAATGCAGGCACCTGAAGAAGAGGTGGCCAAATTTGCACACATCACCGACCCGAAGAGACGTACCTATGCAGGTGAGGCACATCCAGTTTTCATTCTTATCCCTTAATGCATTTATTCATTTATTTTAGGTATGATTTCCAGTTTGGACAAGAGTGTGGGTCAGACTGTAAGAGCCCTATCGGATAATGGTATGCTAAATAATAGCATTATTCTACTCTACTCGGACAATGGGGCACCCACTGTGGGCATACATTCGAATCAGGGATCCAATTATCCGTTCCGCGGTGTAAGTAAATTGAAATCTATATAAATTTAGCTTATACGATTATATAATCTGTGCCCAACAAATAGCAAAAGGAATCCCCCTGGGAGGGTGGCATTCGTTCAGCCGGGGCCATATGGAGTCCGCTGCTGCAACAACGTGGTTATGTCTCAAATCAGATTATACATGCCATTGATTGGCTGCCCACATTGGCAGCAGCCGCCAATGTAAAACTCCCCGAGAATCTTAAACTCGACGGCGTTAATATGTGGCCCACACTGTCCGGTAATATGGAACCGCAGCCTCGCAGATTGCTGCATGTTATGGACGAAGTCTTTGGCTATTCATCGTATATGCGCGACAACTTAAAGTATGTGAATGGCAGCAGTTTTGAGGGTCAATACGATCAGTGGTTGGGTGAACTCGAGTCTGGGCAAGATGATCCCCTCAGCCCATACTATGTCCAGCAGGTGCTTTCGTCGGATGTTCATGCTGTGATTGGATCTCAATCTCTGACCAATGAACGTATAGAGCAAATGCGCGATGAGGCCACCCAACGTTGTCCTTTAAATGAGCAAGATCCGTTGCAGGAAGTTTATCTATGCGAACCGCTGAAGGCACCCTGCTTCTTCAACCTGGCCAAAGATCCTTGCGAACGCTTCAATCTGGCCAATTTGTATCCACTGCAATTGCAATTCCTCTCACAAGAGGTGGAACAATTTCGTCAGAATGCGGTTCCCAGTGCCAGAGTTCCCATATCAGATGAGCGGGCCAATCCAAAGCTGCATGGCGGCTATTGGGAGTGGTGGAACGAAACGGCGGTAGGTGGTAGCCCTAAGATAGTATCATGGAATCTTACGACATGGCTATGTGTGCTTTTATTATTTAGATTTTTGTAAATATAAGCTAAAGCTACAAAAAATCCTCAAGCTAATTCCAAAAGAAAAGAAAAAAAAAATCCAAATTAGATATTAAATTCGAACGCATCCAAACATTTCAAAATACAAAATACCTTTGTGTACACACACACACACACACACACACCTACATGCACATACATTCCATTTAGCAATTTGTGTATTATGTCGCACGATTCCACGTTTGATTCAGATTGAGTCTTTGCTTTTGCATACTTTCAAGCCTTAATTCTAAGCCTAAATAAATTTGTCTTCACGCTTTTTTTTTGTATTAAATGGAACTTAAATTCTGCTTTCCCTTTATACTCTATTGAAAGCTGTAAATTAATTCTAGTTCAAATTGTTCTTAAAAATATATTCTCTTAGGAATATCTCTCTGATCTGGGCTTTCGTATCAATAGAATAAGATTTACAAACTCTTTCTTTGGGTGATTAATTTTCTTTGTTTTCTTTTCCAAATATTTGTATTTCACATTCGATTGTTAAGCAAAACAACAAAATTCTCACTATAACGATTTCTTGTTCTTATAACAGAGAAAATAAGTAACGATAGGGCATTACAAATATACATATATATATATATGTATATATATAGATATATGTGGGTAAAAAAAAAAAATAATAATACAAATTTATGTAACAGTATGATAACACTCAATTATCAATATGAATACATGCACACGCACTAAAGTATGTAACAACTAAACGCATACACACAATGGGATAATACTCTTAACAGATACAATTAAAAATGGGTCTCCTGTGAGCTCCAACTGGGGGCAACGGCAACGGCACCGGCACCGGCAACGATCTGTGCCTTTCCTCCCCCTCCTGCATGGCGCTATTCAATCATGTTGAACAGTAAACAGGAGAATATCATGCCAAAGATCTATAATGGTCAATTAAATGTATATGAATCTATTGGAACTGTTTGGAACTGTTTCATCTTACCATAAGTATAGCCACGGCAATGGATGTCCCACCGATAACTGCTGCATGATCTCGTATGAAATTGGTCGTCACATATAGACAACCCTGATTGTACAGATTGGTGACAGTGGGGAATAATGTGCACTCCTTGCGCTGTCCACCGAATAGCTCCTGGCAACAGGATTCCGGGACTAGGCCATAACGATTCCAGTCATGCCATGTATCGACACCGCAGCACTGTAAACGTTCCTGGGTCAAATCCCAGGCTTGGGTTATTTCACGACGACTCCCATATAATGCCATGGTAGAGCGCATTTCCTATATTCGGGCAGATGACAATTGAGTTAATGAATTCACAGCTAGCAGAACAACAACAAACAACAAAGAGTTGCAAGTGTTACTTTGGGGCCACTTACCTGTCGCATGGTCTGTTGCACACGCTCACGAAAAACGTACCCCAAAACGCCGCCAATTAACATGGTCACGAAAACCAAAGCAACAATGATGAAATACTAGAAATCGAAGATTGTTAACCAAGTAGTAGTGGGTAGTGGGAAGCGATCGGAATATTGGAAGTCTCTCGATCTCTTTATGGATTACTTACCGTTAAGAGCAGACATTTGACTTCCTTGCCGGCGCCCACACAGCCCAAAAATGATACAAGACAAATGATAATCGAGGTGACAAGTAGAACATAAACAGCGCCCGAAAATAGATTTGTTCCCAACAGTTCATTGACAAAACTACGATCCACCAGGGTCCACAGTGTGAGGCAAAAGACAATGGCGCCACCCACCTTGAGGGGAGGAAAAATAAATAATAAATGAAATTCTCCTCTCTTTTATTGCTGTTGTCGTACTCACAAATATTACAAAATTGGCTATAAAAAGGCTGTATTTGACGAACTGGCCGCAGCAGTCCATGCGTGAACTGAACCCCATATCGTCGTCCTGTAGGATACGAAAGCAGACAATAGAGTGAGTTGTTTATCGAATAGAGTGAAGCTATTCAAACGGCAGCTAGAGAAACAATGCGTAGCCAGCAAATGCGCATGCGCACACTGCTGAGAGATACCAAAGTACAATTAACCATGACCCACTTTTATGACGGTGACGATGACGGTGACGGCGGCAGCGACGTCAACAGCGACGCTAACAGAGAGACGTAGACGGAGACGTCGACTAGCAATGTTGTTTAACGCAACAAGCGTTCATTTATTTGCTATATAGTCGGTCGGAATCGCTCTTGACTATTGCGACTACCGACTTTGTAGAGAGGCTTAGTTTTTTTTTTTTTTTTTCAGTTAGCAGTAGCAGGCAAGCGAAATTCGTCAGGCAATTAGCCACAACTTGAAAATCTCCCCAAACTCTACCACCACACCCCACGCCCCAACACACAAAAAATCATCATAATTAGGGTATAAGAGGATTACAAACTGAACAAAAAAAAGAAGAAGAAAAAAACCACCTAAATATCTCGATTACTGAATCACTTTTTAACGTTTTTTTGTTTTGTTTTGTTTGTCTGTTGCTTTTGCTTTGAACTGTTTGATGTTCTAAACATAAATTAAATGCAATTATCATACACTGTGAAATGTGAATTATGTGAGTAATCGTCTTTCGGTTAAAAAACGACATCTCATTTCGCGGATTATATATCTTTACATATTCTCCACAGCTCCTCAGTTAATTGCAGGGTTATTAAAACAACAACAAAAATTGTTCTCACACTGTTTGAATATTTTATAATTTTATCATCAACAACGACTTCTACTCCTAAGCATAGTTGGAGAAGGAAAAACAAAAAAAAAAAAAAAAAAACAAAATCGTGTCGTAAAGATGACAGTAAGTCATCTGAAAGTCGCCATTAATTACGGGGCGTTGCCTGGCAAGCGTTCTAATAGTTGTACTATCTAATATAGATACACTCACACATACATGTATTTAAGTATCTGACTCGATTTTGTTTTTTTGCACTTTTGCATCGTAAAACTAATTGACTTTATGATGATTGTAAAGCTCTACATCTCTATCTAACCTTATTTTCAATTTTAAGTATCTTAAAATTTAATTTGAAAATGGTGGGAAATTACTTAGTACTCTAAAATCAATTAATTATTCTAGTCAGTTAATAAAATGTGTTGTATGAGACATAAGTACATACATATCATTAGTTAAGTTAAGGTTAATGAAATTGAATCTGCATTATCTGAGCCTTGATTTCCCATATACTTCCCACAATAGTTAACTTATCTTATCTCATTAAAAAATACATATATACTTACTTATGTATTAAAGGTTACAAAATGACTTTAAATTAAATTTTTTCAAGTTCAACTTTAAGAGAATTAATTAAACAAAAATCTAAGATATTGAACTTTGTAAACTCAACAAAACAAGAGAAGTTTAGACGAAGAAGAATTAAAATATTGAGATCTAAATAATATTTTTTACTTTAATGTAAAGTACTAGTATTTGAGGCGATTAAGTTAAATACATTTATTGGCCCAGAGAATGGAATCAAGAATAAATAATTAATTACTGTGAACTTCATTAAAAATTCAACGATTAACTGGTATATAAAAGTCGATCTGGCTCTAATTGTGTGTCCGGCTTGCTGTTTGTATTTTATTTTATTTTGTTTTTTTTTGGTCAGCTACCAAACACAGAAGCTTAAATCAAAATAAACCATAAAACTGTCAAAACCGTTTTGGGATTTAAAAATTCAATTTCAATTTTTTCTCCATTTACACACACTTGAACAGAGTCTGAGAAGAGTAACTAACCATATGATTAAATGACTTTAAGTACATATGTAGGTCTATAATGAGTCATAATTGGAGCAGTCAAAGGCATTGTTTATTTTGGGTCTCTAGTTGTTATTAAATAAAAAGTTTTATTTATTATTTTATACTTACTCGATTGCCTTCGTGTAGCACAAACGAAGTTTTCGTTAGGTAACCAATTTTGACGGCGTTTTTATTTATATTTTTGTAGTTTATTTATGTAAATTTCGTTTCAATTAATTTGTCAGTTACACTTGGTTGCACAGAGCCTACAAAGGGACGATAAAGAGAGAGAGAGAGTGGTAGTGGAAAAAATAGTTTTCATTTAACATTTTCTTATTTATAAAATTTAGTTTTTTTATATACATATATATGCATGTATATAATGCAATTACAGATTTAGACGGACTTGGTTTAGATCAGATTATCATATTTATTTATTTTATCTATCAATTTTGTCTCGCTCAATTGTATGTTTCTGGATAATTGTTGTTTCCAGTTGATATATGTATGTATATATGCACCTGCTATATACATTTACTTACTATAAATATACATATAGGTATATATATTTGTTACTACAAGTATTGTTGATTGCTGATTTTTTTCTTTCTACATTTATTCCAGTTCACCATGGGGAGCAACTTTTAATACCCTATATCCATGGTTTAGAGAAAGGTATATCACAATCATGGACATTTGTGTAACAGGTATGTAAGTGTACTATATGGCCATTCGAATGAGTTATCATGATTTTCAGTCCTGTCAGACTGGTAGTGGATTCATTTCTCTCATAATTTTAGGGATTCCATTAAGAGAAAGGATATCAAATTGGAATACGAGTCTCAAATATATACAGGGTATATCAAAGTCGGTGTAACCGACTTGTGTTTGTTTTTAGTTAGTTGTTTCAACTCATTTTTGCCTTGATATTAGATCTGGATTATTGTAGGAATTCATTGTTTTCAGTTTTCGGCTTCTTTGCAAATAATTAATATACAAAACTGTGTGTGGGGAACATAGATCACGTTATTTAACCGTTATCACATTTATTATACATATATTACGGCATTTGTCTCCACAAAATCGTTGATATGTGCTTTGCAGTTGGGTTCAGTTGTTGTTGTTCTTTGGAAACTTTAATTTATTGTTTATTGCCACTGTCTAAGGGTTCTCACCTCACTATTTATTCCCGATCGATGTTTGGTGTATACATATATATATATATATATATATATTGAATAGTTAATATTTCTCCTGGTTGTTGGTGGCGTTAAAAAAAAAACAACAACATTAACGATCCGAAGGAAAGGAAAAAAAAAACAAAAATAAATAACAACGCTAAAACGCAGCAAGTAAAAATCTATTTCGAGCGATCACTTGATCCGTCGCCACGGCTCAAACGTTGGCTTGAAACTGGTTGTGGGAACAGTTTGTACGATCGGTTTTTTATTAATTTCCTTCACAAAGAGCTTCGTTGTCTTGTCTTCAAAAAACATACAAAAACCCACTAACAACAAGCGACGAAAAATTACAACAATGCTGCAAAATTCAACAGGTGCAAAAGAGAGAAGAAGTTATATATACAAATACATACATCTAGAGAGAGAGAGAGAGAGAGAGAGAGAGAGCGAGAGCAAGAGAAGAAGAGTAGAAGGGGGATTATGATAGGGGCAAGCAAAGAGAATGAGAAACCGAGAGAATCGGGAGCTTAAAAAACCGCAAAATATTGCTTATTTCGTTTCGTTTCGTTGTCTTATGATTCGGTTGTTTCATAGACTAGGTAAACGGCCACCCTCCCCACCACTTCAGGCCCTCTTCGCATCCCCATCCACCCGCTATTTGAGAATGTGTTAAGTAAACATAAGAGACAAATGCCATTTCGTTACGTTAGTAAACCGACTAAAGCATTCCCTGTAATCATTTACAGACTCTAATCACTCGACTTAGCCTAAACACAGTAGAATCTATTGTTCTTCCTTTTTTATTCACTGCACGCCGAAACCGATATAAAAATTTGATGTCAATCAGAAATACGGAAATCAACATACCCTATCAACCTACAAATATAGGGTATAATAATGTTTCATAAACCATGCGGATAGCCAGTTAACAAAATCTTCTTTTTTCTTCTTTTAAACATTAAGGACATCAATTAGAAAGAAATTTTAAGGGATTTACTTTTAAACATTGGTTAATTCCCTTCCATTTTTGATATTAATGATTCTATTTAAAAACATTTGAAATTCTTAACCTTCAACAATAATAATTCGGTTAATTGTGTGTAAACTGTAGACATTATTTAGTTTAAACAATTTCAGTTTTACTTTTTGTTGAAGTAATTGAACAATTTGCCTAACTAAGGTCAAAGTTGGCTGTGGCTGATAACAAATACCAAAACTGTCTGTTGGTCGTCACACCCTCCGCACATCCTCCCTCACCTGCTCCTCATCCACTTACAATACACAGCAGTTGAGCAAATTGTTTAAATTGTTATTGTTGTGAGGCCAACCACCACAAAATTGTTGGCTTGTTTAGCACTTTTATGGCCATGTTAACACCAGCAACTTGTCATCGTGTATCCAAAAACTTCCCCTCCTCCTTCTCACCTATAACTCTGTCCACCTCTCTCTCTCTCTCTCTCTCGCTCGCTCTGCCTCTAACTGTCCACCCACCAAATGCCTAAAGTTGCATGGCAAATCTAACCAAAAACAATTACACTGCCTGTTAATTTTGCATCTTACACACGCTCACTGTGGGAACCTTTTGCGTTTTATAGTTGCAATAAAATACAACAAAATGTAAATAACAAAAACTAAAAACATTTTCAAGTCAACAAAATTTCACAAAAGTAAAAAAAAAAAAAAAATATTACTCAATGTAAAAGCAAAATGGTCAAGCAATGACTTGAAAATCGTTTGCATATTTGCTACAATATTGACTGCTATCATTAATACATATTTTAATTACAAGGCCGAACTATGACACACAATTACAATACTCTATCCATACATATTTTGTTTTCTTCTAACACATCTTGGCCATAGTGTATGTACTTTATTTGTGAGTGTAGAAATATTCTTTATTTCATATTAAACAAGTCAATTTTGATTCTATGATTAATGTGATTAGAGTTGGCAAAAAACACTGAACGTGACAAGCGTCAAAGGCGTTAAATTGTTGAATTCTGAAAATGATTGCAACTTAATTTTGTGTCTTATCAAGGCTGGAACAAGGGAGTTAATAATAAGTAGGAACTTTATTCTCCTCCTCCGCCTTATAGAACATTACCACTAAATGTGTGCCATTAACTTCCATAAGATTGTACTCAAATTTAACCAACGTATTTTGTATTATTATTTTCGATGATCTAATCAACAGGTGAGGAGTCATCCAAATGTGTACTGGATCCCTTATAATATATGTATTCTCCATCTAGATAATATTTCTGTTACAAATGACTCAAATTTTTAAAGCATTTTCTTGTCATTATTTCTGATAGATATTTTTTCAAATTTGCATTTTAATAAGGGGGCAGATACTAAAAAAAAAAATCAACTTTCGCCCAGTGTCGGATTAAGCCAAAGCGGGTCCGGCACTAAAACAACAACATAAATATAAGTTTTCGGGGTCATAATGCAACTTAGAAGAAAGAAATGAAAGAAAATCGGTCAAAAATAATTCGCAGAGTTGTGTGTTTTTTTTTTTTTTTGGAGTTTTAAACATAAATTTTGAGATAATCTTTTTTTTTTTTTCTTACTATATATTTGTCAATTTCTAACCAATTTTAAAAAGTCTTACCTCATTTCAGCAGATTTTAAAATGACAATTTCCACTTCATTTTTTATACAAATCATCTTGTTGTTGTTGATATACATTCATACTTTTTTAAGAAAATATGCAAATTTTTAGCTTTTGAGGTTTTAGTACAAACTTGAAGTTTAAACTAATAGGAAATTGGAAATCAGACGAAAATTGATAGAATTACAGGTTCACAAATTTTGGGTTATTTGAGAATATCAAAAATTTTTGTTATATAATATTTTCCTCAGGTTGGATTTCTGCCAATTTATAACCGATTTTAAAATATATATTTGAAAAAATTAATTTCGACTGGATTTTTTATAAAAATTAGGCTATCATGATTTTTTTATGAAATGTGGCAAAAAAAAAATTATTTCTCAAGATTTTAATGCAGACTGAAAGACAATGTCTAAATAAAGACATGAACTTTTCAAATACTCCTAAAATTGAATAAATTAGAACTTCATAAAATTACGGTTTATTAGTATAGCATTCTTGAATAGATAATTTAATAATTAGAGCGACAATTAGAAAGTCACAACTTCTTTTAATGCTTTTGATTCAATTTTATATTGGTTTAAAAAGTTAAGAAAGTTAAGAGTTGTTAGGAATTTTCGTAATGTTTTATAATATAATTTAATAAACTTTTAAATAACAGTGATTTTCAGTGATCAAAGAATTTTTTGCAAAGGGGCCCCTCAAATCGCGGGGACTGTGGCATTTGTTAATCCGGCATTGCTTTCGCTACACCGATCTATTTGTATACCCTTTAAATGTTCATTGAAACTAACTAAAACTAAAATGAAATGCCTTGACAATGCTTGTGAATAGTTATATTTTCTACATAATATATATATAAAAATATTCTTTACAACTTGTGATTGATATAGTCGAAAATGCCCATTTGAAGTATGAGCATCAAATGAGTTCTATGCAAATTGATGAGAGTACATTCATTTAGTTGATCTAGAGATTAAAAAACAATAACAATTTGACTTGTATATCATTATCTTGAAACATCGTGATCTAAAATTACTAATATATTCCATTAAAATTAGTTATGGTTTTTTTTCTATTATGTGTTGGTTCAGCTTCAGACAGCTTTTAATGGAAAATTATATATTGAAATTGCATACTTAGTTTCAGAAAAATCCTTAAGTCCAAGTAGTTTTAAATGTAAAGTAAAGGTATTTGTATTAATCATCTTAATTAGGGCGAAATGCCTGCAAATGAGTCTTCTCTTACCATAGTGAGATGAAGCCACTTGAGCCTACTCCGGAATGATCTGAGTTTAGGATTGACCAATTTGAGCATGGAGATTTCAAATGTTGGAACCAAAACATTATTATTTTATGCAGTGGAATTCAACAAATTTAATTATCTGTTCCTATTTTAAGATTATGATTATGCTATGCTAGAAAAAAGTAACCTTCAATTTGGTTATTAATCGATATCGATGTGATCTATCTATTCCTCAGTCCTTGTTTCCATTCCCACATGTGCATATAGTACAATTTATGTTTTTAAGCATATCATTTAACACATTTAAATGTCACCTTGACAACCGCAAAAAACGCAACAAGCTCTCAGCTTAATAATAGAAACTCAATTCGTCTAATTGTTTCCATACATACATATATATTTTATATAAGTATATTTTTGTTTAGTAATATGTTTCAACACCAACAAGATTAACAATTTTCGACAATTTTCCCCGCAATAGTTGACCTCAACTACTGGCTAATAGTCATTTGGCCCTCACATGATGGCTAATCAGTTGCTATAGTCGGAAACTCTCTGAACAATTGTCTCAACTTATTTTTGTTGCTTAGGGCTGCCTTCTTTAGTACTCCAGTAAATCCCCCCATCCTCCCACGCACACACACACACACACACACACATTCTTTAGACAAACAAATTAAGGCAAATAACCAAAATGACAAAATGTATACAAAATTTTAACTTTAGTCATGTGCCCGCTAATTGCTCGGTGTCAGCTCGATGATTGTACGTGGTGATGTATCGTCTCAGGTTTAACCTTTTCGTATGTTCTCTAAACATGGCTTATTTAAAAGTGTTGTTTTTTTTTTTTGGGTATTTCCGTTGTACGGACACCGACGCCTTGGGAATCTGTGTGGATGCTATTTTGCCATTTAAAATGCGTTGCCTAAAAGTAGGCAACAGTTTATTGCTTTCAGAAACGAGACAAAAGAATAAAACGCATGATTTCGATAAGGATGGTGATATATCTATGGGGCTAGAAAAGTAAAAGGAAATTTAATGACACTTTTTTACACATTATACCGTTAACCATATATAGTACATAAAACTAACCATAATCCCTAATTGTTGCCTCAGTTAGCACAAATTTCTAGCAAACCTTGGCTTAAGATAACTTCTGAATTAAATAGACTCTGAGACCTTGTATTAAATTATTAAAAAAATCGATATAAATTTTAGCTTCAATTTTTTTGTTTTTTTTTTGCATATTTATATACACTTTATACAGTTTCTATACACAATCTCTTATAGGCTAATATGTATATTATATTGAATTGTTCATTTTGGTACAAATTGCACAAAAACTAAATGTTTTGTTGTTGTTGTTGTTGTTGCTATACATTCACAAATGTAAATTACTCTATTGACTTAACTGGTGGGCCTTTAAGTACAAAAAAAAAAAAAACAATAATAATAATAATAATGTAGAATTTAATTATTGCATTTTAGTCTATTGTAGGTAACATGTTCTGCTCCTTCCTGAACTTCCTTCTGTATGAAGGCACTTAAAGTTACATGCTTAATGCTAGGAAAAATCTTGCTGATTGTAAGACGGCAACAAATATTTTCTTTGTTTTTCTTCTTTTTCTAAAAAAAAAATGGTTCTTAAGCAACTAGAATTGATTAATTGGGAGGATGGATGGGGAGGTAAGGGGTGGGTTTGCTAGGAAAGTGGGATTGGGCGATTTGGGAGTGGGATTTAAAAGTGGAGTTTTGGTGCTACGATTCACAAGCTATCACTTGGACATATCACAAAACGCGTCTGCATCTTTAGGAAAATAAAAACATTTGTAGAAAATTCCTATCACGCAGTTCGACATGCATTGGCATACTCAACGGTATCATGCAACGTGGGAAAGATCTCAAATGGTCCTTCACTCAGGGCCATGCTGTGGACCAATGTGTCATAAACTCGATCCACTGGACTGGACAGCAATAGGCGTGCTCCACGCGCCTTTAACTCCTTGCTCAGATCACTTAATGTCCGACAACCAGCCACATCAATGTGTCCCAGCATGGAGAAGTCAAGAATGAGGAATTTAAATAAGCTCGATGACTCGACAAATTCGCAATTCGCAATGGCCTTGCCGCCATTTTGGGAGACAGGCGAATAGGAGGACTTTTGACTCCGACTTGGACTCGGATTGCTGCCATTAGATTGGGGCTTGTCCAGGCCCACCGCCTCGTAGAGAGCACGACGGAAGAACAAACTAGTGGCGAAGTTGAGCGAGCCACTATACCGAAAGATACGTGTCTCCGGCACCTGCATGGCATTCCGATGCTGATTGAGGTCCATGTAGATGCCAGGGGCCTCAGGCATATAGCCAAGCAAACAGGAATATGGCTTCAATCCCTTGATATACAATGCCAGTAGCGAAATGCAGACACCAATCAGCAGGCTGAATGAGAAAATATTGTCATTATAACATTTGAATTTGGTTTGAAAGCGATTGATACTCACCCTATATCAATGTCAATGAGCACCACACACAGGAAAGTGGAGATCCAGGTGAACATTTCCAGTTTGCCTTGCTTGGCGAACTTCTTTAACTCTTTGGCTTGCATAAACATTGGCTTGAGGGCAACAATAATGACGCCAGCCAGCACACACTAAAAGGAAGAACGATGATGATAATGATGCTTCCAATCAACTGGGCTTTGCCACTCACCCTGGGTAAATCACTGAAGAATGGACCAATCCACATCAAAGTGGCCACAACCATGGATGCCGATACCAAGGAGGCTATTTGCGACACTCCACCCGTTTTCTCTTGTATAACCGATCGGGAGAGCGAACATGCCATCGGTATGCAGGAGAAGCAACCGCCTACAATATTTCCAATGCCCATGGCAAACAGTTCCTGATTGGCACGCACCTCATAGCCATGCTTCTTGGCGAAAGTTAAACCCATTGACATTATAATTGAATATGTGACAATTGCTATGGCTATGGAGTCCACGGCCACTTTGGGTATTAGATCCAAGCGTGGTAGAGTTGGTTCTGGCAAACCACTCGGGATGACACCCACCAATTCCACAGCGAATTCTTGATGCATATTGCAGAATTTCGAGATCAATGTGCCGCCAACAACAGCAATCAATTCGGCGGGCAGCGGGAAGCGACAACGTTTGCTTAAGCATGGTTTCAAACACTCATTGCAAATGGTCATGAATATGATGACGCCCAGACAGAAACCGAAATTCATTAGATTCGTTTGCGGAACACTTTTTATCACATCGATCAGAGTGTAAATGATCTTGAAGGCGCCCTTATACCGTGGCACCTTAATACCCAAAACATCCTTCAATTGGGCTGTGACCACATGACAAGCCGCTGCAGTTGTGAAACCATTGACCAGCGGATCACTCAACAGGGAAGCCAATGTGCCCAATCTAAAGAAGGCCATAAGAAGCTGTCAACAGGAAATACATGCATATATATATTATTTACGAATGGTGACTATTCATTTTAAAAACTTACATTTACTATTCCCACTGCCAGGGCCAATGAGGTGACCACCTCCACATGGGTTATAACATCTCCACCATTTGGTGTGGCCGCTGTTGCATTCGGATTGCCCGTCAGCATCATTGGCGATGGTTGTGACTCATCCACCGTGGCATAGGTTTGCACCACCTTTAGGGTCATCATACTGGCCACAGCAAAGGTGCCAATCGAAATGTGTTTCGATGTGCCCAACAGCATGTAGACGAGCACCGGAAATACAGCCATATATAGGCCATTGCCGGCCGAAACGCCAGCCAGAAGGCCATAGGCCATGCCATGAGGTATATTCATAATGGCCACGGTGAAGCCAGCGATTACATCGCCAGCCAAATCACGTCTCACCGAATACTGTGGCAGCCATTGCAGTATCGGTATAACTCCCGTAAATAGGGCAAAGAAATTCCAACTTTGCCAACAACTGCGCACCGACGATGGTATACTCTTATCACGGGCCGCATAGCCAGTCTGTTTGATCACAACCTCATGGGTGAGGACATCCCGATGTATGCTATACTTCGGTTGAATTTTTGGTTTATTTTGTGCGCCGCCATTGTTATTGTTATTTGTGGTGTTGCCATTTAAAGGTTTGGTTCTACAATAGAAACAATCAAAGATTGTAAGTATATAGGTAAATTAGTTTGCTCATTGGAAAAGCATAGATGGAACTAGCACTGTGAAATGTGGCGAACTTTTGCCCCCTAAAGTATGCAAAAGACTTGAAAAGTATTTATTGTTTTCTATAAACAATATTTGCTTTATCAGGAGCTTTTGAAATTCTTTCAAAAAATGAATCTTTTGATTGTTTAGTGCCTACTCTAGGGGGCACTGTTTCAAAATAACTACATACATAAGTATGTACTCACTCTTGTTGATTCTCTTTATCGTTGGGCATATTGACTATTTCTACTATATCAAGACTTTTTCTATGTTCCACATTGGTATCGGTATCGCTATAGGGATGGATTTGAAGATCACGTTGATATTGTGATTGTCGAAACTGATTTAGAACAGAATCGTTTGCTCCTGCAGTTGCTTCTGATACTATCAATTTCTTTTTAGGTATGGCTCCAGTAGCTTGATGGGGGAATTTGCTTTGATTTTCAAGCGGTATTAACAAGTTGCTAGGTGAATCCTGTTGGGACCGTCTTTGTTGCTGTAGATCATGTAAGTCTTTTAAACGCTTCCAGGCACTTTTACTGGCCGATTTAATATGATTTTTTGGTTTCTGCAACAGCACAAGGAGTAAGAAAGGAAAAATAATGTTAATCACTTATTTATGGAAGGGAAAAAATTGAGATTCAATAATCATTTTGCTATGTTTTTAGGAAAAATCGGTTTGATTGAAGGTCTTGAGCTAGTTGACTTCCTGTTTATAGTTTATCACATTATTATGACCTTTTCTTATCAGTAATTTGACTTTTATTTGTTCTTTGCAACTTATTGAGCCAGAGATTAATACAAGTTTTTATCATATTTTTCCCCTATATCGTCGTCAAACTATTTCACAATTGATGTGATTTAGTTTATACATATAATACACACTTCATCATAACCACTTAGCATCTACTTTTTATACCTATAATGGCCCAAATTATTACCGGCCCCAACTTCAGCTTATCACAGACAAAACACAACTAAAACATTGATCATCGTGAAAGCGATCTATAAATACAAGTTGGTATGTTTTTTTTTTTTTTTTTTTTGGGATATAAACATATTTTAAAAACACACATACATATATGTATAAAATTAACACCAAGGGCTAATTGGTCAAATCATTGGAACAACATGTGTCCAAGTGCTGACCAGAACAGAATAATAACAAGAGAAAGAGAGGCTGTTAGTCAGTAAGAGAAAGAGGGAGACAGAGAGATGCGGAGTAGTAGTTGCTAATCGCTGCTTATCTATTGACAATTGTCTTCTATTGACGTTCGTGTATGGTATGGAGGGGTGGCAAAGATGGTTTATCAGTCATTCAGTCAGTCAGTCAGCCAGTCATGTTATAGTACCTGGAAATCAGTGTAAATAATATTAAGTATACGCTCAAGCTTAACTTGAGACTTGTTAATTGTTTAACAAAGTAACTGAAAGTAGACATTTTATACCAAGAAAATGGGTAACTAACTAACTAGGCATTTTGCGTCATTATATTCATACAATACTCTTGTTTTTTATTAGTTCAAACAATTAAGCACTTGGTCTTTATGATGGATAATACCTTTATGGTTGATGTCTGAGTTTTTATATTTATAATTCCGTAAGGGACGACGAACGAGAGACGACTATTGACAGTACATCAATTTTGTAGTTGAGTGTACTTCAATATACAAAGATAAATATATGTACATACATATGTATATAGGTTTTAGCATGTGTTTGTGCCACTCATTTTTGTCTGTGTGTGTGGGGGTATGACTTTGGCCAAAAAGGTTGATTAATGAGCTCGATTTGGAGAAGGTTTTCGTGCCTGAGATAAGCAAAAAAAAAAAACAAGAAAAAAAGTGAACGCCAACTGATAACCAGCAAACGGCGGTAATAAAAGCGAATAGCGAAAAAAATGGAAAACGAATTTAACTTTTAGTCTGATGCATTAACTATCTGCACATATATATGTACATATATGTACATAAGTAGTAAAGCTGGGGTGGGAGAAATTTTAGTCGTTTTGACTTTTCACACTTGTGCTTCTTCGTTTTTTCATTGTTTTGTATGTATGTGTTTTTTGCTGTTACAAAAGCCATTTTTGTGTTAAGCCAATTGTTGAGCACTGTTATATTTATTTGAAAAAAAAAAAAAAACGGCAAACCGGTTAGTCGAACTAATGAGAAGGTGCCTCACCCCTAACCCAATGCCCCTCTACGGCCCACCTCTATTTAAACCTCCAGACCATCAGACCGACATTGACAACAATGCTCAGACCAGGGGCAGCACAATTAAACTGGTATTACACACTCACTCACCGCATATTATATACATACATAAATAAGTAGGTATCTAGTGGAATATTAGTCATTTGATTTTTACTGATTCAATGATAAATGATAATGGCATAGGAATCATCATTAGAAAGAATCATCTACATATGTACATACATATGTGTTCTGACCTAGTGACACTTTAATTACAAAAAAAAAAGAGACAAAATCAATTTAGAGCACTTGTTGCACTTGCCGCCTCCCCCCACGACCCCCTTGTGTGATGAATCAGGTTTTTTTTTAAGAGTGAGCTCCAACATTGAACTTGACAGTCGTTTGGAGGGGAACTACATACATTGCCAAACACACATTAGTTGGAGACGGAGACCTCTCACAGTAGTGACGTCGGAACGTTAAAAGACCAGCCAACACACACATTTCAACACATTTTCGCCACTTTTGCTTGAGTCAGCCACACACATACACACACACACAAACAGTCAACCAGTTGAAGTTGTTTTACTTCCCATTATTGTATACCGTTTTTATGGTCATTTAGCACTCACAGTGTCAGCTGGTAACAGGGAAAGATCAGTGGCAACATGCAAGACAAATAAAAGACACACACACACACACACAGAGAGAGAAGATAGTTAAAAGAAATAAAATATATAAAGGTACACACTTTATCAACAGTCTATATAATGAATATTCTTTAGATACGATTAATTGAAATGTATTTTACTAATCAATTCAATCAAATCGGTTAAGTACATAGAAATATTTGACAATATGTCAGCAAACATATATGTATATATTCAGTAGCTATATCTGTGTTTCGTATGTCATTTATTGTGGGGCACCTGTTTTCAATATTTTTTGATTCAGAGACACTTGTTGTCGACTCTTGATAACAGTTTGGCCCTTGTTCTCTTATCAGTAAAGCGTTAAGTGGCCATGAAATAGTTTTGTCATCCTACTAAAGCCTGGAGCACTCGATGTGAGCTGCTTCCATTGATATCGAACTATATCGATTATGTAACACAGATAGACAGAGAGAAAGGAGAAACATGGAATCCAAGTTGCTATATCACGTACTTCAACCATCTTGATGAGTTTTTTTTTTGGGTATTCTTCCCTTGATTTTCTATGCACTCTGGCCCAACTTCCTGCTTTGAACTATTTGATCTGACTAAATCTGAAAATCATTTGCCTACTGCAGTAGTTTTGTTTTGCCTTTTCTTTCATAAGTCCAACTAGATATATGTATATTTATTTAGCCGATCTTGTCGAGGCGGGATTCCTCAAGATGATAAAACTTGACGTATTTGAAAAGTACATAAACGAACATTTTCTTGTTAAATATTTGCGTCTGTCTTATTTGATTATTTATGGGGGCACGCTCTGTTTTTATTTTATGAATATAATATAAAATAGAGAAAGAAAGAGTCAACGAGGGAGAGAGAGAGAGAGAGAGAGAGGGAGCGGAAGATGAGTTGTAGACCAAAAATCAGAGCATTGAGTAATATTTACTTAGGGTCTTAGGCGATAGCCTAAAAATAAGTTCTTAAAAACGGTTCCGGAATGGGCAAACTTTTTTAATCCATTTAGATTTCCATTTTTCATAATTTCTAAAGCAAATGATTCATATGTACATATGTGATTCATTTAATGTTGAACAGTTTGCAATTTTCATATCAATCATTATTATTGATCATTCTATATAATTCCTAAAATGATTTATATTATTTTATGCACATTTTATGTATATTTTTATACAGGATCTCAATGCAATCCTTTCAATAATTGTGAAACTAAAACTGATGAGCCCTTAGACAGAAAGGAAATGATTTAATACAATTTGCCAAAGTAAATATTTAAATACAACAATTTGTCAACTTTATTTTCCTCGTTTGATTTCTTTTACGATTTCTCTCAGTGTAGAAACGATAAGTTAGCTAAGCATATGATGAATAATCAACAGTAATAACAGAAACAATAATAATAATAACAACTAAACATGATGATAATGCCAAAGCCAAGCCATTAAAGTCAACTGCGTGAAGTTTTTTAGTAAGTAACTAACTAAAAGGGGCACCAAGCAAATCTGGAATGGTGGAAAGGGGAAGGTATTCGGGGGGTCGGGGGGTTCGTTGGGGGATTGAGGTTGAGGCCAGGCCAGACCTGTATATAGGTAGACCTAGTCGTATGCTTATCAGTAATATACAAAGCCAGCTATTGATATTGTGGTTTATTTATTTTAGTTTTCTTCTTATTTGCCCATTATTTTGCAATTATTTCTGGTCTCTATGTATGTGTGTGTGTGTGTGTGTTTGTGCAAAGATTGCCGTTTCGAAATGTATCTGCCAGATATAGATTCACACATTCGCGAAATATGCAATTTCACAGTCCGAAACTTCAGAGGAGAAATTGGAAAATGGAAGCACTACAAAATATATTTATTGTTTGTTTGTTTGTTTAGACTTCAATTGTGCGGCAATTATTGGATATTTATTATATTAATTGTTTATTCTTCACTTTTTCTATACGATTTGCCTGCGTACGCACAAAAATTGAAATGCCACGCCTACAAATGTATGTATGTATATATAGAATACATATATTTATGCACATATATGGGTTTAAATTTGGGGCAACAATCAATTGACATGAATCAAACGCGACTCTTTAAACTGATTTTTTTGATTTTGTGAAATTTGTTTTATATCAAGACAAATAGCTTGCTTGGCCTTTGTTTTCTGTATCTGGCACTTGATATAAGTCTGTATGTATGTATGTATATGAACATATGATACTTGTATGTATATATGTACACAGTAGATATGTTCGCTTTGAATTGCCATTTTGCAATTTTTTTGTTTCGACACATTTTCCACATTTTCCAATTTCTTCTTAAATCATTTGTTTGTTGACTTGCCGTTTCCTTTGTTCGGAAATTGATCGCCTTCTTCAGGTGTTAACCATTTGTTTCAGGGCCAAAAATTCTAAGAAAAGGCAATGCTATCTGGATTAGTCTAGGTTTTTCTTTTTATGATCGATTATTGGTTAAAAGCTGCCTGGCTGGCCAGTTTTCCAACTGATTATCTGGGCGCCAGGTGATCTTGATTTCTCCATAAAGAGCTCTGCGAAAACCAGAAACACCTGGGCAAGCCTTTAATATTAATGTGAAGTTTCTTTTCAATCACAGGGTATTCGACAAATTATTTCAACTGATGCTAATTTTCTATTCATTTAGTTGTTGAAATATTTACAAACATTTGACTGATGATCTGTCAATACCTTATGAAAATAATCATCAATATCAACATATCAACTGAAACTTTTTGAAACGCTAAACTTTTCTAAAAAGTCTTGTGGAAAACTAATGTTTCTTAATAGAATTATTGATGGCATTTTAATATGCGAAAATTACTCATAAATTTCTCAAATTCTGAGCAAAGGGTATACAAATTACTTCCCCCCTCCTCGACCCTTCAATTGGTGGTATGTTTGTTTTCGACGGCAACCGGAAAAGCCGCTACCAAATTGGGTTTTGCCAAACAACTACACGAAAAGGTAATTGACCAGACCAAATGGAATATGAAGCGAAACAAAACCATAAAGTTAAAGAGACAATGTCAATTGATGCCAATATAAGAATTATGAAATACCCTTTCTTTGTCACATACAATGCACAATGATTGGCAAAGCTTATAGGTAAATGCATTTAATCTTATCTGTATAATCTGTTTGATTCTGACAAATTCTCATGGTTTATTCGCTAGGAAAGGGTATACATAATTCTAATAATGCAAAGAGGACAATCGTTAACGCTTGACAGCAAAATCATCAACCAAATAAATATATAAGTACATACATATACATATATAAACGCCAACCGATACAATCAAAACAATCATTTATATATATGTATATTTGATATACATATATATATTTATATATGTACATATGTATGTAGCGTGTCAAGTGCACTTGCACTCAGTTGATGAGTGTAGAAACAAAGCAAAAACGAAAGGAAAATAAAATAAAAAAAAAAAAAGAAATCATAATAAATCCTGTGAAAGTGTCGCCCTATAGATACCCTATCCTAGGTACAAACAAGAATCCTACGCAATAACTATGTCTACATATGTATGTATATGTATATGTATCTAGATTATACATATGTATATACCTCTGTTAGCCAATATCGCGTACAGGGTATCCACAATTAGAGCAATTAATTTGATTGGCCCAAATTGACGAATAAATCTTAGGGAAAATACAAGCTTCTGGTCTTCTCCCGGGCAAGATAACTTAAATTTAGTCAACAAAAGTGCATTTTTGTTTTTACCTTTTAGGAAAATTTTATTTTTTGGCAATCAAGCAGTTGATTTTTGTTGTTGTTGCTGCTGCTGTTGTTGTTGTTGTTGCTGCCGTTGTAGGTTTTTTAATGTTGTTTATCACCTTCAACTTGTCAGCGGCGCCTCCTCTTGTTGTATCCCTCTTCCACCTTGATTTGACCAAAAACAAAACACAAAAATTCTTTATAAAAACCATAGGCCGCCCAGTTTAGCCATTTATTTCTATAAATGCTTTACTATATATAGTATTATTCGTTTATTCAATCGAGATTTAAAGCAATAATATAACTTTTGGTGGCCCAAAAGGCTAAGAACTCACGATAACCAATTATTGATAAGCGGAAGGACTAGTTACATTTGATTCGCCCCCCTACAATTGAAGGACCCTATGCCGATCATAAATCTATATAGCTAAATACACACACTTATAACTTTATATAGATCTTTGATCTAGGCTAATATGGAAAAGCGTGTATACTCTGGGCCTTGGCAAGGGTATTATTAGCACTTGAACGAAATTCGTTTGATTAACACTTTCCAAACGCGTGTGTACTATTGAACAAAAAAAAAAAGTTAAACTTTAAAAAAACAGATAATGTTTAATACATATATATTTATAAATAAATAATATGATTTTCATTGGATGTGTTATCCATTTAATTATCACTTGCTTGCTAACTAATATATAGTAATATTCGCTTTATTAGAAATTTAGTTCTTTATTATTTTCAATTTTTGTTTTTTGTATTTTCAATATTTTGTTGTCGTTTGTTATTTAACCACCCGCTGCGAGTTGTTGTTGTTTATTATTGAGAAATAATTTGTCGCTGTTTGCTGTTGTTTTTGTTGTTGGGGTTCGCGCCAAAAGAAGAAACAACCCAATCACACACACACACACACTCATACTCAAAGGCACGGGGCCCATACATGTACGGGAACACGGACACGAACACACACACTTACAGCACGCACTTGCAATAAGCTCCGCCGAGCAACAACGGTTCACAGTGTTCGAGTGACCCACAAAAACTGAAACCGTAAGAAAGCCCCAACTCATACAGAAACCAGAGGGAGCCGGGCTATTTGTCAATATGCCAACGTTTGTATACCCTTAAAAATTTTAGTTTCAATTGACAATTTCATTTGGCTTTTACAATATTGGGTTTTAAATTCCGTTTACAAATTATCGGCGTAATGCAATATTATTCCTAGCTTTTTTGACGTAATGACTGATATGCATTAAATAAGGAAATTGCAAACTTTAACCCAAAGTTAATATACTCTAACAACAAGGGTGTAACAAAGAAAAACAAGCACTCTAAAGTTTGCAAAAAGCTTTTCTTGCCACTGCAACCGTCTTTATTCTTGATGAATTAATATCCGATTCTTCTTTTGGCGTTAAATTATTATTTTATATTTATTATATTTTTTGGTATGCTTTAGAGAGCTATTGAAATATAGTAAATTAATTTGTTGTCATAGCATTTACACTTGCACATTTTGGTCGGAAATTTAAAGACAGCTGAATGTTTTGTCTTTCTCGCAAAGCTTTCTAAACACAGAGCTGCCACATTTTTTCAATCCCTACGTTATACTTTACGATGTCACTTACGACAAACGAAAACGTTGGAAACTTGAATTCGCTTCGCTATTGTGGCAACTTTAATTCGCCTCTGATACTTGACAACGTTTTTCAATCGGACTGGCAGCACTGTCAGTACGTCACTATGGCAGCAGAAACTTTACATTTCAAACAAATTAGTTGTCGCCGAATTTTCCATCAATTTATCCACAATTCTTGATAATAACATTTCATTATATAGGCATCATGGATAAGCCCCAGATGATAGAGCATCTCCATGAATCCGTAAGCTATACCGTATACGACACAAAATGGATTCCCTTGTCGGCCAAATTCGTGGTCCTTGGCTCTAAGGCAAATAGTCAAGGAGTTATGGATATTTACGAGTTAAACGAAGATAAACTGGTAAAGATAAAGTCCGTTGACAAGAAGGTGGCTTTCAAATGTGGAACATTTGGAGCAGCTTCGCTAAGGAATCGCCACATGGCGATTGGAGATTTCGAGGGTCGGCTGCAAGTGCTGTAAGTGAAGGATGTGTCCATTATGATTCGTTTGTTTTCTTTCATGTCTCTTTGTAGAGATCTCGAGCATCCAGATATGGCTGTCTACAATGTGAAAGCCCACAAAAGCATCATAAATTGCATTGACGCTATTGGTGGAACTCAAGTAGATTGTGGAGCACCGGAAATTGTCACTGGAAGCCGTGATGGGGCCGTCAAGGTGTGGGACATACGTCAGGGACAATCGCCAGTGGTGGACATGTCGCCGCCACCTCAAATGGGGGATGGCATCAATAAGGGTGGTTCTCGAGATTGCTGGGCTGTGGCTTTTGGTAATACCTTCAATTCCGAGGAACGCATTGTGGCAGCCGGTTATGATAATGGTGACCTGAAACTATTCGATCTACGTGCTCTCTCTGTGCGCTGGGAGACCACGCTAAAAAATGGCATCTGTGGCCTGGAATTTGATCGTCGTGATATACCAATGAATAAGCTGGGTGTAACCACCTTAGAAGGTGGCCTTTTGGTCTACGATATGCGTACTCAGCATGCCACAAAGGGTTTTAGCTATGTGGAGGAACGGAACGCTGGCCGAAGTGTGGGAACTAATGGCGTAATCAGTGGACCAAAGGCCACGGTCTGGACAGTACGTCATTTGCCACAGAATCGTGATTTGTTCCTTACTGGCGGTGGCACCGGTTCCATTCGCCTCTGGCAGTATGAATATCCCGACAAGCGTGCCATCGATGATACGGATGGCAGTAAAGTTGGTGTGGCTGGTTCATTACAAATGCTGAGCGCAGTCACATTGAGTTCACAGCCAGTGCATTGCTTTGACTGGCATCCAGATAAACTGGGCTTAGCCGTGTGCGGTGCATTCGATCAAAGCGTACGAGTTTTGATAACCACCAAGTTAAATACTTTTTAAGTATCATTGGAGTACGATTGATATTTAGTGATATGCAGAATTTGCCTAGTAACAATAAAACATAAAGACACCTTTTCGGAATTTAAGCATAACTTTGCAAGCAGATTAATAGTCTGTTGTTTTAACTTTTGAAAGGATTTTCCACGAATGATCGTGGAATCGGTATGATATGAGTTTTTTCATTTTTAAAAACCATTTTTATGTAGAATTTCAACTTTGCAAGCAGCTAACTTTTTTCATTTGTATTTTCGGTCAGTAATTCGAGTTACAGGCAGTTTTGCGGTTTTTGGACTTGTATTTTGATTCTGATTAATTCAATAGAAAACTTCTGCTGTATACTTTTGTGCTGCTAATCTATAGGAATCATCAAGGACATTCTGGGGAACCATGTACTTTTCACTGACCGATTTTAAGAGAAATTTATCTTGAATTAAATTTATTGGACACCAGAAGCACACATCTTACAAAAAGTGAACATTATATGTGCATCTTGCAGATCTCGACTCACAAAATAAGCATATGGCATTAAATATTAACTAATATTTAATACTGTTTGCTTTTGAATGATGTATACCAAATGCAGAATTTGCAAGGGGTTTATTAACTTGACCTTAAAGTTGGCAAAGTTCTCAAGACTTACCATTTAGAATGCTAGCTAATAGAATCTTCCAGGGGAAATGATTATTATTATTGTATTATTGTACATAAATAAAGTTCTCCTTGTTCCCTTAGCGATGATCACATGAAATAAAGCAGTCCCTAATCACGATCAGAGCGAGATAGACAGACCAGAAATGTGATTTGCAACCGACTTGTCGATTAAGTTACGTCCTCTTCATACGCTCCTGCACCACTTTGGTAAGTTCTGCGATTTGGGTTTCTACTTGCTGCACTAAATCCTGCTGTTCGGCCGTAACCTCCACGTTGATAGCCCGCTTCAAGGCACTCAAACATGATGTGGCAGCCAATCTTGCAGAATTCAGCTGCGATGTAATCATCACCTCACTCTCATCCTCGGCGTGCTCTTCTATGGCAGAGCGGGAAAGATGTGTGACCTCTAGGCAGAGATTTAGGGCCTTTAGCGAATGCTCAGATTTGGTTTCCCACGATAAATGTTTGGCTGTATAGGCCCGATAAGATTTCACCAAACGCTCGGCCTTTTTCAGTGGCGTAGAGGCTACCAGCGCAGATAATTCCCAAATAAGAGGTTCATTGCCATGTTGTATACTCTGCTGAGCTAAAAGCTGAACGATTCGCTTCAAAAGTGTAGGACTTGACGACACTCTCGCCTCCTTCTCATCCTGGAGCTGTTTGGCAATGCCATAAACGATTCGTGTGAGAACTTCCTGGTCTAGATAATGTTGCTTAAGTTCATTCAGACGTTGATACGAACGCATGGCATCTTCCCAGTGAGAGGTATCCACCGAAACTAGCATATAATTCTCCCAGACTTTCCAGTTGCTATAGTTGCATTTGAGAGACTCCCCCAAGACACGATAGGCCCGTTGCTTGTCTCCCAAATTGATTAGGGCCTTTGCTAAATTGTTCCAAGACTCAAATCCATTCGGTTCCAAATGTGTATAGGCTAGATAATACTTTACAGCCGATTCCCATTTCTCCAACTGAATGGCCGAGTAACCACAACGCAAAAGTATTGGCTCTTGCAGCACATTTATCTCCAGAGAGATTTCATAGTGTTCCATGGCCTGGGCATATTCGGAACGTCTATAGAAATAATTACCCCAATATGCCTGAGCCTTGCCCGAGGTTTGCTTCGAATGCATCCAGGCCTGCTCATAACACTGGGGATCATCAATGGCATCGCCTAGCAAACAATAGAGCAAAGCAGTTGGTTTCTTTTCTAACTCTTGACGTATGATCTCAGCAGCTTTGTGGCGCAACTCCAGACTCGTATAGCAGTCAATAACTTCGGACCAGGCTTGTATTTGCAAACAAATATCGAGTGCACTCTTGGTCATGCCCAAGGAGCGCAGCAGTTCCACAAGTTGCAGCTGCACATGCCATTTGGGCTGCAAGAAGGAAGCAAATGCATATGATAGTCTCGATCTGAGGGAATGTTGCTCTTCATTGCCATCTAATAATTTCACGCACTCCTCGCACTGTTTCCAGCTTCGTTCTACTGTGCGCCGTTGATTCGCCTCTTGGTGGCAATTCAAAAGCAAAGCAGCCTGACGCACTTGCAATGGCCCATGCTCTTGATATAGAAGTGTTTGTGTATACGGCTCCAATTGCTCATCAGCCAAACGATCCTTTGGCTGGGAACGCTTTAATTGTTTTCTGTCAATTACAAAAGGACATTATAGAGGTAGATTAGCATATTTGTAAATACAGATTTACTCACACTTTGGCCAAGACTAGAGACTGCAATATACTCGGCAGAGTCATCACATCATTGTCCTTGGGCTCAATGAATCTAATGCGCTCCAACCGTGTGTCATCCTCTAGTAATAGTAATTTGGGGAGATTTGTTTTGGCGTTGGTAGTGACAGCTAGCGGCAGTGTTGGATTATCTTCTGTCAGTTGCACCACTTTCAAATAAAGTTGGGGTAAAGGTTTTTGCTGAAATTTCGTTCGCACACCAAGTAAACCCTCGACTTTCAATTCCACTTTAAGATGGGCACACATTTCATCTAGAATATCTGATGCGATATTAGAACGATGGAACTGCAAATAGCCATTGGCCAGTTCCAAGAACAACAACGATTGCAACTCTGGGCTGGTAAAACTTTTTATCTGAGTCTTAAGGGTGGTAGCAATTGATTTGAATTGCTCATATAGTGATCCAGCCAGATCATCAAGAATGTGCTGCTGCAGACAAATAACACGCAATTGCCACCAGTTGAGAATCTGTAAAAAGAATTAACTAGTTAATCTTTACCTAAAGATATGTATTACGAGGCGTACTCTTGAATTGGGATTGGTTTCAATTAGTGTCTTTAGGATTTCTCTGGCAATGACTAAAAATTCACCAGTCTTAACATTTGGATTTAGTTCCTCGCCGCTGGCCTTGAGTTCCTCAAGGGGATCGTATTCTTTCAATGGCAATTTTGACAATATATTCTGACATGCCGGTATCTGGTCAAAGGGACCACAAAAATTATTTTGCACAAAGGCAAAGGTCAATTGAAGAGCATCACTTAACAATTGCTGCGATTCGGTGGCATTCTTTTGGTTTAACCACCGTTCAATTATCACTTCCAACTCCGTCACTGTCCATAGTTCTGGACGATTCCACAGTTGCTGCAGTTGACCATTATCATCTGGAATGGAAATGAAGTCAGGAATATTTAAATTAATATTTAACTTACGCTCACCAATTAAATTCGATTGATCATTGAAATTGCATAAAAAGTGTTCACTAAATGTGTCGTCTAACATCTTGAGATATAGAATGCTAAAACGTTTTAAAAATTCCTCCCCTTGGGCGCTACACGTGCTAAAAACAACAACAGCAATTGTTTACCATATATTTTGTTTTATCGATAAATGACGACCTGTAATATTTTTCGATAGTTTGGCGCGAGTTCTTTGCGGTTATAATACAACACTACTGATTTCTTGGCCTCATGTTTGTTTTCCAACACTAAAGCAACTCAGCTGCTTCCGACTTTGGCGCAAATATTTGAAAACAGCTATTAAAAATTAATTAGTTGGTGACCTTGTTGTTTTGCGAATTGTTCTGATGCGGTGCACAGATTTTTCAGCCAATTGGTCATAACATACACAATTTGATATAATTAGAAGCTGATTTGCATAATATTTCTTGACCATACTAGACGGCGCCGCAATGCAAGTTCAAATTTCAATTAATTTGTCTGGCCAAAAAATTGTACACAAATGATTTCACCATTCCGTATATATATATACATATATAAATTTACATAAGTTACATGCAGCGGGCTCATGAAATTTGTGTTAAAGGGGGCCGGCGGGGTGGGGATAATTTGAGGGATACTCTCTGGGCATAGAGGGAGTACCCATGGCGCCCTCAAGTGCAATTGCTCAGAAAAACTCACACACACACACACACACACACAAAGAAAAAGCTCCTTTGTACTCTTTAATACCTTGTAAACATATGGCTAATGCAGGGTATATTTCAAATATATTTCTCTTGATTAAAAAGTCACTACAATTAGGTGTCTCTGTTTATTTTCTCATCTGTCTATGCGTCAGAAGAGGTAATGACCGCCACCCAGGTACACAGGGTATCGCATAGTCTATACATGCACTCTGTGTTTTGGGGATATTTTTTACGTCGTAGTCGTGTTGACGTCGTTGTTGTTGTAGCTTCTAAATTTAAATTTCACGGTCAAGGTCGATATTGAGCAGAACGAACAGACGAACGAACGCAGAAACATGGGGCTAAATAGGAGGGGGCAGGGACAGTGGGTGAGTGATTGTGTGTGTGTGTGCAGTACAGTCTAATGAAAGAAAACAAAAGAAATCGTATCTTACAGATACCAACACGGACAGACACGCACACACATCGTGTATGTAAGGGAGGCGGGGAAATTTGATAATTCTATTATTGTTTGATTTTCGTATAACTCAATTCTATGAATCTCTTGTTTCAGATGATGCTTATCTATGGTTTTTCGTTTGGCTTATTATCTCTCCTATAGATTCTATTTAGGTTCAAGGCTATGTAGACAACAAGAACAAATTCCTCTATTAAATTTCTAAGAGCTGTGTACATATGAATGTATCTCAAGGGACTCGGTTATCTTACTTATGTATGTACATATTGCACAAGTTTCAATTAGGAACTAAAAAACAAAAAAAAACATAAAAACTATTTCCACTGAAGGTTATTTAAGTTACCAAGGGCAATACCTAATGGGTTTTCCAAAGATTATGAAAGTACACTCCCGTTTATGGATATCAAATGAGTCATAACATAATCTACATATGTATGTATGTATGTGAAATAATTTATAAATTATGTAAAACTTTATAACACCAGGCGGCTAAAAAGAATCCACCCACTGGACCTACCCTTCAGATCAAAGATGTCCCTCCCTGACTATCCCTCCTCTCACTCCTCCTCCTATTCCCTCCTCTAACTATTCTAATTATTGGTGACTATTCCAAAAGTTATGTATGTATATTTTGAAGCCACGTAAGTTAATGATCCAACTCACTATTCTTCTCTTGTGGAAACATTTAAATGCCCCATAAACATAAAACAAATTGTTTTTCTTTGTCTTTGTATAATTTTTTTCATCTTCGCATCGATCAAAAAGCAATACCTACATATACATACGACTTCAGCTGATATCAAACTCTTGAACAAATGAAACTAAACTAAAACTACTAAAGATATTCTAGTTGGCATTGTACATATATCCATATATTAAATAAATTTACGAAATTGTAACTTCAAAAATGAATTTTTTCAATATTTATATTTAAAAAGTGTTTTTAATTTGGGCATTGTGTTTAGTAACCTTTTGATATTGCAAATCAATCGATTTTTCATAAGAATTTTCTTAGATCAAATTTTGACGGAGCTTTCGTTTTAACGGTTTTGTATTTGAAAATTAAACATTTTCTCTTAAATGGTATATTCACCACAGTGCTGAAAGAGCTTAAAAGCTTTATCTTCTCTCTTCTGCTCTTTTAGACAGTTTTTGTGACTCTTTTACTCTTTGCATTTATATTTTACGGTTACTTTATTCTCACTGCGTTTTGTTTGGCTTAATCATCACAAAAATGATTGTTGTTGGGGGTCTCGTGTTTCCCTCTCCCTCACACATACACACCCCCTGCTGCTCCTCTTTTCCCCTCACGGATGTCCCCTCTCCCCACCTATAGCCATTCAGTCACTGTCTGTGTTGATGTTTCTGGCATGCCGGGTTGCATGGAGCCGGCACGCGGCTTCTGTATGAATGTACATACATATATGTATGTATGTATGTATATCTTATATGCATGTATGTGAATCGGATATACGTAGATATAGATACATATATATATACAAATGAACGTCA
Organism: Drosophila insularis; assembly: GCA_018903935.1. Lineage (NCBI taxonomy): Eukaryota > Metazoa > Arthropoda > Insecta > Diptera > Drosophilidae > Drosophila > Drosophila insularis. The sequence goes on along the minus strand of JAEIFP010000150.1, from coordinate 924,440 downwards.
TCGTGACCCAAAACTGGCAGCTGCTATGGAAATGCAATAGGAAAAGAAAAAGGAAAATCAACGTCAGCAATGAATAATGCAAAATGCGTAATTCAATTATTCTACAAGTATTTTTCTCTCGATAATTCAAACCAAAAAAAAAAAAAAAATCAAAATAAATGAATTAAAGTCTATTGTATTTAGACTTCGAAACCTGCTTGACAAAATCCATTTAAATGGGCAAAAGGAAAAGTGGAAAAGTTATTAAGCTCTCTAAGAAATTAAAGAAAGCAAAGGATTCCTAACGAATCGAAAATCCTTAATAACCATTGGGTTTTAATATATAAATTATGATTTTAATTTATTTTTTTTTTGTTTTGGTTATTGTTAGCAAAAAAAACTTTCCATTCCGACGACTTTTTAGTTAAAAACTCTCCCTCAACTTGTTTTTTATAGGTACATACATACATGTATGCCATTTGTTTTATTTCTTTATTAAATTAATTTTAAATTCTAAACAATAAAACAGTTGTTTCTATTTATTTATATCTGTTGTTTTCTGTTTTGCCTGCTCACTTCTTAATTTTTTTTTATTTTTTTTATTTTATTTTATTGTGAATTGTGTGTTTAATTTTTAGATTCTTATTATTTTTTGTGGTGCCTTTTTTTGTGTTGAAATTTTAGATTCTTTTTTGCATTGCAATTCATTTACTTAATTTTTGAGAGTGTGTGTGTGTGCGAGTGTTTTCAATTTGGTTCCAAAGCAATTTCAAGGTCATACAGGTTTTATCTGTACAAATTTGTTGTTGTTTGCAATGACAATAAATGCAAATAAATATAATTTATTTAATTGGTGCACAGTTGCCAGTTGTTAAAATATTGAAATTTGAATTTCATTTTTCTGATTTTTAATTTCATCTCCCAGCCCCTCTTCCCCGTCTTTCTATCCCTATTTCTATCTCTATCTCTGTGTCTGTTTTATTTTCTTTCTTCTTGTCCCACAGCTGAAATTGGTGTCAGTGGAACATTGGCAACGGCAACGGCAACAGCAACGGCGCCGGCGCAACATTTTCATTTTCACTTTCACGGGCCGCCGCAACTTTCACGAATGCCAACCGGGCAGCAGCATACCCCTTCCTCTTCATCTGCCTCTCAGTCCATCTACGTACTCACCCACTGTACCCCCACAATGCTTATAACATTGTTGTAAGTAGTAGTAGTAGTTACCACCCGTCTGGCCGCCCCTCCCCTTGTTGTTGCCCCACAATCCGGCTCTGAAGTCGCACAGCTTGTTGCATTCCACTTTGTGGCAGTTGTTGGGCTGTGCTCTCTGTCTCTGACAGTTTCAATTTCATTTTCGCTTTCGCTTAAAAGTAATTATTAAAAAGAAAAACAACAACAACTAAAAATTAACTAAAGTTGATTTAAGTCAATTTAAAAATTCGTTCACGTGTCTTGATCTTGCAAATGAAAGGGAATCACATGACCCAATAAATGATCTTGCCACAAGTATTTAACCAATGTAAATGTACATTGTCAATAAAATATTAATTAAAATTAGCCGTATTATGATTGAAGAGGACTTAGATGTAAAGTTTCCTTTGGCCTTTATGTTCAACAAAGCTGTTCCTAAATATTTTCTTTAGTTTTTCCATATTTAACTTAAGTTCAATAGAAAAATAATTGAAAATGTTAATTTTCTTAGTTTTTACTACAAAATCAATTGAATTCCTAATGAGTAGAAAAGAAAATAAGAAAATTTATTGATAAATGTTTCAAATGAATTTCAAAAAGTCTATAAATATAGACAAATTTCGGTAGGAATTGGGAAAGTCCCTTGAATCATACGAATATTATTTAGAATGTAATTGGTTAAGCTGTCACACTGTGCGTATACGTTATTATTGGCTGTTGCTCTATTCTAGTTTGTCTTCATATAATTTATATATTTAATAGGGTATACAAACTTCGGTTATTTAAATGTAGGTCGGCCCTCCAAAAAACTGAACTGAGTTTTGGGGCCCACGCACAAAATTTAATTAATAACTGCCAACTTAATACCGACCTTGGTTTGCCTATTAGAATTTTGACATTCGAGCATTTAATAAATATCACAACAAATTTATACACACACTCACACATATATATGTATATAAGTATATGAATATACATACATATTTATAAATATATTTGCCCAAAATGCGACTAAATACCGCACAAAACGCATGCTAAAAAGTTCTACCAAAATTAATTTATTTCGCACTTAATTATTCACAAAAAAAAAAAAATAATAATAATAAAGAAACGCTGCTGACCTTGAACATGTTTCACCTGCCTTCGCTACCTTTATCTCCACCTTCTCCTGTCTCTCTCTCTCCCTCTATCTCAGCCATTGCTCTCATCTCATCTATCCTCTTTGCCCCTTTTCCTCTCTTGTCATGTCTCTTTCCATTGCCTTGGCTATCAAATATCGCACAAAGCAACAAAAATGAAAATTTCGACCAAAATTTGATCATACAGAGTCAGTCAGCTATAATACTCAGACTCGGACTCATTCAACCATCCATCCATCCATCCATCCATCTATCCATCCATCGGAATACTTACTGAGAACGCAAAATAGCAAATAACAAAAAGGAAGGAAAAAAACAGCACATAAGATGTGCGATTTCTAAACATTGTAGTTCGAAAATAGTTTTTGCATTGTGACCATGAGACGATCGCCTACCCAGGGACGTTAGGGAATGGAACATATACATATATGAGAGATATAAAAGCTATAGATATATACATAGAATAGTGCGCAATTGTCAGCTGCTTAGAAAAAGGCGCTGACTATGCCTGAATCTCAAGTGACATCATATTAAAAAAAAAAAAACAAACCAAACACAAACAATCTATTGGCATTAGCGTAACTTGAGATACTTTGAGAATGAGAACGTTTTCAAATTAAAATCATGGTTGGGTTATTCTTTAGTCAAAGATGCAATCGAAGAATTCTACTTAATGATTGTTTATTTTATTTGTTTACTTCAAAACCCCACTGCAGGCAAATTTGATATATGGAGTAATTTGAGCAATTCATCCACAAAAAGTAGAATCCATTATTCGTATATGAGCGATAAACTCTATTTTTTATACTCTTAATATTGACGATTTTTCTATAATTTGGTAGTTCGATAGATAGAAACAGCAAATACTATATGGTCAAATTAGGTAATTTAATTATGTAGATACAAATACCACGATTTAGTGGCTCCAACTTACATTGTCTCTGGGATCTAGGTTATTACACAGACGGACAAATGGAAGAACTTATAAACACCAGGACAAGGTTATATCGATTCCCCTGTTGATGATTACTATGAATATAAAGACTTTATGTAATCCAAAAGGGTTTCTTTAGATTATTATATATATGTATATATACCTACATATGTATATATGATTATGTATATATAATGATTATTTCACTCATTCGTCATTTTCTTTGAATTTATGATTGTTTGGTCATAAAATCTATGAAAATTCGTTGCTATGTACATATATACATACAATATATACATACATTATCATCCTTATGAACAAATATGATTTTGTTTAAAATTAAATGGATGCTTAAATTAATATACTACAGGTTGTTCATTTAAAGTCATAGTAAAATAGCAAAAATTTCCAGATTTTCAATCAAAAAAAAAAAAAAAAATACAAAATGTTAATGTTTGTTTTTGTACATTATATTTTTCCTTAGATTAGCTAACCAAAGTATATTCATTAACTTTTTTAATTTTCATGGAAGAGTCGTTTTGTTGTATTTGTTGAAATTTCACACTTGTGGCAAAACAATCTTATATATGTCATAATAATATCCATTAAATAGTACAAATAATGGCCAAGCCCATCACGAAAACAAATCCCTGTTTCAGGGTCAATACCCTATAATTTTTGAGGTGGTGCTAGATAGGTTGGTGGGCAGATGGGGGCCTAATTGTCTATTTAGATTTTGATGTCCTCTGCCAGCTACCCCTTTGGTTTTACCTTTTACAGGGTATCACGATGTCGGCCCCAATGTATGTATATGGGTGCGGATTCGTATTATTGCTGTTATTTCACAATTTCAGTTTGTTTTTGTTCTAAGGCACACAAAATTTTTGCAGCTTGACCTTGAGCAATTATTGTTTATTAATATTGCTTATTTGTTGTTGTTGGTGTTGTGTTTTATGTGCGTTTCGCTTGATTCCTGTTTCTTGTTTTTGTTTTTGGCGTGTGCCCCGCCAACTTGTTCTCCGCCTAGCAACAACAACAACAACAACAACACCAACACTAGAGAATTCTCTATTATTGAATTAATCAATTCGAGACGCACACGTGTCTAATATTTGTGTGAGAAAAATACAAAAACTAAAAGCGAAAAATTAAAGAGCTAACAACAAAAAAAAGAAAAAAAAAAACACACACACACACAACGACAACTATAACAGTTTTTCCATTTGAATGTGAACAAATCACACAAAAACAAAGAGAACAAATTCTTTGCCACATGTAAAATAAAAATAAAACGTGCACTTTAGAAACATAAAATGATTCAATTATATAGATTAAAGATCCCAGGGTCCAGGGTTTGCATGGGTTACATCAATCATTTAACTAGAGCGTTAAATGCAAATTTTCCCTCAAAAAAAAAAAAAAAGAAGCAAAAACAACATGAAGAATATATCCAACGAATTTTGCCCCAATTACATTACATTCTGAAACGACATTAATGCGACGAATTTTATATACCCTTCGCACCTTCTTGACACTCATTTTGGCGATCTTCTCTTTTCTCAATACTCTTAATATACCCCTTACTCATCTAGTCTTGTGTAAAACACTAAAAACAGTCACAAAAACCACATACCCTTTTTTATATAAGAGTATTATTTCGCCTCAAGCTGCCCGCCCTTTCATATACCATGTATCCAATCCGGTGAAATGAAATAAGTATTTATTTCGGCAAAATACTAACAATCTTGTAGATATAGATTATCTAGATATTAAAGTCGTTAAACCCACTTCTTATCACCTATTCATAGTTTAAAACTTAAAGTTTCGTAATTCTTATTATTATCCCATGTCCCACAAAATTTCATAAAAATCGAATGCAAAATAGTCAAGTTAGACGTGTTAAATGTATTTACAAAATGCTCAAATGATAATGAGCGATTAAGCAAGTGCTTGTTGTGTTTGAAGTAGGATTTACCCCTTTACTGTATGGTATACCAAAGTCGGTACAGTAACCCACTTACTTCGTTTTAATTTCTTTTTGTCTCATTTATTTTTTCTTCGCGGCTTCGTTGGCTGACAATTCTTAATTTACAAGTGGCCATAGGCTGGGGTAGGTGATGCCAGTCCTTGAACCTCGTTTGGCTCATTTGCAATTTTAAGTTGCACTTTGCACAACGGGGGAAAAAAAATGAAATCGTTAACAATTGCACAAATTGAATATACATATAGATCCAAAAGTGCAATAAAAATGTAAACAAAGGCAACAAAGCAAACCTGCAATTTCAGTTTGCAACACAATTCTATATGGCAACTAATTTTGACTTGGCTTGACTTGATATTGGCTTACAGAAATCCTCGAATTGTCTGTGGAAATATTATACGAACTGTGTCAATATGAGGCTGGGATTTTTTCCACTTCCATCCATGGGCAGGGAGGGTATCATGACTAATTGTCAAGCAGCGCAAATTTCTAGAGGTTACTTCGTAATATTAGCCTCATATTGAGTTCGATTTCAGATTTTTCAAACACACACATAAATATATTTATATATTTTTTTGTACGTGATGTTTATATGTATGTATATTGTATACTTATATCAAATAAATGAATTGCTTTTCTTAGCAATTTGCATTATTATTTTATATTTTGTTTGCCTTTTGGTTTTTTTTTTTGTTTTTTATTTAATTTATAATGATTGCGAATGAAATTGCCACCAGTATATCAATTTGTTTTTGCATTTCGCTACATATCGACGACGTTGTAAGCACACACAAAGATCCCCCCTCCCTCCGCCCCTCAATCAGCAGTTAACCCTGTTCCCTCTTTTCTCTCTTTCACTCTATTCTCTGTTCTGCCTTTGTGGTGGGGGAATGACTGTGACGTGATGCAAGGGGCAGGGACAAGGTGTGGGGCAGGGGGAAGAGGGGCGAAATGGGGAGCATTTGTGAGTTATTTGCGTCGTCGACGTCGTTTGCGACGAGTTTAGCGGCCTGTCCGTAAATTCAAGGACGCGTCGCTGCTTTGTTTTGTTATTGTCTGGACTTTTATATTATATTTTTTTCTGTTTTCCTTTTTTTTTTTTTGTATTTTGTCGTAAGTAATTTTGTTGCGTTTGTTGTTGTTGGTGGGCAGAAAAGTGCATTGAAATCAGAATCGAGCAATGGAATTTATATACTCTGCCGAACCCATAGGGCTCGTAAAGGGCATATTCCCTAAAGGAAGATGCAGGTTTTGTCATCCTTTTCGACTTTTCTTTTTACCTGCAACAAATTTCATTCTTAGCCAATTTGATGACAATATTAGAAACTGTCTTTAAAGTCTCTACAGTATGCATCAAAATCGGTTGACTATATGAGTTAACAATGTAAGAGGATTATTGTGTAGGGTATTCTTAAAGTTGATTGTTTGAAAAAATTTACTCGAACTTTGCATTTATTTTGCTGTTGCTTTGCTTTTTATTTTATTTTATTTTTTTGCCATTTTTGTTTGCATTGCTTTCTCATTTTTATTTATTTAGAATTTTAAGGTTTGTTTTTTATTTTTGTTTTTGTTCTTTTTCGAAACCGTCTCTCAAGGTCAGTGCGGAAGGGGAGAAGTAGAACGAGGAGAAAGGGAATACTAAAAGGGGAGTCAGAGATGTTCAACTCTTGGCAGGGAGCAATAATTTCTATTTATCTAATTAACAAATTAAAAGCCAACAAAATGCCAAACGCAATAATAAGCAATAATTTGCTGGCAACAAAAAAAAGTTAAAAGTAAACAGTAAAAAAAAAAAATAAATAAAAAAAATAAAGTAAAGGAAAGAAAGACAAGAAAATAAAAAAAAATAATAAATTCGGGTTTATGGTCAAGGACGCTGCGGCATGACAAACAGAAAAAAATATATAAGTACAAATATAAAGACAAACTGATTATGAGCTGTTCGACAAACTGAAAGTGAAAAGGAAAGTCAAGAATCTATAAATAAGCAAATACTCTTTCCATGCATCTTTAATCTTATGCGTTATGTAATCGATCTGCATATCTGCTCGTCGGGGTCACCATCATCAGCCTGCTTATCGATTCAATCATAATCTCTCATTGGCGCTTAAGTTTCGACATCATGTTTCAGTTAATCATCTTATTTCAAGTATTTTTCTACCTTAAATTCGTGACAACCTTAAAAAAAATGCTAAAGAGTATATTTAAAACAAATATTGAAATACAACAATAACCAATGAAAAACAAAACCAAAGAGCTGAGCTAATTTTTAAGGCACCGTAAGATGCTATACCCTGTTAAAGTATACCTACATATGTACATATATTCCACTTGATCATAAAAAAAAAGTTGGATTAGAAAATAAAACGTAAATTAAAATCGATTAAAACGAATGTTAGCTTGATTTTTTATAAATTTGAATTAGAAGAAACTTTGTTTTAAAGAATTTTAAACCATTTGATCTTGGAGAAAACAATTACTTTATATAACTGGAAAATATTAAAAATATATTCTTATAAGTGTAGTGATCTATAGTGAATATACCCAATTAAAAAAAAAAAAAAATTGGTAAAGATCAAAAAAACAAAATCACTTAACGAGCATTATTAACAAGAACGAATCATGGGCAAGCAATTTGAACTTGACATTGCTGAGAGAGCGCTACCGTTGCGCCCCACGCCGCCCCTCATAAAGAGAGACCTAGAGGCCTCGGCGCAAGCGGTAACTGGGATCCAATTTAAGCTCATTTATCATAAAATGGAATAATAAAAGATATTTTGTTGTGTACGAGTTTATATATACATATGTACATATATGTATATATTTGAAAGACAAAACATCAAACGGCGCTAAACAACTGAAGTTTGGTTTTAGAAATCAAAAATTTCAAATACAGATACAACTGATAAACTGCATACATACATATAAACATTTATACCTATAGTTATTGACGTTTATATGTATTTGTATAATCAGCCGTGGGGGCTCGCTCGTGCTTTTAATTAATGAGCTGAACTTGATGATGCTGAATTGATGTTGAACAGATGCTCATAACGAAGATGATGATGATGATGATGATGATCATGATGATGATAACGATGACTACTCGTAGTTTCCAGTTTCTGGCCAAGCGGAAGTTAAAGCACTGACACGTTGTTGTGTATTGCCTGACTCTGACTCTACCTGGTCTTATCAACGTTATCTATATATAACTCTTCAGGGATAAAAGCAAAAAAATGTGTGCTCTATTGACTATACATATGTATGTACATATATCTATCTATATACATCTGGGGCCATAGGATAGATATGTATTTATGCTTAATTGAAGCCGCAGACAGGCAGAACGAGAAAATATTTTTTTCAATTTTGTATTCTAAAAAGTAAAATATATAAACACACACACACACACACACCACGTAAAAGGCATTAAAATGTATACACAAAAGACAGACAAAAAAGTAAAAAAAAAAAAAGAAAAGCAAAAAAAAAAAACCAAATATCTACAGTAACAACAACAACCACAAAAATTCAAATACAAAACGTTGTTCAAGGTTAGGGTTATCATATTGCCAAGATCAAGGTTGACTTGAGACAGACATTTGTCAGTTGTTAGGTGACTACAAGTACGGGTACGGGTACGAATACGAGTGACTGTGTGCGGTTGCTGAGCCAGACAGAATGTCGAAAAAAACATACGAAAAACGCATGGACAACAGCAGCAGCAACAACAACAACCACAACAAGAGTAACAACAAATTAGCAAATTATTTAAATGAAAAAAAAAAAGAAGAAAGACTGAATGGCTATCAAACGATTTAGATTTATAATCCATTTGACTTTTAATGCGTTTCATATAGAAGCAAAAAAAAAACTTTGCCAAAGATTCTCAAATGATGCGATCGAAATACATATACATACATACATACTTTCGATTTGTAATGAACATAATTTTTAGAGTTGGGCATGAATCATTATCGAAATAATAAATGAATTTCATGATGTATTTAAGTTTAGTATGTCTATTTAAAATAGAATGTTGTATTGATTTTAATTACGACTTCAACGTTAAAGATACTAAAAACTACTCCTTGTCTTCTTTTATTCTTGTGTTAAATATATTAAAAAAAAAAAAAAAACCAACCAACTTAATAAAATGAAAGCATCCCAGTTCTAATCCCAAATTCAAACATTTATTTTGCCAATCGAAACTTAAAAAATTACAAACTTTATTCGAATTAATTAAAACAATTCTGATTCTTTTAATCAATAAAAATAAAACAAATAAATTTTTAAATTTTTAATCAAACAATTTCGGGATTTATATATTGTTGTTATTCTTTTCTTTTTTTTCAAAACAAGTTGAAAAACCTTGAATTATTTGAAATTGTATATAACCTACATGATCATTGTTATGATCATTTTTTGTTATCACGACTGAGTTCTATCAAAAAAAAAAAAGTTCTAGCAGCTTACAAATTTGTAGTATACGATTTCATCATCTTTTTCAGCTTAAGAAAAAATTCCTATAGGCAAAAAATCTAGACGATCTATTTTTAAAATTAACCAAGTTCTTGAACTTTGAAAATTAAAAAATTGTCATCTAGCGCATCGGGGTCACCATGTACCCCGAATCAAATTTTATAGTAGTTTTACAGGAAAATATTGGTTCCTCCTTTTCCACCTCATTTCCGGCACAATTATGTCCGAAGCCGTTGGTAAGTCGTTTGATCTCTGACTCATTGGGCTTACTGTGAACCTCGAAAAAGTCTCAACAGGAGCCCCAACTCAGGGTCAGGCTTGAAGCACTCATTTTTAGTCTTTATTTTTATTTATTTTTTTTCTTTTTGGGTCACACAATGGATGTTGGTTGAGTAAAATTGGGTCAAGTTTAGTACAAAGCTTTCAACTTCTTTTAAGAAAAATTTGTATGTGTGTGTGTGGTTTTTTTTCGTTTTTTTTTTTTTAAGAAAGAAACACACAAAATTAAAGTCAAGGTGTTGATGAAGGTTTTTCCGCACTCAAAACTTAAACCTCAACTCTGTGGGCTATTTAGAGCGTCAATATTTGGATCTGGGCGTTGTTAAATAGTCGTCGGAGACTGACCTTAGCTAACTGAGAGTTATCTGTGGCTGTTGTTGCTAGTTCATTTCAATTTGTGTGTTTTTTTTTGTGGGTTGGGCTTTGAACTTGAACAGAGGAGCGCGCAAACGAACAAATTGGAAAATCAAACTAAAATCAGGCATTTAGAAGTTTTTTTTCTTTGAGACTGTCGCCCGCATAAAACAAATCGACAGAAAAAAAAAAAAAATAAAATAAAACCAACCATGGACACAGCCCCTGAAACCAGTTTTCCTTCGCATATTCAAATTGTGATTCGTTTTTCCATTCATATTAATGCTTGTGTATGTATGTGTGTGTGTGCGAGTGTGAATACACCGTTAGACGTGAATAAACTATAGCCACTTCCGATATTGATCTTGCATGCTTGTTTATCACAAGTTTCGATTTGATTTTGATTTCAATTTCCAATGACAAAATGCAGCCTTCTTCTATCTCGTAGGGTCGTCATCGTTGTCATCGGGCAACTTCCTCAACTCAATTAATCAAAATCAAATGGCCAAAGATTTGATAAAGAATCGAATAACTTCAAAAATCATTCAAATAATTTAAGAAATGTTTTCAAACCTTGGATAAATTTTAGATAAAGTATGTATTGAATCTAAATTGGGCTGAGTCGTAATTTCATTTGGGGGTTCTTTAGGTATGACGATTAATTTTTTATATTCTTTGTGTCTCTGTTTAGTATTCGATTTGGCCTTCTAAGTCTTTAAAACATCTCTAAGAAACGATCTAAATCTATCTCTATCTATTTTTTAACGGAGTTTTCCCCATAAAGTTGGTTGCATCAACGTTTCCTGCAATTGTTTCTCGCATTCTGTGTCTGTATTTTTTTCCACAGACAGAGATCGGGCTCAGTTCAGATCGGATCGCTTTGAGATCAACAAACTGAAAGCTCCCGTTCATTCCACTTAGCCAGGGTAAACATGACAATGAGTTGACAACTCTGCAAAGTAGCTAACCATGTTTGTTATTTCAATATAGATTGGCTGCGTTTGCTTCATCTTTCGCTCTCTATCTGGCCGATAAGCGTTCATTTTTATTTCATTTAATTTGCTATTTTTTTCTTCCATATATTTATAAAACAAACATTCAAGTCGCCTTCTCTTCCTTCCCCTAAGGGTGGCCCCATCAAGTCTTTGTTTTTACAAATCTATTTCTATATTTAGCAATCTGATGAATATGAATGGAGTTCAATGTCTGTCTATCCCTCTCCCTCTCCCTCTCTCTTTTCCACAAAAAAGGGTATCAAAAGTATCTACATATATTTCACATTTCTACATAATTAACCGAATTATGGGCCCTAAATTGAGAAGAGGAACAAGAGAAATAAATGCAAAAGATATAAAGAATCTGCATTGGTACACGTGATTCGCATATAAAATAAACAGCGAAATTTCGTTGTTGTTTTCATAATTCATAAAAAAGTCACCGTAAATCACGCCCAAGAAATTCAGAGAAGTTGCAACAAAAAAAAAAAAAAAAAAATAAAAGAAGGAGTTGTTTCTTCTTGGTCTTTATTATATATATTTTTTTTTTTTGGTTTCTTTCTTTCTGTAAACGTGATGAGTTGAGAAGATATTAAAGATGATGGTTCCATATTTATGCCAAGGCTAGCAATTTTTGTAAAGAAGGAGATGGAGTAACTTATACAAGAGAGAGAGAGAGGGCGTGCAAAGATATGGGACAGCAAATTTTTGTAAATATATATATTTTTTTTTTGGATATATCTCTTAAGTCATGCAAAATAAAAGTTAATATACAACTTGTTCTATGTAGAGATTTCTTAGATCAGCACTTTCAAATTAGATGTCAGTCGTTTAGAAATCTCAGCTTGAGAATCTTTTTTTTAGCCTAAACATATTGGCAATTGATGGTTGTTATCTGTTCAAAAAAAACATATTTTAGTTAGTTTAACTACTTTTAGACTTAGCCTTAGCCATTCTTTTTTTTTTTTAGACGACACAGACAAAGGCAAAAAGAAACCAATTAATTTTTTGGGTGGTCCCTGATCACTTAAGTTCATTCCGAGACTGAGCATCCGCTCTACCCACGCATTCTGCACAACGCAAAGAAAAAAAAAAAAAACTACTATATATCTGGTCAGATGTGTGGTCACACAGACAAGGACAAATTTTTTTAACAACGTCGCCAACATATGTATTTCCGGGGGCAGTGCAAATTTTGTTCGATCTTCTTTAGTTTTTTTTTTTTTTTGTGTCTGCTCATTTTTCTTTTGTTTCTTCTGTTTGGTTTTATTCTTCTTTTTTTTATGTATATATACTTCTTGCAGTGCACTTATTAGCTGCTTCCTCTACAGAAGAGGGCAAAGAAAAAACCAGAAGGAAAGATCAATGCAAGAAAAAAAACTTGCAGCTGGCAGACCCTGAGCTTTGTCTACTTGCAGATTCCCATACCATTTGTATGCAGATTTCCCACCCCTGTTCCCGGCGGCATCACCCCTTTGCCCATATCCCATATCCCTGCCACCGACGCAGATTCTTTGTCATTGCACTTGAGAGTTGAGTTCAGAATTCGCCTTGAATTGAGATTGGAGTAAGTAAGTGAACCGTAATGATTAAATGCCATAACTTGGACACACTCAGAGCCAGACAAGTAAGCTGAAAGTACATTAGAGATGAGAGACACACAAACTCTGAGAGCAGAGAACTTTTTCTAAGGACCAATAAATTTGAAATCTGAGTCCAAAAAAATTTACTCCGAACAAGAGCTGCAAAACAAAGGATCTCACTCAAAAAGCTCATGTCTAAGCAATAGATAGTTAAGAAATGATAAGGGTTATGAAATTATATTTATCTATCGTTTTTTGTGTATCACGATCACATCTCTATGCGAGAAAGCATCTGCATAATGCTCCTAACACATTAATCGCACAAGGACCTTTTCTTTTGCGATCAATCTACACCCTTGAACCTGTACATTGACCGCTTAATTAGGGGCGTAAGACTCATATGAGTTGTTCTTTCCGTCATAATCGCGATTGCTTTGTTCAAGTGGGTAGAGAGTAGGGGGGTTGAAGGAGTACGATGACGATGACGATGACGCGTCCCCATTTCAGAGAGTTTCATCAGAGAGTACAATGCCCAGTCAAGTCCACACACACACACACACACACACACACACACACACTACGGCGATCCCTGTCTTCAATCTCAATCTATATGATTGTTGTCGGTCTATGGCCTGCCTGGTCACTTTTGGATTGGTTGTGGCACGCGTTAGCGTCATCAGTTTTTTTTTTTTCCTTTTTAATTGTGCCTTGCATATCATTTTGATAATAAATAAGTAAAGAAAGTCTACTTCACACACATTGTTTATATCCAGGCTATGCATATTTACGACGTACGCATCATCTCACGCTCACTCACCATCTGACACTTATTGCCATAAATCTGCACTGATATGGAATGGAAAATATCTTGAGATACAAGAGATCCTTATTCTACATATATTAAAGTATATCAGAATAAAGAAAAGTCAAAAGATCTAGTCTCGTCTATTTATAAATTTAGTAAACTACCAAAAATTTTAGGAGCATTAAAAACAAATCTCTCTTTCACCTTATCCTAGTCACTAGCTTTTTGTATTCGTACATGATATATATTTTAGTTTTTAAAAGTGTGTTTCATTAGAATTCTGTGAGATCTCCTAATAAGGAATAACCTAAATTGTTTTTGAATTTTGCCTGTACACTGACATAAGCAAGTCACTGTGCCATTTCTTGTGGCTTTTGTTGGCAATGCTGATTAATTTTTTTTTGTTTGCCTGATGATTAAAGTTTGGTTAAAGCAAAAGTTGCACATAAGAAGATTTGCTGTCTAGGGCAAGCTTAAGAACAAGAGAAGGAGAGAAGGTTTAGCTGCATATGAGTTAGAGGAGAAGGAAAAGCCAAAAGCACTCTTTGAAATCCAAGAAGATTTTGGCCTTTTTTCCATTTTGTCATAAAAAACTTTGCCAATTTATGAAATAGCTTACTATACATATACATATATATAAACGTATATCTTTGGCAACTGGTGGATGGGCGGGTTCTTAGCCAATTGACTCAATTTCAAGTCTTGGTTTCTGCTTTCACTCTGATAAAGAAGAAATTGGAAATATCCATCATTTATATATGCAATAATATTTCAAATTTGATTGGGGCGCAACACCCACACAAACACATACACACTAAAAACACCCATTCAATTTGTTGAACTTTTGAGAATCGAGCCCAACCAAAGCCCGCCCATTTAATTTGATTCATTCTTGGCCATGCACTTGACCCTCGGCAATTTGCGTCAATGTCAAAATGTGAGTGCAATCCCCTTTTTTTTTTTATTTACTTTTGTGGGCGTATGTAAAGAGAAAGAGAGAGAGAGACATAGTGATAGATAAGGGGTGAGGCGGGGTGCTAATTATCATTTGCTAGCTGCAGCAATGACCTTGAACGGTAAGGGTAAAACCCATTCGTACGAATGACCTTTGCAATATATACCACTCTGTCTCTCTCCCTCTCTTGTAGACATATATTGTTACTAAAAATAAGCTTCGATGGCGCAAAAGCTCGACCTCGTGAAGGTCAACTGAAACCCACCACCCCACGCCCACTACTATTCGTAGACACATGCAACATCCGCGTGCGCAAGTTCAAGTGCAAGGGTTTCCATTGCACCCAAAGCTCTGATAGTGAGGATGAATCTTCTTCTCTTCAGCACACCTTATTGGATTGACGTGTATGGCCCTGACCATGGCCTCTGTTGGCGCTGTTGCTCTCGCTCTCTCTCTCTCTCTCTCTCTCTTTCTGTTTGTGTGGGTGTTGTCATCGCATATTCCAAGTTTCAAGTCCCACTTGAGCCGCCTCTAATGGCATTCCGGACAGTTGCCGACCGGCCGGCCGGCTGGGTGATTTTGTTTGCTGCTTGCACAAATTTTTCTCATGGTCAATTGTTTTGGTTCTAAGTTTAAACTATTTTTACTTGGTCCCACAACAACAATAACAACGACAGAAAACAAATTGAAACATTTGCATTGCCACTTGAATAAACTACAAACTAGTTGAGGCATTAGGCGAGAATATTTTCTTTAAATATGTAATATTTATATCATAATCGTAATGAAATTGAATGCACTTAAGAAATTGATCCTTGACTGCATTTTCTCTTGGATTTTTATATGATGATCCTTGACTTTCGACTTTCAGGCACTATCGTAAAGTTAACATAAGAAATTACAACAAAAGTGATATACTATTTAAGAAAAAAAGCATTTTTAGTTCAGGTAACTAGAATTCTATGTTTTGTTTGTTCTGCGCGAATAATTTCTCAATTAATAAATCTTTTTGATTTCAAATAATTTTATATTTTACACATAAAGTAGGTGAAGCCTGAAATGTTTTATGATTTTTTTTTAAAATCGATTTGAATTATGTTCATATCAGATTTGCTGCAATTTTCACTGCCCTCTATGGAGTCGAATTGCACAATATTTAGACGTCGGCCGCGTCACATATCCTTTATGGATATGAGAAACTCGGTAAGTCCTTGAAAATAATCTAATCTAATACGATTTAATCTAACCTTGTCTGTTTTTCTTCTCAAAGACACGTTGTCATTTTAGCGAAAAGACAAACCCAAATATTACGGAAATGTGTGATTTTGTAACAAATACACTAAGTTGTCATTATTTTATGGCCCATATTGATTATTTAAAGATCATATTTTGCGATTTTAAAATACCTCTAAATGGTCTCGTTGTGTTTATGGGATGTCTGGTGATGGTAATACTGTATGGATTAATTTATATGCTAACCAAGTATTAGTAAGTATGTGCCTAATTTAGGCGAGTGAAAGATGGTTTTTTTTTTTTTGTTGTAGTTTTTTACCAAATTTCGAAATGCTTATGGATTTGGTGCCCATCTCGTCATATATCTATGGTTATGCCGGTTTTGGCTTCTTCTTTTTTATGCCAGACTATTTGGAAACCGGGCTCACGTGTCTTTTTCAAAACTCATATGAGGCCACTTTACGTTTATCGGGAATCTTTGGCGATTTGATGAGATACTTTGTCTTGGGAATTTGTACACTTTGCGTTAATGGCTACAAAGTGCGCGGTCTGACATTATGGTCTAGTATTATATTCTTATTGATGGGTTATTTCTATTTGATTATTGTTGTCGCAAGGAAACATGAAATATTTCAACAGCAAAATTTAATCAATGACGAACTGTATACATTGAAATTTAGCGCAGTTTCAATACTAATCTTGTTCATTCTATATATGATGGCAAATATTTTGGTTTCCTACAATAAAACAATTAAGGAAAGGAAGCATATGCCGCCAGATTTAAAGAAAATGCCATCTACTAATATTGTCAATGAGAATAGTGAATGGAAATGGTGGAAAATTTGGTGGTCAAGTGTCAATGGCTATAGGAATATGAAAGAGCCGATTGTGGGCTTTGTTGCAGTATTGGTTAGTATCTATGTAATAGACCATCTATGATATAATGTTTAAACAGATTTGTATATTGATTCTTAGACACCGTTTTACTTTCTGGCAGCTAATTTAATTCCGGTTATTGACAAGAAACGACATTTGCATGGCTGGTGCAAAGTCATTGCCTGTACAAGTTATCTATTACTGCCATTTATGTGCATACCCTTCAATCCATGGCCCTCATTGTGGTTTATGTTACTTTTAAACTGTTGGGGCATTGCTTTAATCATTCTCTGTGCCACTCAAGCCGGTCGTGTGCCCAATCATTTGGCCTTCTATGCCATCTCTGGCATGTTTATATGCACACTATGCAATAGCTATTTGCTCCAGGAGATCAATAATATGATATGGCAGTTTGTCAATTGGCGTTATAATCCAACGCCACAAATGATAACACAATTATATTTCAATTCTGGTGAGATTTTCTCTGCCATTGTTTTATTGATAAGTTTGATACGTTCAAACAAATTGGATGTGGCCTTTGGTGTGATTATGAGTATGTCCACTTATACCATTTATTTGGCCCTGCCACAATTGGTCCTTCATGTATGTTACAACCGGAATACATTTGTATGTAAATTATATTCTGCCCAATATCCATTGTGTTCAATTTAAATGAATATTTTCTTGCAGCTGGTAATTACTGCCACTTCGGAATCCTGCAATACATTCTCAATTGTGATGATCGTGTGTGCATTATTTCATATATCGATTAGTGGCAATGAGTTCCGTGTATCGCTGCTCTTGTATCTGCTAACTCTAATGATTGGCTATATGATATTCCAATGGATGACTTTTAATAGTTGGATACATCCATTTGGCACATTGCATAACATTCAATCACCCAAGGAACCGTCGACAATGTGGGCTTAATTGTTTTTGTTTGAAAATGTATTAACCAACAACAAAAGATATTAAAAATTTTTACAATCCCAAATTTTATAAAGAGATTTTGTTGGTTTAATTTAATTTCATATAAAAATAATTTCATATCTCTATTTAGAAATATATTTTTCTTGGAATCTTTCTTTTTGAGAAAAAATGAAGTAAGAAATAAATTAGATAACAAAATTTATTCAATTTATGGCAATAAAACGACACTCAACTTACCTATCAAAACCAAAGTCATTCTTATTCAATCAACAGTTATATATGCGTCTATAATTATATAACTTTATCACACACACAGATGTCAATTGTCCTGCATCCCACCAAAAAGCTAATATAGTTAAGAGACCCCAACTACCTCCACTCACTCACTCTGTCAATATCTTTGGCAGTTTCCTTGCCTTAGTTCGATACCAAGAAAGACAAGTTAATAAAACAAACTTCGACAACGACAACGATGAGGACTAGGACTACGACGACACGTGGCTTAATTGCATTAAAGGCATATAACTTTGTTGGCATGTTCAGCCATCACCACAACAGCAGCAGCAGCGGGAGTATGAGCTGGAGCATCTTTTTTTTTCTACTTCTCGTTTGGGTGATAAAAAGCCGCCAAAGCATCGTCCTTTTGTTGACCTTTAAGTCTTGGGTAATAACCAAGAGTGAGCTAGCTGAAGGAGGAGGAGGGAGGAGGCAGGAGGCAGGCAGATGAAGCAGCGAGAGGAAGAAACGAAAGTCAACAAAGTCAAGCTGCTAAAAGAATCATTTAAAAATCAAATCAAA
Source organism: Drosophila insularis (assembly GCA_018903935.1). Taxonomy (NCBI): domain Eukaryota; kingdom Metazoa; phylum Arthropoda; class Insecta; order Diptera; family Drosophilidae; genus Drosophila; species Drosophila insularis. Next base: position 905,923 of record JAEIFP010000150.1, on the reverse strand, counting down.
GTCACGCGCCGCACAATGTAATCAACAGTCGGTGGTGTAGGCCCACGCATACTCCTATATACATATCTTATATATACATTCCATTCCATTTCATATTCTTCTCACTGCGAAGAAGCTCAAGGTCAAAAGTCAGGCGGGCAGGCAGGCAGGCAGCAGGTGCGTAAGAAAGGTCCAGCATAAGCAAAACAATAAGCAGCTCCACGCGCCACAAAGTATGCAAAGCAAAAAAGGAAAAAAGAAACGCACACCTATACAGAGGGAGCAAGCGAGGGAATGAAAGTGCGAGAGAGACCAAACAAACAAACAAAAACGAAGCAAAGAAAAGAGAAACAACGTGTGCCCACGTGTGACTGTGTGGGTGGCATTGACAGGCAGCCAACGAACAGCAAAACAAAACAACAACAGCAACAACGAATAAGTAATAAAGGAAAGAAACAGCAACAAGAATCCTTCAGCTTTAACCTTGAACTTCACCGTTGCCAAGGCACACAACAATATTCTCTCAGTGTGCGTGTGTGTGTGTGTGTGTGTGTGTGTGTGGGTGGAGAACAGGGTGGTAAGCTTTTCCACTTGGAGCTTTTACGTTTGTCCTTGCCCGCAGAGTCCTTGAATGTGTGCGCGCCTATGGAAATTTTTTGTTGCGCCTATGTTGAAGGGCATTTAACGTTGATTGACGCTAAATAATAACGGCATTTTCCTTTAAGAGGACCCTGCCTGGCGGCTGGGTAGTTGGCTAATACCACCCTTAACTGAAAGCTAAGCCATAAAAGCACACCACGAAAGAGAAAGAGAGAATAAGAGAGTGGGAGAGTAACAACTGAGAGCTTTCTACCTTAAATGTAGGGGCGAGTCACAGTGGGCAACTTTGCTGAAGTTATTGGCAAACAATCTTCAAGTTTAAATAAAATATAGGTATATATTCCTAAAAATTTAAAAGGACCTAGAGAAAAAGTGCTTAAATTAATGTTCATAAAATTTCAATATATTCAACAATTCTAATCGAACAAAATTCAGTTTTTCACTCGACAACATTATTTTAATAGGTTTTGGGTGGGAAAGGCGTTAAGCTTAACAGTCATTATACTAAGATATGTCATAATTTACCTAAGTTATATCATTAAATACAAAAAAAGAGTGTAGATACTCAAAACAGTAAGTCTATTTGCAAATTTCGTTTATTGCTTAGCAAATTGTTGAAATGTATTCGATGTTTCATTGGAGTTAGATCATCTCGTATTTATATAGCAAAATATCAAAATAAATATATTGTATGAACTTTGAAGACCTGTAAAAGGAGAGATTTATTCCAATGTTTTCTTCCCTATACCTATATAAAGATAAATTTTTAAGATAAATTCAGTAGAATTAATTCCTAATTGATAATCGGCCACTGTGCAAGGCTGTAAACTTTGCTTGGGTTGACTGTACTTCTATGACATTGCCAGAACTTTCTCCTTGGCATTGCACGCTTTTGAACTTTTCGCTCTCGTTCTGTTTTTCTCTCTCTCTCTTTACACTCACTTTGACACCCTAGGACCCACTCCTACTGTTGTTTTTGTGTTTTTATACCATACACCCATAGGGTGAAAATGGTATATTAAAGTCGCTAAAATGTATGTAACAGGCAGAAGGAAGCTTTTCCGACCCCATAAAGTATATATATTCTTGATCAGCATCAACAGCCGAGACGATCTAGCCATGTCCGTCTGTCCGTCCGTCCGTCCGTCCGTCCGTCCGTCCGTCCGTCCGTCCGTCCGTCCGTCCGTCTGTATGAACGCCTAGATCTCGGAGACTATAAGAGCTAGAGCCACCAAATTTGGTATGTAGACTCGTGTCATATGTACGCTTATCGAGTTTGTTTCAAATGTTTGCCACGCCCCCTACCGCCCCCGCAAATGATATAAAACCGATTTTCTCAAACACCATAGCAACTAGAGACACAAAATTTGGTATGTATATTCGCTTAGTAAACGCGCACATTTTGTATTTGTAAAATTTTTGCCACGCCCCCTACCGCCCCCGCAAATTAAATAAAACCGATTTTCTCAAACACTATAGCAACTAGAGACACAAAATTTGGTATGTATATTTGCTAAGTAAATGCGCACGTTTTGTATTTGTAAAAATTTTGCCACGCCCCCTACCGCCCCCGCAAATTAAATAAAACCGATTTTCTCAAAAACTATTCTAGCTAGAGACACAAAATTTGGTATGAATATTTGCTTAGTAATTGCGCACATTTTTGATGTGTAAAGATTTTGCCACGCCTCTTTCCGCCCCCGTAATTTGAAAAAACTCCATTATCTCCCGTAATTTTCAACCTTGTGCAATCAAATTTAGCACACTTAAATTTGATACTAATATCCAGCAAAATACCAAATTTGATCAAAATCGGAATAAAAATAGCCAAGTTATGCATATGAACGTTTTTCCATATGGCCGGAGTTGGCCGTTGGCTGGTGGGGGCGCTAGGGTGCTCGAATGCTTGAGTGAGCGAAATACTAAGATATGCTTCTAAAAAGCATGCAAACAGATTTTTTTTAAAATACGATAATGCATTGGTTATTATAACTTTAAAATATTTGTTTTACTGGTGTATGGTATATCCAAGTCGGCGAGACGACTTACTTACTTCATTTTTTTTTTTTTTAATTTGAAGGCCACACCGCAAGTTTGTTGCCACTTTCGCTGTTGCGCATTTGATTTTTGGAGCCAGAGACCGAACACCCTGCTTTGCCCTGCCCTTCCCTACTTTTACTACTACTACTACTAATGTACACTAGCGTACCTATCTCTACAACGCCCCCTCAAGCTCCCATCAAGCACAAATGCGTCATTCAGCGGCACACAAATTCAATTTGCATTTCAATTATATTTTCCTGTACTGAAAAACCTCAAAAAGAAAAACTAAACACAAAACGCCCTTGATGCTAACATCCTCCGCCCAAAATTTACTTTCTTTCAATGCTTTTATTCTATAGCATGCTTTTCTGCTGATTTGTTTGTCTACTATATACAAAAAGAAAACTCTTATCTTCACCATGTGCCCCAAACAATTCGCCTGCTCTCTGCACTTTACTCGACTCCGCTCCACTCCATTTGGGCAATTTGTTAGCCAACTCGTAAAAGAAAATTTTCCAGTCTCAAAGACAAACATCAACAACAGGCAGGAGGCATTTTCCTTATTTTGTGAATGAACGTAAAAAAGTAAAACCCAACTTCTATTGCTGCCATCCATAACCATTGCTGGAAGTTAAACAGGCACAACACTGTGGCATTCACTTCCTGCCACACACACACACACGCACACTCACACACACACCAACACTAACACACACTCTAAGCTAACAAGCTCAAGTTGTCGGTGCTATTTATAGGCTCACTCTCACTGGTAATTTCCTTTGGTATCTTTCCTTTTAACAGAACCAGCTCGTAAGTAAGTATATTTGCACTTATTTGTCAACTTGTTTATTGACGTGCTGGAAATTTTTTCCTTCTAATTATTTTTTACTCAACATGGAAAACTTGTCACGCAAACCAGAAAGTGAGAAGGCGCTAAAATTAACCTTGACCAGGTATAACCTTGGCTATTTTTTTTGAATGGTAAGAGGCCACTTTGGGCCTATCCATTTGTTATTGTTATTACTCTTTCTCTACCCACATAAGAAAAAACAAATGAAAGAAATCCATTTTGAACTGCCCGAAACTGGTTCGAAAGGAATTTCTTTTGACAATCCTTTTGTTTTATTCAGATTGTGAATAAAATTATGAATTATTAAAGGCGGAGAAGGAAATTAATCGAATTGTATCTAAACTAATTCAATACAACAAACCGAATTTACGAAAGATAAAAAGGGAAATCTAGATAAAGACAGAGTCTCAATTTCTCTATTCACATTGTAGCAAAGGACTCTATTGCAAATTACCTTTGCATTCTACAAGACTCTATAATAAGAGTTATATGCAAAGATCTTAAGGCATTGTTTCTTTTTTTTATTTTATTCGATGTAAGTTACAAGCTGATTATTAAAGTTCTTTTCAAATGACCTTGAGCTGGCATTTTGGCATAGAAATCACGTACCAAGGCATCCATAATGTGCATATCTTATTTATCAAGGCAAACACATAACGAAAAAAAAGAAAAACTGAATTCAATTCTCCACCTACATCGCCATCATCAAAATGATGATGATTCTCATTCTCATTGAGCATGCTCCAATGCCAGTCTACGATCTCCAGCCATCTCATCACCGTCCTCCCCCCTCGACGCCTTTGGTACGCCTTTTCAGACGTAATAAGACACCTTCCCTTGGCATAAATATCGACAGAATACAATAAATTTAAATATTTATAATGCGAACGGCAAATGAAATGTAATGCCTCTGAGATCTCTCTCTTTCTCGATAAATACACAAAGTTTTAGTGATTTTTATATAAAATGCAGTTGGTTTTTGTTCGGTGCGTAATTTGATTCAACATTTTCAAATGATTATAGAACTATAATTTCAATGTTGTTGTTTTTCACAAGAAGCATATAAATCCTTCAGATTGCGTAATGCGAAATCAAGTTCATTATTAATTCATTTTCGATATTTACAAAGAAATTTACATTACCGAGTAGGAATAATATACATCAATTATATTGAGGTCAAGCCCAAAGTTTATACAATAAACTTATATGTATACATAAGTATATAGGGCCCTGATAAAATGGTGAATGTTAATACAATTCAGAAGGATTGAACAAATATTTTTTTCACTAGAATATTAATAGACTTTGGATATGACCATTCCTCAACAAATTTATGATGCTTACAGAGAAACATTTTGGAAAAAAAAAAACAGAAAAGATTCGACCACAAGCTTCGTTTTTTTTCAGGACTAAACATTTTGAGGATTTCAGATCTTAAGGATTCTAGAAAAACTAAACTTCCAAATTTCGTCTACTATATAACTTTCAGTATTTCTAATTAACGATTATTCGTCTAGCTATCTCTCTCTCTGTCTCACGATAATCTCGAGACAGTATCTTTATCGCTGCACAAACAGAGTGCCGCACTTCGATTTCAGTTTCCCCTTTTGGGAATAAGATTACTCTACAAGAAGGATGTGGTTATTGTTCGCCAAAGTAAAACGGAAAACCACTTTAAATTCTGAGCTATGTGGGGTTCATCGTTGTGTCAGTTGAGAAACAACACTTGAACAGCAGCAGTAGCAGCAGCAGCAAAAACAACAATAATAACATTTACATAAGAGAACGGATAAGATAGATAGAACGGACTTGTTGGTGGTTTTGCTTATTTTACATTTAACTTTTTGTGTTGTGTTGGACCAGAAATTTGAACTTGGTTATTATCGATTGCCAGCAGCCAGCCATGTCAAGTGTTTTGCTCTGAAGTTCTTTGCTCTGGTGAGAGTATAAAAGTCACCCCAGATAACAGAATTTACTTGTGCTTCCGTTTCCAGCAGCAGCAGTAGCAGCAAAATGCGGAAGATTTCGACCCCAGATCCATACCCACATCCACAGTCATAGCGCCCCTCTCTCTCCCAATCTCTTTGTGCCTTTTTATTTGAGAAGCCATTCCCTACCATTTCCAACACGTGTTCTGGTGGAATATCTGGGGTTTGCCATTAGGTGGTTGTTTGGTTGTTTGATAGGTGGGGTAGAGGGGGAGAAGGGTAGTTGCCTTTGGATGCTGCGCAGTTTGTTGTTGGCTGTTTTGGGGGTGAAGCTTTTCATTTTGTACTTACTTCAAGGTTAACTTCCGGTTGCCTCAACTTCTCTTGACTTGTGCAGGTCCCCCACAAACATACACACACGCACATTGCCACCCCCTCCCCCCCAATAAGCTCCCATCCGTCAGCCATATTGTTTTTATACTCTTGCGGAGTGTGTTATGTAATCCTGCCCCCAACTCACTCTACGCCTCTAAGCGTATTTGTCCTATTATCCACCATTTCGCCATTTCGCACAGTTGAGTTCGTTCAACTCGCGATGCGGTCATAAATCTTGTGAATCCAACTACTGGCCAGCCTAGCCCACTAACCGAAACCCAAACCCAAAATCAGGGCTCAGTCTCAGTTTCAGTTTCAGTCAGATCCTGTTTTGGGTCATTGACTGGAACTACTCATTGCCTCTTCCGTTTTTTTTTTTTCGGGGTCAATGGCTCTAGAAGAATTCCTGGCAGGATAATTTCTATGTGGGGGGTCTACTCCACTCATCCTTCCGCTCTGATTTCTCATTTCTGTTCCCTGTTAGTCGCTTGATAGAACTTCAGTTCAGTTTTTGTTGATGATTACTTTGTGGCGTGTGCTGTGGTTGGCTGTCCTAGCATTTTATTGTCATTAAATTGATGAATTAGCATTTGTTGCCATTCACTCTATTTCATCCCATTCCCATTACAACATTACTATTTCCACACACACACACAATATGCTCGCTCGTGTGTAGCCCACAACATTTTCATTTCCATTAAAATTATATACCAACATATATGTATATACAGAAGTATATACACTCTGCGGTGGGCAGATGGAGTTGAACAGATAATATGTAAAGGATAAAAGTATATGTAAATGAGTGGGCATATACAGAGATAAAGAGCTCATATACACAACTTTATATACTTTTTGCAAATATGTACATACATACATATACATTTGACCTTTTAATACAAATTTTCCATCGGGTATGATGCCATGGAAATGACCTTTTAACTTTTGTGTGATTTAATATGTGATAATTTGTGTGTGTCTTAGAAACAGCCGCAAATTTGCTATCTTTAAAGCTGTAAGATTTATTTTGACTCACAGCGCAATCGATCATCGATAGGCAAAACAATGAAATCTCTAAAGATAACATCTCCAGAAGTTATCGAAAGGTTTTAAGTTGAATTAGGAGATAGTGAGTCATTTGTAAATTAGACAGTCTCACAATTTGCTTTATGATAAATGTAAATTATATATTTCATAATAGTAAGAATAAAGGTGATCTGTGAGAATTCTCACCTTCCAAGTTTTAAGTCGAAAATGACGATACATGTTTTTAAAAAATAATGTATTAAACATTAGCAACCATAGATTTACAAAATGGAATTTCCACATCTACATCAGTTCATTTTGATACATTTTGAATTTAAATCTATGAAGCACATTTTGAATATCGTGTTTTCTTTTGTAGGTTCTAATGCTATTATTCCAGATGGTATTTTAATCAGATAAAAATGCAATAAGCATAGTTAATAAATAGATAATAAGCATTTCAACATACAATAAATATCATAGATTTGATTGAAATCTTCCATACAGTTTTCCAAACTCTCAGATCCCGAAAAGATTACCTTTATACATTTAAAATTTACTAAATGAAAATTTTGTTATTTTCCATGGCATTTTCTTATCGGGAAAATGGGTAAATAAACCTTTTTTATTCTGATTAGGAACACCAAAACTTAAGTAAAGCTAGAATAAAGTATTTGTTGTCTGTGAATAATGAATTTGAAATGAATATCTCTAACAGATTTTATTTTTCAATATTTCCGAAGAACTCTTGCAATATGTATTTTAGTCACCGGGTATTTTATTTCCTTTTGTTGAATTGTTTTGGCTTGTTGGCGCCAAACACAAAAATTCTAATGAAATTGAAATCCTAGATGACCCAATTTAAACACTACAAGTGTTCAGTCCAGTTTAATGTCTTCTCACGCTTCCAGTTTTTTCTACTTCTGTTTTTCTTGGTGCCTTAAAGAGGGGGATCATTCCCGGAAAAATATGACACATAAATATACATATAATAATAATAATAATAAGCTGCATGTTTGATATATCATTTGTTTTCGTAATGTACATACACACATGTATGTGGATGTGTTTTTCAATTTTCTGTCACCCGAAGCAGTCTTTATGTAACTTTGTTTTTTTTTTTTTTAAGTTTTTTCGGATTTGAGTTTCTTGTGCCAATTTCAAGGTTTCAGCAATTATTCAACAAGACATCGAAATGTGCTAACGTCAACGGATTCGTTTCCTGGAATTTGAGGGGAAAACTACAAAAGACAGGAGGGGCGGTTAGGCGGCGGCAGGGTGGAATGATGGGGTAATCGTAGCTATAAAGTAAATAAACCTACAAAATTATAGCGAACACATTTCATGCTTTCATTGCATGACGACGTTTCAAGTTCAGCGAAATGTACAAAACTGACTGGGCAAAAGGGAAGAGGTTTTTTTTTTCTATTTTGTCAAAGCTATGGCAGAAAGGGTGTGGTGGCGGCATCGTCGGTTGGGGAATGGGGAATGGGGGACTTGGGGCTGGGCCAATGACCAATGTCCGAGTAGTGAGACAATTGCGACGCTGATGGATATGGATGATGACGCACTCAAAAGTGCTGAGAACAGCAACGAATACATACACATACATACATACGTACATACATATATGGTGAACACGGGGCAAGCAAATGACCCGGAAGGCATTTGGTCGGTTTGGGATAGCTTCAGAGCAGACAGGGCAGGCTTAGGGGGAAGTGTTCGTTCTGTAAGCTTAACACAATTAAAATACCAAACACAATACATTTTGTCGCTAGTCAAGTGGACGAAGAATGGCGACTAGGAGGAGGAGCTCGGTTTGAATTGGATAAGCGAGAGGTGGGCCAGCCATCAGTTCTATGCGGTCACTGATTGCACGCGGTTGCCACAATCTAACCTTCCGCCCAATCCCTCGCTCTATCATCATTTTTTCATTCAGCTTAGCTAGTTTTTAGTGTAAATATTTAGCAACAAAATAGGCAAGAAAAACAAAAAAAAAAAAAAAACGTCACCCTGACCTTTTGAGCATTTCAAGCATTCGACGAGGCGCCTCTATAGAATTTAATTTTTTGTTAGTTTGTTTCTCTAGTTTACTACATATTACCCGAGGCCTTGGCTGACATTGAAATTTTAGTTTGTTTTCACCTCGATATTCCGATTATTGTTTGTATACCCTTTTAAGTTGAAATAATTTAAACGAATGAAACATTATCACAATTTTGTATAATTCTTGTTTAGTTTACTGGAAATTTGCTTAGAAGCAAAGGAGAAGAAAATTACTTAAACTATAGTATAAATATATATATGAAATCAACCATAAATTTTAAATGAAAATTCATTTTTATTTATGAGGATCTTAAGCTTAAATTAAACTTAAACATAAGTCCTCTGTATAAGTTGTGGGATTTAGTGTTTAAACTTTAGTTTTTGTCAAAGTTTTAATATAAAGCATATACAATTGAAATTGCAGACAATTTAGATACATAGGTATATCGATTCTATATGAATTAAATAGTAAATAGAAACTTTCACTGTCAAAAACTAATCAAATTTATTAAGATTATAAATTCAACTAAAGATTTGTATTATGATTGTTTTAAATTTACATCTTTGTTATTTTTTTTATGGCTATGCCAAACTTTGCCCCGTTCGTTTAGAATTTCTGTCTCCTTAAATTCGATACTCTAAGAAGTCAGACTGAAATACTTTTGGCAGGTAAACAGCTGCTTCTTTTTTATCTGCTTGGGTAATTTGATACAATCTTTAGTGGGTTTTTTTTTTGCATTATCTTTATAAGTATCGACTGACGTTCACTGACCTTTTAGTTAATTTTTTTTTGTTGGCTTTTGTTTGGCAAAGAAAGTTGAACTGATATGCATATCTGTGTTGCTTGATAGGGCAGCAAAATACTTTTCTCCACCGATCGATAGGCATTTTGATAAGAGACTCACAAAAAATTGTGACCTCAATGTAAAGTTAAAACTCCATCATATTGAAATCTATTCGTTCGACTCTCACTTTTTGGGTCTCTCTCCCTCTCTCAAGAGACCCAACGAAACGAGACACAGACACAACGTTGGACAGGGTTGGAGGGAAGTTCAGTTCAATAAACCTCGAATTAAACTCTTTTCGGAGCAATGACACCTGGGTGAGTATGATGATGAGGGAGAGAGCCCTCAGCAAACCGAATGCGTGTATGTTGAGGTGACCCTGCACTGAGCGGCGTCACTTTCTTTTACATGAAACTCAACTAAAGATCTCCAACTATTTCACTCCCTCTCTCTCTCTCTTACCCTTTGTATGTGGGATCAGCTCTTACAACTGTTCACTTTCTTTTCGTTTGATCATTTTTATATACTAATATATCTCTCGTTGGATACTCTTTTAACTGGCACTAATATAAAAATTACTATACTTTAAATTTCTGCAAAAAATGTAAAAATAAATAGAAAAATATGTATTTTGACTTCTTGCATATACCTAGACGAAAATTTGTATAACTAAATAGTTATACATATATAGTTGTCGCTTTTGAAAATAGAAAGACTTTACTAAAAGAAATTAAAGAATATATAAATCAGGAAACTACTAAAAAAAAAATAACGAAAATAAATATCTATATATTTTATATAAAATTTCAAATTTGGTATGTCATTTGGAATAAAATATGCAAATATTATTAAATTATCATAAATGTCACTGAAATTGTAAATACTTTTTATGATATGGGTCCTTAAATCTTGACTTGGGTTCAAATATATACATATGTATATTGAAATATAACTTACCATAATAAAATTAAATTAATTTTTTTTTAGAAAATGCCAAAAATAAAATTACAAAAATAATTTGATCTCAATTGTGTCTCAGTCAACATATCTTTTTGTGACGTTAATACCATTATTTACCTTAACTGGTTATAAAAACAAAGATCAAGAGATCAGTTCGTACCTTCTTATGAAGAAACATTTGAAAGTTAAGTCTAATGTCCATAGGGTATTTAAATTCGTTTCTTTTTCTTTTTTCAGTTGTCTTTGGTAATTGTTGCCCACCTACTACAACTACTTCTGCTAACAGTTTGCATTTGGTTTTTTCGGTAGTAAATATTGTAGATTTGAACTTGCAACTGTTGTATTTGTCCAACGAACCCCAACGAACTCCCATTCTCCGCACTCTCATACCGTTAGTCCCGAAAAAAAAAGAAAAAAAAAAACACGAAAAAGAAAGTGTTGAACTTTCCTTGTCTATGTCTCAATTTCTATTTATTGTAACGTACATTAAATTGCTTTTAATGGAAAAAGTGCGCTGCAACAGAGAGATGCAAAGATATCATTTGAGCGTTGTTTTTTGGTTACTTTTTTTCTATTTTTTTTTTTTTAGGTTTTTTGTTTTTTGGGGTGTGTATGAAAATGAAAGCGCGGAAAATTGTCTATTTCCAAGTTGATTGGATTGGTTTTTGTTTCTTTTCGGTGCTTATTTTTTTCTTCTTGTGGATAATGGGCTAAGCGGAGGCTCAAGGCCTGCTAGCGGCAGCTGTTATGACTTCGGCCGACTTTAAAAATTAATGTCATTTTTGAATATACTTAAATGTATGGCTATATATGTATGTACATACATATATGTGTATGACTGCAATGAAGGGCTCCCATTAAGAAAGTTTTGTTGGCCGGCTGCAACAAGAAGCAAAACTGGCAACTGGCAACAGGATGTCCACATCTTCATTTCCGTATGTGTCCGTCTGCGGTTTTTATGAGGCACCCATCCTTTAGTTGCATTTTTGTTTCGTTTTCGTGTTTTTTTATAGTCTTGCATAAATGTATCTGTGTAACTTCTTGTTTTCTTTTTGTTTCGGTTTCGGTCAGGTTGTCATTGAAGTTTTTAGGTCAGTTTTTGGGTCGTTGGCGGCTTTTGGTTGTGCGTTTAGTGAAAGTCACACAGATCGACAGACAGACAGACAGACAGACAAACAAGGTGCAAGCTGCCTCATGAAATTTAACTGATTTTATAAATGTTTATATTATATATACATATATAGATGATATGTGCAAAATAAATGATAACTGCTATTCGATATTGAACCTCATTCTCACATATGTATGTTGATTTTTAGTGTATCTGAAATAGTTTTTTCGGAGCTGAGTTTATTAATTTTTTAAGCATAATTGGAACATCTTTAACATCTTAAGGCTTTAACTCGAAAAAGAAGACAGTAAAAGTAATAGAGAATTATTGTTCTCAATTGCTTTTAAAAACTAAATATGTTTAATGTTTACTAAGGTAAATATGTTTGATATTTAAACCAAAATAAAATCTACCAACAAGTAAAAGCTTTTAATTAAAAAGTTATTTTTGTAATGATTAAAATTATTTCTCAATGCCTTTCGAACTAAGCTTATGCTTAAAAACTGGAAGCACTTATCAATTAATTTTTTATTTTTAACCCTAAATGAGTCAATTTTCTGATTCACGTTTCTGTGAGGATTCAAATCTCATAATTTATAAAACTTGAACATATTTTTTGTTTACTAATTTTAAGTTTTTAAACGAAAAACACATTTTGTTTAGCTTCTTATGATTTACTTTTCATTTCATAATTGCTTCGATCAGTAGTAGATTATGCTAAGTTGTTAGAAAGGGCTTATTCACAAAACTAAATGAAAAAGAAAACACCAAAAAAGTCTGAAAGCCATGACTTTTGGCATAATTAGACTCAATTACAAGCCAACATAGTGACAGACAGAAGAAAGGCAAAGCATTTCTTGCTTTCTGACAAAAGAAACAATTCTGCGCCACTTTTACTTTGAATATGAAATTTCTACTTTACCGTAAACTTTTGAACTCTCTAAAATCAGGTCAGCAAACACTCGAAAACAAAACCCAAAAACCAAAAACAACAACCAAAAGAAACAGAAACAGAAGACTAAAAATAAAAATTTCACTCTCATTATTAAATTGGACTCTTTTTTTCTTTCTGTGGCTAATAATTGGCAAAAGAAGAAGCAGAAAGAAAGGCGACTAAGCAACAATGGCAAATGAGGAAGAAACAAAAAACTATTATGACTTGAATTTGAAAAGTGAAAACATTTGACAAACGAATTTGAAGAATTGTTGCCAGTAAGTGTGCGAGAGAGACCGAGAGCAAGAGAAAGGGGGTGCGAGAGGTAAACAAAACGAAACCAAAATATTATAACAAGCTAGAAAGAAATACACTTTCGCTTTTGCTTTCAATTTCATTTCAAATGGTCTTTTGATGTGATATGTGTGTGTCTTGGCTTTTGTTCAACTTCGTCTCTGTCGTCTACATGTTCGAATCTAATTGAGTTTTGGCACTGGAAACCTACGGACGGACCCATACACGGCATTATGTTGCGCATGCCCAGCTGCTGGCGGGCTGCCGTGTTAATGCGAGGCACGAGTTTCAGTTAAATCCGATGGGGCAGAGAAGTGAAAGGGGCGAAGGAGGTGGAGGTCGAGATTGATATTGTCAGCCATGCTTTTGGCTTTTGTGTTTGCCATCCATCGATGGCGGGCCATTGAACTTCACCTTTGCTTTAAATATATAATAGAAACTCAATTGAAATCAATCACGAAGTTTTCATACCCTTCATAATATTAACAACTAATAGCTTTAACTATAACCTATTTTAAAGTTTATCCTAATTATGCCTATTCCTATGGAAACCAGTATTTTCTTTATTAAAAAGACTTTCAATGAAATATTTGTTATCAAATGAAAAGTTTTTGGAAATCGTTAAGATCAAATAATAAAAATAATTAAAAGTACTACAAACAAAAAATGTACTTTTAAATTATAATTATCCTAATAATCCTAATGGCATCCTTATGGAAACTTCTATATTTTCTTTATCTGATATCTAGAGTTATGAAACTTTAATGGAATCCTAAAACCAAAGCCTCTTTTTGTTTACCAACTAGTTCGATCAGATTTATTATGCTTAGCTAACCATAATAAAATAATAATAATTAAAGAAATTTAATATTTTATGTTAAGTAAGAAAAATGTTTTTCTTTTCATTTTTATTTATTTACAAACAATTCTAAGTTAAGAGTTAATCTTGTGTGTGACAAGTTTCCAATAAAGAAATAACCGATTAGAGAAATTTCATTAAGTTTACTAATAATACAGAGACTAAAACAAATTACTTTCTGAACATCTAGAACATTTTATCCTTTATGCCCAAGTATTTGTTAGTAAAGTTTTGTTGTCTGCAGGAAGTAAAAACGTATAGATAAGTGAACCTATTTAGTTGGGGCAGACTTTGGTTTAACTTGATAGATCAGATTCATTTGGTAATATGAGATCGGAACAAGGAACAAGTCAGAACGATTGATATTAATATCCAAAAATTATAGTTTCATGTATTTAAATTTTTCCTACCAATCCTAATTTGACTAAGGCTAAGTTTAACATTCAAAAATTATGGTAAATTATTTTTCTATTTTGCCTTAATTCTTTTGGCAAATTATTATACGTAGTTTTTTTTTTTTAGGTTTTTGTTAGTCACTTGTTGATTTGATTGCTAAGTTGTTGTTAAGGTTTTGTTAATCCTCACTGTTAAGCTAATTAATATATGGCAAATGTATGGATCTCAAGTGAATTTATTTGTTTTTAATTTTGTTGGCATATTCATTTACAGACTCACGTGAGACTGCCCTCAAAAACAGAGAAGAGATGAGCTCTGAGAGATGAGAGAAGTCAATAACCTATGTTTGAAACAGTAAAAAACCATAAAATTTCACTTGGCAGCTGGCAGCAGCGAAAGTGAAACTTGAAAAGAGGTTTTTGAACTTAACAAGTGGCTGGCTGGCTGGTTGGTCGGTTGGAGGCAGGCAACAACAACAGATGGCAAAAACACTAAACGGGACAAGCGGGAGGAAGGTAACCAAAGACGATGCGACGGCGATGTCGACGCATAACTGGAGCAGAACCAAAAAACAAAAAAAAAACAACACCAACGGCAAATTTTACTTTCTTTTCACATGCAACACTCCAAGTCAGTCAGTCAGTAAGTGAGTGAGTTTTGCTGCGGTTTCTTCAGCAGTTTCGTCGTCTGAAGGTCCGCACTGGAAATGTCAATGAACGTTGGCAGGGAAATGAAAGCGTCGCCATCGTCCATCTCGTATATAGTAACCCAATTCACAAAAATTTATTTTTCCGTTTTTTTTTTTTTTTTGTTTTCTTTCGGTTTCAGTTTCTTTCATTAACTTTGACTCTGTATATATAGATATACATATTTTTTTTTTTTTGGCTATGATTTTATGCGCTTGGCGTGGCAGCCTCGCCAATGAAATATGCCAAAAAAAAAAGAGGAAAAAAAACCAGAGAAGAGACGACGAAACGAAAAAAAAAAGGTCAACGGCAATTAGCAAGTGTCGTTCAGAGGCAAACACCCGCACTTCACCCCGCCATGATCATGGGCAAAAGCCAAGTCAAGCCAAGCCAAGCCAAGCCAAACCAAGCTCAATGAGTATGACGATCGGCGTTGAAGGAAGAGGAAAGACGCAAGAGAAGGGAGGTCGTCAATGTATGTACATACATACATACATATGTATGTATGTCTCTTGTGTATGTGTATAAATAAATAACCTCATAATTGCCGTTGAGGGTCTTTGCAATGAATTATGCGAGTTAACCTCAAATATATATGTATGTACATCTATCTACTGCTACTACAACTAGCTACCGCACACAGAAAATGCTTTTGCGATTGCCAGCCAACTGACTGACTGAACAATATTATATATTTGAGTACTCAAATTTTTATTTATTTATTTTTTTTTACACATTCTTTTCACAACAAGTTCAAGTTGGAGTTGAGTTATTTGAACTTAAGTGGGTGGAGTTTTAATTGAATTGCAAACTGAAACTGAACTTGAATCTTGTCAACATGCATAATTCCATTATTTTCAATTGAAATTAGTTCTTCAAGTTCAAATTAAACTACATATTTGCACTACATGTTGGCAGATTGAAAATGTTTTTCTACATTCATACAGACATACATAATTGTACATAATTGATTTCCCAGTAGTAATAGTGACAATTGTTTAATTTGTCTGCAAGGTAAACAATAATTTATATTAAGTTAAGAAAAAATTCAAATCTACTTCCTAAATTTTCGTTAACTGTAGCAAAGTTTCCACCAAGAACTACTTTTATCTAAAGGGTACTACAAATGTTTTTTAGTATTTTTTAGAAACTGAATAAGATGGTTTTTCTCATAGTATTGGGGGTAAATTTGTCTTATTTTACATTTCTTAATTACCCACAACTGTAGGAATTTTAAAATCTTTGTTGTAATTTATATGAAATTTTTATACCATACACCCATAGGGTGAAATGGTATATTAAAGTCGCCAAAATGTATGTAACAGGCAGAAGGAAGCTTTTCCGACCCCATAAAGTATATATATTCTTGATCAGCATCAACAGCCGAGACAATCTAGCCATGTCCGTCTGTCCGTCCGTCCGCCCGTCCGTCCGTCCGTCTGTATGAACACCTAGATCTCGGAGACTATAAGAGCTAGAGCCACCAAATTTGGTATGTAGACTCGTGTCATATGTACGCTTATCGAGTTTGTTTCAAATGTTTGCCACGCCCCCTACCGCCCCCGCAAATTACATAAAACCGATTTTCTTAAACACCATAGCAACTAGAGACACAAAATTTGGTATGTATATTTGCTTAGTAAACGCGCACATTTTGTGTTTATAAAAATTTTGCCACGCCCCCTACCGCCCCCGCAAATTAAATAAAACCGATTTTCTCAAACACTATAGCAACTAGAGACACAAAATTTGGTACGTATATTTGCTTAGTAATTGCGCACATTTTTTATGTGTAAAGATTTTGCCACGCCCCCCTCCGCCCCCGTAATTTGAAAAAACTCGATTATCTCCCGTAATTTTCTACCTTGTGCAATCAAATTTAGCACACTTAAATTTGATACTAATATCAAGCAAAATACCATTTGATCAAAATCGGACTAAAAATAGCCAAGTTATGCATATAAACGTTTTTACATATGGCCGGAGTTGGCCGTTGCCTGGTGGGGGCGCTAGGGTGCTCGAATGCTTGAGTGAGCGAAATACTAAGATATGCTTCTAAAAAGCATGCAAACAGATTTTTTTAAAAATACGAAAATGCATTGGTTATTATAAATTTAAAATATTTGTTTTACTGGTGTATGGTATATCCAAGTCGGCGAGACGACTTACTTACTTCATTCTCATAGTATTGGGGGTAAATTTGTCTTATTTTACATTTCTTAATTACCCACAACTGTAGGAATTTTAAAATCTTTGTTGTAATTTATATGAAATTTTTAAAGTTTATAATCAATTTTTATTGTTTTTCCGCAGACTTTAGTTTGATGTAGTTGCCTTAGTTTAATGAATAATTACGGCTGATAAGATTTCATCTGAGTTTTGTTACTTTTTATATTAATAAAAAGTAGGCTAGGACTACTTTTATAGTTTAATTTTAGACAACCCATAAGAATTAAAAAAAAACGGCATTGTTATAAAACCTAGTCCTAGCCTAAGTTTACCGCAAAAAATTTAGTTAAAACTTGCCAATATTCTTAGGTCTCAGATTCTATAGTTTAAATCAAAATTCAAATAGTCAGTGTGAAAATGTATTTTTTCAGTTTTTATCATTAAGATGTTAACAACAAATGGACCAAAGCGAACTACAAGTTCTTCAAATTTAAAATTCATAAAAGGAAAGAACATGTAAGGAAACGCCAAAGAACCATCCCCCCTCGTGACATCCTTACCAATCTATGTAACTATTTCGAAACCCGCCTTCTTATTATTCCTAAGAGTAAAGTTTTGAAATTTAATTTTTCGCGATAACGAACTAAACGTAATTACTTTTAGTTAGGCGCCAAGAGAATGAATGAAAAATAAAAATAAAAACTCCCTCACATGTTGCATATATCTCGTACCCATGACATTAAAACGCAAAATAATTTACAAATTGTTTTGTAGTTAAGTTTAAATGTTGCCTTGATTTAAGGTTGTCGTTCAGTTGAAATGAAGTTGTATTGTTTTTTGTTTTTTTTTTTCGCGAGCTCACACAGATTGAATGTGAAACCTCCAAATTATTTATTGTGGCCGGCTCATTTTTGTTTTTTATTTTCTGGTTTTTATTTTTATTTCAATTTCAATGTTTTGCGGTATTGGAAAATTGGGTCACTTGCAGAAATCAAAAAGCAGCAAAACCAAAAGAAAAAAGTCGCGTGCACGCAAAATGCGAGTGTTTAATGATCATCATTTGCAGTTGCCAGTTTTTGAACTTTTGCTTTTGGTTTGGTTTTTCGTTTTTGTTTTGTTTTTTGGGAAAATGTTTTTACCCTCAGTTCCACATTTGTATCTTGGATTGGATTGACTTGGTCTGACAAATTTCTCCGCCATTTCACCTTTAAAATGTCTTTTATTTTTTCTTTTGTATTTTTTTTTTTTTTGGTTGCTTGGCAAAAGTCCGTTGACTTTCGTTTTCATAAGCGAAAGTGTACTCCATTTATTTAAAGTTTTGTTGTTGCATTTCTTTTCAACTGAAAACGGGTTTTTATTTTCAGTTTTTTTTTCTGGGTCAACGACAAAAAATTAACGTTTGTTCAACAGTGGAAAGTGTTTAGTTTTCGGTAGTTTTTTTTTTCGTTTGTTTGTAACTGGAAATGTATGTCCAATTATTTGATTTTGAACATTTTAATTATTTTTTTTTGGTTCGGGGAGACATGTAGAAAGAGTAGGAGAGAGGGGGAGAGGTAGACCCTTGCTAGCAAAAGGGTTGAGTGAACTTTAAGAGAAATTTATATAAATATCAAATAAAACTCAATGCAAAGAAAGTGAATTTCCGAAATCGGGGTCACCTACCCCACTACAACAAAATTTTGTTGGTCGTGTTGCTGTTATTGTTGTTGTTGGTTTTGTAGTTTTTGTAGTTGTAGTTGTCGTCACAAATTGCAGACGCTTAGAGCCGGTTCAGCTTGGTTTGTGGTTGCTTTAAGTCTTGGCAATAATAATAATAATAATAATAATAATAAGTTGTAGTAGCCACCATACAAAGCCGCACCGAAAAGTGAAAATACTTTATTTATGAGCATTCAATGTGTGTGTTTTGTGTTTACTTTGTAGTGTTGCTGTTGTTGTTGTTTGGTTTAGGTTTTTAGTTTTGTTGGGTCTTTTTTTTTTATTTTGTTCGTATTATTTTGTTGCTCTTTATTATTATTATTTATGCATTTATGTAAAACGATCGTTCGATAAGTTGATAGACATTAAAAAATTTGAGGAGCAAAATAATATTAGTGTTACCGTTTTTGCTCATGATGAGGATGGTAAAAACATAATTGGACCTTTATTTACAAAGAAGCGACTTAAACACGTAAATCTACTGATTGTTGATGGAGAATATAACACCCCTATACTTGGATTAGGAATTTATCAAAGTATGTTTTTACATTTTACATAGATGAAAATAAAAATAATAATAGATTCTAGACTCTATATATATATATAGCATATACAGTTTTCTAACTTTGATAATAAGATGCAAGTACCGTTTGCTGTTTTTGAAGATTTTGAATGTATATTAAAACCTGTCAATCAAAATCAAAATGAAGTTCATATTCAAGAACATATTCCACAAGCATATAGCTATTACATTAAATGCTCACACATATAACCCCAATTTTTATTACATACAGATGAAAATGTAAGTGAAACTTTTATCAAATCCCTAATAGAGGATGTAACTATGTTATATACTAATCTCTTTGCAAACCTTATGATGAGACTTAACCATTAAAGTCATATCATCATCATTCGTCTTAATGTACTCTGCAAACAACTCCAAATTAAGTTTACATGCTGTATTAATGCTTAGCCGTCTTTCCAATATTGGAAGCAAAGAACCTCCTGCTTCCGAGAGAAAGTCTTCAGATATTTGCATGTGTATATGTATATATGAATTGGTTGAACGATAAATAAATACAAAATTAAATTTAAAAAAATTTGATTTCTTTCCAAGGTCAAGCATTTTTTTTTTTCACACACACCTTACCCCTACACCGATGACGTCAACACACTTCCGACCACAACCTTATCAGTGACATCATTTCCTGGTCCAAAACAAACATTCTCTATCTACTCTCAGAGAAATAGGATTACAAGTATGCAAATAAAAAGAATATTAATATAATCGGCTTTCATCAAAATATATATAACTGAAATATTTATCTAAAAAAATTGTAACTCAAGTTTAGTATTTTTTTTTTTTTTTTTTGATATTTTGGAAACCAATATGACTTAGGTCATCATACCAACAAAGGGATTTAAATTTTTTTCTTTAAGAATATATATTTTTGTATAGTACAATTGTTTTTTCTCCAATTTGGGTCACGATTTTCATGTTTTTGTGTTGGGCTTTCCATAAAGGTTTGAAAAGTTTCAGAGTAAATTTTTTTTTTAGCATTTCCAGAATCACAAGACGGAGTGCACATTTCAATGTAATTTTATCTCTCATACTCATAATAACAATAACTCATAATTTTTGTTCTTCATTTGCAAAATCCATGGCTTAAATCATGCATAAAATTTGCAATCAAATGTAAATAGAAAAGCTCATAAGCAATATGTATAAAGGAAAGAAAATACTGCATATATCAAAGGAATGAGAAGAGCTTTATAAAAATTTAGGTTAACCCACGAGCAAGCAGAAAACAAAAAAATTGCAAAGAGACCTAAAAGGTTCTATATATCCTGCAAAAGGGGGTTGATTTGCTTTCCCTTTCCCAATATGTATACATACATAGAAGTAAACACGCACACACATCTACATACACACTGATATTTTGGGGCCAAGGATGAGCCGAGCATTAAAAGGAATTGTCACGTATACGCCGAGTATGCCCCAGCAATTATGTATGTATATATATACATATATATAAGTTGGAAGTTGTGGGTGGCAGTGACACAAAGTAAAGCGAAGGGCAAAGAGAAGAGTAAAGTGGAAGTGAAGCCGAGGATTACCAAGGGCCATGACGCTGAAGAAGTTAACCAAAATAAGTCGAAGGTTACTTTATGATAATAACATAAAAACATAAACAAAAAAATATGGCCTGATATGTAATTCAATCAGTTGATGAGCAACAAAGGGACAAATTATAAACGAGAAGAAGTAATAGGGGCAGGAGTAGAACAAAATGAAATGGGTGGTTATGGTGTGGGTGGCATACTATATAAATGTATATATGTACATGTATCAAGCCCAAACATCAATCAATTTGGCAGACAAAACTCAGCTTGTGTCCTATCCAAATTTAACATATTCATATTTTGGCTTTTATTTTCAAGGTTGCATTTATCCTCATTACTTTCGAAATGAGTTGGGCTGGGCCTATGTTTATTTATTTTTTCTTTTTGCCTCTCTCTCTCTCTCTCTCTGAATATACCCTTACCAAATAGGGTATATTTAATTTGCTTACTCTGTCTTAAGAATTTCATATACGATTTCTCTTCTCACTTTTTCTATTTCTTTGCCTAATATAAATGATAAAAAAATTTTAACAATTCCATTTTTTGTAATTTTAATTGGAATGGAATATGACAGTTTCTTATTTTTCGATGAGCTTTCCAAAATTTTTTTTTCCTTTTGTTAGGTAAATAATTTTTCGTTGAGCTTTCCTAATTTTTTTTGTTTGATTTTTGTTTTGGGTTTTTGTAACTGCGTCGCAGGCAATTCACAGGGTCAATTTTCTCTACCTCTTTCCTACCTATGTTAGCTTCTACCACACACCACACCTCAGGCTCATCATCTCTTTCTCCGAATCCCCTTCATTCTCCCTCTCTCTGGCTATCTCTTTTCTACGCACTCGCACTCTTTCTCTCGACAAAAACTGATAGCATGTAATTATCTAGGCGTAGGCGTTTACAATGTTTACTGCGCGCCATCATTTGGCTCTTTTTCTGGTTTTTGTGGATAGGGAAATATCCTGTACTTATTGGCCAAATTAAGGTATATTAGCATAAGGAAAATGTTGTTTATCCTCTTGGTCAACAGGTAATTGAACTAATGTCACAATAAGATCGGAAAGAATCTAAAGCTAATCAAGATGAAAGTAGAACGAAAATTTTCATGTCAAAACTGCTTAAAGAATCTTAGCCGTAAATTTCAAATTTCTTCAAGAAGAGTATTTAGAAACCAATTAATTGATGTCAAATCTATAACACAGGGCATCTGCCCAGTCGTTGCTTTTGATTAAAAATGTGGCTGGATATTATTATTATATTTTTTGCTCTTCTTGTTGTTGTTATTATAGGCCTATCATTATAAAAGTTAATAACAAAAACAAGAGAACAAAAAAAAAAAAGAAGCAAAACCAAACTTACAAAACAAATTAATAAAAATTCCTGACAAAAAAAGGGCAAGAAATTGTTGCCTAGTAATAAAAAAAAAAAAAAAATTAGTAAAAGGTGGAAAAAAAGAGAACCAAAAAATGTTAAAGCCTACAATTTTTGAGGAATCTATAATATAGATCGTGTTTCGCCTCAGCATTGACGCTGGAATACATTAAACCTAATTCCTTAGAGATATATATATCGACGACGGTTTCCTGTCCAAAACCGCGATTCCAAATTGCAAATTTGTTTAAAAACCACGAATACTGTGAATGCCATTAAACACATTTGGCGATCACAAGTGATCTCAGTTATTCATTTTATGCATTCGCATGACAAACGAAATAAACATTTGGCATACATATATTGAAATGGGCAACAAGCACTTCCTGAACAAAATGACAAACGAAACAAAAAAAAAGAAAAAAAAAAGAAAAGGAAAAACGAAAGAAACCCCTGACATTGAAAATGTTTGCCCAAGATTTTGATTTTGCATTGCAAAATGACAACACAAGGAGCTGACAAAAAAAAAAAGAGGCAAAACGAGAAAAAAAACATAGGAAGAAAAAAATTGTGCCAACACATCAAACATTGCTCAAGTTTATATAGAGAAAACTTTAAAATAAAATGTGGAAAATGATAATGATTGTGTATATGTATCTATGCCTAGTTGAAGATGATGATAGCTGGTCTGGTGCTATGGGTAGCTAGAGGTGCCAGTTGGTGTCTTAGTGGAATTAGTTAAGTTAGAAAAAGGCGACCTTGTCAAATTTTATGCGCATTCGTTTTGTTTGGGACTGACTTGTTGATGTCCTTGACAGGCGGCTGACTGGAGACAGGCGGCGCCGACATTATCATCATTCCGGGGCCTCCTACGTCTAATATTCCACGCCGCCCACACTTCCCATTTCACCTAACGGCCTCTCGATATTTGTGTCGTTTTTTTTCTCTCTCTCTCTATCTTTCTTGTTGTTCTGTTGCCATTTATTGTAGTAGGCAACAGTTGGTTGATAGGTCGCCTGGCTCCATTGTCTCCAGGCACGCACATACTTATCCCATAGCGACAAAGGCCACCCAAGACCAAAGACACCATAAGAACTCAAGGACTTTTGTGTTCTTGTGCAATAACCAAAATTATATACATAGGTATATATGTATTTATTTTTGAGATCTACTTAAAGCGACTCCATCAGGAATATATCAATGTCTATGTAGATAAAATTCAACAAACTTTAAGACTGACATTGTAATCGATTGAAATACCAAAAACCAAACATTGGCAATTGATATCAGTTTCCAAAAAGTACCAATTAAGTTTATTATTCAAAGTATTTAGAAATATAAAAATCGACAACTTTATCGATAACTTAACTAATAATAATCAGAATTCGATTTGAGTTACTGGCGCATGCACTTGAGAGGCAATCAGAGAAGTTTTCTCCATCAAGAACAATATTTTGCCTCATAAACTGATAAAAATTCGATGTACCAGACCGATTTCCATCCCTCAAATTTCTTCACTTTAGATCTTTTAGATCTAGTTCAACTGATCCTCAGATCAGTCGGATGGTGCTCAAATTATTTGAACTTTTTTTTTTTATTCTACTACACAATCCACTCCGATATTGAGATGTAGAAAAAGTTTTTCAATTCAGTTTGGATTTGAGTTTACATAATTCTTTTTCTTCGATCTATGGATTGAATGTCATTAATTTGTAATATCTTTTGATTGGCTCTAATTTCAAATTGAAGCATTGTGTATGACATCTATTCCTTATGAGGTCCTTCTAACAAACCACTTAAATGTCAATCTGTGACATCCACAACCACTTACATGCACACACACAGACATATACAGAGCTGAATCACTTGAGCATTAAATTTGACTGCCAACCAAAGCGAGAGAGAGAGAGAAAGAGGAACGTGAAAACCTTAACCCTTTGATGGTTCCCAAAAGGGCGGACAAGGCGGCCAATAAGCGACCAAAACATTTGATGAGCCACATTTTGGCAAGCCATAAAATGGGTTTCATTTCTCCACCTTCACATTCACATTCGCCAAGGGACATTAGAGAAAGGAGAGGTGAGGGCAGAGAGACAATAAATGCGCCAATTTTTGGTTTGTGCGCCTAAAAATATGCTAAGCGCGCAAATTACATGAGCCAAAGGATGTGGGTGGAGACGATGGGTGGTTGGGTGGATGGTCGGTTATGGTTGAGTGATGGTTGAATGGCATTGGCAGCTACCAAGGTCACATTGACAAGTGTTGCACGCGCCTGTCAAATTAAAAGAAAGAGAACGAGCCATATATATGAATGGAAAGACAGAGTGCGTGAGAGAGAGAGAGAGAGATAGCAAAAACGAAAGTGAGTTGAATCCTCCTTAGTATTGCCACTTGCCGTTTTTTGTATGAATTCTCATTTTGCTTTTCACTTGATTACAGACACGCGCCTTACCCACACACACACACACACACACACACACACACACACAAACAATCAGCAACCGCCTACAAGGATCCCTTCGTGTAAAGAGTCCCTGTACCCTCTTGTAAGTGATTTTTGGTTTTAAGCAGATTTATTTCGCAGCGTTTCTCGATTTGTTTTCTGTTTACACAGCAAACAAAACACCCAAGAAACAGAGACAGCCCAAATGACACACAGAGTCAGAGAAGAGAGAGAGAGACAGAGAGTGGGAGAGAGGGACATTTTGTCTCTTTATTTGTTCAAGTTTCATTTTTTGGAAAGAATTAAAAGTAGAATTCCTAAAGCTTGTTAATATTCGCGCGCATAGTCAACCAACCAACAAGTTGTTACAAAAAAAAAAAAAAAATTTCTTGGTTTCACCATTTCGTTAGCAAAAATCTCCTTCAGAAAGGTCAAAGGCAAGTCAAGGCACAACATCTTGTGGAACATGCTGTCCTGTGGAAGGGTCCCCAAAAGTTGGGTGGTAGGTTGGGTGGATGGATGCTCTTGGTTTGGTTGGGGCGAAGGACAAGCAAGCGTGTGCCTTGTATTGAAATGTCCTTGACAATAACATTGCAATGGCAATGCCTTCAGTTTGCCATAGCAGCGACAGGACCTTCTACACACACACACACACACACGCACTCGTGTCTGTGTGCTGGTGTTATCAGCCTCGTCGGCCCACGTGTCTTGTGTGGAAAGCTACCCGATAAGATGATGAAGTGGGACTGAAAAGGACTCCTAACTGGGGTGGCTGATGCCAAGTAGAAGCCTTGGGCTTTGCTTGGTTTCTGTGCTCAGTTTGCTTGATTGCTTATTTACACGTGGCGCACATTTGGGAATACGACTCGGGAATACAGGACAGAGAGAGAGAGGGAGAGAAATAAGGACCCGGATCCACCGCAGCACACAATAACTTACATACATACATACATATATAGGTAGGTAGGTAGCAGAAAGCATAATAAAATTTAAATGAGAGTCAAGTGGTTAAAGAAGAATTAGTTGGGCAGCATTAAGTCAACTTCACATAAGGTTTATACATGCTTACAGCAAAACTTGACTAAACTCTTAATCTCTGTAAGTTTTTCAATCCCAATTCAATTTCAAACCGATACAAAGACTAGCTATTTAAATGTAATTTTACAAATATTACATGCAATGTGCTTAAAGACTAAGGGAAACGAACTCCTTCTCCCGCTGAAACTTCACCCCTGGATCCTCTTAATAGAAATGGAATGGGAGGTTGTAGGGGTTGGCTGGGCTTGGGTTCCATGGATGGTGGGGGTGGCATGGCAAACAGCCGCAACAAAATAAACGCTCTCGTAACCCCACATCCAAGCCAATAACCTAGAGCCGTTTTGCTATTTACACAATTACAACAAAAAAATATTTGCTCTGACCATAGAACCCTCCCACATTTATATACATACAACCTAGACACCCACAAATACCACCACAAGCTCGCACACACACACACACACGCATCCACACAATGAAATTGCGTCGAAAATTTTTGTTCTAACATAATACTCATTATATGATCGACCTAAAGGGTCCAACATTTTTATTATAATTTTACAAAATAAATGCAATAAAGTATATTTATTCAATTTCAATAAAAGAATTTGACGCAGAGTTCAATTCCCTTTTTTTGGAGTTCAAGAAAAATAAAACTTAGAAATCAATTAGTGATGAAAAAAATAGAATAGATGGATATAAAATAGAATTTCAAGTCATTTTTCAAACTTTGTTATCTTTAACACTTTCTTAAATCAAATTCAGTTTATCAAAGTTATTTGCAATGATCAATTTCGAAAGACAAAATACGAAAATAATAAATTAATTTTATAATTATCAATCAAAACTTTTTATTTAAATAATTGGCCAATTGGATTGCATAAAATATACTTCATTTGAGTTGAAGTAATAATAAGTCTTCTGTCTTTGAATAATGTTTGAATTTAAAGTTAATTTATATCCCAAGTTTTCGTAAGAAATTGTATCTGATGTTTGGTAATTTATAAATTTACAGGATATGCCAAAGTCCAAGCCTCAAAGTCTTAGATTATATAGGTTTTTTTTTTTTTGCTAAAAGAGCTTTTATTTTTGGACAGGGAGTTTAGTAGTGGGAGGTGAAAGTAAAACTTTTTCTATTGTGCTGCGTAGGATCTTTCTCTCTTTCTTTCTCGTACAACAAAAAACAAAACCTGCTGCTCTACCCCTGGACTGTTGTCTCATACACTTTTAGACATCTTACCCTTGGTTTTTGTGTTTGGTGTTCAAGGTCAAAGTTGAGAGTGGCCGGGCAATAAAAAAAAAACAAAAAAAGTGAGTGTCGCAAATGTCATGAAAATGGAAAGTTTACAAACTTTTGATTTCGCATGAGCACAACTGAAAATTAATGGATACACAGTTGAAAAATGTGGCAAAAGAAAACTCAACTAACATCCGTCTCCCTCTAAAAACCCCTCTCAATAAACACCCACCAACAAAAAAAAACGCGCAGAATCCACTGATGTTATGACTCTGTTAGATGAGACTAAGTAGGCCACCCTGGGGCCCATAATACATAAAAACAAAAAAGGAAACTTAGCCAGAAAAACCAACCCCAAAAATACAAAATTTTCAAAAGCTTAAAGGCTGGCAGCAGGCTATATAGGCAGTAGGAGGGTCTAGCTGTCACTTGACCCAAATCAAAGTAAAAACTTCTCAACTTGAGCGGGGAATCAAATGAAAGGGACTTCATCTTTTTTAATTGTCTAATTAAAATCAGCACAAAAATACAATGGAAATTAAATAAAAGAGAGCGAGAGCAACCAGAAGATATGTGCCCAGGACTCAACTCAAGAGACAACAAGGCAAAAAGGGACACAGTGGAATATTCATGCCCATTCTATCTTAATAAAGCCCGGGGCTTGACCTATATCAATTCCTGTTGACAACATCGATAGCAATTTTGCCCCTTAAGTGTACTTCAAGGATTAACCCGACCTCTCTTGCACACGTCGAAATAAATTAATAACGAATGATGATGAAAGAAATCATATTTCTTTTTTCTTTTGATTTAAGAAGACTTTTCGACTTTTGAGCTTATAGTTCTACATATAAACAAATAAATCAAATTAGGCATAAAACAAGATGTGAGAGAGAGAGGGATCTCAGGGTCATTACATTTCATTTGCCGTTCGCATTATAAATATTTAAACTTATTGTATTCTGTCGATATTTATTGCAAGAGAAGGTGTTTTATTACGTCTGAAAAGGCGTTTCAGAAGAGGGGGAGGATGGCTGGAAGATCGTAGGTATTGCCATTGGAGCATGCTCAATGAGAATCATCATGATTTCGATGGACAATTGAATTGTGTTCTTTCATTCTGTGTTTGCCTTGATAAATAAGATATGTACATTATGGGTGCCATCGTACGTTATTTCTATGCCACAATGCTATCAGTTATATTAAAAAAGAACTTTTGATAATCTGCTTGTAAACGTATGTATATAGTATACACATATACCATTACACAATTTTGAAAGAAATTTCAGTTATGTCAAGGAGATCCTAACAGAAGTTTCGTCTAAGTTTTTGCTGGGATTAGGTTGGATCATATTTTTATGGACAAACATAAAATGATATATTAAATATTTGAAATTAATTCTATTCAGTGTTAATATACTCACATATTTCTCGATCCCTGTTTATTGGATTAAACATATTCCGGGAAATGAGTGTACACATATAGATTATTTGCCGACTCATATTCTTTGCTATTTTCTCATAATAGATTTAGACGAAATCATGAGTCTTAATTTACTTAAACAACAACAAAAATGAAACCCCATTTTAAGAAAGAAAACAAATGCAATATGAATCATTTAGTCATAAGGGGCTTTTTAAGATGATCAACCTTATCTACATATACCTAAAGTATGTGTTAATCCAACAGATGCCACAGCTTTTGCGTCTTTAAAGCAATATATTAATCATTGCAATAGCAAATTGAATCTATGTAATAACATTTATCAAGTTTGGAAGAGGCTGTCATATTTAAAAGAGGTGAAATTTGTTTTAAAAAAATTGTTGTAAATTAAAATTAATATTAACAAGAGCGAAAAATGAAGAAACATACATACATATATGCAGCTTTATACGAAAACTCTCACATGGACTACGTAGTCTCGTCACGTAACGAGTGGAAAAACATTACGTTAGAACGTTAGAAACTGCTTCACAGCCCAAAACCAATCGAGAAGCTGACATAAAAAACAGTTTATAAAACCGATCACTAAACCATTTTGAAGTTGGCGACAGCTTGTTGCCTTATCAGCTTCTCCAATGCCTAAAATCCAACGTCTAAAAGTCTCATTATCAATATTCTTCACAAGGTGTATATTCAATGAAATATATATGTACATATGTATTTCAATTCCTTCTTTAAGTGATTCCCAGGTTGGTTTCCATTAACAAGTTATTTTTCTGTTATTGCGGGGCGAAGAAATTTCTTAAAACAAATTCGTAAGCTATCTTAAACACTTACAAGTATTATTTAACCTCCATTGGGCTCCTTCCTGGCGAAGCGGAGCACCCACTTATTGACAAACACATACACATACATATACGTGTACCTGCATGTGTGAGCTTCCTTCTTCAATTATAGTTGTATACACTTTTCAATACAGTTATTTAATAAAGCACTTGAAATTTTTCCATTTTTGATCTCTAAGACATCCATTTTTTATTTGTAGCAAGTTGTAACAATTGAAAACTTTAACTCCATTTTGTTTTTGGCACTATTGCGTAGGTTATGGCAAATGTCCTCAAGCTAGAGATGGACTAGCAGTCGATAACATTTCGATCGTGCCAATCGATATAGCGCTTGAATGTGAATATCGATAGTCGTTAATTTTTTATTTCGATAGATGTTGTTGTTGTAGTGGTGTGTTGTTGTTGTAGTGTTGTTATTATCGTTGTCAATTATGGTTTACAAGCTTATTTAGTTGCTGTGATTACAGTATTCATTTACTTGGTTATTACTTTGAGTTCATTACCAGCTGCAGGCAGACCTCGAAGCGCATTTATTCACACAAACACACACATCCAGACATACAAAATACAGCTGCCCCCAAACAGCTGCTGCTTCTGCTTTTGCCTGCTGCTGTTGTCGCTGCTTCTGCTATCAGCCTCGCAGTCGACTGCACTCTGCAGTTCAAGTTCAATGTCAAGCGCATTTTGCTTTTGCTTTGTATTTGTATTTGTGTGCGCTTTATTTGTATTTACCTTTATATCATTTTGTTATTATTGTTGTTGTTGCTGTTTTTTTTTTTTCGTTTTCTTTCTTTTATTTGTTGTGTGTATTATAAACGTAAAATTGTTTTGTGTTATTGTTTATACATAGTATAATTTACTCTTTATTGCTTGATTTTACGTTGTATTTACGTTTTTCCGTCTGTTTTTTTTTTTCATGGAGAATTTTTTGTGATTTATTTTTAGGTTAGCATTTTTAACGAGAATTGCAAAGGTAATGGAAATTTTTATTTTGGTATTTTGTATGATCAATCCTTCTTTTGCTATAATAAAAATTAAATTAAAGTGGTTTCATTTATTTTAGGGAATCTTATCACCAATTAATGAATCATTTCGTCTGCATTTTTACCAGATAATAGGACTTTATAAATAAATTGATCAGATTTCCCTTTAGCCCTATCGGGACATTTTGGGGGGACTTTCTCTTAACACATTTTAATGCCGTTCGGAAAGGGTTTAATCGCATTATATTATCATTTTATAATCAATTATAACCAGAATCCAACATAATCAGCAAACTATTTCAGAAGTGATCTTCAAATTGTCTGTATCCCTTAAAATGTATATTTCTAACAGCATTATTAATTTGCCTCGACTTTTTAGTTTGGAAACTATAATACGTAATTTGTGGGCATCATAAGCCTTTGTCACGCCCTTTTAATAAAATTCTGCATAACTATGCATGTATTTCAGAAAATGTTCAATTTAACAATAAGCTTAAGCCAAATGATTGATGACCGGCAGGTGGCGCCAGCATAAATTCGTAGGGAAATGAAATTTGTTTAACCATAGTTTCGCCGTTTGCTTTCAATGTGATGTTGGTATTTGTTTTTTGCTTTTGTTTTGTTATTTTTTTTTTTTAATCAGTTTAATAAACAATTCCCCGAAATTTCCATTTCCAATCTCACAATTCTAAACCTTTCACAAACTGTCACCACATAAATCGCCATATTTAACGACCTTTGCCTTTGAAAACAAAAGCTAAACAAATTTATACACATATAAGTATATACGCTCGGTATCCCGCTGCCCCCTGTCCCTCTGCGCCCCCTAGACACCCAACAATCCGCCCCCAGAGACACAGAGAGAAATAGAGTGAGAGCGAGAAAGGGAGAAAAGAAGCCGACCCACGCTCAAGGACAACTTGCGCATAATTCCAAATAAAATGTATAACCATCGGGATATGGTTTTTTTTTTTTTTTTGCTTTGACGGGGCAAACAGAACGCGGTGGAGACGAGAGGTTTTGGGTTAACTTAGCACGCGGCACATAAATGAAATTTATTATATGCGGCGCAAAATTTGTTCTATACATTTTGCTATATAAAAAATTATTCGGTTGGCGGGACTTTTTCTATTCACTCTTCATACATACATGTATTTTGTCTATTTTTTTGTTTCTTTTTTGATATGATTCTGTCTCTTTTACACAATATTTTTGGTTGTTTCTATGGAGGCCCCCACGGGAATACATATATGTATGTACATATGTATCCACATGTATATACATATATATGTACATATATATATTGAAATACATATCAGCAAAGGCTTAACACAAAACGAGTCGCAATGTATGAGGTGAGAATTTTTATAGAATGTCGATAGACCAATTTTATACACTTTAACAAATAGTGTGGCTGCATAGTTAAGTAATTTGAAATATGCAGCCACACTAATTCATTTATACATTTTTTCTAATTTTAAATATGCAGCCACACTATACCATTGCTCTTCGACTAACTGTAATACACTGCGTATACTTTATGTGCAACTTTCTTAGCTTAATCAAGAGGCCACAAATTTTATTAGAGTGTTTAGCAGCCATCGACCATCATCATCAAGTACCACATATAGGCCTATAGCATTTACCATTTGCTGACGACAATGCTTCCATGGAATGGCTCTCTTCACATGCGTACACACGCGCTCGGTCCGTCGCGACAGTCGGATCCGTCGTTCGGTTCGTTGGTCGATTGAGGAGACTTCGGTGGGGGGCCTTCGGTTGCCTCTACGCACCCGACAAAACGCGTTGCGTGAGTTTTTATTTTAGCGCGTGCTCTCATCTGACCGCTCCCCCAAAAACCCCCAACCCAATTGTTCCCAGCCGTCGCCCCCCTCCGCTCATTCCGCCCACACGCACTGCTCACTACTCTATTCAATCGACCCTCCTCCCCCCCATAAACACTCTTTGCCACTTTACCTTCTCTTTCTTCGTCTGCGGGGTTTGCTTCTCGTTCAATCATCTGCTTAGAACTTTTTGCTAATTTCGTCTAATCAGTTAACCTTGAATATATATACATATATTTGTTGTTGCTGTTGGTTTTTGTGTATTTGTTCTTGTTCTAACATACCATATATATATATATACACACATACATACATATGTATAGGTATATTTGTTTTTTATTTGTTGTCGTTGGAATTTGGTCGCTTTCGAAGCGATGAGCATGTATGATTGTGTGTGTGTGTTTGTGTGAGTAAGTGTGTGCGAGTATTAATTTATTTGATGCTTGTTTTATTTCAAGGTGAAATATGCGAAAAAAAAAAATTAAAAACAACACCAACAAAAATCGACCGAAAAAAAGTATCAAAGTATTGAAAGGAAATTGCCCAAAAATAAAAGCAAAAGTTTGATTTGTCCATTCAAAATTTCATTTCAACTAATTGTATACCCTGTAAATATCAGAATAAAAATAAATAAATTATAATTAAAAAAATTAAATCCTTTAGCTTTGTAAATAGAATCAATGAAAGACCTTTTAATTAAAAAAATAATAATGAAAATAACATGACAGAGACTTATACAAAAATTAATCGGAAAATTCTAATAAAAATATGAAAAATTACGGTTCATATCGGATCATCTATTGTTGTCTTTTTTTAATTTATAAAGCAAATTTTCATATAAATAGAATATTAAAGAAAGGAAATCCTGTAGATTCGCAGTTTAATCGACTAATTCACTTTTTATTTTAAAGTTTCTTAGAACTTTACTAAATTAAAAACCATTGAATTAGACAACAAATTGTTTTCTAAATAAAAATGTATTTGAATAACATTAAACAGAAATTTCAATGTAAAAATAAATGTCCTTTTAGAATATATATTTTTGAGTTTTCTTTCAATTTGAAAAATCTTTAAAGTTGCCTCAAAAATTATTATAAAGTTCTTATTTTTTATTACAAAATATGATTTAAGTTACATAAAAAATAAATTAAAATAAAAAAATTAGTTAATTTAAAATAAAAATAAATATGTAAAAATAATTGAAATGTTAAGATTTACTTTATCATAACATAATGAAAATAAAACAAACAATGAATTAAAAAGAAATATTTACTGGAATTTCAGATTATCTAAAAACTATGTATTTCCTCTTTAAAATTATGACTTCCAAAATTATTTGAAACAGTCTGAAATTGTAACATTTTATGTTATTTTTTTTAATATAATTTAAAAGTCTGCAAATCTTATAATATATATGAATTCTTTTCCAGTATAAGTTGGATGATAATTTACTTGAAAGTAATTCTATATAAATATCTATTGATGCTTATTGAATTTTAAAGCCATTTACTTATAATGTCTCCATTGCATTGTATTGAATGGAATCGATTCATAAGTCAATTGCATTTCCTGCTTGTCATTTTGTCAACTTATTGTCGCTGGTCACTTGTCATTACTCATAGGCCGCATTGCACACATTTAGTTAATTTGTTGCGCTGCTTTTACTCGCCTTAGCTTTGACATTGACTTTGAAGATAGCAAAGAGTGTATAAGTGTGTGTTTGTGTGTACACAAGTGTCTTTTCTCTCTGTCTCTCTCATACACTTGCCCGTGCCTCTGACGTCTCTGGTTTTATATTTAAAATTAGAATATTTTTGCAATGTTATCGGCATTTAAGCGCTCGGGTTGGGCGAGACAGCGGTAGGCGTAAACAGGGTGACAAAGGAGGAGGGGTAAGAGGGCTGTGTGCAGGGGACGGGGCCAGGGGGTAGATGTGTTGGAGTATCTCTCTTTCTCTGTATAAATGTATATGTATGTGTGTGTGTGTGTGTGTGTTGTCCCTATCGCTTGACATCGACTATTGTTATCTACACGCGGCACTCACGCTAGTCAGACGCCTTAACACACACACACACACATAGAATAAGAGGCAGAGACACCCCGCTACCCGATCACCAGCCACGCTGATTTGATTATTTCGGCAAATTCATTTCGCGACACTTATCGCTCTCAAGGTCACGGGCAACAAATTCCACACACACACACACTGACACACACACACAAACAGAGAGTCAGGCGCGACATTGAAAATAATCGTTTGCGGCAGAATGTGTGATGAAGAAGAAGAAGCAACAGCAGAAGCAGTGAACGCGAAGTAGGAGGAGGAGCAAGAAGACGACACTGTCATATACAATATTATACCTACCTACCTACCTCTATATATACATACATACATATATATATATATATCTATATGTATTTATGCACATGGACAAGAGAGAATGTGTAGAAAAAAAAACACAGTGATAAGCATTTTAACAATTGTAAATACTTTTTGAATGGCTTGACCATAGGGAGACATCAGTTGTGCATTTTAGATAATATTCTTTAACCATTACTGTTGCCAATTGCAGTTTTTTCCATCACAGAGAGAGAGAGAGATAGAGTGCAGAAATGATAATTCTATGCTTTTCACTTCTCATTGATCACTCCAAGCCGCCTAACTTACTAAGGATCCTACTCTCTTCCTCTCTAAAAAACAGACAACCTACACAGCTGAAAAGAAATCTATTTTAAAATAAACTACAATAATAAAATCATTTTACAGTGAAATCAAATTAAGTCTTTTAGGAATGAATTAAAATATTAAAATTTGTTAATTAATTTGTTATTAAATTTGTTAATTGATTTAAAGATTTTGGGCATTCTTTCATCCAAAGTTGGCTATAGGCAACACTAATTCTGAAGCGGTTCAAAAATTGAAATATATATAAATAATTGTATACTTTTGCATAAAACTGGTCAGAGCTTGAAGCCAATTCCGACATCTACATTAACATCTAAGATTCATTTAGATAAAACTCTTATATAAGTAGATAGATTAAGTTTAGGCAGTTTTTTCCTTATGGTTTACTTTAACAATAAGCTGACATAGGAATGAAATAAATAGTTTTTAAATTGTTTGCCATGTGAATCCAGTTTTTTCCTTCTTTTTCTTTTGTATGAACCATCGATCGATGTTAGAAATGACGAAATTTGTTTGTAAAGTTTAATAATAAATCTAAAAATAACTAGATAGTAGATACTACCAAATTCACCTGGCCAATCAATTGACACTTTCCTAAAAAAAAAAAAATCCTGTGAATCGACTATATTATGATAATGATAATGAGTTTAAAAATTGGAAAAAATATGGAGTATGTTGGCCACGCCTTACTACCCATTTATGGGCACATTGCGTATACGTAATTCGGCAGTTGCGTTAGCCAAAAGGCGAACTTGTGTAAAAAATTATGATTTTCCTCCCCCCTTAAAGGCCGTTTCCCACTAAAGTGTATAGATTTATGTAAGAAATTATGTAAGTATTAGACATCTGAAAAAAATCCAAAAGAAGAGGAAAAGATCTTAATGCAAACTCCCAATGATATACATATTTGGAATGGGCCAAGAAGATGCATCTGAACTTACTTACCCCTCTGTAAACAATAAAAATTCTAGAATTCCATATTTTGTTTGTTTTTTAAATGAAACAATATGCATTTTTCGTTTTTTTTTTTTTTTTTTTTTTTTTTTTTTTTTTTTGTTGTATTTTTTTTGTCATAATTTTTGTTGATATATTTTAAATACTTATAATCATATTTCTTTTTATTCACATATTCCATTTCCATGTTGGGTTTTCCCTCATTTCATCATATTCATCTTCATCTTTATTCATTGTTCTTTTTCTTTTTTTTATCATATTTTGGGTTGTTTTTGTCTGTGGTTCATGTTTTTTATTCACCTTCATTTCATATCTGCTTTGTCTTCTTTCTTCATTTTCTTCGTTATTTTTTGTTGTTTTAAAACAAATTTGTTGAGTATTGTATTATTTTATTTCACAATTTCACACACAAAATACATAAAAGTTTTGCTTCTTTCTATTTTCCTCCATTTTTCTTTCTTCGGAAAGTGATTTTAATTTCTTTCTCATTTCTTTTGGTTTCTTCTTCTTTTGTCTTTGCTCCTGTTTCTTTCAAACTTTCTTTCTTTGACTCCTTCTTGAGTTGCTTTAAAATCTCTTTTGTTTCTTTTAAGTTTTTCCTTGTTCTTCTTCTTCTTCTTATGCCGCAAATTGTTTTGTGACTAAAAAAAAAAAAAAAAAACTATATATATATATATATATATTTTATATATATATCCTTTGTGTCTGTTTGCCTCTGCCCTCTCTTTCTGCTTTCTTTTGTGTTGTTTGTTTGTGTGCTTTCTTTTTTTTTTTTTGTTTTTTTGTTTTTTTTGTTTTTTTTTTTTTCATTTTGGAATTACACAATTGAAATGTTTTTAAGGTTAAGTTTAGTTACTAAATACATTAACGCTTAATTGTCGCAAATTTCATTGTTTCAGTTGTCGCTGCCACGTACGGAAAACCTATATCGTATAATATATAATATATTTATATTTCATCATCATCTTTATCATCCAATAACTTTATGCTTTTCATTAAACCTTCAAACTCTTTGCTTTCTCTCTCCCTCTCTCTCTCTTTCTTGCTCTCGCTATCTGCCTCTTTTACAATGGATTTTACATGGATTCAAAAGTATTTATCTTCTTTCTCATTTACTTTTTTCTTGTGTTTTTTGTTCTTTTTTTTTACATAAAATATTTTTCCTTTTTTTGTGATTTTTTTTATTTTTAGTTTTTTTAATACACAATTACAATAATATGTTTTTTTTTGTTGTTTTTTTTTCTCATTTTTGTTTGCTGGCTAAAAATTACGGACAATGTTTTACACACACACATACATCAAAAAAAGTTTTAAGATTCTTTTGTTCAGTTTTTGTTTTTGGTTTCTATATAGTATATGTGTATATATAAGTCATATATACATATATAATTATTGAAGTGTGATATTTTGTTTGTTTAAATTTTAAAAGAATATATTTAAAATATATTTTAGATTTCCTTTTTTCTTGTTTTTTTTTGTGTTTGTTAATTTTATTTTCTTTACTTTTCTTGTATTTTTACATATTTCACATTAAACTTAAAGAAGAACCAACAAAAATAAATTAAAACTTACCTTTTTGTTTAGCGGAAACAATAAAAAAAAATAAAGGAGAAAAAATTTCCCAAGGTTTTTCAGCCTATAGAAAAATCAAAACTGAAAACAGAAAACTGGAAAAAGAAATCTGAAAAACGAAACCAAACCATAAAAAAAAGTAAATAAAAAAACTAAAGAAATTGTTTTGTTTTTTTTTTTGGAAATTTTTTTGTTTAAACAAATTTTTTATTGATTTGACAATACAAATTGTTGTTGTTTGCATTTTTTGCTTTGTTTTTTTGTTGTTGCTTTTTGTTGTTTTTTGTTGGTTTTTTTTTTGTTGTTTTCACTAAGCATAAGAATATATTTAAATTTTAATCATAATAATAATATAATAATAATAATAATCATAATTATAAAAATAATTAATGTAATAGTTTTTTGCTACCGCAAGTTGTTGTTGTTGGTTTTTCTTTTTTTCCACATTTTTAAATATATATTTCATGTTTTATTTTGTCTGTAGTTGCTGTTTTTTTAAATAATATATATATATACATGAATATTCATACATATATATATATATATCATAATAAGTTTGAAATTTGTTTCATTTTATTTTTTATTCAGTGTGTGTCTAAGTTATTGTTGTTCTTGTTGTTTGACGCCAATTAAACATTTAATTTGTTTTAAGCATAGAATATTTTAAATATTTTCTGTTTGTTTTTAATTTAACATTTAAATATGTACACAACAAATACAATATATATATATATATGCATATATATACATATAAATAAATACATATATATATACATATATATTTTTAACGTTGGGTTTTCCTTTTATAGCTTAATTTTTTTTTGTTTGTTTGTTTGATAAAAACTTTTAAGCATTTTCTCTCTTTTTCTTTTGTTTTTTATTTTTAAGTTTGATTATAGTTAATTTCTGTGTGTTTTTTTCCGTTTTTGTTTGTTTTTTTTACTCTTTTTTCTTCTGTTTTTTTTTTTATATTTATTTTTATGTTTTGTTTAAAATTAGAAAACAATGTTTTAATATTTTTGCTTACTTGGTTTTTTGTGCCAAAGAAAGAAAAGATAACAAAAAAAAAAAATAAAATCTTCCTAACATAAGAAAAAAAAATGTTCCCTAAATGAAATTCATAAAAAATGAACTTCCGTTCTATTTGTTTAAGCTAAAAAAAAAAAATATTAATTCAGAGATCGTATAAAATATTAAAAAAAAAAATAGATTATTACACAATTACTTGGTAAATTTGCGTGTTTTTTCAAAAAACATAACTTAATCCGTTATATAGAAGCAAAAAGTAGTTTTTGCTCTTAACAATAAATTATATAATAATAATTAATATTTAATTATTGAATAAAAAATAATTATATATAGTTATATATATATATAGTGTTTTGTTTTCTCATTTTTGTTTTTGTTTTGATATTTAATTTTATATATGTACAACAAGAGCTTAAAACGTATAAAAACAATGTTGAAAGAAGAAGAAACGGAAGAAGAAAAAAGTTAAGAATTAAAAATGGAAAACCTTTTTTTTTGTTTTGTTTTTTTTTTTTTTTTTTTTAAATTTAACTCCATTTTAAGTTGTCGTTTGTTTTGGGAGAGCAGCAAAAACGGTAAAGATATTTCTTGACTTATCATAATTATATATTTTTTGTTTAATACCTTTCAAAGCTGGGGTTGGTTGATTTCTTGTTTTTGTTTTTTTTTTTTTTTTGCTTATCATTTTTAATAATAATAATATTTAAATTGCATGCATTTTTTTTGTTTTGTTTTTTTTTTCTTGGTTTTCTCATACATTTCTTCCTTTTTATTTTTTGTACACTGCTCAAAGAACCCCATTTATATTATTTTTAAATCTTTTTTTGTTTTTCTTTTAAGTGGCTGTTGTTAAGGAAAGTTTTCTGTGTGTGTGTGTGGTTTTTTTTTTTTTGTGTAAATTATGTATTTAATTTTTTATTTGCCCATTTTCAATGTCAGTCTCTCCCCTCTCACCTGCTGCTAATGTTGGTTGGTTGGTTGGTTGGTTTTTGTTGGTTGGTTGATTGATTGGTTACCTTCCTCCTTACGCTTCCAGCATGACTTTGTGCACCGAGGCCAAGGCACCGCCAGCACCGCCATTCGATGAGGGTGATGCCACTGTGGGTGGTGTCGAACTGGGCGCCGGACTAGCAGTGTGACTGCTGTGGCTGTGGCTGGGGCTCGGACTGTTGCGGGGCCCATTGCTGGCCGTGACAGTGACATCGGCCGATAGTGTGGGATAACGTTGCACCGCATTGGCTGCTGCCACAAGGGCGTGCAGCTTTGAGGGCGGCGGTGTGGGAGATTTCTTGGACAGATTCAATGGCTGGGCCGAGTCGGCAATATCCACTTGCAGTTCCAGCATTGGCACTGTGGTTGTTGCTGCCGCTGATGTTGTTGTTGTTGCAGATGCTGCCGATGGTGTTGCACCTTGTGCTGCCGATGTCGATGTGGCAGCTAGAATTGTGCTGCTGTTGCTGTTGCTGCTGCTGGTGGAGTGTGGGGATTGGAAATACTGACAACTGCTACTCTGGGCCGATGATGATGAGCTGCACGTTGAACTGGACGACGACGAGGATGATGATGAGCTGGAGCTGGAGCTGGAGCTGGAATTGCTGCTGCCATTGCTGTGCGGTGAGACAGATTGCTGACGCTGCTGGCAGGTGGTGGTGATCACCGAACTGCTGCCCCATCTACCAGCACCACCGGCACCAGTTGGTGGTGGTGGCGGTGAACTGGTCGATGGTGATGCACAGTTTGGACTGCGGCTGCCAGCACCAACACTGCTGCTGCTGCTGGTGGTGCTGGTGGCTGCTGATGGTTCGCGCATTAGATAGTTTTGTATAATATCGCTGCGTTTCATTTGCTCGGGTGTCATGCGGGGCTCGGCCATTAGGGATTTGGCCAAAACCGAATGAGTGCTGGCCATTGAGGAGCCATGTTGCTGTTGTTGTTGTTGCTGCTGGTGGTGATGATGGTGGTGGTGCTGCTGCTGCTGTTGTTGGTGGTGGAATTGTTGCTGCTGCTGGTGGTGATGATGTTGCTGCTGCTGCTGTTGCTGCTGCTGCTGCTGTGGTGGCGTTTGTTGACGGGTCAAATGCATATGCAATTGACTACCTTGAGTGGTTGGTGATGAAGCCGGGACAGCGGCTGCTCCTGTTGCTGTTGCTGCTGATCCGGATGATGTTGCTACTGCTGCTGCTGCTGTTGTTGTTGTGGTTGTGGTTGGTGGTGGTGGTGGTGTGGCCACATTTGCCGGTATCGGACTCTGTCTGGGACTCATGGCGCTCAGACTTTGAGTGGAACTGCTGGCATCGGCTTCGGCACTCTCATATTCACGATGACGCAGTGCGCGGAATTTCTTATGCGGCTTGTAGGCCTCATCCATTAACGAATTGGTATCGTACAATGGTGGCGCTTGCAACACACGCTTCAATACGGGCATGTCCTCGACAATCTGTCGCTTCAAATTGGCACTGCTCGATGGTTGGGGCGAACGTATGGGCGATACGGATACAACACTCAATTGCGGTTGCGACACAACCACCTGATGAGGATGGTGATGATGATGATGATGGTGGTGTACACCGCCATCACTGCAATCCAGGGCATCGTCGACACTTGAACGTGGACTTGAGCATGAGCTGCTTCCGCCGGAGCTAACCGCTTTGCATTCATTCTTCTCATTGCCCGACTCAATGCCCGAATCGGTGGGTGAATCCAATTTACGATATCTACCCGCTGATCCTGATGTCAAATGATGATGCAATTGGGGATGCTGTTGCTGTTGTTGTTGTTGTTGCTGTTGCTGGTGAAGATGTTGCTGTTGCTGCTGTTGCTGCTGCTGCTGCTGCTGCTGCTGGGGTGCATGATGACGCACAATGGGCGTGATTGTCAAACCATTTTGGGTTAAATGTGCATGCGAACCAACAATATCCATATCAGCGGCACCAGAATCTCCACTGGAACCAGAATTGGCGCGATTACGCAATGGACAACCACCGGATAGAGTGGCCGCCAGCAATGGCGCCGAACTGGCCAATGCCGATGGTTGTGCTGTGGTTGATGTTGTTTGATGTTGCTGCTGTTGCATCAGGGAGCTGCTACTTGCCACCGTTGCATAATCCAAATCACCAGATTCGGTGCTCGACACTGAGCCCAATGGACTTTTCGCTGCCTCCACATCCATGGCATCCCAACCACCACTGTGTGGACTACCTTTGCTTGCCGATGTTGTATTTACATTTGCTCCACCAGCCGCTGCTGCTGCTGCTGTCGCTTGATTCGTCTCCATTTGGCCATCCTCCATGCTCCACATTTGCTGGCGCAATAACTCTTTGTGCTCGGTACGAAAAACAACCAATTTCTCTGTATGCAATGTACTCAATGTACGCAAATCGGGCATTGTCTCTAGCAATTTGGCCAAAAAGTCGGGCTGATCGGGACGATTCTGTGAGACAATATATTGTAGGCAACCCTTCAAGCGGCTATACATTTTCTCAATTAATTCCAAATTTCTTAAACCCGGACGATCGGGGGTTATTAGGACAATTGCACAGAATAGCCCAATTTCGGCATCGGTTAGATTCATTGAATTCATGCGTTCGGCAAAATTGAATGTGGAATCCACTAGGAAACGGGCATTGGCACCATTCTGGATGGCATCGCGTCGCATAACTTGACCATTTAGACAGATTATCGAATTGATCGACGAATCGAACATGCAAATTAAACGCACAAACAGCGCATCGAATAGGCCAGCCTTCAATAATGTGAATTTATCATCCTGGGTGAGCAATTGAAAGCCAGGTATCATGCCAGCGAAATCGATAACACCGCGTATAACATGTGCAAAACGTTGTGAGAACTCCTGTTCTGATTGTAATTCAGGTGCGGGATTCAAAGGACAGGCCTAAAGAAGGAAGAAAATGGGAGAAAAAAAAACGAAAAAAAAAACAAATTTTATAAAACTCTGACGGTTTGTTTTTTTTTTAGAAATTACAATTTTCCCTTCTCCTTTTTCTTCTACTTCCTCTTTTTGTCCTCTTTAGTCAAACTGTTGCATAGTTTACATTCTCCACCCTCAGCCATCTCCACCTTCAACCCATTCACGTCATTGCACGCGAAGGTCGCCGAACCTCATTTTTTTGTGTTGCCTCTCCCTCCCACCCTGCCTTTCTTTCTAACTTTTGCTAGTGTAGCTCATTTAAATCAATAATCATAACTATTTGTATTTCCGCACGCCCACCAGAGAGAGAGAGAGGGAGAGACACACCCTCTACTCACATCTTCCTCCCTCTTACACTCTTTTGCTTTGTCATTTTGAGGCGGCATTTCCTTATGGCGCGTTGCCTTTGCCTGGAAGCTTTCAGTGTTTTGTTTTTGTATAGAAAGAAGAACGTAAAGGAAAAGCTTGTTGCCTAAAAAGCTAGTTGTAGTTTCTAGGGGCGGTTTTACGCTCTCTCTCTCTCTCTCTCCCAATTGCTGTCTCTTTCTAGCTAGTTTGCTGTGCTTTCGCGCTCGCTGACATTACCAGCCAAGGTCGACGAACCAGAGTTCAAGGTTTTTCCCCATAGTTGCGATGTGGCGCGTGTTTTTTTTTTTATTTTTGTTATTGTTGTTGTTGTGTTTTTGGTATAGAGGGGTTTTCTGATTTTCTACCCCCTCCACTCACTTGCTCTCTCTTTCTCGTATGTGTGTGTGTGTAAGTATCTCTAAGCCATGCGATTGTTCATGTTATTTTGCTATTTGGCTTTCCGGGTTTTGAGTTACATCAACACGCGCGGCATTTGTCGAGCGCATTGAGACACCAAAACGAACGTGCCGGGCGACCCCTAGTCCCCGCAACCTTTGTCCCCCTGTTGGTCTGTTCCTCACCCTGCTCATTGTTCTCAACATCATTGACTTAATTTATAATTTATGTTTGATTTCATATGGTCGAAGAGCATCTCATCTCGTTTACTCTGCTTTGCATTCGGTTCTGGTCCAAAAAGCACACGTTATGTAGTTTTGCATATATTAAATACATATATATATATATCTGTCTATAGTGTGTGGTCTGTGATTAACCTTGAAAAATTATATACACCCACAAAAAGAATTTGCCGGCGTAATGGTTGTTGGCCTTCATCAAGTGCAAAACCGGCAAACCGGCGAAACACCCACTCAGTTAAGAGAGAAAGAGAGAGAGAGAGAGAGAGCCAGAGAATTTTCTTTCTTTTCTATTTTCTATTTTCTAGACAACGTCGTCTCCGTCGTCTTTTGCCGGCGCTACCAAAATATATATTTTTAAATATCGTATCGTTTCGCATCATTTCGGTTCCTTTTGTATCATTTGATTTGCGCAAAAGCGGAAATAGTTTTCGCAAAAATAGCAGCATCAAAAAATATATATTGTTTAGACTATGAGGAGGGGTGGTGGGTAAGGAAGGGGGCGGTTAAAATCACAAGACCCCCAAAGACCTTCAACATATAATTTGAAATTTCTTTTGCTTTCTTTTAAATGACAACATTATGATTTCCTATTTATTCTCATTCTATATCTGTGATCTTGTGTGTATGTCTGTCTGATCTTTGCAGTTTAACCTCGCCCCTTTTGGGTTTTGTTTAACCTTGTATTAGATTCTTCCGTCTCACATTCATTCACATATTCATTCATTGCACTTCCTTATAAGCGCAGAGTAGGCAACCACCTGACGACAACAACATCTAATTGTGGCGGTAGGGGGGATCCCCTTCCCCACATCTCAGCCAGACAGACAGACAGACAGTTGTAAAAACATGCTTCCTCATATAGATTGCATAGTGAGAAAGAGAGACAGAGAGAGAGAGAGAGAGAGGGGGCATAAGTTCTATTCCATTTCTACATACATGTATATAAATATATAATTTTAATTTGTTTTTTTTTATGATTATTGTTTACTCATTTAAGTTCTGTATAGAATGGAAATATCAGCGCAAAAATGAACTGCTCATTTCATTTTATACCAAGGTTAAAAAATAACTCGCCCACAAGGTCGTTTTGTTGTTTCATTATTCGAAATACCAGAAGTTAAACTGCGCTGCAGAAATAATTAGAAATTACTTGCCAACAGCAGCAAGTTCTCTAACTTTAGTTAAAAGATTAGTTATTTTTTTTTTTTTTGTATTGTTTTTGTTTTTGTAATGATCACAAACATTTTGTTTAGCCTTGCTCTTGACTTTGACATTGGCCATTGGTTTGATGGCTCGATCTATCTATCTTCTATCTTTTTTTTTTTTGTGGTCTGC
Organism: Drosophila insularis; assembly: GCA_018903935.1. Classification (NCBI taxonomy): domain Eukaryota; kingdom Metazoa; phylum Arthropoda; class Insecta; order Diptera; family Drosophilidae; genus Drosophila; species Drosophila insularis. The sequence goes on along the minus strand of JAEIFP010000150.1, from coordinate 861,371 downwards.
TTTAATTTTTCTTTTTTGTTAATATTTTAATAATAATTTATTATTAAAATAGCTGCGGCATGTGTTGTCGATGTCGTTGTCGTCGTCTGGACGTTTTGCGTGTGTTTCTCTCCATCTCCCCCTACCTCTCTCGCTCTTTATTAATAATGACGCTACGCTTGACCTTGAGCTTTAGAACTTTTTATTTTTTGTTTAAATGAGGGGAGAGGGGAATAAGTACTATAATTGTTATTGTCGATGAACACACGTCTTATCGCTTAGCTAAACTGCTACAAACACTTTTTATTTCTCGCTTTTCTTTCTTTTTTTGGGGGGGGTGGAGAGAGAGAGAGAGAGAGATCTTTTAAAGATCTTTGAATCTCTATATATAGTGACGTCATTAAACATTTATCATCTATTGAATTTCATGTGTGTGTGTGTGTGTGTGTGTGTGTGTGTTCAATGACAATGTGCTTTATGTCTTTAGGGTTTTTGCTTTGATTTTGATTTCACACACACAATCATCATCATCATCATCATTAAGAACTTGACCCCAAAGAAGTGAGACCGAAGCGGAGTAGTCACTTCAAGAACACCTCAAAAAAGAGACGCGTCTACGTGCGAGGTATATGATTTCCTGGTTTTTTTTACTATCTATATGCCAGACAGAGATGGAGCCAATAAATGAATCAATGCAAAACCAGTTCACCTTCGAGCATGAGTAACTAGTTTCATGTGGTTGTTGTTCCTATTGTTGATCTATGCATGTCAATAAATGTCTGTCTGTCTGTCTGTCTGTCCAAGTTTTTGATACGCATAAATGTATGCCCTACTCCACTCCCACCCCTCTATACCTATTACCCGGAAATGTCGCCTACACATCGTCATCGAAGAAGTAGAAGAAACAGAAGGTTTCTTGGTTTTGTTTTGTTTCGTTTTGTTTATGTAGCTAAAACTTACCAGCAATGTTGGCATTGAGTACGATGGACATTCACGGGCACGTTGACGCATTGCCGATACTTTTTCCTTTGTAAATTCACATGTCTCTAAATGGGCGCGTAATACGGCGGCCAATAAACGTGGCTGATCGTCCAGCTCAGTGGCCAAAGCTCGCTGTTGGCCACGATTCTGTGTACTTTGTTGCATGGCGGCCAAAATGCGCGCCTTCTCTCGCTTGGGCACGCGTCCAAATCGCACAGCTGCAATGATAAAAAAAAAAAACAGAAACAAGGCATTCCGGTTAGTCCTTTTTTGGTTTTGAAACAGTTTATATACATATGTAACAATCATCATCATCATCATCATCATCATCGTAATCATCGACTATAATTACAAGAGCAGGTGCAACATGAAAATAAAGGGACAAGAAACATCAGCAACAGCAGCTGTTGTCCTGCCTGTTGTTTGTTTGTTTGTCACGCAGGAAGTGTTTGAGTTTTTCTTTTTGTTGTTTTAATTTTTTGGGTTCGATTGATCTTAAACTAGGTCATTGCCTTTTCTCAGCTGCTGTCAGTTTGCTTGATCCGCTGCGTTCATTGGCTTGTTACACTTTCTCTTTTTTTCTCTCTCTCTCTCTCTCCCTGTCTTTCTCTGTTTAATTTGTATGTGGAATATATGTGGGTGAACTTTCACATTTTGCCAAAAAAAAAAAAAAGAGATTTAGGCTCTACAACACGTTTCAAGTCACGTTTTTTGCATTAGACAAAAAAAAAAAACGTCGAGGGGCTAATTGTCTTTCAAATGCATCAAATAAAGGGAAATTTTGGTCCAAAACTTGATTTTTTTATTAAGTCAAATTAGTTGTATTAGGTTAGTTAGATGCTTAAAAAGTATTAGAGAGATGTTTAAGGCTTTCAAAGTCATATTTGATAGTTAAGAATCTTTTATTTATTTTTCGAATGCATTTAATTTTTCATATTCAATCAAAAGTCTCGTGTCTCAAAAGTCTTTCTCGCTCTATCTCTCTGATGACCAACTTTTCAATGTCAAAATGAAATTTCTACAATTTCACTCACATCGCAAAAGAAAGAAGAAGAAAAAAAAAACTCTATTAACAAAAGTGAAACAAAACTCAATGATGATTTTCCACTAGACACAAACTGACAAACTGACTTTTTCCAGCAGCAGCAGCAGCAGCAACAATAATGAGAAATCGCCTACTAAAGTTTTTGACCCACTTCTTTTAGCCACCCAACCGGCTGCCTGGCTGCCTGGCTGCTTGCCTCTCTGTCTGTGTGTGTTTGTGCCACTCTTCGAAGCGAAATTCAGGTCAAATGAAATGGAAAATGCGACTGCGCGACTGACTGCGCGTAGAAATTAGAGCGAACAACTTTCGAAGCTCGAAAACAAAGCCAACAGCAGCAACAACAACAACAACAAAGTTGGTCAAACATGCGATATAGAAAATAGCGAAAAAAAAAAAAAAAACACAAACAGATATACAAACGCAACTCAACTGAAGTTTCATTTCAAGTTTAAAGCTCTTCCGCGGCCGCAAACCAAAAAAAAAAAAAAACATAAAAAAAAATATGGTATAAACGAGGTCAACACTTCAATGGCGCTTAAACGAAACGAAAATCCAAAAAAAAAAAAAAAAGGTAAACAAAGTCAAAGCCGAGTTTGAAGACTCTTGGAGTGAAAAGAGAATTATGATCATCATAATCATCATTAGATGATGATCATCTCTCTATCTCTATCTCTAGATAGTTTTTAGCCGGCTTCAATCCACACACACTTTATGCCCGAAGAGAGTGTGAAATTAAAGTTGAAAACTGAAAGCGTTTGAATTTGAGTTTTAGTTTAAAAAACTGTGTCAGGCCCCAGTTGTTTGAAAAGAGAGTTTTTTTTGGATAGGGGAGGGGGGGAGGTTTTCTTGATGATAACTAACAAGTCCAAATTATATATACATTTCTTTTTGCTATTTTTTTTTTCTTTTCGTATTTTGATTCATGAATATTATTCATTTTGTTTTTTCTTTCTTTCACTTTCTAAATTTTCTGTTGAAACTTACGCGCATTGTGATAGACATTGCCTTTGAGTATGCCCTTCAATATGGGTAATTCTTCAGCCATTTTGTGATTTGTTTTTTGTTTTATGTTAGTTTAATTTAATTATTTTTTTAAGTTTATTTATTTAGAGGGTTTTTCTCTCTAACTCCTTCTCTCGATTGGATAAAATTTTGGTTTGGTTCTTGCTTTTTAGAGATTCTTGCACTCTGTTTGCTCATTTAGGCATAGGCTAAAATTCATTTTTAACACTCTTCTTTGATTGCAGTTTTTGAAAACATTTCAAATTTTCCTTTGGCACACATACATACATACATATAAAACACACAGAGGCACAGACACACAAAAACAAATTATTAAAAAATTGTTTAAACTTTGGTTTTGCTCAACAAAAAAAAAATGTATAATATATTTTATTATTAAAAAGAAAGACAACAAATTTGATTTTTTTTTTTTGCACTTGTGATTAACTTTTTTTGTATAATTTTTGTTGTTGTTGTTGGGTTATATATTTCTGATTTCTTTCTTGTTATTTTTCTTTGTTGTTGTTGGTGTGATTGTGGTTGTTTGTTTTGTTGTTGTAGTTATTTTGCAGGAACTTTTGTTTCACAATATATATATATGTATATATATTTATGTTTTAAATATATATATTTTTTTTTGTTTTGTTTCTTATTTTTAGCGCGTAATCCAAAAGAAACGAGTGAAATTCTGGAACTAACTTTCTGGAGAGATTTTTTGTATGTGTGTGTTTTTTTCCTTTTGGGTTTTAGTTTTGGGTCGATTTTTCTTCACATTAACCAGAGTATTGTATAGAATAGAATATTTCAGAATATAATATTTTTTTCTTTTCTTTTATATATTCATTTTTTGGTTGGTGCTTTTTCTTGTTGTGGTTTGTGGTTAAAACACGTCTTAATTATTTATATATTTTGTTTTAAAATTATGTATTTTATATAATTTCTTTTTATTTAGAAATTAAATATTTATTTAGATATTTCTTCTTTAACATTTAACAAAAAAAAAAAAAGTAATCTTTCGCTAACATGACAAAACTCGACAAGGTCTCGAACGCGACTAACTGTAAAAAGCAAAAGCACGTTACGAATATACCCCACAAAAGGTAGCCGCCGCTGCTGCCGCTAGTAGTAGCAAATAAAGAAGAAGACTAAATCAGCGGACAACAAACCGACAACAACCGCCAACAACGACAACGAGAGACTGAGACGACAGAGAGAAAGAGAGTGAGTCAGAGAGCACAAAAGCCGCCGCAAAAATAAAAAAGCGGGTAAAGCAGCCGCTGGTCATGAGACAAAGAGAGAGAGAGAGAGTTAAGAGAGCGCTTTAAGCTCTCTGAGTGTTCAAAATAAGTGAGCAAAAGCCAAAACAGCTGTTTATTTTTTTCAAAGAGAGAGTTTTTCTTTTTGCAGTTGTGATAAGACTTTAGAAATATCAAAAATATTAAGCATAAAATATTATAAATTATTTGTATTCCCTGAATTTATTTAATTTGCATTTTCATTCCTAGATTTCTTTCCAAGTCCTTTTATGAGCTTTGACCTTTAATTGGCTTCTGTTTTGCAGCCCTACTGTCCTTTATCCTTAATCCACCACCCACCTACAATACTATGTGTATGCTCTAACTTAGCTGCTTACTAATTATCATCAGCAAAGTTCAATGCTCGCTTTACCACAACAGAACAAAACAAAAAAACAAATGCAAAAGCTTAAGAGCTCTCTCTTTCCACTCTTAAGAACTCTCTTCGATTTATAGCTTTTCAACACACTCATAAAAGAGCGACTCTCTTCGTGTGTTGAGTTTGGTGAAACTTAAGAGTTTGAAAGCTTTTGGCATAAAAGCTTTTGCATGAAACTTAGGTTTGCCACACAGATCGTCATCACTCATACGTCACGTTGCCTGGACTTATACAGGGACAGGTGTGCGTGCGTCCATATGTGTTTTTGTGTGTGTTTTTCTTGATGATCTAGGCTACAGAGAGGCTGCAAATTGGAGGCCAACTAAATTGTTTGTTCTGCCCATTTAAAAGTGCATTTGCAATGCTTCTAATTTACGACAGAAATGGCCCCGTCTGGCCCCGTTTAGAAAACAATATATTAATCTATTGCATATTGAAATTACTCATGATGTAGATAAAAAAGAAAAACAAAGCAAGGTAAATGCCTTTTTGCATTTGCATTTAGCCTGACATTCATCATCATCATCATGGATTGTGATAATTTGCTTGCTTTTATTTTATTTTTCATGTTTTTTGGGGTCAAACTTGCTGACTCACTTCTCACACTAGCCGCCTGCCTTTTGAGTCATAATAATAACTATACACATATGTGAGGTTTTTTTTCTTCTTTTTTTATTTTTTGGTAGGTACACAGAAATGTCATCGCGAAATCGAAGAGCAAAAGCAAAGCAAAACTGAGCTGAGCTAAAGGAGAAGGGGGTAAAAGTTTTTTGGTCATTGAACTTAGCATCGAAATGGGGTCGAAGACAGACAATAATAATAATAAAAAAAAAAACCAAACCAAACCAACAAACACAATGACGACAGAAAAAAACCACCATAAAGAAGACGACAAAGACAGCAAATTTAATAATAAAAAAAAGACGCTCAATTTGTATAAGTGCGAGCGAGTAAGCAAGCAGCTATGAAAGTAAAAGTGAAAGTTGTTTCTTGTAGAAATTTCGGTGCGTGTTGTGGAAATGCAAGCGGCTCAAAAGGGAATTGAGCAAGTTGACCAACCAAAACAGCAACACAAACTAAATGACTACAGGCCTATAAATTTCGAGACTTGTGTGTGTTGCATAAGTCTGGCCAATGAACAGCTTGGTCACGGAAGGAAGTGAGGATTGGGGAGGGGGCAGGTATGGGATCGTCCCGACTGTGCGGCAAAACATTATGACCTACAAAGATCAAACATATTTCATAAGATGTAAGAGTTTGGTTTTTGGAAAACTATTTAACCCAATTTCTAGTGCTGATTCATTTCTCTGTGTCTTCCTGTGTCTCTCTCTCTCTCTCTCTCTCTCTCTCTATTTCTTATCAAGATCTTGTTGCATCTTTTATGCTTTTTCAATTTTAATTAGCATTTTAATATACCTTTTAATTGTTTAATAATATTTTGTAAATATTTTCAAAACAATTAAAAGCCAATTAACAAGTTTTCAAAATAACAACATAAAAAGAAAAAAAAAAAACAAATTATATTATAATAATTTCACTTTCACTGACTGTCTGACTTTCTGACGACGACGACAACGTCTAACCTCATTTTACTTGCTGCTTTCTAAATTAACAAAGAGACAGAGAGTTAGAGGCGCGGGAAGAGAGGAGAGAGAATGGCAATTGTTGTTTCATATGACATTGTTAATAATACCATCATTACTATTATTATTATTACTTGATTTTCTGTGTATGTCTGTGTTTGTTTGTTTGTTTGTTGACTTCCCGTATTACGATGCGCCAGCTAACTTTAACTGAATTTCGAGTTCAATGCACTTGGATGGGGCCTACTTTCGGTTTGCTAAGAGTGGCGGGAGGGTGAGGAGGAGGAGGAGAGGTTTCTGCTATAGAGCTAGAGCTAAAGCTAGATAGATAGGTGATTCACAATGTGTTTTTGTTTTTGTTTTACGTAAAAAGACACACACTCTGGGTGAGTGAAAGAGATAGCTAATAACTCTTGCGTAAGTTGTTTACAATATTGTTGTATATATAATCGAAAAGTGTGGAAAGATACAAGAGGAGACACACACAAAAAACGAAAAGAAATGGAAACGCAACAACAACCAAAAGAAAAAGCCATGAAAAGATGATGATAATAAATAATCACATTAATAAGAAAAGAGAGACAGATACATAAAAAATGAAGTATTTTTTTTTGGATTTTGAGAGTAACAGAAAACAAAAATATTAAAATACATTTTATTAAATGTAGGCAAACAAACATATTCATTTATATATATGATATTTTATTTTGGGTCATGAAAATTGCCGCCTCAATGAAACATTCGAGGAGGTCAGCAGCAGCAGCGACATCGCTCGCTCAATAACAAAAGCCCCAGACCCTGTCCCATATTATTAATTTCACATCACATATGAAAAGGTCGAGCTCATTTATTTTCATCAATAAGAGCCAGAGCCAGAAAACAAAAAAACAAAACAAAAGCAATGACAAACAAAAGAGCTGAAAGGCAAAATTTGTTTGTATCAAGGGAATCCGAATGAACGAACTCACACACACACACACACACACCAAGAAGCATACATGACGTATACGTAATATAGACTATGAATCAAACATACTCACTCACTATTTATTTGAAACTCTAGACCCAACATGACGTATACTTAATAACAGAAATTTGTCTGCAATTGATATTAACTTATGATTGAGGGCAAGCAACATGTCGTATGCGTAATGTGTCCTTAGATATAAATATTTTGCCACTTGACTGACTTGACGTATACGTGAATAAAAGCTATTTTCCGATGTCGACACAACATGGCGTATGAGTATTTAATTTTCCAAAAACGTTACGTATACGCAATGAATGGTTTTTTTTTGTTTTTCTTTTTGTTAACAACCTATAAGTAGGTCAATTTTTAGTTATCCAAAATGAAAAAAAATAAACCTGAGAAGGCTGCTCTCATTGCACATTGCAACCTAAATCAATAAAGTGCAATACAATAAAAACATATACAACAACAACAAGGCATTTACGCATCAAGGGAATGCCAAGCGAAAAAAATAATATAAACTCAGCCTCGGCAGTTTTCTTGGTTTTTTTTTTTTTTTTTTTTTGATAATTATTTTCAAATAAAAGCGCGCCAAGGCAACTGCGCCGCTGCAGCTGCTGCTGCTACTTGGCCGAGGCGAATGACCGTGCCTGACCCAAATAAAAGTCGCTGCACTCGTACGCTGCTGCTGCTGCTGCTGGCGACAAAATGCAATGCGAATTGCTGCTGCTGCTGCTGCTGCTTCTGTCGTTGTCGTCATCGTGCAAAAATTGCAACGAGCCCGAGAAACGAGGCCGAGTGCAATGAACAGCATTCAGCACACACACACACACTTTGCCAGAGAGCAAGTGAGTGTGAGTGAGGGAGAGCGACAGAGAGAGAGAGAGAGCTAGCTATGAGTGCAATGCAAATGCAGCCAACGACGAGATGTTGCAATGCGAAACCTTCGAGAAATTTTACTAAAGTCGTTGAACTCAGCCTCTCTCTCTCTCTCTCTCTCTCTATCACGCGCGCTCTGCTTGTCAGTTGCAGCAGCAGCAACAACACCTTAAGCTTGGCTCTCTGAAACTAGTTTTCACTGTTGTTATTGTTGCTTTTGGCGCCGAGGCATTGAAAAAAGCGAAAGTACATTTTTTCTCGTCATCGTCGTTGTCGGTTGTCGGTTATCGTTTGTTCGTGCGTCGGCTTGTTCGTGTCGAGGCGCGCGAACACAGCTTTTGGCGCTCCAACTGGCTGACTGGCTGGCTGGCTGGGCAGCGAGGTAAATGAACCTTTTGAAGGTTCAACTTGCGTAGTAGTAGGCGACGTCAACGTCAACGGCAGCAGCAGCAGCAGCAGCAGCAGCAGAGACGTTGTAAAACAAGTTTGTTACGTTTTTTCATTTTATTATTATTATCATTTGTCTTTCTTTCTACTCTCCTCTGGTATTTTCTTTGCAATTTCACCGTTAACAAAAAACAAAATATATATTAAAAAATAAAAAACGCAGGTGAAGCCAGAGACACAAAACCAAAAAAAAAAAACTCACGCAATTTTATGTAACCTCTGAGACAGAGCAGCTGGAAAAGAGTGCGGAGAAAGGGGCGAGCAGATGTAGAAAGCCCCAAAGAAGTAGCAGGTGAAGGAGAAGGAGGAAGCAATGCATAAGTTTGCTTTTCGTTTATTTAAGGCATGACACGCGTAAAATAATTTCACTTATGGTCAATTGTATAATAAGAGTTGGTAGTGGTTGGCCAGAGAGTTTTGGCCTAGCCTAAATATTAAGCATTAAATTGTGTTAAGCCTCACCCACCTAGAGTAAGCAGCATCATCATCATCATCATCACTAGCTATGATCATCATTAGCATATTGTACTTGAAGCTTCATGTCCGCCCACTGTTCGCCTTTCGCAACAACAGAAAAAAACAAAACAAAAGCTCCTTGAACTGTGTGTCTCAAAGTGTTAAACTTCCAATAGATCGACCCAACCCTCAAGTCAGTCAGTCAGTTAGACGGTCGGTCGGTCGTTCGGTCTCTCAGTCTCCTTGTTGTCCGCCTTGTTCTCATTGTTATTGTAAATTTTGTGTAGCCTCCAATATTATTTTAGTCAACAGCTTGTGTGTGTGTGTATTAGTGTTAGGCTGTGTGTGTATAGCACTGGCATTTTAATGTATTTGTAATTGACCTGAATAAAGTTCAAAACACTCACATACAGTGAATGAGAGAGCTAGCTAACGAGAGACAGAAAGAGAGAGAGAGAGACTATTCGGACGAGGCAAGGCGAAATCTACATGCATGCGCATGTTGTTGCTGCTGTAGCCTCAAAATAATAATGATTGCGACAACAGCAGCAACAACAACAACAACAACATGAGCATGACTACTGCTTATAGTTTTTGTTGTTGTTTTTTTCCATATGTTGTGTGTTGCGCCTTCGATAATTGTCAATTGTTTGATTATTTTATAAGCTTTTTGGGGACACAACAGAACAACAAAAACGAACAAACAAACGACCGAACGACCATTTAATTGCTAATCTGTGTCCATTTTTGATTTAGTTTTTCATTTTAAGCTACATAATCATTTTTTAATATTGAAATATTTTAAAATATTTTAACATTTCACTATGACAAATATTTTTTGTTTGTATTCTCTTTGAACATTTTTCCCTTGAAATTTTAGCTACAGTCGGTCACAAAAGTATTCGTCTCTAGGGTTCCCCTGCATGTATGCACGTTTTTGCAGGATATGCAATAATAAATTCAATCGTTTTTTCACAGGATTGGGTAAATAAAATATTTATCTAACTCAATTTAACTTAACTTTATTAAAAAAAACAATACTTCAAATTTTTTTCAAAACAAAACAAAAAATGAACAAAATTAAATTCCACAAAAGTATTCGTCACTTCAAGATTTTCTCCTAAATCTAGATACTAAAACTAATTCTAATATTTAGTATGCAGGCCCTTATTATCTATAATGGCCTTCAAACGTCGGGGCATCGATTCCACCAGGTTGCGGCATCTCTCCTCTGGAATTTTTGACCATTCCTCAAGCAAAACTTCCTTTAGTTCCTTTTTTGAGGAAACCTTGTGCTCCTGGACTTTCAGCTTAAGGTGGGCCCATAAATTTTCGATCGGGTTGACATCTGGACTCTGTGGGGGCGTATTAAGCTGTTTAACATTGTACAACAACCACATTTTTACCTTCCAGGCAGTATGTTTTGGGTCGTTATCTTGTTGGAAAATTAAGTCCTCTTTTCCAATGCCCATTTTATCTGCACTGGAGTGCAGATTCTCCTTGAGAATGTTTAAATACATATCTGCATTCATTATTCCGTCAATAAAAATCAATTTGCCAACGCCTCGAGCCGACATGCACCCCCAAACTAGCACAGATCCTCCGCCGTGCTTAACAGTTGGTTTAATGTTTTTTTGTTTCAGAGCTTCACAAGGCTTACGCCAGACTTTTCCCTCGCCGTCCGATCCAAATATATTGAATTTACTTTCGTCACTAAATATGACACTCTCCCAGTAGGCTAAATCTTTGATTTCGTGGGTTTTTGCAAAGTCTAGACGCTTCGACACATTAACAGAAGAAAGCAATGGTTTTTTCCTAGGGCATCTCCCATGTAGATCGTTACTTCTCAGTACCCTGCGGACGGTTTCGTCAGATACGTTGGATCCCAAGGATGAAGACAAGGCACTATTAATTTTTGGAGCCGATAAATGAGGGTTTTTCCTATTCTCTTCCAGAATTTTTCGCTCTTCTCTGCTTGACAAAATTTTTTGGTCGGCCGGCACGTGGCAGGTTTTCCAAGGAATTTCGGGCTTTCATTCTGGAAATTGCGCTTTTGATTGTAGAGACGCTTCTTTCAAACAGTTCACTGATGTATTTATTTGATTTGCCCTCATTGTGTAGGTGTAGTATGATTTTTTTCTGCGAATCGTTTAATTCTGAACCTTTTGGCATTTTTAATGAAATAAGTCAAGTTTCGTTCCAGAAAGTAAATGGGCTTTTCCCCGAAATAGATTCAAAATGCCCTAAATAATCTCAAACGCCAAAAAAATAGTTTACAATTAAAAAATACTAACATAATTGAGTATTTTCCTCAAGAGACGAATACTTTTGTGGGATTACATTTTTGGGATTTTTTAGTTTTATTATGAAAAAATTTAAAATATTGAACTTTTAAATAAAATTAAGTTAAATTGAGTTAGATAAATATTTTATTTTCCCCATTCTGTGAAAAAACGATTGAATTTATTATTGCATATCCTGCAAAAACGTGCATAAATGTAGTGGAACCCTAGAGACGAATACTTTTGTGACTGACTGTAAAAAAATGTTTCTATCTTTGCTTTTTTTTTGCTTTACAATTTTAAATATTTAAAATCTTGCAAAAATATTTTAAAATCTTAACGAGCCTAAACAAATTCATATTCTTTTTTTTTAATTTTGTTATGTATATATTATGAAATTAAATGTAAAATAAACATTATCTAAACTGAATCTATTAAAAGAAATAATTTATTATAAATAAAAATTGCATTTAGTTTTATTCCTCTCTTTGTCTCTGTATTTCTATGTCAAATATTCTATTTCTTTCTCTCCCTCTCTCGCTCTATCTCTCTCCCTCTCTCTGATTTATGTATGTATGTATTTCATTCAACTTACTTTCAATTTACTTAACCTCGCGCTAATTTAAGTTCACTTCAATTAAAATAAACATGTTGTATGTATGTATGTACATATATGTATGCATGTAAAAACTAATAAATACAGTATTTTATTTACATACATATATATACACACATATGTATATAGTTATGTTGTTATATTTTTTGGAAAGGTTTTTGTTTCTAAATTAAAGTAAAAAACTAAATAATTAAATGCAAAATGAGCGAGTGTAAGTATATATAGAAATATATATATGTACATATATTGTTTGTTGTTTACTATCAGTCAGTCAAGCTCACACACACATACATCAACCACCTTCACTGCCTCTGTGTATGTGTGTGTGTGTCTGTGTGTGTGTGTGGGGCTGACCTAGTTTTCGTCGTGCACGTCAGCGGCGGTCAATGAACTGAGCCTCTGAGTGCTCTGTGTTCATGGGGCTGGCGCTGCTTTTGGATGGATAGATGGATGGATGGATTTTTGGTGTGTGTGTGTACGGGGAGAGAGAAGGGGGTCTCTCTCTCTCTCTCTGTGTGTGTGTGTGTGTGTTTTTTTTTGTTTTTGGGGGGCGACGTTGAATCGTGTGCGCTAAATTTTCGGTTTCGGTTTCGTTTTCATTTCTTGCGTTATTTTTGAGTGTCTTTGCAATAGAGCAAACAAAATGGCGCCTATTACTTACTTATTCGAAAGAAAAGAAATTATGAAAGAGTCTCTGGCACATCGGGAGAGGGAGGAGAAAGAGAGATGGTTGTGGAGGGTGGGGGACTGAAACTGAAAAGAAAGTGTTTCGAAATGGCCCCAGCCAATTATTTTTGAGTTCGTCTTCAAAGTGAAAAGTGAAAGTAGTTTCGAAAAATCAAAAAACAAAAAAAAAGCAAAATATATAGGTATTATATTTTACCATCGAGGATAAGAAGTGGAGGGGGGCCGGAGGGTATTTTTTTTGTTTTCTAGGTCAGGCGTTGGCTCTTGTGTTTTATAACTGTAAAGCGACGTTGACGGCAACGATGTTGGCCCTCATATGAATTTAATTTTCCTTGAAAGATAAGGCAGCAGCAGCACCACACTCACACACACATACATAGGGGCTGGCTTGTGTGTGTGACGTTGACTGCGCTGTTGGCTTTGCTTAAATAGCACACGGTCATTTTTATTATAAACAATTCGAAATTTGTGTTTTATTTATTGTTGTTGTTGCTGTTGCTGCTGCTGTTGGCATTTTCATTGCTATTTCACTGTTGCCGAGTTCGAATTTTGTGTTGGCGGTCGCATTTTGTTTTAGTTTGATTGTTGTTTCTTTTTTTGGCATTAGTTATTGTTGCTATTTGGGTTTTTTGGTTTTTGCTTTTTAGAACTAGTTCAAGGATTTGCAAAAAACAAAAATCAAAGATTATTTAGCTAATTTTGTTAAATTAATGGCTACTATGTGGGTGTTGGGATATTTATTTTTAACTAAAATCCTATGATATCAATATTGAAGGTCTTCAATAACAAAAACAAACAGTCATATCAAAATAGGTTAATTACCATACATACAGAACTAAAAGCTGTTGATTTTTATCAAATTTATTTTAAAACATAATATTATTTATAATTGTTTATAATGATTTATTTCTATATTTTTTTTTTATAACTTTTTTTAAATGTATTCGATTATAAAGAAAATTTATTTTTGTAATTTGTTGCTAAAAAATCTCATTATTTCTCATATTTCTTCAAATTCTTGTTATCATCTCAAGACATCTCATTTTCTTATCCCTTTTTTTTACTAATCACTAAAAATATGTCCCAAAATTTAAAATACTACAAACCTTTTTGTTTAAATGAAAAATAATTAAATAGACCAAAATATATACATATGTATATATTGTCACCCATCTATTTAGCTGATAATTTCAGCTCCCTCACTCAACACATTCCCCCCACTCCTGCACTCTATGAAGAAAGAAAGAGAGAGAAAACAAAAACTTTCATACGATTGCCACAGACGCCTTTTTTTTTTTTTTTGCTTGCTCTACAAACAAAATAAAATATCAAAATCTAATCCATCAATTACAACATAACAAGCAACCGACTGAACGACTGAACAAGCGACCAAGAGACTAGCAACAGCAACAACAACAAATAAAATAATATTATTACACAAAGGCCGCGTCTGCGTGCTGCCCCTACAAAACAGCTTCTCTTCCGCCCCACTAAAGCCCCCAAAACCCCCCAGCCACATCTCTTCTCTTCTCTAGTCAATCAGTTTCAGTCTTTCTCTTTCTCGCCACACGCATGAACCACTTTCATTTTCGTTTTCACTGCACGACGACGACGACGACGACCACAACGACGACGGCAACGACGACGTCAACGTCAACGTTGTCGATGGCAGAAGCAACAACAACAACATGGCTGCCTACCATGCAGAAGAAGAAGTCAATGAACGACGAAAGAGAGTTGTTGTGTGAGAGTGTGTGTGTGTGTGTGTATGTGTGTGTGCACGCTTTCATAATCGTTTTGGTTAGCTGCTTGCTTGCTGCTGCTGCTGCTATTTCCTGTAAAATATTTTCCGGGCTTTTGAGTTTAATTTAAACAAATTATTACAAAATTTAATAATAACCAAGGCAAGGCAACGACTGAGACAAAAAAAATATTAAAAAGACCGCCAAAGCGAGAGAGAGAGAGAGATTATTTGTATGTGCAAGCACACGAGAGAGCAACAGAGAGAAGAGCAACCGTGCTGTTGTCTCCATTATGGATTTAGGTTAAGTGCGTTCATTCAACTTTTAACACAATTTCGAAATGGCGCACACACACACACACACACACACAGTTGTTGTGTTGTTGGTGTTGCCCTGGTCTCCATATATCATGCGGGTGTTGTTGAAAATTTGTTTAAACAAAAACAAAAAAAAAATACGAAAAATACTCAACAACTTTTACTTTGCCGTGAAAAAAATGTTGCAATACAAACACACACACACACACACACATACTCACACACTCGCCCATAGTGTATAGCATATTGAAATTTCGTTCATGGCTGGTCAATGAACTCTCTCAAACGAGACAAACGAGGGCCAAACCAAAACGAAACGAAAAATATTATACGAACAAAAGTTATGAGAGATTTTCATGGGTGTCTGTGTGTGTGTGTGTGTGTGTGTGTGGCATTTACGTTTCAGTTTCGTTAACTATTTAAATTAGTTTCTAATAATAATAATACTAAAATTAATTATTAATTGTAATTAAAACTTACCATCACGACTCATGCCAACGGCAATGCATTTCTTGAGACGACAATATTGACAACGATTGCGATTAATACGCAAAATGCTGCACTGTTGATTCTTGGTACAAGGACGATATTGAATCTTCTGCTGTATAGAGCGACGGAAGAAGCCCTGCAACAAAATAAAAGAAACACAAAAATTATTCCATTAGTTATTATCTCAAGAGGAATATAATAGTATAATCAATAAATATATATTAAAATTTATCATTTAAATGAAATAAAAACCTACATCAGCATCTTCATTGGCTGCTGCTGTTGCTGTTGTCACTTTGTTATTATTATTATTATTGCTGTTGTTATTATTATTATTATTATTACTGAGAGCCGTGTCCAAATTTTCATCAAATTTTTGACATAAATAATTCAATTGTCTAGAGTCTAAATGCTGATTATGTTGTTCGCATAGCTCATCATCACAGCCCGAATCCTGTGCATCGTCTTCCTCTTCAATTTCTTCTTCCATATCCTCCATTGGTTGTTGTTGTTGTTGCTGCTGCTGATCATCGGTATGATTGTTGCAAGTGCAACAATTTTGCATATTGCTGGTGGCATTTGTTAAAGATTGTGTACTTGAATTGCTTAAAAGTGAGCAATTACTATCGGAACTATCCCTTCGTTGTTGTTGTTGTTGTTGCTGCTGCTGCTGGTGTTGTTGTTGCTGATGATGATGTAGCAATTGCTGCTCTTGGGATTGCTGAGATTGTTGCCTCAATAAATTGGCAATTTCTTTATGCGTTTGCGCCGAGAATGGACTATCACAATGCAATTGATTGAGCTTATTAGTAGAAGTAGTTGTTTTTGTTGTTGTATTACTAGTAGTATTGTTACTGGTGGGTGTTGTTTTTGTTGCTGTTAGACTACTCTGCAGAATTGTTGTTGTTGCTGCTGCTACTGTATTAGCAGATGCATCATCATCATGCTGCTGCTGTTGTTGTTCCAATTCTCGTTGCTTTAGCTCACGTGCATAACGTATTTTCTTCCAAGGACATTGATATTGCTCATAACCATCATCATGATTTGATGTTGTTAATGATCCATTTGATGACGCTGCTGCTGATGCTGCAGATGTTGCTGTCGTTGTTGGATGGTGGGGAGAAGCAGCAATATCATCATCACTATTGGGACAATCTTCATCTATGCCAGATTCACTATCATTTTTGGCGCTCAGATCGGGCTTTGGTGTTGCTGTGGTTGTTGTTGTTGTTGCTGTTGCTATGGGTTGTTGTTGCAGTAGCAATACAATTTGTTGCTGCTGCTGACTAATACTATTTGTTGTTGTTCTTGTCTGGTTGTTGTTATTATTGTTGGTGGTTGTCTTTACTAATGTTGCAGGTGTTTGTTGCTGTTGTTGTTGTTGCTGTTGTACAATTACAGCTTCATTTTTCAGTCTTTTACGTTGCTGTTGTTGTTGTTGTTGTTGCTGTGGCAGGTAAACAATTTGTCTGCTATGTTGCTGCTGCTGCTGCTGCTTATTGTTGTTAAGTGGCGCCGATTCCAAAAGTTTAACTAAAGCAGAATGTTGCGTCTTCAAGGAGTTATTGTTATTATTGTTGCGCTGTTGTTGCTGCTGCTGTTGGTGAAGGGCGGCTGATGGAGCCTGATGTTGCTGCTGCTGTAGACTAACAATATTGCCTGTTGTTAGCAACACAATGGTTTGCTGTTGTTGTTGTTGTTGCTGCTGTTCACAAACCATTTTGATTTTGTTGTTAACTTTATATATTTTTTGTTTAAATTAATATAATTTTTTGTATTTCTTTTCTTTTTGGTTTCGAAATGACACTTGAACTCTGTTGCTGTTGTCGCGCGCTCTCTCTCTCTCTCTCTCTCTCTCTTTCATACGCTTGCTAACGCTCGCGCTCTTTCTTTCTCTCTACAATTTGCTAATAAGGAACATTGCACACTTCATTCACACTTCACTGGCGGGCACCAACAATAAAAAAAAAAAACAATTCTTCTTATATGATTTTTCTTAGATTATTTTGAATTTTTGTTGTTGTTGTTGCTATTAACGTTATTTGCGTTGACTTTAGCTATTTTTCTTTATATTTGATTTTTTGTGTTTTAAAAATTGCTCTATTACTTTTTCTTTTTTTTCGCGCGCTTTTCTTGCTCTGCACAACCGCTGCCAATGACGAGCAATTTGCGAATGAAACGACAACAGCAACAGAAACTCAAACACCAGCAGCAGCAGCAGCAACACAAACAACAGCAACAGAAACTCAAACACCAGCAGCAGCAGCAGCAGCAACACAAAACTTCGTTGGCGTTCGGCAATCTTCGTTAAATCGCTCTCCCTCTCACACTGTGGGAGCTCACACACGCTCTCTCGTTCTCTGGATTTTATGTTGGGGTTTTTTTTTTTGTTTTTGTGTGCCAACTGAGGACATTCACTCCAAAGACGTCGACTGCGCTGCCAACTGCTATGCGGGCAGCTAACAATAGATGTTGTTGCTGCTGCTGCTGCTGCACATTTTGGTTGGGGGCGCCTCGGTGGGTTGTTGCTGTTGTTGTAAACAATTCTTGGAACACCTACGCAAGGCAGATTTTTCTTTCGTTGTTGTTGTTGTTGTTGTTTCAGGTAGCTGCTGCTGTTGCTGCCACCTGACTGATCAGCTTTGTTTGATAACAACAAAAAGAAAAGAACTTACAACTTATAGACGACAACGCGTTGTAGGTGGCAGGTATTCAATTGTTGTAAGAACTCAGGTGAGTGGGCGGGAGGCCTTCCTTTTATATTTGTTCATGTTTTGATAAATGAGTGACAAATAAGATTAATTGATACGAGAGCAACAAAAGAAGGGGGTAAAAAAGAAAAGAAAGAGTTGAGTTCTCTGTGGCTAAGGCTATCAATAAATGTGACAGGCCTAAGAGGATCTTAAATACATATACATACATATATATTTTTGGTGTTGGTGCGTTTTTTTTCGGAAGATCTAGAACGATAATTCCAGAAAGATAGCGCAGACTAGTTTTCGTTCTTTTTTATAAGTTTTTTATTTTTTTTGGGGTCAGTTTTTTGTTGTTTTTGTCACAATTCTTGGTAAAGATTACGATTTTTGTTTTTTTTTTTTTTTAGTATTTTTTTTACATTTTTTCCCCTTATTTTTGAGGTCATGAAATTTGAAACTACTTTAAAGGAATTCTTGATTAAATGAAAATGGATTTATTTTTTAAAACATTTATTTTTGGGTCTATCTAACGTATAAACTCGATGTTTCAATTAAAAGGAATAACTCACATTTTATTAAAAGACTATTGTGATTAATTTTCAGTTTCCAATATCAAATTTATGGTTTCATTTTGACTTCAAGTTTTAAGTTTCATTTAGATTTTTCACTAAAGTTTGCATAATATCAAATTATCAATGTTCCAGATTTTCATTCTATATATACCTACATACATATGTATGTATGTATGTACATATTGTTTTTGATATATGTATGTATGTATATATTTGTGCAGTTGTTTTTCAAATAAAAGGGGAGACCTACCACATTTTCAGCCGCTTACGTTTTGCCCTACTTTCCCTAGAGATGAAAAACAATCCCAAACTAATTAACAAAACGATATCTAAGAAAAAGTCTAAGCAAATATTATATTGGCAAATATTTTCAACTTAAGTTTTTGTTGTTGTTATTTTTTTCCAAGTTCTTGGATTAAATGTAGACAATGGCGTTGCCTTGTTTTTGCCATTAGATCAGTGAACTTTACTTTTTCCATTTTTTTTTCTCTTTGATTATTTAATAAAACAAATTTATTAATAATTTATTAAATAATAATTTCTTTTTCTTTTGGGGTTTCAGTTTTTTTTAATTTTTTTTTTTTTCAGTAAGCATTTTGAGGCCACATATTCTTTCTCTTTCGCTCACATTCTGACTCCCTCTTACTGTCTCACGTAACCAGCAAACAAAAAAAGAGCCCCCAAACGTCAACGACGTCAGCAGCGACGTAGACGTAGCGTCAGCGACGGCAGCAGCGACAGTAGCGCAGCAGAGGTTGGCTGACTGGCAAGAGTCAGTTCAACGAACCCCGCCATTGTCGTGACCCAGTTTTCGGTCAGCTACCTCCAAATGTGGAGCTAAACGAGAGCCAAAGAGAGCGACAAGCCAATTGTATGCGAGTGAGTGAGTGAGCAACGTCGTTACGTACGAACTTTGCTGTAGTTGTAGTTGTAGTTGTCGTTCGTCATTCGTTTCTCTCTCTCTCTTTCTCTGTCTCTTACATTGCACGTTGTGTGTTAGCATTAGCGAGCATTCGCATTCGCATTCGCGTTCTCGCTCTCAATCGGCTGGCTGTGGGCTCTGGGTCTGCTGCTGCTGTTGCTGCTGTTGCTCTCAATGCACATTTGCATGCAAATTTGTTTGCAGTTTGCACAAAAGTCTTTGGATTTGTGGCCTGACGGTCGGTCAACGACACAGAAACCTCACCATTTGGCCCCTTGCCCTCCCCCCCCAACCACTCTCTCTCACTCCTTTTCACAGTGTATTTATTTGCTTGGTGTGGGCTTGGCCCAAAGACTTGGTGGCTTAATGTTGCAGCTATCTGAGGAGTTGGTGGTATGGGGTATAAACACTATTTAAAGGGAGTGTTGGTATATTTTTATTGCTTAAAAAACAAAACAAAAAAAAAAAAATGCGTTCAAGGAAATCATCTTTTGAGCAATTAATATTAGAAAATTCTGAAATCAAGAATTTTGAGTTCAATGCACTCAAGTGCCGCCAATTTTGCACTCATTTCAATGTCTTGACGCGAAGAACTGCTGCCCCAAGCCGAGCTCTTCTTTCTCTCTTTCTCGTTAGTCTCTCTTCTATATGAAATTTGCAACAACGAACTTTCGGGAACAGCTGTGCCCATTTTCAAGTTGGCTCTCTCTCGCAGTTTCTCTCTCTCTCTCTCTGTCTCTCTGTGTGTGAGTGTGTATCGTTTCAGGCCTGGCTGTGGCTGTCAAATGTGAATGAACTCTGTGGTCTGGTCTCATGGCAAAACGCAAAGCATATAACAAGTTTCAAAAGAAAGTGAGAGCATTTCCACATAGCACATACATAGAGAGGAGCTCAGTCTCTCTCTATCTGTCTCTCGTTCTTTCTCACTCTTTCGTTTACTGACTTTTTTACATGTATGTACTTCATTTGTTTGTTTGTTAAATAATTTGTGTGATTTTTTTGGGCCTATTTGGGCACAACTCAGCCATGGCACATTTAAATTCTGGTAGATCGGATACGTTTGAATGGAATAATGCTTAAGGCAAACTACTCGCCCGCCCCTCCATGCCTCTCTCTCTTCCCATGCTGCTACTGCTGCTTATTGTTGGCCACAAGAGATCACATCTTGTTGAACTTCTTGACCAAATTTTTGTTCAGCTGCCTGCTACTACTTTTGGCTACTGTCAGAACTTGACATCAAAATATGCCAAAAGATCGAAGGTCTTTCAAGGGCTCTTGAGACACGGAACGTGTATCGTGTGCGTTTTCTTTCTTTGTTTTTTTTTTTTTTGTTTAAGGAATTTGGAGCACACATGGAGTTTGAGAAAAAATGTGTGTTTTTTTTTTTTTTTTTTTTGCATTGCCTGTTAATTTCTTTGGTATTGTCATCTTCTTTTTCTTCATCTTTCAGAAGCTTAACGTCTTTCAAAGACGGTCTTAAAAATTGTTTCATTCACCCACAAAAAAAAAAAAAAAGAAGAGAAGTCTCTCGATGCGTAAGCAATTAGCACGTGCCGTGCTTCAATACCCACACCCGCATAACCCAACATCATGCCACATCATTGGACATGGACATGGAGAGACAACATCAAATCCGGAACTTTATGGCGCTTTACTCACTTCTGGCACAAAACAAAACGTACATACATACATCATGGCTAAGCTTTTGAAAATTATTTGACAGTTTTTTGACGTTCGAATGAACGAACGATGAGTGGGCAGGCAGGCAAAAGTCAGAATTTCACTTGCTTCTCTAATTGAGCTGGCGGAAAAGTCATTAGGTTTTAGTCTCTCTCTCTCTCTCTCTATTCCTGACCAGCAGGGGACAGCAATTAGTTGACAAAAACAACAACCAAAATTTGTATGTATGTACAATAAATAAATTATGTTCAAATTACAAGTCGACCCGCGCCTGGTTGCACATTCAGGTCACCAAAAGTTCAATGCTCTCTCTCTCTCCATAGCTATCTCCCTCTATCTCTCTCTATCTCTCTCTCTCACTCACTCCCGTTCAACGTGCAAGGATATTTTTTGGCCTGGTCCAACCCCTGGATATCTGCTGCTTCTTCTTCTTGTCGTAGTAGTACACAGCAAAAATAACAACAACAGAAAAAAAAGCTAACACGAGGTCAGCCGCACGTAGGCAAACGCTCACGTAGAAAAGGAGCTGACTCCCCAATCCTCCCCCACAGAGAGCGAGAGAGAGAGCGAGCAAGTGAGTGAAAGAGAGAGATGCGAAACGTTTCCATTTGGCCTCGCGCTCATTGACGTCACTTCTCTGCAGTTGTCGCTGTCGCTGTCTCTGGCCTCAGTTCGTTCAACTCGTTTGGCTCATGGTCGCCTTTTGCATTTATGTGTTATTCTTGTTGTTGTTATTGTTGGGGTTGATAACTAGTACTAAACTAAATAGGGATAACATGAAGGGATTTTTTTTTTCGATTGGGTGGATGGTTGGTTGTAGCTTGGCCTTAAATAAATTGTCATTCATCGATGTAAAAGGTAATTACTTATTTATAAATATTTAATTGAGGACAACATATTATTGTCATTAGCCTTCCGCACCTCTTAGCAACAAATACAAAAAGGGCGGAAGAGTTCAAGAGAGTGAGAGACAGAGAAAGGGGAGATAACCAATCAAAATTGTTAATAACCAATAATGATTAAGGGTTATTAAACTAAATTCATATATGTACATATAGTGAAAACTTCTAACAAAACAGAGATTGTCTGCAATTTTTATTTATTTTAATTTTTTTTTATTTCTTATATTTTTTAATTGAATTTTATTCATTTAATATATTGATAAACTATATATTTGGATAAAACTCTCTTTGAATTTATTTTTGTTTATTAATTAACAACTTTTGTTGTGTAATCTTTTTTTTAGTTCAATACTTTCAACTTATTTTTAAATTTAATTTTTCTAATAATTCTTTTAGAATTTATTTATATTATAATCTTTTTTTATGTATACTTTTGAAACAATTTTTTTTTAATGTATGATTTTTTTTTTGTTATTAAATAATTTTTTTTAAAATTAATTTTTATAATTTTTTTTAAGTTTATTTTTTTTATTATTTTTTTTTTTTTGTTTATTTATATTTTTTTAACAATTTTATTTTACCTTTTTTTATCGAAATTTTTAAATTTTTGTTTATTTAATTAAAATATTTTTTAAATTTATTTTTTTATTCCTCTGTTGGGGTTTTTTTCTAATATTTTATCAAAGAAAAAAAGGTTTTTTCTTTTTTTGTTATTTCAGTTTAGTTTATCAATTTGAATGTTGATTTCGTTTGAATTTATATATGGATATTTGTAACGTTAAATTTAGTTTAGTATTATTTATGACCTCAATTTCTCTCTTTCTCTATCTCAAACCTCGCTTTCGTTAAATATTTCACACATGAAAAATGTGTGTGTTTTTTATTTATTTATTTTTTTTTGTATGTATTTTTGCATAACATTTTAATGACAAATGAGTTTGCGAGCCCCAAAGAAAAGAAATCATATTGAACGGAAATACCTTTCACATTTCGCATTTAACATTTATGCGAAGGGCAGCGCGCAAAAAAGAAGAAGAAGAAGGCGAGAATGGAGAGGAGGAGAAAGAAGGAAAGGCAGAATAAGTAACAATATCTGGCCAGGGACATGCATGCAGTCAGTCAGGCAGGCAGCATCATCTGAGCTCCCAAAAACGGACTTGGACACAAAACCATCGCACACTATCGTACAACAACAACAACAACAACGACAAAAATCGTCGAGCCAAGGCGACCGACAATTGAGGACATTGCACTGCAATAACCTTAAAGAAGAAGCACAAGCAGCAGCAGCAGCAGCAACAGCAGAAGGCAGCAGGCAGCATAGGCTGAATCAGAATCAGAATCAGAATTGGTATCAAACACACACACACACACAAAACGACAACTGTTGGTGTGAGTGAAAAAGATGGCAATAGCGTGCGTCAGAGAGTGTGTATGTGTGTGTGTGTGTGTGTGTGTGTCATCGTCGTTGTCGTCGTCGTTTTCTCTCTGGACTTGGCGCACAGCAAAAATCAGTTGCCTTTTTTCTTTTTGCATAAATGGGGAGCAACAACAACAACAACAACAATTGAGTGTGTGTAGAACTTACAACTACTGCTTCTTCTTCTTCTTCTTCTTGGACGTTGTTGTTGTTGTTAGGGCAGCGCGCAACAGAGGAAATGACCTCAGGAAGGAAATGCAATGCATTTAATTGGCCAAATGTGTGCACAATATGGCCAACAATTCATCATCATCAACATGAACATGCTGCAGGTGTGTGTGTATGTGTGTGTAGGTGAAACTGGCTAATTTGAATACACTGAATTTCCCTTTTTCGATCACCAAATGTCAGAATCTAAGAGTTCCATTTGATTTTCAGTTGGAGCATTGAACCCCAAAGGAAAACTGTCAAAGAACCTTCTCTTCAGCTACCTCCCCCCTCGTTCCGAAAATGATTCTAGTTTCATCATAGTGTTAAAAATTGGCGCGCACAAGACACCTGTACCATGTCAAATGCTCTAGCAAGCCCAACCACCCCAAACAACGACAAGCCTTCCCCCACTTTTGCATTTCACTTTTGCCAAGAAAGTGGGTGGTTAGGTGGTTTCTTGTGGTGGTGGTTGTCATTTTGCTTTGACCTACTTGTCGTGCATTGAACTTTATTTGGCATCAGAGCTCGTTGGTAAGGAGCTACGACGTAATGGAGGGAGGGTTGTTGCCACTTGCCATATACATACATATGTATATATGTATGTATACATTTTTAGGGGTTACGTTCTATGTACAACGAAAGTGTTTTGTGTGTGCTCTCTCTCGCTCTCTCTCTCTCTCTGTTCGGACCACCCGCCGCTAGGTGGTGCTGCTGTTTCTGCTGCTGCTGCTGCACAAGCGTTAACCTTAAAAATTTTCCTGGCTGGCTGGTCATGTGACTGCTGCAACTGCTGCTGCTGCTGCTGCTGCTGGTGCTGGGGAGCTAGAGCAATGACCGCAGCTCAACAGAGTTGAAGGATAAATATATGCATAACGAAATGCAATTCCATGAAGGCTCATCTCTCTCTCTCTCTCTCTCTCTCTCCCTATCTCGTTCTCTATCATCTTTTTAGCATTGGGAAATTTAATTATTACAATAACTACAAATTACTTGAAACATTTTCATTTAACAAACGTCCAAAAGTCCAAAAACAATTTTGTGCTAGTTTTTTAGCTCATATTTATATCTGCATATTTTTATCTACACGCACACACACATATATTTCGTTCTATGTCTGTGTCTTATTCTAAGTGTATGCGTAACAAATAATTTGTTGGTACGTGTTAGTTATATATATATATATATATATATCTTTCTAGGTACTTGCTCTCTCTCCCTCTCTCTCTGTGTCTGTATATTCGTCAGTGTGTTTGGCTTGTGCTTATGGGCAAGTTCAATGAACTGAACGCAATTATTTAGCTATTATTTGTATTGTTATTACTTGGTTTATGATTTTTCAATAGAGGGAAAAAGCGGGAGATAGTTGAATGAAGAGTTCGAAAAGTTCAGTTAGAACTTCAATTAATGTAATAGAAAAAAAAGACCTTCTTTATATTGCCTAATAAGGGACCTTGGAATAGGACAAAAAAAATAAGTTATCAACTTATTGATTGACATACAATTGATTGCCATAGCATACTTTCAGGGGTAAAATGTCAGGTAACTATCAAGCAATGACATTAGCCTTTGTTTGCTAATAAATGACTTAGTAATTACAGTTCAAACTAATTACAAGTTTATTATTGGTGATAGAAGGTATAACCAATATTTTCATAGCATACCTTTGGGGGTAGTCGAGGGCAAAAACGGCATAAAAAGGATATCATTTTGAATTCTTCTATGAAACAGATCTTAATAGGATAGTAATAAATGTGCTTTTGTTTATTTATTACTAAATCATAACATACTTTATGGGGCAATACTTTAGATGCTAATTTTTCATTAAAAATTATTAAATAATTGCCTAGTACAAATTCTTAGTAAAAATTAAGGAAGTTAAGTTTGCGCAATACAAAATTATTTTAGCATACTTTTGGGAAATCGAAAAAGTAATCAAATGATCCTAACTATTGTTAATTAAAACTACAAAATTGTCATCTGTCACTTGTCTAATTGTTTATTCTAAACATAAACCATTTTACCTAATTAATATTATTATTATTTTTTGGTCATTAAAAAAATATTTCAAACAAACAAACAAAAAAATATTGACAAGCAGCACAAAAACAGAAAAAAAAACAAAAAAATCTAATCCAAAACTGAGCATTGACGCAAATATTAAAAACAGTTGCCCAAACATGCCCAGAAAGAGACAAGGGGAGACAGAGAGAAACAAAGAGAGATAGAGATAGAGATCTAGAGAGGTAAGAGAAACTCGTTTCCAGATAACAACAGCAACTAAAATGAATGGATATTAGAGGCAAGTTAGAGAGATATATATGTATGTATAGAGAGAGGCAAGGTCTTTTGCTTGCAATTGCAACAAACAGCGTACAAAAAAAAAAAAAAGAATCTAACTGCAGTTCTGCGCAGGTCGTTGGCATTTGCCAAAAGCGAGAGAGAGCATAGCACAGAGAGCGTAAGAGTGAGATAGATAGTTCGAGAGACAGAGAGAGCAGGTGATGACGGCCTCAAAGCTGGGCCCCAAAGTGCAGTGAACTCTGCGAAAAAAAAAACTCCAGTTCCAGCTTGTACGTTTTGCTACCTTCCCCCTTACCTAACCCCTGTGTGTATGTGTGTGTGTGTGTGTATCCACAACCCCCGCACACACACACACTAACACAATTAATGTAATTTCAATCGGCGTTTTTGTTGTTGTTGTTGTTGCCTTTTTTGGTCACTTTGGCCTCTTAATGACGCCTCGCAACTTCTGTCATATAAATTGTTGTCGGCACTTTTAATGACTCACCCAAAAAATATATATCTCAGATTCATATATATATACTACATATGTACATATCTGAGCAACCCAAACAACTCACGTGCCGTCGGCTCTGTCTTTATATGGGCGGAATTTGATTTTTTTTTTGTTTCGGTTTCAGTTTTTTGTTTTTTTTTTTTTCAGTTATTTTGCTTTGTCGAGACGCATGAGATCGCTCCTAAAGTGGGCGCCTTCCAAACCAACTGACAGCATTTGGTTTAAATGCCTCTCGGTTGCAGCTGCAGCAGTTGTCGAATTATGCAACATTTTGAATAATTTTTTTTTTTGTTTTTGTTTTATGTTCGTTTGGAAAATTTATGACAAAAGTCACTGCAAATTATCGTATTTTCAATATTGAGTCATATGGTGTATGATCTGTCTCTTTATTCTGTCTTTTTTTGGGGGCAGGAAATGGGCGTGTTATCAAAGAAACAAAATATAAGTTTGAAATTTTCAAATTCGAATACAAATTGAATTTAAAATTGCAGCAAAATATGTGATTGGTTTAGTTCAGAGTTCTAGGTGTTGAAATTATAGTTATTTAGCCAAAATACAATCTGATCAAGCGATTGATTCATGGACTGATTGATTGATTGATCGATTTAATAAGCTATTCTATGCAAAATTATAGACAAAAATATTTGGTAATCGAAATTATTGGTTTGAAAAGTCAAAAAGTAGACCGCAAACCGCAAATAAAATAACATAAATTTTAACAAATTTATCTTAAGCTTAATTTTGATCAAATTTTTAATTATTTTACATTTAAGATTAATTTTTGTTCAAAATAAAAACGTTGTTTATATATGTATGTGGTTTATTTATCCATTGAAAAAATAAGTTCTAACTTCGATTGAATGTAATTCATAAGAAGTAATGCAATGAAAGATATGGCTTTTAAATCTATCAAGTCAATCCTTACATAAATAAATGTAGAATCAAGTAAAAATAATTACAGAAAACTCAGGAATAAAAGCTTCGACTGGAAATAAAAGTCACTTCATTAAATGTTTTTTCAATTCATTTCAATGCATTACAATTATTTATATAAAAGTATTTATGTTTGAAGTATTGACTTTACAAGTACTGTCATGAATACGCTCTAAGTACATATGCATTGCACTTGATTCTAGAACCCTCAAATGTAATGAAATTTTCGCACATTTTAATTGAGTAATCATATGCCAAAAAGCAATTACTTATGAATTTATTGAAAAATCTAAGCATTTTGCAACTTAGTCTATTAAATCAGGTATAACAAAAGGCCTCAAATGAATGAACGTCGCGGTGAACGTTTGAAAGGATGAAGAGAAGGGGTAGGAGGAGAAGGGGGTGTGATTAAGCATGTTTGCCTTAAACTAAAACTGTGTTAAGTGTCTGACTGCCAAGTGTGTCTCTGCATATGTGTGTGTGTGTTTGTTGCACAACATTTTTTTTGTTTATAAACTTTATCAAATATATATAAATTGCTGACAGCAACGACACCAAAGATGTCAAAGAGTGTGGGGGGAGGGGGGGAGAGGCGAAGACGGCGGTGGCAACGTCGACGACTGCTGTCTAATAATAATTTATTTTATTAATTTGAAATTACATTTGCTTGACAAGAGCAACAAGAAAATTACACAGCAATCTACTGAGACCACAGATACACACACACACACAAACATATGTATGTATATACAGAGTAGAGTGTATGTGTGTGTGTGTGCCTCATGCAAAGTGAGGTCGCTGCCGTTCAATAACCTCGAGAGTGTCTCTACGCAATTGCAACGACAACTTGCATGTGGCAGAGAGTGAATAAGTGAATGAGTGAGTGTGCGGCGCTTGGCAACACCACAGTCAACCAACCAAATGCACACACACACACGCACACTAATCGGTCGAGTCAGCCTCGGCTATATGGGGTCCGGGTCTCCCCTTAAACCCCTCTCCACCCATTCATTCGGTGCGTGGTAATTGCTTGTAAACGTCGAAAAAAAAAAGGGGTAGGTAGAGTAGAATAGAGTCGAGTCGAGTGTAGGGTAGAAGAGGAGATGTTTCTAGATTTGGGCCTGGCCCGGGCATAAAAACAACACTCGAAACAGATCTAGAAAAATTTCCAACATAAATTCTAATAATATCAAGACGACAAATCGTTTTTCAAATGCCTTTTAGTTTTTAGTGCGGCGGTTGTTGTCTGTCTGTGACAAGCAAAAATAAAAAATAGAACAAAAAAAAAAAAAAAAAAAGAGAGCATAGTCTATTTTTGTAATTGCTTTTAATTAACAAGAACCTACAACAACAACAAGATGAAGAATTTATTTTTGTTTGTTAAGTGACAAGCATAATAATTTTTTGTCATTAATGCAATTATTTTGACAAGGGGCAGAAAATCGGTGCCAAAAAATTTATGTTTCGAAAAAAGGCCCAAAAAAAAAAAAAAAAAAAAACAAACAAGACAAAAAACAAACTAAAATAGATGATGGTTGGACGGGGGTAGGGGTGGCGTAAAAAAACGGCACACAAAAGCCACAGATAGGTCGACAATCAGTAAGAAAGAGTGAGAGCGAGAGAGAGGGAGATAAATGCAAAATATGCCGCTATAACCAAGTGCAATGAACTCGAGAACTAAACTGAAACGAGCAACAAAACGCTGACGCTTACGTTGACGGCGACGTTAACGCTGACGTTGGCGCTGCTTATGGACGACGACGACGACGAAGCGGACGACAACCGACGAAGTCAAGCAAGTTCTAGTTGAGGCAGTCCAACAGAAAACTGAGACTGCGACTGAGACAGAGACAGAGACAGAGGCTAAAGCCCAGACGAAGAACGACCAAGCGACCGACCGATCGACTGTCCGTCGGACATGCATATGCATGTCATTATGAGCATCTAGAAATATCGCCCCAACATACACACACACACACACATACAGTGATTAGGCTGACTCTTGGATTTACAGCTAATCTATATTTCTATGCGTGTATGTGTGTGAGTGTGTATGCATGTAATATAACTTGAGGCCAACTGAGCCGAGATTAAAATTATGGTAGGTTCTATAAGCTACCACTCCCCCCCCGGCCCCACACCACCCCACACACACACACACATACACTCCATTTCATTTCGTTCTCTCTCTCTATCTCTTTCTTTGCCTGTGTGTGTGTGTGTGTGGGTTTGTCTTTCTTTGTGGTATGCGTGTGATGGCTCTCTGTTGTTTGGGTTATTGAACTTTCAGTTCGTTTTGTGGCTCTCTTTGAATTGGGTTAGCGTAGGTTAGGTTAGTTACTTTGCCTGCCGTTGCTGCTGCTGCGTTCTAAAAAATTGTGAAATGCGATAACGACCAGAAAGCGAGAGAGAGAGAGAGAAAGAGGCCGCTGTCTCCACCTCTCAACTTGCACATGTGAAGTTGGGTTTGAGTTATTTTTTTTTTTTTTGGTTTTTGATTCACTTTAATTGCCTCGAGAAAAAGGTAATAGTAGTAGCTAAAAAAAGTTAATAGTCAAGCAGCACATACTTTTGGCTTGTTGAGATTTTCTCTAGAGGTAATAGTCTCGTTTTTTGTTTGCTTCCCCCAACTCATAGATAAGGGTCTTTTTTTTGACAGGCAATTGAGATTAGTTGATGATTGAAATGAACTAGATTAAAGTCAGAAGATAACAGGAAATTAAAGTTATTAGAACCTCACCCCATGCTTCAAATATGCCCCCTAAAGTATGCAATGGAGAGCCAAACACATAGAAAACTATTTCATATGTATTTTTTAAGAATTTTTGCAATTAGATGCAAAGAAAAGTAGTCTTTGATCTATCTCTTGCATACCTTAGGGGGAAATTTCTTAAACCTGCCAAATTCAAACTTTTTCTGCAATTACATCAAGTTTTTTTCATTTTTTTTTTTCTTTTCTTGGGGTTAATGACCTTCTGTATGCATAGTTTTAGTATAATTCTTTGTTTTGTTTTGGTTTCCTATTTTTGCGATTTCCTCTCACCAAGTTGAATGACTTGTTGCATCTGTCAACCTACTTGTTTCAATTTACGCATTGCCAATCATTTTATTTTATTTTTTTTTTTTGATTTTCTATATAATTGCCTATGGATTGGTGCCGTCAAATATTCAAATATCAACGTAACAGTGACTCCAACTCCAACAAAATAAAACAAAAACAAAAAAAAATCAATTGAAAATTTGAATTGTAAAGAGCCTGCGGTTTTTTTGGTTTGGCTTTTCTGGTGAGGGGGCTGGGTGGAGGACCAGGCAGAATTTGCTTTCGGTTCGCCCATTAAATGCAATTCCATCTACTTGACTTGACTCGGGCCCCGCCATCGAGTCACGTTTTTCGCTGTGGTCGTCGTCGCTGGAGCTCTATAACCCAGAGAGGTGATTGTACTGGTTAACAAGTACGTGCAGTTTCTGAAGGCTGTAGAACAAGTTTTCCATTCGAACATAGCCACCATAGAGAGATAGCAACAATAACAACAACAGCAAAATCTATTTCAAATTGAGTTACATTCGATTTTCAGAGTCAACATAAATTACATGCCGCTTAATTTTCACACACACACACACACACACACATACTCCTTTAGCTTGAAGCATTAACCGACAATGTGCTTCTTTTTTTTTTTTTTGCTTTTGCTTTGACATTTTCGTTGCATGTTTGAGGTTATGACAAGAAGAAAAGGCAAAAAATAAAAAAACCAACTAACCACACACAAAAATCACAGACAAAATAAGAAAAAGAAAAACAAAAACTAAACATGACACGACACTATTAAATGAGGCAAGTTAGTTGGAGGTGTCTGTTTGTGTGCAACAATAGCCAGGCCAGCCGCAAGGGTCTTCAAATCTGTTAAATGGCCAACCAGAGAGTCAAGTAGGAGAAGGTTTCCCCTACCACCCACCCCGCCCAGAGCAGAGAAAATGTCAAATGTCGTCAAAAAAAAAAAAAAAAGGAAAGGCAACGAAAACTAAAAAAAAAAAATTTCAAATTCAATTAAAAGGTGACATAATCAAGATGTCCCTAAGAGAAAGAGATAGCCACAATAAACGAAAGAGAGAAAGAGAGAGAGAGAGATAAAAAGAGGTTTAATTTGGAACAAACAAAAGGATATACTTTACTTCCACAATTACAAATCTATGAAATATCAACTATATAAATCACCTAACCTTGGCTGTTAACTAAAAATCGAATTCCTTTATTTTTTTTAAAGAATAATTTTAGGAAATATAATTAAAGCTACGTTTCTAGAAATTTTTTCAAAAATAATATTAAGAATTTCATTTTAAACTCCTTTTGTTTTTAATGAATACAGTAAAATCGTGATGAAAAATTTTCATTTTAAATCATAGTCTATATAATTCTCAAAAATCATTTGCATTTCATTTTATTTTATTGAAAACTTTTAAGGAATTAAAAAGAAACATGCTTCATTTTATTTATTTTTGATTATAAATGTATAAATTTTTAACTAAACATCAATTTTTAATGTGTTTTATTGAAAATCTATAAGTTAAAAAAATAAATATAATTCTAAACAATTTTGCTTGATTTTTATTTAATACTAATTGAGCTTTATCTTCTTTATGCATCTCTCTTTTTATCTAACTTCCTATCTCTGTCTCTCCTTGTTTCCGTTCCTGATGTAAATCTTAATAAAATTATATGTATATATATAGTCTAAGGAATCATTTGCACTTTTTTAATTCTTCAATTTGTTAATTTTTCAAGATTTTTGATTTAGCTTTTTGTCGCAATAGCTCTCTTTACTAACTCTATTTCTTTCACTTCCTCCTTCTCTCTCTCTTTCTCTGTCTCTCTCCATTTTTGTCTCTATCTCTTGTTGTCTCTGTCATCATTTATTGGACATTTTTGATTTGTTGCTTAGCAGATTTTAAGTTGCGGCCAATGGACGACGACAGGCCGCCTATCTCATTATTCATTACTCATACGCACTGTTTGACCACAGTCAACACACTTAACGGTAATTTACAAATTCTCCTGCCACCAACCACCCTAGACGTTTGCCGCTGCTGCTTTCATGTAAATTTATGCATTATGACCACTGAGAAATGGTCAGAAACATAATTATTACTCATATGCCACAACCACACACAGCCTGCCCCACATTAATTACCATAAAAATAGGCAGGACGGGCAGCAGTAGAAGTAGCACTAAGAAATAAGAGGGTGGGGTTGGGGGGGGTAGATGGAGTATACAAGAAGGCGGAGACTTGTGCACATTCATAGAATTTGTGACGGAAATGAGTTTAGTGCCGTTTGGCATGATGCCCCCAAACCTCAAACCCCTTTCCCCCTCCCCCACCCCATTCTCTCCTAGCACTTTAACCAAATTAGGGGTACCTACACACACACACACACACACACACACACGAAATAGAAAGAGAGAGAGAGGAAGCAACCACACACACGCATGGCTTTTCTTCAAAATGAAAGCGCGTGCTGTGACTACCAAATCAAATGGGATAGATGGATGGTTGGATAGATGGATGGTTGGATTGAGGGATGGCTAGAGGGTTGGAGGGGGGAGGTGAATTGCTCTACACATGCAAGGCATGCATATGTATGTATGTAGAGTTAACTTAGCCACGTCAGGTTGGCATTTTTGGTTCGAAGCTATTTTGTGTTTTTTTTTTTTTTTTCGTTTCGTATTTTGCCGGGTTGCATAATTATCATGCAACAACATGCGGCAGCAGGCTGGCACACAAGCAGCAAATGCAGTCAACGATAAAGATTTTTGTTGTTGCGACCAGACAAAAACGTTGTTATTGTTGTTTTTGTTGTTTTTGTTGTTTTAACGCCCGAGTATGTCGAACGAACGAGGCAAATGTGGAGAAACGCGGGAACAACCCGCCGCAAGTCGTCGACGTCGTCGTCGTCACGCATTTTACGCACAATTTTCAATGAGTTGGATTAGGTTAGGTTTTTTTTTCTTTTTTTTTTTTGGATTTTTTCTCGTTTGTTTCCTTCTTGAGTGTGTGTGGGTGGGTGGTTTGAAGAGTTCGATTCGAATCGAAAGAAATGTGTACATTTTTATTAAACATATGAAATATTACTACTTATAGCATATTAATTAACTAATTACCATTGCATACCTTAAAGGGCAAACATTTTTCTAAAGAACTTCTTAATCTTGCGTCTGCTTTGGTTTAAGTTCATTAATTCATTTCTTCCTATTGATATTTTCACTAATCATAGCATATGGCATACTTTAAGGGGCATAATATAATGTTATTTTATTTTATTAAAACGTATTGTTTATCATCTTAATGCCTGTTATAAATGATTATGTGTCTTATTCACCATAAATTCTTCAACTAGTTTAATTCTTTTAAAAATTATTTTCATTGCATACTTTAAAGGGCACACATATCGTTAATTCTTCTAAAGAACTGCTTATTCTTTGTGATGTTTGTTTGATTTCAACTTTTCAACTAATATTTTTCTAATGACCTTAGAATTGCTCTAATTAAAAATTTTACACTTAATTATTTATGTTTTTTTTGTTCTTATTTCGTTATAACATACTTCAAGGGATGTACAGTAATAGGGGAATTTTTCAATCTACCTTCATAGATTTTGCCGGGCCTATGAAAATCCCTGCAATATTTGACCATTTAGGTAAAGCCAGGTTTTTCGGATTTGCCTTTCTTTCTGGAGAGGAGGCGGGGCATACGTGCGTAGCGAAAAAAAAGACCTGACCGACCGAACCTCTCTCTTTCTCTCTCTCTATTTCTGTGTGTGCCTAGTGAGCTACCAAAATTGCATACAAACTGTACAACAATCACAGGCCAGATCCCAGACCCCTAGACCCCAAACCTGAGACCCGAGATCTTAGATCCCCCGTCCAGACCTAGGCCAGCTGCTGCTGCAGTCACAAGAGTTTGAGGTGGTAGTCAGGCTACCAGTTTAAGTCGCTGCCAACTGGCGCACTTTGTTGTTTGGTTGTGTGTGTGTGTAGGCAGTTAGTTAGTGGGATAAGTATGTGAATGGTCTATTGGTTCGTTGGTTAGTTGGTTGGTTGGTTGCTTGGTCTGTCGGTCTTTGACCGCAGCAACAGAAGTAACCGTTAGGTAGCCAGAAGGATTACGTAGACGCCTTAACGGGACGCCTTGTTGCCAGCCTCAATATGCCGCTCATTGCACGAGGTTAGTTCACAGCCATCAACAGCAGCAACAACAACAACAACAACAACGCCAGCAACTGAAAAATCAGTTAAAGTTAAATGCCTTGAGGCCACTTGCTGAGCTTTTTATATACATATATAAACTTTTTTTCTTTCTGTTTTCTTAGTTTTTTGTTTTGTTTTGTTTTTTTTCTTTTTTCTTTTTTTTTTTTGGCTCCCTGACTTCTCTCTTGCATGCTTGCGAATTGAATTGGATTGCGCTTTGGGGGCATATTTCGTGTTGCTTATCGCGCGATTCTCGTCAAATGCTCAAGCCGCCATAAATCAATTAGTTAAGGGGCGGTTGGGCTCGAGTTTTTCCAATTCACCCACACTCCCTCCTCTCTCTGTCATTCCCTCTTCGCCTTTGCTCGATTGTTTATTGTTGTGTTTGGTAGGTTCCCTTTTGATATGAAGGGCGTTGAGTTAGGCAGTTTATTGAACCTAATTGTTGGTGCATAGAAATGTTTGAACTTACTTACTCTCAGCTACCATAAATAGGTCAAGAAAATGTTGGAAAATCATCTAGATATTTAGAAAGCTTACCTGTAATTAGATGGAAAATAAAAATGAAAATTAGTTATTAAATTTAAGACAGGAAACTGGAAAAAGGTTTTTAAGTATACAAGACTATGGCAATTAGGTAATTACATACATAAAAATGTTTGTTCCCACTATTTTTTATATTTTACAGAATTTTTTTTTATTAAAATCCATTATAGATTAACTATAGATTAATGTGCCTCAAGGCTTTTATCAAACTTATCATTAAAACTGACAACTTTTTTATCATATGGAAAATTAATTTGATTTACAATAAAATTCCTAAAAAAATGTTATTATTTCTAACATTAACAAAAATTACTAAAATGTAGAAACAAAAAATTCCGCTCAATTGTAACTGAAAACACTTTGGAAACTTTTTAAATTATTGCAATTTCATTCAAATTCTTCATTTATCGTTAAATCCTTAAAAAAATTGTCCAATTAGTTGTGATTCGCAACTAGTTTTAGCTTTGACCTAGTCAATGCTGATAAAATAAATTGCTTTGCTTCGCTACTTTTAACGTTTTGACCTCGTGCCTTAAAAATTATTTAAATTTAGGACTTAAACTTCTCTTTTTGATCTAACTAACTAATTAAAACGCCTTTCCCACGCCAGAAGACGATGACACACCCTAGCCTCCTCCTCCTCGTGTTGGCAAGAGAAATATCATATAGGTATATAAATAATTTATAAAACGTTTTCGCTCTTAATTATTGGCCAACACATAAAACTGGCAAAAGTAACATGGCTTGGCTTGGCTTTGCTTTGCTTGGGTCTTGGTCTGGTCTTGTCTGTTCAGCTTTGGCGGCAACAGCTGGGCACAACAACAAACACAAAGACAACATAAAACTGTCAACACAAATGTCAGACAATATATATAAATATATATGTGTATATAGTTTTTGCTTCTTTTTTTTTTTGCTTCTTTTTTTTTGTTCAGTTGTTGCTGTGTTGTGACTTATGACATAAGACAATTACTAACTAAGTAAGTTGGTAGCCAAGGTGCAGCAGCAACATTTTTATTGCTGTTGGATCATTGAACTCCTCGGCCTCCTCCTCCTCCTCCGTGTCGTTCTCCTCTCTATGGTCAGAGATCGTGAGAGTAGAAAATCGAATTAGATTTTTTCTTAGAGTTTTTTTTTTGCAACTAAATAAATGATCATCAAAGAGGAAGAGGAAGAGACATCATCAAGTGGAGAGGAGAAGAAAAAGAGGAGGAGGTTTATGTCTAGGCTAGAGTTATGATATTTATTTTTTGTTTTTTTTGTTGTTGCCACATGATTTTATAATGGCTTTCTCTTCTCTCTCTCTCTCTCTCCCTCTCTCTTTCTCTATGTATCTCTCTACATTGCTTCATAGTTTCTTTTTTTTCTTTCTTTTTTTGCTGCATTCAAAGAGTGCATTCAACTCGAGTCAGCATGCAACAAACGTTAACGTTGACGTTGTAGCTGACGCTAGCGTTAACGTTGACGTTGACGTCGACGCTGGCTTTTGCAGTCAACGTCGAAGCTCTGGCGCTGGGCGAAAGAAGAAAGCAAACGGCGACAGCAAGTCAGAGTCAATGCACTTTGCCTGCAACTAACTATGCCTGCCTATTTCTCTCTCTCTCTCTCTCTCTCTCTCTCGCTCTCTCTCGTATTTTCTTTCTCTTTTTCACTATGTGCGATTTTGTTGCGGTACTTTCATTGCTCAACATAGCGCCAAGTTGTGAGTTTGTTGACGTTTGTTTCTTGTTGTTCTAGAATGTTGCCCGGGAAACTAAACTATGGTTTTTTTGTTTTTTTTTTTTTAAGGAAGGAACTATGCAAGAATGACCATTGATTGGGTGAGTCGGGAGAGGGGTGAGTTACACCTGAACTGGAGAAAGAGAAAGCAATAGACGAATTAAATATTTTGCAGCAACATGTTGACAATGTATTTAATATTTAATTAAGCAGCGTTTTCTTTTTGCGATTATTCTAAACCAATTCCCATTTCTTCTACCACCACACTTGCAAAAGGTGACATGGAGTTGGCTATAGAATAACCTCGAATGAAAGCAAAGTCGTCACCCCCCATTAAAAGCACGTGGCTGAAGCTGCTGCTAATAGAAGGCGAATGACATTTAACTGGGTCAGCAAAAGTGTTCGGTCATCCCCTCTGCCATCTTCCCACACACACACACACACACACAGCAACAACTTCCCTTCCTTTCGTTTTAAGGGTAGTTGAAGCTCTCTCTCTCTCTCTTCCACACACACACAAACACATATATACTACATACATATATGAGTTTTACTATCGCTCGTAGTTTTACACAGTGCAAAAAACTGCAACAACGGCCTGGCTTTGGCTGGCCAGTCAGTTCATTGCACTATGCCCTCGCCCCAGTTATGCAGCTCGACTAGAGTACTCACAAATTGTTGTTGCTGCTGCTTCTGTTGCTGTTGCAGTTGCAGCTGCACGTTCTCTTTGCCAGTTCACAAAAACACAAAATTGTTAGATAAGCCTCGTCGAAATGCTTGTTTGTTGTTGGCGTTAGTGGTAGGTAGTAGTAGTAGTAGTAGGCGTGTTTAAACCATTAATTTACTCTACTATTATGATTATTATTATTATTAATTAGTCAATGTTTATAAATATATAATTCATTCTTTTAAGGAGGCTGCTGCAAGGCCATGGTAATGCCCCCTGCAGCTCTAAAAGGTGTGTCCAATTAGTTAGAAAGGCATGAAAAAAACAAAAAAAAAATGTAAAAAATTGATTCATCGATTAAGTTCAATTTGATTGAATTTATTTTTTCTATTTAAACACTTTCAAAAAGAAGCGCCATAGTTTGTCTGCTTTGGTGGTGGCTCTCAAAAGCTCAAAGCTTTTGAGCGATCTGAGCATGTGGTATGAAAAAAACCATTGCATACTTTTGCGCAGTGGACAAGAAAATTTGATGGTGGTGCTGCTGCCATCTAGCGGCAAGAAGTTAAAGAAAAGTATGAAAAGCTTTTTGAACACAGCAACGCTTACTTTGAAATTAGAAAAAGCAAACATGATTTTAAATGCAAAAATCTTTCAAATTTATTCCCAAAACGTTTAGTTTTTTTTTTTTTTATTTTATTCATAGAAGTGAGTTTTGTTTTTAATTGGGAATGAAGTTTTTTTACTTGAAATACTTGAGGAAATGTCAAGTCGAAAAATACATTCCATAATATAAATATACACCATTATACACTATATTCTTAATCTTGTTTTAACTTCGAACCTATTTTACTACGAATTTCAGATATTTATATTTAATATGTAGTATAAAATCTTTTATTTTTTGCAACATTCGCTGACTAGATACTTTCGTTTTTAGTTTTTGTAATCCTGATTTATGTTTAATTAAATAAGGAAGTACTTTCTAATAATTTCTCAATTTGTTTTTTGTCAAAAAGCAATAGGAAATTTAATGAGTTGCTGCCTGCTGCCCCTTATGTTTTTTTTTTCTCATTGCATCCAGAATTTTCTTTTGAAAACTCAACCTAAATACGAATTGTATTTTCCACCTCCTGCTCACACACATACACACCCATACAGAGACAACACACCACAAACCCTCCCCAACAGCAGCAGCAGCAGCAGGCACACGCCTAGATAATTTCATGCAACGCTGCCTGCGCTGCTTCTGCCGCTGCCTCTGCCTGTGTGTCGCGCTGCTGCTGCGCAAGGCGATGGCAGTCAGTCGTTCAAGTGCATTTCAGAGCATTAACCTCTGATTTTATATGTATCTATGTGGGTCCTAGCACAACACCCATACAACCATAGCATAATAATAATCTCTCTCTCTCTCGTGCTCTCTCTCCCTCTCTGTGTGTCAACCGACTGAGCTAGAGATGGAGAGTGCACTCTCCTATTGCATTTTTCTCTCTCTCGATTTGTAGCACTCTCTCCTAGCTACAATTCGAGTGGAAATCCTGCGATGAGGGTATCTTATACTCTTGTTCTTATTTACTTAATGATTCTCATTTATTGACAATATTTGTATAACCCTCCCCCTTTCCATTCATCGTTTTCCCCATTACCAAAAAAATCTGTTCTATTTTTAGTATTTTCATATTTGTACCCTCTTTTTTTTTTTGTTAATGTCATTTCTATATTTATTTAATGCATTTCCTTATATACTCTCCTTAGGTTCATTTTCTTTTTGCCCCATAGAGATTATCAAGTGTTTCTTATTGTTCTGTCTCTGTCTCTCACTTTCTGGGGTGTATGGATGTTTGTGTGTGTGTGTGCATGCAACGTCATTATCATCATAAGCACTTGAAAAGTTAATGCAGGTTAGGGAACTAGTCGAGCAAAGAAAATGAACGAAAAAGAAAATCCACAAAGAAAATGAGAAACAGTGAGGAAGAGAGAAAGAGGGTCAGCAGATAAGATAAGGCATTAAATCAGAGAAAATTCCAAAATTAAAGAAAAAAAAAAAAATATAAATAATAAATATTTTTTGCTCTTGAAAAACTAATTGATACAAAATTTAGATAACTTTTTCCATTAAGTGTAGATTTATTTTCTATATGCTGTGAAATTACATAAATTTTTAATTCTCATACATATATGTATGTATGTACATACATATGTACATTTACCCTAAATTATGAAAACGCTATTTTCTATATCTAACAATTGATTTAACACTTCAACTTGATTTTTTTAAAGTAAAAACTAATACTATTAGTCTAATAGGCAGTAGTAATTACATATGTACATGTAATGTATATTTCACATACAGCCAAGACCTAGAAAATTGCATTTCCTTTAACACACAGAGAGAAAAAGAGACAGAGATAGAGACATTTTCCATCTATTGCATACAATAAAAGCGAAAATCCCCCTTGAAAAAAAAAAAGAAAAAAAAAATAACCCAAAACTAAGAAAGCAGCGACTGCAGGGGGAGATACAAATACACACACACACACATATACACAATAGAGTGGGAGAGAGTCGTAACATACGCTCTCTGGAGCTCAATCTCTCTCTCATTCTCTCGTTTTGGTTTATGTTGCGTACGCTGCTTCTTCTGCCTTTTGCTTTTGACATTGAACGAGTTCATTCACATTTGCTGCTGCTTGCACACACACACATACACACAGAGAGCCACAGATACTACTCGCATACAAATGCATGTAAATGTGTATGCGTGTGTGTGTGTGACGAAAAACTACATGAAGCATAAAAAACAACAACAGCCCCGCCACCGCAGGGAATCACAGAGAAAGAAAGACCAGGGGAAAAAGATAGAAGAAGAAGAACAAAAAAATAGCCTCTACATATGTATGAGTGAGTGAGTGTAAAGTAAAATAAAAAAAAAAGAATAACAAATAAATAAATATGCTAAATAATGTGGAAAGAATAACAATATGTTAGGTAATAGCCGAACGAACCACAAAAACAACAACTAAACAAGAAGAAGAAGCAGCAGCAAGAAAAAGGTATAGAAGAACTTAAGAGCGAGAGAGAGAGAAAGGAAGAAGCAAGACAAATTGTGTCTGTGCCTGTGTGGGTAAGTGAGTGGCAGGTGGAGGGGGGAAGCTAGCGTTAAGAAAGCTGACCAACAAAATTTATTTACTTTATTGTTTTTTTTCCTTTCGTCTTTTGCTTTGTCTTTGCATAAAATTTTGTTGTAGAACAATTTTTTTTCTCCCCCTGTTTGCTGTTGTTGTTTTTCTCTTTTACCTGGAATCAGGTCTATAATTTCTTTTTCTTGTTGTTGTTTAGTTTTGAAATTGAAATTGGGTCATTAAGGCAACAGGCACCAAACGAATGTGTGAAAGATATGTATGTATGAGAAGATGAAGAAGAAAATGAAGGAAATGACAAAAATTACCATGCATGTGTATGTATCTATATGTAAATGAAAAGGAGTAAAACATTCATAGGACTTAGATTTGTGTTTTGGGTTCTATATAGCCTTAAAATTTATTCGAGCAGGTGCCTTGAGATGACATCATCAGATCAAAATTAGATGGACACTTGTCTATATAAGATGAGAGAATATAACGATTTTTTGAAGCATCAACTTTAAAAAGATACAATTGGAATTTTAGATTTCGGGGATTCTTAAGCAAGACATTTTCGAATGGAAAATTTCTAATTTAGTTTACCATTCACTCAAACTATCTTTTGATTAAAGAAAAGTTTACAAGTTTTTAGATTTCCAGTTCCAGGGATTGCTTTATTTTAGCATTCCTTTTCCGCATTTGAGGAAAAACAATGACGACATCATATCAAGAGAAAATGAAGCTTACTCGCCAAACAAACTTATATTTTATAATTACTAATCTTTAGATTTGTTTGCCAGAACATAACAATTAAAGATACGAAAAGGTAAAAAAAAAACACACACAATGAGTCAAAAAATTATGAAGTCATTCAATTCCCTAACACGGCGAACCGCAAAAGCAACCAAGCCAAGCCACAAAGTCTTGGAAAACGAAAAATAGAGGTCAATAGACAAAATGAAGGTTGGTTATGGCCAGGTAGGTAGGCAGAATTGC
Source organism: Drosophila insularis (assembly GCA_018903935.1). NCBI lineage: Eukaryota > Metazoa > Arthropoda > Insecta > Diptera > Drosophilidae > Drosophila > Drosophila insularis. Next base: position 819,799 of record JAEIFP010000150.1, on the reverse strand, counting down.
TTTTTGGCGGAAGCATCGTTGTCGACGGACACGACGGCGTATGAGCAATGTCGACAAATACACACACACACACACACATGCATACATACATCATATACAAAAAAAAACTTGCTTCCTACTCGGCCAGAGAACGCACAAAAGTGCGTGCCATAGCAGGCAGAGCAGAGCGTAAAGCAAAGCAAAAAAAAACTTGGACAGGTTTTCGATCTAACCTTGAACTTCAAAAAAGCGACAACGCGATATGGAAACGTGTGCGTGTGTGTGTGTGTGTGAGTGGAGATGGAAATTGTTCAATAATAGGCCTACCTACCTACATATATCTACATAAATTGGATACATAAGATATACATAAACACACACATATTTGATATATAAATTAGCACATGTGAGTGGTCAAGATGATGTGTTTTATTTTTCGGGGTAAGGAACCAAAAAAAAAAAAAAAAAAACAAGTCAATGAACTCCTTTTTTTTTTGCGTTGAGCAAAGTAAGAAGAACTACGGGTTTAGTTTTAGGTTTGGTTTTTGAATTTTAAGAGTATATAAGTTTTTAATCAGAAAGTGGCATTCAGACCAATGGAACCTCTATGTATGTATGTATATGGCATACTGGTTTTTTGAAATTTCAGTTTTCTTTTAATAACTTTCTTATTTTCCAAGCGATTTTTAAAAGACTTGACCGTTTTTAAGTAAATATATTTATCAATAACTGTGCCAAATATCTTAAAAATCTGCTTACTACATCCTATAGAAAAAAACAAATATTTCGGCTGGAAAAAGTTTTTTTTTGTGCCGTTTCTAGCAATTTATAAAAAAGTCTCCTCTTTATTTGAAGAGCATAGAAAATTCGGTAAAACTCCCTGTTAGTGTTGTTTTTTTTTCTTTTTGTATTTGTTTGACTTGAAAGTTTGAAATTTCAGACGCGCAGACGTCCAATATAAAAATAAATACGCAAGGATGGCGCAAAAGACACGGACGAAAGAGAGGGAGAAAGAGAGAGAAGGAGAGAGAACGATACTCTGAACTTCAACTGGCTGTTAACCTAATTCAAGGACGTCATTGAGACATTATATACACTCTGCTTGATGTGGCATCAACAAAAAAAAAAAAAAAAAAATATATAAGGGAATAGGGCAAACTACTGCGTCAAGGTTAAAAGGAAGAGAAACAGAGACAGGCAGCAGCACTCGTCATGCCGCCTAGCGATGATATCGTGAAGCGCTCCTTCGACTGCCCCCCCTTTCCATCATAGAGGATCGTGAGGATTTAAAGCATTTCGTGTAAAGCCCTTAAAAGTAATCAAAAGTTTCTTCAGGTTGACAAAATGTTATTGCATACTTTCGTGATGAAAATAGCATACAAATTGCAATGATTCTTGTTGTTTTTCATTATCATTTAATTGGCATTGTTTGGTAGGCCAAAAACCCTTCACGTTTGCATCTCTATAGTATCAGTTGGTTGGCTTTATTGGACTTTTGCTCTCTCTCTCTCTCTCTCGCTCTGTCTCTCTTGTGCTCTCTATCTCTGTTGCACATTGGCGCGATATTCACAATCGTGTGTCTGGGCCCTGGGCGAATGAACTTGCCGGCATTTTCAATGTCACAGACAGCAGCAGCTACAGCAGAAAGCAAAAGGGCCACAAAAACATTGAAAGTTTTCGTTCTGGTTCTTCGTGGTGGTGGTTGATCGGTTGGTTGGTTTGCTGTTGCTTGTTGTTTTTGGTTTCCTTTTTATTGTATATATATATATATAGGTATATTTGTTCATGTTCCATCCTCTCTCATTTTGATTTATTTTATTGCGACGCAATTTATGCAAGGACAATTCGCAGACGCAAACGCAGACGCAGACTGAAGCTGAGCGGCAGGTTTAGCGTCGTCTGCAACGCAATTGTTAAGGTCCCTAACACACACACACACAGCCCCAAAAAAATAAAATATATATATATATGTATATCGAAGGGCATAAGAGCCTGTTGCTCACACAAAATTATATGTATTGTGTATTGTACTTGAAGAACAACCCTCATTGAGTAATGAATTAAAGGATAAGTTAACCCTCAGGATGACGACGACGATGACGATGACGACTTGAGGTCAAATGAGTTCAATGTCAGGCGAATGCACGTGGCTAGCACACGACACACAGACAGGCAGACAAGGGTATACATATGTACATATATAGTATAGTGTGGAAAACTTACCTTGCAGCCCTCGCAGGAATGCACACCATAATGAAAGCCAGAGGCTTTATCCCCACAGACGCGACATAGCACAGTTGTTCCATCAAATTCTGTAAAATTGAAAAAGAACAAATCGATAAATTAATATTCAAGTGAGGCAACTTTTACTCTTAACAAACGAAGAGAAAAAAGGAAAGAAAGAAAGCAAAAAGAAAGTCAACAAAGATCATATAATAACTGACACTCACTCACACAGAGAAAACTTGTTGCTGAACTTGAGCTCGATTCTTGGCCATGGTTAAAATGGTTACGTAACTTTCACCACAATAAATGTTACCAAAGAAAGCACAGCAGCCAAACCAGAGAGAAAGAGAGAGACACCGAGAGAGAAAGACTTTCTTTCTGGCCACTGGCAAAACAAGTTCTTAAGAACCAGTTTTCAGAAGAAAGAAAGTCTTTCACTCAGCTCGGGCTACGTTTCGTCTGTGCAAAAAAAAAAAAAATATCACAAAAAAAAAAAAGGAAACATGCCACGCTTGGCAAACACAATTGTAAATTATATTAACAACAACAACAATGCCAAGTGATCTTCACGCTGCCACGGTCATCATTATGAACATGATCATCATGATGAGCTTTGTTGTTTTTTTTCTTTCTGTTTTGCTATTTCTGTGCCAGACACACACACACACACATACACAGAGAGAGAGAGAGAGACAGAGCGTATCTGCATTTTGTATCTGTGTTTCTCACTTATTTTCCCCCTCTCTCACTCTCTCTCTCTCTCTCTGTCTTTCTGTGGCACAAGTTCACTGACATTTCGCATTGCAGATCGTTGCACTTTTGCATTGCCTCGCAGCGTCATCGTCTCCGGTTTTTTTTTTATGTGATCTTTCGCACGACACAAGAGAAAAAAAAAATACAGAAAAAAAATCGTTGCCGTCGAGCCACTGACTGACTTTTATTTCCAGTGGTTTTTCTTTTCAGCATTTAATGTTTTCGTTTCTGTGTGTGTGTGTGTGTTTAGGTATATTATTTGCTGATCCACTTCCAAGTAACTACTCACTGATCAATAATCAATTTTCATTCATGGCAATGATCACTGCAATTTGATAACTTGGCCCGCTTCAACAAACAAAAAAAAAACCTTAAGCATTTATCGATAAAATATTAATGATCTACAATTCTTATCTTTATGGAGAGTGAGAAACACTTTTTTGATCTACATCTGTTATCGATATTAGGGATTGATGATCTTTAAAAATGTCATAGTTGACAAGTATTTGATACGCAGTTTAATAATCGCTTTCGATTAACCTTGACAACAATTTTAACTGCGTTACTTTCAATTTGGAGATGATTCTTTATAAATAAATTTTTCAAATAATAATCGTTATCGATAGCTAATTGATTAGACACAATGAAAAATTAAAATTCTTTTGGTTACATATTCCCATTTCAAATGATCAGAACTTGATTTGATATCAGGTCTCTCTCGTAACAAAAATTATCACCTATTGTTACCTGAGAGGGGGCTCTGTCTCTCTCTCTCTCTCTGTCGCTGTCTCTGTCGCCCCTTCCTTTCTAGCATTATCTTATTTATATTGATAGAGCCATATAATACCATATTACAGCATTTCCAAACAATATTAATAATAATAACAATAACAACCAAAAACAAAACGTAACGAAATGAATTTATCAGGCCATTACACGTGTCGCCCATTTAGCAAATACTCAAAAGGTGAGTGAAACTATTTTATATTGACCTTGTCTCTTTTTGGGGTCTCTTGTTGTTGCTACTTTTATAAACAAAGCAAAAATTATAGAATCCCAACAGAAAACCCATGAACGGAATCTATTACAATGGCATACATATATATGTATGTATATATGTATATATAAATCAAAATTCGGCGGCATCTTTGCCCCAAATGACGTCAACAACACTTCATTCTCCTCCTTGCCCCCTCTACCCATCATATTCTTCTCTTCAACAAAAAAAAAAAAAAAATCGGAGATGAGAAAACGTGGCAATTCTATCTAAATAACACGCCCACATTCAAATCAAAATCTATATATAAATTATACTCTATATATACACATATATGCTTTCAAATGTGTGCCAAGCGATTGTCTGCTGCTGCTTTTTGTTGTTTGCTATAATTAATTAAATTAAATAAAGTAAAATAACGTATTCTTTTATTTTCAAGTTCAAATGAAATTGTTACGCGAGAAAAAAACAACAAAAAAAGAAACAAAACACACAGTAATACTTTGTTTTTGTTTGCCTTGATTCTATAGGCTGATAAGCATTAAAAAAATAAAGGGGGGGGGAAGGAAAAATTGGCGCATGTTTTTCAGTTAGATAAGTGAAGGCTAATGACGAATACTTCCTAGTTTTTAAGGCGGCTAACAGCTGCTGCTAGATAAGCTCAAATCAGAGTTGAGAGATCATTTACCCAAAAGATATCAAACATTATTAGATATTCATTAGCCCCAAAGACTAAGCCATATTTTTAAAAAATATAGAAACTATCTAACCAAAACTCCATAAAAGTATTTGAACAATTTGCAAGTTTTAGATTTTAAAGAAATTCTAAACTAAATTCTATATCTCATTGATTTTAGAGTATTTAGAATAAATATTTTCAAAGCTATTTAGAAATTTAAACCTACAAACTGAATTTCAAACATTTTGGAATATTTAAAAGAAATATTTTAAAAATGTTTTAGATATTTTAATCTTAAATCTATTAGTTTTAATTTTAAATACTTAATAAATGTCTCTTTTAAATCAATCTAGAGTCTAAAACTTCATTGATTTTAGATTCCAAATTCTAAATACTCTATAGATAATATTTAAGAATTGGGATTAAAAGTTTTATATTTGTTTATGACTTTTAGAATTTGTTATATTAGTTAGAATCCTTGGAAAAATTCACTTCAAATTCAAAATATACCAACTTTTGGTCCTTAGTAATTTCTGTTCATATTTTTGTATTATATATTCGACATAATTTTAAATATAGACATTATAATAAGTATTCTAAATTAGTTTGCATAGCAATTTTGGGATTTTTTTCTTATTTTTTTTCTATAACTTTTTTAAATTATTTTTTCATAAACTTTCAAGAATTATTTTTATTAAAATTCCAAAAAAACAAAACGGAAATAGAAATTGAATAATTTTGTTTATAAATTGTTTTCATTTTCTTTGCAAAATCAGCAGAAATTTGATACTACAAATTGATATAGATACAATTTATTAAACCCTCTTTGATTTTTTAATTTTTTGACTAATTATGAATTCTTTTTTTCAATTATTAATTTTAAAATTAATTGGTGAATTTTTAGTGAATATTTGAAGTAAATTTTCGTTTCATATGACAAATTTCAGAAAATAAATATTAGTTAAATTAAGTTTAATTCGATATTAATTATATTGACATTTTTTGTTTTCAAATAGAGGAAGTATATTACCAGGCATGAGAAACAAGAACAAGAAAGTGCAAAAAAAAAATGTGTTTGCCAAAAATTCCCAAAAAAAAAAATGTAGATACATATATAAAAATTCTACCTTGAAATTCCACAAAAATGGTAAAAACTATATTTCTATATATTCTATTCCTCTCCATCTCTCTCTTTCCCACTGTCTCTCTCTCACGTTTGTACATATTATTAGCTAACCAAATAATCTACAGTCAAAATCTATGAGTATTATCTAATACGCACTACACACACACACACAGATACAAATTTAGGCACAGGCGACCTTGAAAGTTTCATTCACTTCACACCAACACAGACACAGGGTAAGAGAGGGTGGTGGTGGTGGTGGCTTAGGGGTGGTACGCGATGTGGTACGTCGTGTTGTAGGGGGGTGAGGGGGAGAGAGTCGAAGGAGGGGTGGGGCATCACTATCAGCTAGAAATACACCAAAAAGAACAGCAAACAAATGGCACACACACACACATTCAAATCAATTCCGACAGCTTGATATGAGCCAGAGAGAAAGAGTGAGAATGAGTGCGAGAGAGAGACACCATATTGCCAAATGTTCTATGGGTGAACAAACAACAACAAAACTCAACTAAATTAAAATTTGACATTGAAATTTTTTTTTTCTTATTTATTTTTGGCTTTTGCTCTCTCTCCCTCTCTCTCTCTCTCTCTCTCTCTCGCTCGATCAATAAACAATTTTTAGCGCGTGCAGTAGCAGAGATAGAGAGAGGTACATATATGCTGAGAGAGCGTGCGTCTCCCCCTCAACGTCCACCCTCACCCTTCACACCCCTCATTCCACGACCCTATCAAGACTTTTTGGAAATACAAATTTTGAATGCGGAAATGTTCGGACAGGTTTGAGAATCGGTTCAATGTATCGTGCAATAAAATTAAAATTTCAATATCATTTTTTTTTGTTTTGAGAGTTCAAAAAACGCAACTGAGGTCAGGCGGCATTTATTGCTCGTGTTTCTGTGTGTGTGTGTGTGTGTGTGTGTGTGTAAATGAGGGCGTGGCGCCCATTGCCTTATTGCCTGTTGCTACTGCTTCTTGACTCTTCATTTTAGTTCATTGAATTAAAAAAGTCAAAACGTGAAATTCATTTGTTTTCATTTCGAGGTTTTTTGACACTTCGACAAGTGTTTTTTTTTTAAGGTGGAGAAGCAGCAACGAGAAGTTATGCAATTGAATTTTTGTTGGTTCTGAATTCAAGTACATTGATCTTCAAATCGTTGAACCTTGAACGTATTGCCAGGGCAGGAGAAGAGAAGGTTATTGATCGATGACAATAAAAAGCGTGGGAATTATCATTTCGAAAAAAAAATATTTTTAAAAAAATGTCAATGCCACTCCAATAAAAAAAAACTCGAGGCACAGAGAAACTACAGTGGGGAAATAGAGAGGTTTTTGTTAATTTTTAATCGATTCTAAAAGTGTTAAAAAATTAATAAGCTTAAGAAAGGTAAATTTAAGGACAAAGGACCTTCTAGAAAAGAACACTGCTGCCCATTGAAATAGAATTCTCTTCTATGAAACATTCACATCCCATTCCCTCTATGGTAATCGTTTGAGAATTCTCTGCGGATCTAGGTGGAGACTTTGGATTTCAAAGAAATGTTCCGAGTTAAAAAGTTTTAAGCAGTTTAAGAGCTAAATTGACGTTCTTCAAGGATGCCTCCTTCCTCATCAGTTCCGCCCCTAAACAGTATTTTTTTTGTAGGTAATTTGTGGTTTTCTTTTTTAAATATTTAACAAACATGGCTCAAAGTTTATAGAGAGATCCAAACTGCAGTAAAAACCCTTTAGAAATATTCTAAAAATTTTTTAAAAAGGATTCTATCTCATTTAGACTTTAGTTATTTTTTAAATTTTAAAATATTATTTGGTTCTCACTCTTAATTTTATGCTTATTGTCAAGACTTTAAGGGATTTCTTAAATCTTAAAAACAGAAAAATATAAGCAGTTAATTAAAAATTTAATAAATAATTCACATTAATAAATTTATTTCTTCAAACAAATTAAGTTACAAATAATATTATTAACTAATATCATTTAGAAATTAGAACTTGCTAAATTTTCAACTAATAATCAGATAATAGATTGATCAATTAACGATCTCACTTGGTGGACAATATTAATTATTATTGCCAATTTGCAAATTAGTAAAAGTCAACTATATAAATATAAGTATACATATATAGATAGATAAATAAAGAAAAAGGTATTTGACTTTCAATTTGTTAGTTTTCACTTTCTTGGCCAAAGTCTTTTTTCCAGTGCAGAGACCAGAGAAGAAGAAGAGGAGGCGGAAAGAGTAACTGCCAACTGCCATCTAATGTCTTGTGGGTCTTTGAACGCTTAATAAATTTCTAAAATGCACAAATAATTGTGCCAATAAAAATAAACACGATCACAAATAGAAATAAAATAAAAATAACTAAAACTAACTTTCCTTCAAGTCAAAGCAAAAGCAAAAGTTCAAACGCCGCCTACGAAAAACTCTCGGTGCTATGAAAAACCTACCTACAAGATATACATATATATATATGTATATATATCTGTAACTCAACAAAGTGTTTGACTGTATGTATGCATCTACCAAAAGGCAAATAACTTTTCTTTCTGCACAATTGTAGCGAGGCAGGCAAAAGTTATTGCAAGTTGACTTGACTTTCACCGACATTGAACAAAAGGCATTTTTTTTTTGTTTTTTGTTGCTTTTGGAAGATGTTAGAGGTAGGTAAGGAGTATGTAGGTGGTTAGATGGTTCAATCGTATAGAGAGGGAGCAAATGGGGAGAGGGTGGGGGTCATTAACCCACCCCTTCTCCTTCCCTTAATCGTTTGGTCGTGTGTGGAAAATGTCAAAGACAATTTGACAGCGAATTTAAATTAAGCGAGAAAGAGACAAGGAATGTGGCAAGGAGAGGACGACACACGACTTTAACTTGGCTTTTTTGGCCATAAATTGGTTAGCTGGCTGGCTGACTGGCTGACTGGCTCACTGACCGGCGCGCGCAGTGAAAACGTGCAAAAAAAAAAGAGTTAGTGAGTGAGTGAATGAATTCATTCGTTCGTTCGTTCGTTTGCAATTGCATTTTCACTTTCGTTTTCGGCTTGAGGCAATTGAAATTGAAAACTTGGCAAACGGATGCACTTACAACAACATTAACAACAACTACAACGAATAATAATATTTCAGTTAAATCGAAAAAGTCATATCATTTTTTTTCTGTTTTTTTTTTGGCCTGGGGCAGGCAATGAACTTGGCTAACTTACTCTTTTAAGCCATTCGTTTTCAAGCGTATCAAATGCAGCCCAGTTTTTTTTTTCTTTCTTTGTTTCTTCCTCTTTCATGTGTGTGTGTGTGTGTGTTTGGATTTGGAGAAATGCAATGCGCCTAGACGCATAAATAAATAAAAGCAAAAACAACACATAATAAAAACTCACAGTGTACATAAATATTATTAGGTTTTTTTTCGCTTTTTTTGGTTTTCACTTTCGTTTGTGACAGGGCGTGAAAAATGTGTCTCGAAAATGCATTGATATCACAGCAATTCACAGTGGAGAGTTGTGCGGGGAGGAGGGCTAAGAGGAGAGACTAATGCATATTATGGGCAAATATTTCCTGACAAATGACAATTTGTATAACTAATTACTTTTACTTATAAGGCTAGAAGAGCTTTGTTTCTGAACCTTTGATAAAAGAACCCTCAAAATATGAAGAATTGAAATCGAAAAATCAATAATATAACTCTTAAACCGATTAAATTAATAATTTTTAAGAAAGTTAGCCAGACTTCGATCTACTACTTGGTCGACAGAAATATCTTAAAATATTATGGCTAAAAGTTTAAATTATTTTGTAAATCTTTCTTTCCTATTAATTATAATCTTTCTCTTATCAAGTCTTGAGTCCTAACAATGCAATTTTATTATCTTAAAGGCATAGATTGATAACAAAAGGAATTCAACACTTGCTAAGACAAAGACTATGGAAAACGGATTTTAAAATGAAATATTTAATTATGGAAATTATTCTTATTCTTTGAAAACTTTTTTAAAACATCTGTTGGCTTTGAAAACTCTTTTTATAAAGCCGAAAAATATTTAAATTATTTTAAATTTTCTATAAGAATAGTTGGCAAATCAATTGGCCAGAAAATTAAAATATTTTGAAGGTAAAAATTCTCACTAATAAAAATAAAGTCTTCGAAACTGAGAACTTTTTCTCTCTCCCCCATTTAAAGACAATTTTCCTTGATTTATAATAATTTCTGTTCCAAGGTTTCTTTTTACATAGATCCAATCCGTTGCACTTGAAACTTAAGTTGAAAATGGTTAAGAAGAAGAGTGATGATGGAGTAGTAGAAGGGAGGAGAAGGAAGCATTTACTACCTTGACTCATTCACTTGAACTGGAGAATATACATATACCTATATTGTTGATGTTGTTCTTATTTGAACCGGTTGTTACTCATTCCGAAGTGCATTAACTTCCTTTTAGTCATAAAACAAAAGCCAAAAAAAAAAAAAAAAATTGCCTGACATTGGTACAGTTATTTAAAAGTTAATTGAACTCGCATGAACTTTTGCAAAAACAAAAAAAATGCTCGTTGATATATAAATTTATATACATATATACTTTTTGTATGCGGAACGACCTTGTTTCGCACTTATTGTACGTTTTTTTTTTTTGCTTCTCGCTTTTTTTGGGGTAAGCAAAGTTGATTGACTGCATAATTTTTTTTTGTATCTGGCCAAAAACGGAATGATTCGGAAGCTAATCATCATCATTTTGTGTGACATAAAGTCAATATACCCATTAAGGTTAAAGCCTTGGATTTCCGCTAAGTAGCAGGCATCAGCAGCTAAAGGAGAGTTCTGATCAGAGTTCTCTCTCTCTCTTTTTTCTCTACCTCTTTAGGCCTAAAATGCTAATTAGCCTTTTAGATTTGGTTAAACGGAAGCAGAACAAACAAACATGTGATCTTTAGTCTGATCTTCTTGGATCTCTGAAGGTCGGTCAATTGTTAGATAGATATATTTTAGACGGAAGTGTGTGTGTGTTGTTTTTTTTTTTCTTTTTTGCAATTCTTATAATTTGCGGACTCACCAATATTGAGCTCGGGTTCACCTTTGACCGAACTGGCCACAGTTGTATCCATAACTGGATATGATTTAATATAGTCCGGTGTCTGTGGACGCGAATCGGCTGGTACTACAACAATGTTATTGTTGTTGTTGCTTGTTGAGGATGAGAATGTTGAGAAATTCAAACCCTGATGATGATGTTGATGTTGCTGATGTTGATGATGGTAAATCGAATGATGGTTTGGCGTCTGTTGTTGATTGTTTGCTTCAAAGTTTGTTTGAATCTCTGTGGTACTAACTACCGAAACGGCATTAGGGCCAGCATTAGAAGAAGACGAAGAAGAAGAATTTGGACTCGTTTTATTCACATAGATAACATTACTATGGGGCATTTTACTGGCCATGGGCACACCTGTGGGCGGCACAGTATCCATGTCTGTGACAGGTGCGACCAGGCTACGTTGTTGTTGTAAATGTTGATGATGTAATGATGATGATGATGCTGCTGCTGCTGCTGAATGATTTAAATGATGATGATGATGATTCAAATGTGAATGAGAATGAGGATAATCTCCAGCTCCTGTTCCTGCTGCTGGTCCTCCTCCTCCTCCTCCGCCTGGACTTGTATTTGGATAGATTACTACACTAGTATTTGTTGTTGTTGCCGGTTGTTGTTGCTGTTGTTGTCCATTTAGCAATTTACTATGTTGATAATATGTCGATACACTTGTATTTGGTGGCAATTTTAATGCATTCTCCAAATGTGAACGACCCAACAAAAGTTGATTATTTGTCGAGCTGTTGTTGTTGTTGCTGTTGTTGCTGCTGTTGCTGCTGTTTGTTGTTGTGGTACTTGATGCAACCACCTGAGTAGTGGGTGGTGTTGCAATTACAGGTGCTACCGCTGCTGCCGTTAATGTTGTTGTTTGTGTTTGTGTTGGTGACACGGTGGATGATCCTGATCCACCTCCACCTAGACATATCACTGAGGTCTTGGCGCTACTTGTCGATGGTGATTCCATCATTGTGGCGCTACTACTTGGCTGACAATCGGAACTGTCCGCTGACATAAGCATTTTTAAATACTTTAAACTTAAAACACACACTCACGACACACACACTTTGATTTTATTTTTTTTTTCCTTTTTTGAACCAATTTGGGTGGATTATGTGGTGTTGGGGATTATGTTTCCAAAAATCCACCAGAATAAAAAAAAAAAAAGATTTAATATAAAATTTGTTACCCTTTCAATTGGGCATAGTTACAAATGATTTTTGTTGTTGTGTTGTTATTTCATTGATATGTATCCTTTTTGAAACACTTTTTGTCACATTTAATGAAATTGTTAGCACACACACACAGTAAAAAAATAAGAGTAAATATATTTTGTACGTGGAAAAAAAAACGAAACGACGAAACGTTTTTTTTTTTACTTTTGTTTTATATTTTCTGATATATTTAATTTTTTTCTTCTTTTTTAGCGTATTATTGACGTAGCGACAAAACGATCTGCACGTTGCGAGGCGCAGTTAGTCAATGAAAGGAAAATCAACATTCGCGTTGGATCTTGTTCACTTGATCAACTTGTTCAACACCAACAACGATTGAATTGAAATTGCCGTAAATTTTTGCCCTCTCGCCGTAAGTTTTTGCCCTCTCGCCGTAAATTTTTGCCGAGACTGCGACCCTGAGAGCGGTCGACAGAGCGCGAGAGAGGGAGAGCGCCACACAGCACACACACAAACAGAGAGTGTGCTACCATAACAAAACATTAAAAGAGAGCAAGCCATGCGAGTTGCTGCTCTGTGTGTGCGTGCATGAGAGGGACAGATCTCTGCTCTCTCTGTCTCTCGCGTGCTTGTTCGTTTGCTGGTTCCTTTTAGCTCTCTTTTTTGTTTTTTTTTCGGCTAGAGCATATGTTTATGCTTGTGTATGTGTGTGGGGGGTGCAGTGTGAGGGTGTTTTGGGTGTATCTTACCACCCCACACGACAACCAACAGCTGAACCAAAAAAAGTTACGCTCTTTTTTTTTCGGCCGTTTCGTTTTCTCCTTGGGCTGATGTTGTATGTATGTAGCATGTTTGTATGAGCAAAACACATGTCATCCACACACTCACACACACACACACAGAGACACAAGTCTCCGGTTATTGTCCGTAATGATTTCCCATTGCCAATCCAATCCCAATGTTGTTGCTTTTGGGCTTTATAGTTCATTGCGATTATATTGAAAAGTTCAATAAAACTTCAGGCCAAATGCCGCAGCGCAGCAGCAGCAGCAGCAGCCGCAGAGCAGCAAGTGAAATTTATTTAATTGCATGTTGCAGATTTTACATTGCATTTGCGTTTATTTTTTGTTTGTTTTTTTTTCAACTTTTCGTTTGTTTGCCTTTAGCTTTATAATTAAAAATTATATCACTATATAATGTATACATGTGAGTCCGTCCGAGGAGTTGACAAAGGAGCATTGACACAAAGTCGTTGACATTTCGCCTGCTTGGGAAATATGCATGCCAGCCCGCCTAGGTCAATGTTAAAAACGTTTCCTGTAATGGGGGCCACAGTGTTAAATGCGTGCCACGTGTGGACTGCCCCTCCTCACGGATCGTACTCACCACCAACACCACCAGCAGCAGCTCCCCTTTACCTCACCCTCACTCGATTCCATTTCTCGTTTCGTCGATCCCTAAAAATACTTATTTTCTTTTTTTTCGGCACATTTGTTCATCGTGGAAAATTGGGAAAAAAAATTTTCATTTCTTTGGTTGTTTTTCTTTCAGTCTATTTGTCTGTTTGTGTTTTATGGCATTTTCTTTTTTTCCTCTTGTTGTTGTTTTTTTAAATACGACATGTTTTTCCCCTAAACAAAACACAAACAACCCAAAATTGTTGTGAAAATTCTTTTTCGAGAAACCTAAGAGGGCTGAGGACGAGGGGGAGGAGGACGTATATTAGTGACTAAGGGAATCATTCCAAGTTATTCAAGACATAATCATTATTTTAGAAAGCAATTTGTATTCTTAGTAAGGGATTTATTCTAATCCCGCTAAAAAAAAACAAGGAAACATTATCAAACAATTTTCTAATACGATTTGTCATTATTTATTAACAATGAAATATAATATTTGAAAGGATGTTTTCTCAAAATTTCTTTCAATATTGTATCCTGGAATGCTATAGATATTTTTTTTTCTAGTTTTGTTTTGATCTCTTACAGAAATCTTAAGAACTTTATTTTTCAGATATTTCATTAATTTTACTTTACATTTTAATACATGAATTTTTGCATTTAGTTAAATTTAAATTTGCGTACTAAATGTTACCTAATTATTGAATTTTTAAGGTCTTTAGCTACAACTTTTTCCCTTTGTTATTAATTATTTAAATTTCTTAAATAAAACACTCACAGAAAAGTAATACATATATTCGGATTAAGATGACAAAATACTTTTACAGAACAAATTTTTTAAAGAAATTCTTCTTCCTTGAAAAAAATTACGAAAATGAATTGAAACTAATCTCTAACTATGGTAATTGTCTCTTATAGTTAATGACCTAGATACTTTTGTTAAAATTAAAATTTTGGATTGATATCAAAACCAAAAATCAAACAATTGAATTTTTCATAATTATAGTATTTTTTATTCTTCAAACTGATTACAATTGCTTGTCCTACATTTTAGGATTATTTTTACACTCTTAGGGTTTATTCTAAAGAAACGAAATGTCATGATTAAATAAGGAGTTAAACATCACAAAGTACTAGACAGAAAAATGATTGATTTTCTTGATAAATTTAATTTAAATTAGGATATAAAAATCTCCATTTTAATTCCTTAAGTTATGTATCTCAATAAGCATTTCTTTGCTGACGTTTACAGAGTGTGTGTATTTTTTTTTTCGTTGGAATAATCATCAGAAACTCAATTTTCAGACTCCATAACGAAAATAAACATTGAACTTCCTTATTAATGCAATTTCAATAATGACAACAAGAGGCAGCAGCAGTATTTAACAAAAAAAAATAATAATAATAAATAAATGGGCAGACAAAACGAAAGTGCCTCAGAAAGAGACAGGATGATGATCTTGATGATGGAGGGATGGAGATGAAATTTTTATGAAAACCATGAAACAGTTCAAGTGGAGGTCAAGTTCAAAATGTACATACATACATACATACATATAATATTCTTCCTTTTCTATACATATGTCTTTGAGTTCTTCTCTCTGTTAATTATTGAAAACTAACCCCCCCCAAATTGTCAAGACAATACATTCTCTTCTGATCTGCCATGTCATGATTTTGATCATGATCATGATGATTATTATGTGATAATAATAATGACAATGACAAGATCTGTGTGGTTTAATATAAAGGCAAGTGAACTTCTCCTTCTGATTTGCTCTTGGTTAATGTCATTGGCATTTTGGCTACTGCTTGACTGACTGACTTGTATGACTGATATATACATATGTATATATGTACCTATATATATTTATAGTGGGGGCGGCATACGAAATATATGTATGTATGTGCTTTATCAGTGCGCAAAGTCTCCGATAAAGGAGAGAGAGAGACGGAGATGGCCCTGAAGGCATTATGTTGCCTTCAACTGCAAGCAATTGACCGATAAATTGAAATGAGGGCCAAATGATGAGGCGGCAGCCAAAGTACGCAACTTCCGCGGGGTAGTGAAATGGCGAAAAAAAAAAAAATCTACACACTCACACACACTTGAAATTTATTGTATAATAATCATAACATTTGGCATTAGCCAACATTAATCGCTTGATTCTTATTTTTTAATCAATGCGACCTTCTTTTTTTCCATGGGTCTAACTCTCTCTATTGCTCTCTGTCTCTCTCTCTCGATCTCTCATCATCTATCACACACATTTTTTTTTGAAGTTGAACGACATTTTAAATAAAATTTCCTTGTAGTTTGTGTTTAATTTGGCAAAAAACTTCCTTGATAACTTGTTAACAATTTTTAGAACCGAAAAAACCAGTTTTCGGTTTTTTTTTTGTGTGTTTTATGTTGTTGTTGCGCAACTTTTCTCTATCTGTTTGTTTTATCTATGTGTATCTGTGGTATATAGGTATGTATATATATATATATATAGAGTCTGTTTATCCATATCTATCTATCTATATAATTAACGCACAATGAGAAGGTGCGTTGGATATGGCGGCAGTTCAGCCGTTCATGAACTCGGTCAATTTGAAGGCCAACCATTTTTGCGGCTTACGCACTAAAAGCACTTTGTGTGTATCTCTCTGTGTGTGTGTGTGTACTTCAGTGTGGTTTGTGTATTGTGTGTGTGTGTTGGTTTTTTTTTTTTTTTTTGTTTGGTGATTTTTTTACTCGAGCAATTTAATTTTTGCAGGGTTGCGTTGATTACGCATAATTTTGGGTTGCCGCAAGATCATCAACATGATGTCATGCCAAAAACAAAAAAAAAAATTGAAAAAAATTCAGCAAGACAGGGAGCAGTCAGAGAAGTTGAGTGAGAGAACCCAACAAGAATATTCTAAAAGGGGCAAAACACACACAGGAATCACTTCTTAATAATACCCTGCATTCAGCTCAGGCAAAAGGTTTATCAAGGACCCTAAACTTAAAGTAAGAGGAAGATAAAATACTTGCTAGAATTACATTTTTTTGGGGGTAGATTAGAGTCTTTTACTTTCTTACATGTATTAGCCCAAATGTTTGGCATGCAAAAGTTTCAAAATTGTCATATAATTTGGCAAGTTTTCTTGAATCGCAATAAAAAATAACGAAATTTGAACTTTCTATAACTTTTAGATATCATTCCTAAGAAATAATTGAATTTATATGGAAAATGCTCTAAGGAAAAACGAAAATTGTAAAAAATTAATCTATCTATTATGTAGAAAATGTTTCAAAATTAAATCTAAAAAATCACAATTTATTTGAACAAAATTTTGTTTTAAAGGCAATAAAAATATAGCAATTTTTTAGAAAATGTTTAAAAATATAAAATAAGTCCGAAAAAATAAATGTTTATTTAAGCAAATTTTGTTCCTTCTTACATTCTATTTAATTTTTTATTGGACGCATTAATACAAATAATAATAGTAATAAAAAAATATTTCTTGTAAAAAAATGAAAGCTTTTAATATTATTAAATTTGGTAAACATTGTTTCAACAAACTAACGAAACTAACAACAAATTCTACTTCAAAACTTTTTTTATAATATTTGTTGTAGGGTATTCTCAAAGTCGTTGGCAGAATTGAAAAGGTTTTTTATTTCAGGGGCACTACTTGAGACAAGGAATCTTTTTGTGATAGGAAGAATATTGAAATGTCTCTGATTACTTTCATGTCGATCAAGGATGATTGTAGTCGATGATTAAATCGAAAAAAAACAAGAGCAATGTGCAAAAATAAAAAAAAAAATACAAAAATAAGCACAAAAAAGGATATATAACGATCAATTGGTAAGTAAAAACTTCAAAATGGATTGCCAGCTTAATTGAAGACTTTATTAAGAAATTATAACATTTTTGATACACTTAAAATAGTTTAAAAGTGATTTTTTTAGTTAAGACCAACTTTAATAAAAAATTGATAGCCAGCATTGATCATTTTTCTTATCGATAGTCGCCCATCTCTAAAACAGTTTTTCTTAACGCTAAAAACTGTCAAATGCTTTCTTTTAGGAAGATTAATAATTATTTTAGTTTCTTGATTTAAAGAATCACAATTTAAGGCACACTGTTTATAAAGTTTTATCGAAATTATTAAAATTATATAAATAATAAAATTAATTAAAGAGATTTTAATAAGAACATTCAACTTCTAAAGTGATTACAAGATTCGGATCAACTGATCGTGAATTTTACTGGTATAAATATATAAATATTTTTCCTACATATAGCAAAAATTAGGGTTCGATTCCACCAAGTTTCTTTAATTTTCGTCTGTTCTATACCAAGACCTTGACAGTTGAGTTTCCTATTCAATATTTCCGAATAATATTCTCTTCCACATTGGCTGTTACTTTTTTTTTTTTTGCACCCAACACACTAATTGTTTAAACAACAAAAAAAAAAAAAAAACCAAAAGCTGTTTGGGAGAAAAACAAAAAAAAATGAAAGCAGTTCAATAGTCCCAGACGAGGCCATGGTCATCGATGGCGTATGCTTTCCCCTAAATAAGAACTATTGTTGAATTAAGAATTAAGCATTCTCTGCAAATATATATGTGTGTGTGTGTGTGTGTTTGGCCCATCGATGATAAAAAGAAAATAAAAATTCGCCGACCTTGGCTAATAAAAATGTCCGTCCGACAGTTAACAATTTTCTAAGCAAATATTTACAAATACTTAATAGTAGAGGAGAATGAGGAAGACTATAAAATATTTGCACAATATTCTATGGTCTAGATATGGCTAGTGTATCTATCAGATACATATTGTATAATAGCCTACAGAGAACTCTGGTTTGTGTTTGTGTGTGTGTGTGTGTGTGTGTGTGTGTGTGGGCAGCACGCGCTCTTTTTATTTTATTGTCATCTACCTATCAGCTGTCTATTTTTTTTTTTTTTTTTTTTTTTTTGGTTTTGTAGACCTTGAAAACTCTTATCGAATTTTCACCTTTTGCGCGAAAAACTACAAGTTGATAAGTAGTTGGCAAAACTAAAATTATAAGCAACAAATCCCCAAAACCAACCGCCGCCCCCTCGTATATGCCTTGTTTATACAATATGTAGTCTGTATTGACTATTTTTATCAAAGTGACGCGGGTTATGCCTTTGTATTTGTGGCATATAGATAAGAGAAGAACTCGCGGCCAGGAATTTGTGCTGCTGACCTTCATTCTTTTTTATTTTTTTTTCCTTATTATTTCATGTTGTTGTTGTTGTTCTTGGCTATAGACGATAACATACAAAAATTGATAAGAGATTGTCCCAGTGTGCGTGTGCGAGAGAGTGTTTATTATTATTTAAGTTTCGGCTGTGTTACGTCGATAAGACACACAAATGTTACGAGTACTTTTCTATATACATATGTATACATATATATATAAATGTTAGTTAGTTTGTTGTATCATATTACGTTATGACATGTGCGCCCCAGTAAACTTCGGTCTTATGCATTTATTTAAACAATTTCTCAAAATGGCTTCAACTGATTGCAAGGCAATATTATACATACATATATTGTGATTATATGCAACTTTCTCAAGAATTCCTTTGGCTAATTCTTTGATATTCTTTGCAAGAGAATTGCAGTAAGTAAGAGACTTGCAGTGAAAAGTGTTGCAGCAAATGTACAAAAACCTAAGCACAATTTTGAAAATTAATATTAGAAAGAAATCAGTATTCACATGAAAAGTATGACTGCATATTTGTAAAAAGAAAATACTAAATATCAGTTTCAAGTGAAATGAGAGATAGACTTAAAGGCCAGTGTAATTTTTAAATATTTTGATAATTCATAGTGCTAAAAATAAAAAGTGTGGCTGTATATTTATAAAAAGCAAATACTAAATTTGCATTGAGTTCAATGACCAGAAATAGCTTTACTCTCCATTTATTATTCTGCTTTAGTTTAAAGTAAAGTGTTGTGTAAATTAAATTTATTAATAATAGTAACACTATTAAAAAAAAAAACAACAAATACCCATGTTAGCATAGATTCTTTTTTTCTCTCAGCCTAATGATTTTTCTAGTTTTTCTCTTCTACTCCCCCAACTCCCAGGATGTAGTGGCTCCATTTCCATTTGTTCTGACTCTTTCTAGAAGCATTCTGGCCTTAGATAGCCTTCATGTACTTGAACTCGTTTCTCGTTTTTTTCTGTTTATAGATGATGCTCCCGAAACCTCTTTCTCTCTACCCGCTTCGGCCATGGAACTTCTTACTCCTACTCCTGAACTTTAGGATGTAAAGTACACACCAATGTACCCCACTAATTATACAAAATCTTAAAGATAAAAAACAAAAAGGGATGGAAGAGAGGGATAGAGCGATGATTGAATAAATGGCTTTTCTTTTCTTTCTCTGGTTATTATCAAACGACATGCAAAGGGCAGGAAATACACATAGACACACACACATTTATGCATACACATATAGAGAAAGAAAAGAAAAGAAAAGCCACACACAGACACACACACACAACAATTGTTAATGTCTTATCAGTTGGTAGTTGGGGGTAAAGGGAAGACAGAATTAATCACAGCAGACGCCTCCACTTGAAAGCATCAAACTCAGCTCAGCCTCAGCCTCAGCCTCAGTCGTCGCCGTTGTTGTTGTTCGTCGTTGCCTTCAATCTCTCTGAGTAATTCATTCCAATTATGGTGCATTGAACGTTCAATGATCTATCCCAATAGCAATGTCCATGCTCCGTTTTTAAAAAGTGAACTCGACATTGAAAAAAAAAAAAACTCTCTCACACACACACACAGAGAGAAAGAAAGAAAAAACACGATAGTCGTCGCCGCAGCCACGATCATCATCATCATCGGCAACAGCGACGTCAGCGGCAACGTTAACGTTAGCGTCAGCGTCATTATGGAGCATTGGGTGATTGAGCATCTCGAGAGCAATCGCATCAACAAGCGGGAGAAAGACCGAGAGAAATAACAACAGCAACAACAAGAGCAAGTAAACTGTGTGAAGTTCAAAGCCACTGCAGCTATGATCTCTCTGCCCATGTTCCCCCATTCCTACTCCACACACAGACACACTCAAACACACACATATACATAGCACCCACCACCTACCGCCGCTTCACTGTTCGTTTTATTTCATTCTGTTGCTTTTGTTGTTGTTTTTACTCTTTCCGTTGCTCTATGTTGATGTAGGTTCGTTTCGTTTCGTTTCGTATCGTTTCGCTTCTAATGGGGGACGACTGCACTTTTGCTTTTCCCGCTGCTGCTGCTGCACAGATTTCTTGTATCTTTTGGATTTTTCCACTTACACACAGTCAGCAGTGTAAGAGGAAGAGCAAGCGATCGAGACAGAGCAACCGAGAGACAGATAGAGAGAGAGAGAGAGGGAGAATGATGGAAAGAAGGCGAAAGACATTTCACTCGAGCGCATTCGTTGAGGGTCTTTAACCCTTTAGGCAGTGCAATGCACTCCGCAAAACCGATCGAGAGACTCCAACTCTGTCCAACTGTCTCTGTTACCTCCTCAACCCAACCCCCTCTCTCTTATTTCTTCTACTGTTGCCTTAGGCCGTGCTTCCCTCCCCCCGTCTCACTCGCTCTTCCTCGCTATACATATGTATATGTATGTGCAATTTTTCCTGCACATTCTTCTCTGGTCGTCGTCGTCGTCGTCGTAGTCGTATCTATGCCTAGTTGCGTACATTGACTCGACAGAGTACCTCCAGGGATTGCGAGTGTGAGGGGTATGGGGGTTAGGTGGTTGGGGGTTTTCTCTTCTTCTTTCTTTTTTTTTTTCTTTTACGACTGCTTACAGTTTTGTAACTGTTATTGAGGGTTATTCGCACTTCGCACTGACAAGAGAGTTGTTGCAGTTTCTTTTCTTTTTCTTTTTTTTTTTCTCTGCAGTTTGCTTTGGAGTTTGATGTTTGAAGTTCTCTTTCTCTGTCTCTGTCTATGGCCATCTCTATCTAAATTATCTATTGCCATCTCTTGCTGGCCTTTTTTTTTTGTTTTTTTGTTTTTTTTTTTGATCGTGCTTAGTTTGCCTGATAAGCCAAGTTTATTGACTTGTCCGCAGGCCGCGATGCAGTCAGCCACGCATGTGCACAGTTGGCCAAGTTGAATGCACTTGGCAAATGTTTTTCGAACACAAATTGGTAATTACCGCACGTGCTTTCTATGATTATGCCACACTACACGGAGATACCAATATAGACAGAGGTTACACGGCAAGAGAGAGAATGAAAGAAAGGGACAGACAGAAACAGAGTGTCTTTAGGGTCTTTGGTTAATTGGCAATTTGCACTTGCTGACGAGTAAACTTGTGTAATAAGCACTTCTTCATCTTCATTTTCATCTCATCTCCTAGAGGGCCTAAAGGAGTTCTAGCCAAGTTAGTGGCGGATGGCATGAATTATAGCTTTGCATTTGATAGATTCAAACGGTAGTTGATTGCACAAATTCTTAATGGCCATCGTCATCTCAAAATGGGGAAGTAGTAAACGATAAACAACAGAGATAGAGAGAGAGAGAAAGAGAGACAGAGAGAAACTTGCCGACTTGCCAATTTGGCCGGCTGCTGAAAAAATGATTTATGAACGATCTGATGATTATTGGCTGCTTGACCAAACAGAATCTAACCAAAGAACAACTACATACAACTAATGGGCTATAAAGTCAAGTTCGCATGCCAAAACTAAAAACTAACAACAACAACCAAACAAGAAGGGGTTAGCAACAGTCTCTAAAAACACGCTTAAACTCATTTAATTGCCCACAAATATATCTAGAAACACACAAGGAAAAGCTTCAAATAATTGCCTATATTGAAAGCCAAAGTTAAAACTTCTCGTTATTTTACAAGACAAAACTTTAAATTGTATATATATATTTATACAGATTTTTTGGAGCTCATAAACTTATCAATTATTATTTTAATTTTTTAGAATAGTTTCATTTTGAATGCAAAAACGAAAATATAAAATTGAACTCGCATTAGAAACTTTCTCAATTTCGTGCAACATTTCTAATCTCTTTCTAGTGAAAACTTTATCTATTCTAATATTTCGAATTTAATTTCGTAAAAACTTAAACTTAAACTTAACCCAAAAGCGAAGCTAGGGATATGAAAATTAGAAGACATTTGCTCCTTAAAATATGCAACAGGCTGCAAAAATATTTATATAGAACGTTTGATAGCACTCTGCAGCTAAAAACAATTGGCTATAAATAATGTTTGCATCAAAAACAGTTCTTATAAGTCGAATACTTAAAAGTGTTGCTTATTTTTATTAAAAAAGGATTTTTTTTGCCTACTTTAAGGGGCAATTTTTTTTTTTTTGTTCATTTAACATTCCTAGATCTTCTAGCCAAATAAAAGGTATTTAGTTTTTTACCTTATTCACACACGCACACACACACAATTGTCTGCATAAAATTTTTGTTGTGTTGGTCAATAGGCTGACAGCTGCCGGACGGAGGCCGCATCCGAAAGCCAAATAAGATTGATATCTCAGGCGGTAATAAGTGCAGAAAAGCCATAAAAATAACAAACAAAAAGAACAATAAGAACAACATACATACAGACATACGAAAATAAAAAATCAAAAGTCAGCCACAGACATGGTATTATTGTTATTATTATTATTTTTTTCCCCCCTTTTTTTTTTGGCATCGTAATAAGATTATGCGATATATATATATCGGGGGAGAGCTGCTGCTGCTGGTGCTGCTAAAGGTGGAGTAAGATGAAACTCCATGCTGACTGGGCGACTTGACTTGACTTGACTTAAAGCACAAAAATTACAATTCGTGCGAAAGTGAATGACCTCCATTAACCGCCATTAAAGCAACAAAAAAAAAAATGAAGAAAAAAAATATACATACATATATACCTACCAACATGTATATGTACATATATATATATATATACATATATATTCCTATAACAAGACCAAGCCAAGAATCAAGAATCAAGCTTGATTTTTTTTTTTTGTGTTCTACAGAAAACATGCCGTCTTTCTTTCATACTCTCTCTCTTTTTCTCTCCATCTGCCTGTCTCTTTTGGTATACGAATTCGCATGAACATGAACCCTTTTGGTATCAAGCTTAGCATAATAATTAGTAAGCCAAAAACTGGGGCCTAAAGGAGAGTTAAGGCCCGAAATGTTGTTTATTGGTTCGTTTGGTTCTCTCCTCTTCTATGCCCATCGTCATCGTCATCGTCGTCATTGTCGGTTGTCTTGGCCGTCGTTGTTCTTGCCACCATCGTCAGGTGAGTCGCCAAGGAATTTGAAACCTGTTTGAATATACCTATATATACATATGTACCTATATCTTTCTGTATATATATATGTATGTAGCAACAACATAACAACAAATTTTTTTTTTTTTTTATACGCGCTTAGCATAATTTTTTCCCCATTTTTGAATGTTTTTTTTTTTTCTCGTTTTTCGTTTTTGTTGCCATAATTTATGAATGCTTTAGCAAAGCTTGGGGCAAACACACACGCACACACTTCTTATAAGCGCCAGTGGCCCCCTCTCCTACTTCTTTGCGCACTAGGAAGTTGAAGTTTAATGTACGAACTCGGGGCCATAGAACAGAAAAATATATATAAATATATATATATATATATATAGAGAGAAAGATTGAGAGACAGGTGTTGAGCGATCTGACTTGATTAGATTAGGCAAAGTGTTAGAAATGAATAACAGGAAGAATAGTTTTTTTTTTTTTTGTCATTTTGCTTGATGATTTGTA
Source organism: Drosophila insularis (assembly GCA_018903935.1). Lineage (NCBI taxonomy): Eukaryota > Metazoa > Arthropoda > Insecta > Diptera > Drosophilidae > Drosophila > Drosophila insularis. Next base: position 795,604 of record JAEIFP010000150.1, on the reverse strand, counting down.
ATTAAGTTGCATTACTTACATAGCAATTACTTTCGTTAAACTTAGTTAGTTAGATCAGCAAGTTAATTCCCTAAAAGTTTGAATTCTGTTATTTTATGCTAATTCGAATTCCAATTCTTAACAAGTTAGTGATATTTTGCCCCCAAAAGTATGCAATAGTCTAAAAATATATTCATTGTTTCAATAAAATCATAACTTTTCCTTGCCTTGTCATTGAAAAATTCTCTATAAACATTAGTTGCTTTGACAATTATTATTTTTTTTATTTACAGGGCATTCAAAAACAAAATTCATAAACTGCTTATTGCATGCTTTAGGGGGCAAATGTTTTCATATTCATTAAGTAAAAAATTGATTTATTTGTGCTCATTTTGTAAGGTAAAATTATTCTAGATTTATCCTTTCGCCATGATTATGGAAACGTATGTTAATCAATTAATTTTTGGAGTTTATTTTGATTGCTAAAGATTTACTTAACACATTTGTGGCAATAAATTTAAGCATTTTCCGCTTTTCATAGCATATTCTAGATATATTTCTTTGAGAATTTTCTAAATTTTTCTTTCTTTCATAGTTTAATTTAGAGTTTATCAATCAAATATAAATGTTTTGTGATACGGAAACATTTTTGATTCATTTGTTCTTTTCAAGAGCCTAGTTATCACTTTTTCTCTAGACTTAATCTAACAATTAACATTGCCATCATTTGCCCACCAAATTTTCAAGTGTATTTGGATCATTCAAGAAGTGCACTTTCCAACCAAATGCTACAATGCAATAGCCTCAGTCACCAAGAGGCAACAGCAGCAGCACACGCGGCGGAGGCACAGAAGTCAAGCACCCCGTGCAAAGAGTTCATTATACCTATCCCAGCAGCAGCAGCAGCAGCGGCGTTGCTTTCTACCACATGTGGTGGTGATTGTTGGTGGTGCTGCTGGTGGTGCGGTTGGCCTGGCATGCAAAATAGCGCGAATAACAAAACAGCAATAAAAAAAAAAAAACAACAACAACAAACTGGTATGCAACTCAATGAAAAACACAGAGACAGACACAGAGAGAGAGAGAGAGAGAGAGAAGAGATAGGTGGGTAGGTAGGTAGGTAGGTTGGTTGGTTGGTTGCAACAAACATCATCAGCTGATGACGTTGCCAAAGTCAAATGGGGCCTGGAGATAACCGAACACCACTGATCATGATTCAGTATGCTGAGAAGACTGTGCTGTGCGGACCGAGTGCAGCAGCAGCAGCGAAAAAAAACAACAACAACAACAACAACAACATAGAGCCCAGGTCGCTGCACTCTCTGTGCTGCATACTCAACTCTACTACACTCAGTAGAGCATTCGCAATAGAGTGTAGAGTGTAGAGTAGAGTAGAGGCAACTATGATAGTGATACCTAGCAACAACTGCAATTGCGAAAGTTGACTGACACCTTGATGCCCAGGACTTTGACTTTAAACCCAAGACACAAAGTGAAATTGTTGCCCCGAGAGACGTTCGGGCAATTGGGATTTTCCACGTGTTGCACGAACAACAACAACAACAACAACATCGAGTCACAAGCAGTGGGAAAATTGGCTCACTCAACTCACAATGTTTTCGCATGTTTTGTGAAAGTTTTTTTTTGTTTTTCGTTTTTTGTTTTGGTTTTTTTTTTTTTTTGGCATTTTGTTTTTCGGTTATTTTGATTGTAATTTATAGTTTATTAACTTTATAGAGCGAGTGCATTGACTGGAAAGCGATTTCGTTGCTTGCAACGAAAAAGGAGAAATATGAAGGGGCTGCAGTTGCATGGAGAAAAAGTGCAATGTTCGTTTGGTTGTCGTTTTTTTTTTTTGGAGGTCAGGCAAATGCCGTGGGTGGCAGTGAAAGTCGGTTAAAAAGAAATTGATGGGTTGACTGACTTGTGTGTTTGTGTGGAAAAGCCAAAGGAAAAGGAATAACCCAACGTTTCTTTTCTTTTTTTGGGGGTTTTTTTTTGCATATGCAAATGGAAATGCAAAATGAAAGATAATACCAATTTTTTGTTTTTTTGGGTTCGTTGTTGAAAGACAAATGGAACATTTATTAGATCAAAGATATAATTTTTTTTCGAATTGTTTGGGCATAAATTGTGGTACTAGGTTAAAGGAAAAGTAAGTCAGAAGAGGCAAAGGAGAACATTTAAAGACGAAAGACGAAGAGTGAGTGTAGAGGTCTAGAAAGTAAGTGGGTTAATTTTTGTTTATTTAAAATTGAAGAAGAAATTATTTCCAATATAGAAATGAAATAAAAGACAATATTCTAGGGCACCAGTGCAGACTTCTTACAATATCAAAGACTTAAATATAGTAAATATTTTATCAAGTTCTAAAAAATTTATGAAATTCAGAGAGGTTAATTACTTTTTTTGAAATCATATAAAAAAGGACTCTAAAAAGTGGTCAAATTTTACATGGAAGGAAAATTCTTTTAAATCTCATAAAAATAACTTTTTGAAAATGGCCAAAAGTTTCACTTGAAGCCATTAAGAGATACTAAGAAGGCTTTATGATTAGCCTTCTTTCCAATATAAAATATAAAGTTTTTTAAACTGATCTTTGGGTTTTAATAAATGCCAAAAGTCTGTTCTTATAGCCAGGATAAGTAAGTATAAATAAATTTTTTCAATTAGAGGAATTAGAGGTTTATATTTAGATTGATGTAAAAAATTAAATCTTTTTAAACTAATGTTGGCAACATTTAATAAAGGGAGAACCAGAACCTTAAAATTAATTTTGCCTAAGATTATATTTCGTTAACCATTTAGTTTACAACAATAATCATTTAAAAGATAATTCAAAAGCACCTAACATTAAATTGAAAATATACAGGAAAGTAGTTTTAGAACTAACCAGAATCAAATTTTAAACATTTATATTAAGAAAAAAGTTTCTTCTTTCTGTTTTTTTTTTTTCAAAAAGACTTGGCAATTAATACTTTTTGGCACACACAATTTTCCATAATTTTCTTTTTGTGCGCAAAAAAAAAAGAAACGAATTAATTTTAAAGCTGCTTCAGCTAAATACCGTTAATTGACAGTGGCCAACATTTTGTTGTTAAAGCCTTTTTCTTCTGGTTGTTGTTGTTGTTGAGTTTCTTTCCAAATTGTTTTGTTTACGAACCAAAAAAAGCAACAGCCAAGCAGTCAAAACAACAAATAAAATAGTATTACATAAGACTTCTTTTCAGTCCCTCCACACCACTCCACACTATACTTCATTCCTCACACCTTTGCCCCTCTTCTGCCCCTACTTTCTTCATTCCTCTAGCTAGATCTAGAAGCAACACAACAAAAAAAACAAAAAAGAGAGAAAAAAAAGTAGAAAGTCATTAAGTAAGCAAGCGGCGCAAAAATAAGGTAGAACCAAAAAAAAAAAAGAAGAAAAAAAAATCAAAAGTTGTAAACAAATATGAGTGTAAAAGAAAATGAAAATCAACTCTTCACTCCTCCTTCAGCCCCTCTTCTGCACCACACACATTTGACTCTTTAGCAATTACAAGACGAACCGTCAGTCAGTGCGTCACATGAAATAGCCAGAGATCGTAAGATTGTTGAGATCTCTTTGCCCGGGTCCCGGTTCCCGGTTCCCGCTTTCCCGGGTTTCTTTTCAGCCAGTGAACTTGTCCCAAATAAACAAAATTCCACAAGCCAAGTCTCGGTCTCTTAGTTAGGCAATATTGTTTACTTCGAGCTTATATCATTCTCCTCCCATTCCCTTTCTGCTCATCTTGCTTCTTCTTTGTTTGTTATTGTTAACTATGTATTATATATATATATACGTTTATAGTAGTATATTATGGGGTGTTTGTGGGGGTTTTTGTCTTTTTTAGTTTTTTTTTTTTTTATGATATACCAAAAAGGTGTCGATGTCACCCCAGACGAAGGGCGGTTTTTTATTCCAAGAACTCACTTTTCAAAAGTTCTTTGACCAGAGATTGAGTCATAATTATCTGGCTATTACCTCTGAGTAAATAAATGTTTGTTCTGTTTTATGATCAAAATTAATTTTTGCATTTTACATTGTTTATATTATCATCAATCTAAAGTTCTGATTAAATTTTTGTTCTTATTTTTTTTGTTCACTTATTTACTTTTAATTCATGCAATTTTGTTTTCATTGTGGCTAAATAATATTATTTTTCATTTCATATGAAAATTTTTTCATTATTTCTTAATATTCTTTTTCATTCCATTTTGCATTTCACTTAGCTTTATTATTTTTTAAAATTTTTGTAATTCCATGCTTTTTATTTCGTTTATATTACAAGAAAGAGAGAGAGAGAGAGAGAGAGAGAGAGACAGAGAGAGAGAGAGAGAGAGAGAGGAGAGAGAGAGAAAGAGAAAGAGAGATAGAGATGGAAAACTATTGTTTTTCTTTTTAGTTTTCTCAATGCTTTTTGCTTTGTCAAAATTATCAAATTAAATATTTTTAATGTTATTTATTTGCCTTTTCTTATATTTTTCTTGTTCTTTTACTTAATTTTGACACTACAGTTTTATGGACATTTTTTTTTTTTTTTTTGTTGTTGCTGTTAAGACAGCTGCATAAAGAGCGGATGCAATTGTGATAATATCCTTAACATTGCAGGCCAATTAAATGCGCGTGTGCCTTTTAAGAACCTTTCGCAAAAAACCAGGCCAGGAGGAGACTACAACAACAACAAACAGTCAAGTTGTTAAATGCCAAAATATACATATATACGTATGTATGTATATGTACTTGCTTCCTTTTTGAATTGAAATTGAGTATGTATCATCAAACAATTTGCAAAAAAAAAAAAAAAAAGGCAACAAGTTCAAAAAAAGAAGGGGAAACAAAAATCAGAACAACACGGAAAGCATTTAAGCAAAATATCTTCAAGTTTATTAAGAGTAACAACAACAACAACAACAACAACAACAGACGATTGCAAACGTCACCACAAAATGAGCCCCAAATTAAACAGAGAGTGAGAAGGAAAGCAGTTAAAACGGCAAAAAGAGTTAAAGCAAAAGCAGTCAGAGATTTGAAAGGAAAATTCCAGAATTTGCTATAATTTTTTTTAACAAGATCTCTACAGGATCAATTGCATTGAATGATCCAAACAAGATAAAATGAAATGGTATGAAAAAGAATATTAAGAAATAAAATTTTCATTGTTTTTGTTACAAAAATATGTTCTCAAACTTTCTCTAAAGATCCTCTTGTTCCTGCTTTTTTGCATCTTCATACATATCTCTTTTCTTTTTTTTTTTTTTTTTTTTTTGCTCACAATTATTGTTGTCTTTTGTTTGTTATTTGTTGTTGTTTGTGCTCGTAACGGGGTGAATGTCATCAGGATTTTTATTTGCCAAGCGGTCAATTGCCTTTTGGGGAGTATTTCAATCGTCAGAGAAGAAGAGAGAAGACACACACAGAGAGAAGAGATTGTGTGTTAATTGCTGACGAATGCAAGAGAAGAACAAATACAAACAGTAAAGCGCAAAAAAAAAAAACAACAAACTAAATAAAAATAAATAAATAAAATCCATTATGTATTTTTGGGTTGTATGATTGTATAATCGTGACGCGATATAAAAACGTTTCAACGAAACCAGAACAAATGAGACATGCGAATTGCGAATTGATCCATTTGTGGATATAAAAAGGAGAGCTCAACTCCCACCACCCCCTTCCCAAGCGGCCATATGAAATTTGCAACGATTTCCAGCGAAATGCTTAAGAAATTATTAAAACAAGAAATGAGATATGAAATATTCAAATTCGCTGAATTACTTTGAATTAGGCCAACTTAATTGACAAGTGAATTCAGTTCAATTTTTTTTAAATCAATTATATATCAGATCAATCTAAGATCAATGCACAATGTGATCGTGATCATTATATTTATCAATCTCTTATTGGTGATGATTACATTATTTTTGCTCAATTTGAACAATTAATATGATCAATGTAATCATTATCAATGTAAGGTATAAAAAATAATAATAATATTTATACTCTTACAGTAGTTATATAATTGAAGCCTTGTTCTGATCTTATAGAGCACATATGTATACATATGTAATTCTTGATTATCATCAAATGTTGAATCAATAAGAATGTGATATTTATTTATTATTATTTATATATTTATTTTTGAGCCTTTTTATTTAGAAATTAGTTGTAAAACTTTTTTCTTTTTAAAGATTAGTTAGGTTAAGTTTTTCAACAGTTCAGATAGGTTCACTATATATATGTATATCCAAATATCCAGACCAGAAGCATTGCGTATAAACGATTTTCCGTCTTCTGTCTTTTCCGTCTTCTGTCTTTTCCTTACGTTTTTTTTAGTACTAAGTACTAAGACATTCCATATTTAATGATTTCTTTAAAAACTTTGGCATTTGTTTGGAAAACTTTTACATATCTATGATTTTTAGATAGCCATTGCCTTCTCTAATGTAGGATTTCTGTGGGGGATTTCTCCCGCTGTAGAGTAAAGGAATTGCAATCGCCAAAAGCCACACACAACACCACACCACACCAAGTCAAGTCATCATTTGTAAGTCAACGAACCGCCCAGCCGACCAACAAAAACAACAACTAAAAATCACTTCCATCTACAACTATGGGTATTTATCTATAGTTATTTTTCTTGTTTTCTTTATTTTTTTGTTTTTTTTGGAGTCAAATTCAAGTGAATGGCACAGCGGCACACTCACACTCACACAACGTCCTTGCTTCAGTTAATAACAACCAAGCCAAGTCAAGACGCAGAGTTGAAGCTGAAGTCGAGAGCTTGGAGCTTGGAGCTGGTAGATGGAGCTAAGAGACGGAATTTAAAGGCAAAGAGGGAGAGAGAGAGAGAGAGAGAAAGAGAAAGAGAGACAAAGACAGTTGCTAACGCGATCAATGTTGGCAATGACGCTGCAAATGTTGTTGTTGTTGTTGTTGCTGTTGTTGTGTGGTATGCCCAATGTCTCATTTGCTGGGTTAGTTACCCCCAGCGCAATGGCAATGAACCAGAGAACCATTGACCGACCAGAGACAAGGCGCGTCGCCGCCGCCGCCGCCACCAGCAACAACGATGCGGCCATGCAACTTGCAACACACGATCGCGCGCCACATTCATCGGTTCCAGTTTTGCGATCCCGACTCACACACTCACTCATTCTCTAGAGAGAAACTGGTTTTTTTTTTTGGCAAACAATTTGCAACATGCCGCCGAACGACGCTGCTGCAAAGTGCAATGATCGCAACGAGGCTGCAACAACGTGAGAAAAGACAGCTAAAGAGAGAGAGAGAGAGAGACTAAGAGGGGGGAAATTAAAGTGGTTTTGGCAGTGGCTCTTAATGGTGGGCAGTGGTTGGTTGGCCTGGCTGACTTTTTGTTTTTGTTTTTCGATGACGTTGGCGGGCAAACAAACAAACAAAAAGGAAAAAAAAAGCAAAACAGCAAAACAAAAAAATGCGTCATGCCAAAAGGCGTGGGATTTGCAAGTGAGAAAAGACAAAGGCAACCTAACCGAACCAAGCCTTCAAATGGCCAAATCAAAAAAAAAAAAAAAAAAAAAAAAAATCATCACCCACAAACATACAAAACGCTTAGCGCGTGAAAGGAGAAAGGAAATGCAAAAAGAAAGTTAAATCTCCTATAGAATAATTATATGAAAAGCTTTCTCAATTAATTTTATAAAGAGTTTTAAGATTTGATTTAATAATCAAATTGTTCCCAATTAGTTTTCTTAGTTACCTCAAATTCATAATATATGAAGATTTAACAATATATAAATAATGAAAAACAATTAATTGACAGCACTAAAAGATGAGCTAAAGCTATTTAAAGAGGTTTCAAGCGGTCTTTGCTAAGGTCTTCAGAGTTTTAAAGGTTCTATCATGAATGCTAAAACTAGTTGAGAATTAGAATTAAATAAAGCTAAAAGGGGGAAAAAATAAAGCATACCCTTAGGCAATTAACTAAACTGCTGTATAGAAAAAACCTTTTTACTAAAATTGATCGCATTTTAAAAAAATGTTCTTCGTCCTTATTATGTTAATTTAAATTGTAATATAGTTTTTGTTAATGTTTATTTTCTCCTTTAAAAAACAAATATATCAAAAATGTTTTACCCATATTGCATATTTGATTAATTCATGTCTTTAGCAAAAATGTATAAAAGAAATGCAATTTATATATTATACTTACATATATACTGACTTAAGATTTGGTCTTTTGACAATTCTAAGGAGCAAAAAATGCTAGAATGTTCTATTTCAATTAGAAATTTAAAAGTCTAAAATCAAAAACGTTTTGATTGAGTAAATCGTTCGTGTGTTTATTGTATTTATGGCATTTCCTTTTCAAATTTTATTTTATTAAGCTTTATGCCAATCACTTTCTAACTTGAATACCTTCATAGATGAAGTTGGCTTAGTTAGTTTCTTTTGTTTTTATGTTTTTGTTTTATTTATATGAATATGCAAATCTTATTGCTAACACAGCAAACGACAAAAAACAAAAAAAAACACACACACACAAAGAAAACAACAAATTCTCTAGCTCTCGGTCGGTCAGTCAGTCAAAAAGTTGGGCGAGAAGTTTGGGACGGGGGGTACTTTCCCAAAAGTTCTCAATTCTCTTTTAGCCAACTCAGCCGAAATGCCAAAAAAGCGAAAACCGCATGAAACCACAATCTTTCCTCCTGTCTTTCTCTTCGTTTGTCTCCTCTCTCTCTCTCTCTCTCTCTATCTCCCTCTGCCGTCTTTCGCTTCTTTTAGCTGCTCTTGCCCTCTGGACAAAATTTGGCAATGAACTTGAAACACGTGTAAGACGTATGAATAATTCTGCGCCACATTTTGGCCAAAAAGCGACAAAGACAGAAAGAAAAAAAAAAGGTAAAGGTACACAGAGCAAGAGGGAGAGACAGAGAGGAAGCATTACCAATTTTTTTTCCTTTCCTTTGTGTGTCTTTTTGCTTTTAATTCTGTTTTTTTTTTTGGCCCGTTTGAGTTCGGCTTTTGTAATATTTTTGCATGATTTACGAAATGGCAGAGAGATGACGGCGACGGGTAAGGCGGAAAGGTGGTTCTGTCTCACCATCTATCTCTCTCTCTCTCACTCACTCACTCTGCTCTTAAGCGGTATATCGTATTTTTAATTATTTTCGGCGTAATAACCTAGATTCGTGGCGTCGACACGTAGATTCGGTCGGTTGGTCTGTTGGTCGGTCAGTCATTTGTTTGATTCCCCCCTCCCCACCACCACAACCTGCTCCACCCTGGCATTATGAGTTTCTTGGATTTTGATTCTTATGTTGTTATGTTTCTCTTTTATGCATTCTCCTCTTTCTTGATTTTATTTCATTTTGTTCACTTTATTGTTGTTGGCTTTTTGCTTGAGCGCCATTTTCTTGATTTTATTTTTCCATTTCGATTCTTTTTTTTTTTTTTTGTGGTGAGAGACAGAGAAAGAGATTAAGAGGTGGTGAATGACACTTTGCTTATTTTTTTTTTTGAGTACTTAAGTACTCAAAAGAAGCAGCAGCAAAGATCGTCAAATAGTTTTGGTAAAGAACTAAAAAATTAAGCAGGGCAAATTTCATTGCGAAAAAAAAATTGTTCTTAAATGACTCGGATTAGAAAGACATAAAAAAAAATAGACTGCATTTAAGTCAAAAAAAAAAAAAAAAAAAATAATTAATGATTATTATTCGAATTTAGCTCAAAAATATTTCAAACAATTTTTCAAGCTGATATTTTATCATAGAATATAGTCATACAATATAGTCATACGATCTTGCTAGCATTTGGCATAATTATTAATGGTTTTATTATGGCCTAATTTCTTATTAACTTTTAGCTAACTTAATTTCACTTGGAGATCATCTTTAAATTTCTTGTGCATTCCAAACGCTAGGTGTCTCTAGAGAGCAGCACTCTTTCTTGAGAGAGACAGTATTTCAAAGAAATTTTTATTTGTTATTATTATTGGACTAATCTTTACGAATCTTTCTACAACACTTTTTATTCTCTTGCCTTCATTTTACATAGTTAACATGTTCACACACAATTTCCCTAACCCCCACTCCTCTTTTCTTTTCCTCTTACTCACCCTGTTGCCTAATAACACTTCCTCAATGTTTTATCTGGTTTCATCCTAGAACAGGTACCTATCCCATATAGAATAATAAAAAGAAATATATGTATATATATGTATATAAAAAAAAAAAGAAAACAGGCTATCAACAGACCCCCAAAACTGACAGTTCATTCATCAAGCTAGTCAACCTTTTCCCTTCCCCCTCCCCATCCATGGTTCGTGAACCTACCTGACAACTAGAAAAGAAAAGAAGAACACAAAACGATGGAAAGCAAAAGAGTAGAATAGATAGAGAAACAGCCAGACCATAAAAAGAGGCTAAACCATAACCTAACGCACAAGAGATGGACATTCCAATTGGATTTGGTTTAAGGGGAATGCTATAAAACGGTACCTACTGTTAAACGGCTACCTTTGCCCGCAAGGTAACAGAGAGCATAATTAATGGATTCCAACTCATCCTCGAATAGTAATCATAATAATATTTAACTCACCTGCAAAGAAAAATAGAGAGAGAGAGAGTGAGAAAGAGAATGAGAAAGATGTAATTAAGTATTAGTGTAATTCATTTAAACATGGCTAATTTATTTAAGGGTTCTCCTTCTCCACCTCCATTAAGCCCCTATTAATATAAAATAAACTTCCGTGTTTATACACCTAAAAAATAGTTGGTTTTTTTTTTTTTTTTTGCGTTGTTTCGCTTTATGATCGCGGCATGTGCGAGTCATGAAATATTTAAGCAAAAAGCCCTTGCGATCTCTGAGAGTTCACAGACCACAAAGTCAGGGGACTCAGAGGGTTATTCTACCACCCACCCCCCATAAAAAACGCCAACCAACTGCCCCACCTAACGCATTGCTTATCTTATCATCATTGAAACGCACGTGAACTGAAAGGCAAATGAATAAATAGACTTCAAGACTCATTGGTTTATAAATACATATATACATATATATACATATATATTTTTTTTGCGGGGGGGAATACATTGGCAAAAGGGCATGGCACGATTACAAGGTTAAATTAAACACAAATAGATATAAGTTATTTAAGGATATTGGTTTCAGATAAAAGTAAGTTATATTTATTTAAAAAGAAATAGATTAGGTAATCGATTTGGTAATAAATACTCGTAAACTTTAATTTATCAAAAATTAATCGATTAATTAAAAGTGACATACAAATTTTTATATATTTAATTTATAGTTTGATTTTAAATTTAATAATACTTTAAGAGTATTTAGTATGAAATAATAATTAAACCTTTTCGATCAAATATTCAAGAAAAGAAAGAAATTTCACTCAAAAGAATATGTTTTCGTTTCTAATTTGAAAAAAAATTGAATGAAATTGAAATCTACTCTTTGGAATTAAATTGTTAGCATAAAGTATAAAATCAATATAAAAATTAAATAATCGAAATTTCCCCCCTCACATTTCACCACTTGATAAAATTATAAACTGAAATCCTAAAAAACAATAATAAACCAAATCGATTGATATATGTTTTGGGATATATATGTACATAGATAGATGATTTGTTGGTTGGTTTGTTCGATCATTTTTTTTTTTTTTTTTTTGTGACCTTTTCAATCAATCTGAAATCAGATTTTTTTTGATTCCCTTCCTCCCTTGCTCTCTTACAAGCAATATCAAGAGCGATTGTTATCGCGTTAATGAAGGTTATATATAATGAAATCGAACTACATTGAACTTGTACCCCGCCCCACCGCTCCATCAGCAATTGCTGCCTCATTCAGACATAGTTCACAGCGGGGGCAGTAGAGACTATAATACTTATGGGTATATATGTATATATTTAGATAGTTTTTTTTGTTTTTTTTTTGCGCTATATTTGTTTTAGTTCATTAGAAAAACCATTAAACCAAAAAACAACAACAACAATAACCAACAAAAAATTAGTGTAAGGCGGCAGCAGACGGACAAAGTTCTATACAAATTTCCATACATACATAAATAAGAAGAGTAGAGGTGAGGAGAGAAGAGAAGAGGAAAGTGTATGTACCTAACCAAAGTGTTTGAAAATTTATGTATTGCTGGGTCGCCAGTTGGTATAGTATGTATGGTATGTATGTATATTCGGGGCTATACACACACACACACACACACACACACACACACACACACAACATATAATAAAAGAGGAAAAAAGAAAAATTATTTCGAAGTTCAAGGTCAGTAAACTTGCTACGCACACGCACAATGGGAAACGACGACGAAACGACGACGACAATGGCTGGGCCCAGGCCAGGCCAGAGCAGAGCAGAGCAGAGAAGTAAGTCCAAGTCGTTCGCTCGGATACAGATACATACCGCACTCACAGAACGAAACCACAGTACGTCTCTCTACCTCTCTCTCTCTCCCTCCCTGTTTCTCTAGAGATCTGTTGCTTGTCGTGTTCACATACATTTTTAATGAAACTAGAACGAATTTGAAATGAGTTGTGAGCGGCTTTTTATGTCTATGAGTAGTTTGGTCGGTCGGCAACTAGGGAACTAGGCAGGGGATCTTCACATACACACACAAACACACACACATCATAGGGATAAAATAGAACGTAAAAACCTAGAACAAGAAGAAGACAACAAAGATACATTCTAATGAGTGTAGGAAATCGCTTCCACAAAATTCATCATTTGATGGAATTGGAATTGAAACTGAAATTGTGCGGGTGTAAAAAAAACAACTCTATATATATATATATATATATATCTATACAACTAGTTGATGAAGATGATGATCTTATATAGTTAGAACCGGTTAAACAGAATCAACTATTATATACATTAATCATTTAAAGTTTTTGCGTGTTAATGAAACAAAAAAATAGAAAAAAAACTTGTTCAAACACACACACACACACATTTAGATGATGGCCAAAAGTGCGAATCAAGGGTCAAAGCACGGCATGAAGGTTGCTTAGTTTCAAAGGCCTAAAGTCTGGCCACTCTACTGATAGTTAATAATCATAATAATAATAATCATAATCAACATCATAATTCAAAGCTTACATTGTAGATACACATATACATTTGGCCATAAAAAAAATAAAAGGTGGGAAAAATCTCAAAAAACGGAAAGTTGTTTAACAAGTTTCATTATTATTATTATTATTTTTTTTTTTTCCAATTTTTTCTCTCACTCTCACCCACTCAGCACACAAAGATCATCTCTTAAACTCTTTTGAGCTGCTGTGGCTGAAATCTTTGGTTAGAATTAACCAAAAAGCCATGTAAAATTCTTTTACCTTTTCTCTGTGTGTTGATTCTGAAATCAAAAGTTGGTTGTAAGTGCTTTCATTACCCCTCCCTTTCTGTCTCTCTCTCTCTCTATCTTACACACACTTTGTGTTTGTTTGTTTGTGTGTTTTTGTTCTTTCTTCTTTTGCTACTTTCTTTTGTGCAGCGAGCGCTTTCTTTCAGCCGCTACTTTCTTTTGTCGTTATGTAACCTGTTGTGGCCATGGCCTGCTTTTTTTTTCTTTCTTTCTTTCTTTGTTTTTGTCTTCGTTTTTAGTCTTGGTCAAGAGAAATGGGTTAATGGGCAGGGAGAAAGATGTTGTGTGTGTGTTTTATTATTGTAATTTTTTATTTTTTTTTTTGAAGGTTAACAAACAAGATCTTTTTGGGTTTTCTTTTTGGAAAATCATGCTAGACATTGTGAGAGAGCTAAAGAGTTGAAAAGGCGTGTAAGATTGAAATCATTTTTGGAGAAAATCATTTCGTAGAAGTAGGTAAATCATTTTCAATCGCTTGAGATAGGTCTTTCAAATGTTGCCAAGAATTACAAATTAGTTTACAATGATTTAACAAAACAAGTGAAAGGTTTTGTTTTTGGTCTTAATAACAATATATAGACTTTGAAATTTTAAGTAACTTTAAAATTTTTTATAATTCTTAACTGGTTTTAGCATTAAATTAGTTTCAGTGGTGAATCCTTCTTTTTACTTCTGAGGCTGGTCAAATTTTAATATCTAACAAGGATTATTCCTTCAAAATGTCCTATTTTATGCCCGAGTCCCCGATTTTCCCTCCCTAAAATTATCTGCCATAACAGAACTTTTGTTTCGGAATTTGAGAATCTTGAATGTATTTTCACATTTTTTAATGTAATGTAATAATATAAATATTCAAAAAATCAAGCATCTCGTTAGTTTTGATTGATTTACGGCAGTTTTCTTTCTGTTTTGACCAATAAAAATGTTCAACAGGAAAAACTGAATGTAAATTTTCCATGCACCTTTTTTTTCTGTTGGTTTTTTTTTAGAGTTCAATAACTTATTGACAACAAAAATAAAAATATTGAAATGTTTTTTTTTTGTGCTTTTTTTTTGTTTTAATATTGATTTAAGAATTTCATTTCCGTTTTCTTAGGTGCTACGTGACATATGGTCGAATTTCCGAGATCAACGAAATAATAATAACAACAACAAATTTATGCAGACATATAAAGTTCAAGCCTGTTGCTGTTGTTGTTGTTATTATTGTTGTTTGTATGATTAATGTTTTTAAATTGTTTATAGGCTGAGTAAGTGAGTGAGTGGAATAGTTAAGATGATGTCACCCCGAAAAATTAAAGTTTGAAGTTCTAATGGCCCAAAGCCTATTATAAAACTGCTTTTTATTTTATTTAATTTTTTTTTCTGCTTAGTCATGGCCTGATTATACCCTGTACCTAACCAACAGTGGTTAACAGAGGTAAAGGGTAAAGGAGGTTAATAAGGGGCAAATTCCTGTCATTAAATAAGAGAGCGAGAGAGGTAAAAAGCCGTATCTCTATTATCCTTGCTCTCATTAAATAGATAAGAGGAAGCAAGAGATTCTCCTTTCCCTTGCCTTCAGTTACAAAATGAAAGGATATACAAAGATTTTTAAGCCATTTTTTTTTTTTTCCAATTTTGATATTAATTTATATTTCAAAATTGTAGTTTCCCTTCCCATATGGCTAAAGGGTATTTTCATGTCGTTATCATGGCTTTTAAACATTGATTTCGAAATTATTATTATTTCTATTATTATTTTTATTATTTTTGCCAAGTCAGAGAATAATTCGCGTAATTAGGCAAAGTTCAAGTTACCTTTTTGTTTAAGCCAAGTTTGTCATGGCTCAGTTGCCAAGCGGCCTAACCAGCAGATTAGATAGATGATGGGGTTCTCTTTTGGGCAGTTTTTTTTTTTCGGTTTCTTGAATAGTTGTTGTGTGCCTGGCATATTCAAGTGTCAATTACAATTGCCTCAGGGGCGAACAAACACACAAAAACCAAAAAAAAAAAAAAAAAAAAAAAGAAAAAAACATACAAAAATTTAAATGATATACACAACGGAGGTAAGCATTTAAAATGCGTAAAACGAAAAAACGAACTTGAACTTGGACAAAGGAGGAAGAGTCTCTGCCTGCTGCCTTCCTCATTGTGTATGTATGTGTGTGTGTGTGTGTGTGTGTGTACCCTCTGACTGGGGTACATCAAACTATCTCAAAGTCAAGGGCTCCCGTTGGGCCAAACGTGTTCAAAATGTTTAATTACCTAGATCATACATATATATATAGGTAAATCAACAATAACCAAATCAAAGGGGAGGGGGGGAAAAACAAAAGAAAAAGTTTTGATAAGTTACTACGTGGCACGCGGCACGTTGAACGCCATTTTTTTTCTCTTTTTTTTTGGTCAGGGGGGGAAGCTCCAAAAGAAAGAGAATTTTTGAGTATTTTTTGATATATATATATATTTTTTTTTTGGTATTGAAACAACTTCTCAGTGCCAGTTGCTTGCTCAAATTTTATGCGGGCAACATTAACAAAAAAAAAAAAAAAAAAAAAAATCAAAGAAACACGCACCAAAAAAGAAGAGAACAAAAACCAACTTTTTTTTCTTGGTGTTTTTTTTTTTTGATTTTGTATTTTGCCCAAAAAAAAAAATAATGAAAATGTCAATGTCCGAACAACCTTGAAAGAAGCCAGAGGAGAAAAGCTGCCAATGGCAAACCCAAACAAAAACAGCAAAAAAAAGAAAAAGAATATCAAACGAAAGAAACAGGGCAAAGAGACAGAGATGGAGAAAGCGATTGAGGGACAGAGACAGAGAGAGAGAGAGAGAGAGAGAGGAAGTGAGAGGGCCAGAACATTTGTATTGAGAATCACTTAAGTGTAAGGGCTAAACCATCAGGCATCCCAAACCAATTCACAAGGCAAAATTTGCAATGCGCATAAAGTTGCCAAAAGGGTTTCTTCTCTTCATTTTTTTTTTGTTTTTTTTGTTTTTGATGTTCTTGTTGATCATTTTTATCCGCCATCTATGATATGGGTAATTTTAAAGTCAAATTGCGCTCAAATGTTAAAAAAAAAAAAAATAACAGAGGGTGGCCATTAAATATAACACTTGAAAACTCAATGCGTAATAGACTTAGAGGGCTCAGAAGAAGAAGAACAACAACATCAAAGATGATCGTTGATCGTTATATGCTTTAATTAACAAAAGTTTTTATTTAGAGAAAGAATCAAAGCAAGAATATTAAAGATATAAATCATTGTAATTCAAATTTTTTGACAATGAATTGTAAATTAATTAATTAATTTTCAAAGGCCAAAGAATTTGAAATCAAAAGTGGGATAAAAATTTAATTACTGTTTAAATGATTATGTGGACTATCTCACACTCTCTCTCTCTTTGTTTTCTCTCTGTCTTTGAGATTATACCAAGTCCAAAAGTCCTAAAGTCCTTTTATTATGTTTTTCTAAACATTCCTATTCTATTCCTTTTATATATTTCTGCAGTTAGAGAGTTGAATATTCAATTATTTTATGTTTGGTTTCAGATAAGTATACATAAAAATATTTTTTTTTTCTTTTATTTACATTTAACGCTATGGATTGATTTCCAATTATAATCAAAACTAAAATTAAACAGTAAGCTTTAACAATCAGTGGCGGATTTGTTAATGTTAATTAAAGGCGAATCTAACGATGTAAAAATTAAGAAAAGAGTTTTTTTTTTGTGAAAACTATAAACAACATTATGTAATAGAAATCCTTTTTTAAACTATTTATAATTTGTCGACTGTCTATTTAAAGGCCCTAATTTCACATACCAAGATGCGATATCCCTTTTGCAGAGCCGAATCGAAATTCTTAATTAAAAAAAACAAAAAAACAAAAACCAAAAGACATAAAAGTGTTAACTTGACAAATTCAAAAGCTGCCGCCAATGCAAAAAGCTTTAAATGCAAACTACTGCACAGTGGCGCTTTCAAGCGGTCAGTGTAGATAACTATTAGTTTAGATTTTCGACGCTAGATGTTTGCTTGCTTAAGAACAGTCGAATAAGATTCTATTGCATACATTTGGGCTGCAGATTGAAGCACTAAATGATATACATAGTCTTATACTTATACTTAAAAAATCATTTCCAATCTCAAAAATATGAAATATGATGAAATATAAATTTGCATACTCAAAATTTGTGACAAAAGGTATTCAATTAGAATAATGACAAAATTTACTCCACTTTTGCTAGTATTTGTTCAATTTGACGTCATGATTCTGAGTAATTTGACTTGTCAGTTTTGATTTTTTGGCAATTTTTGTTGGATCACAAAAGTTTCGATAATATTGAAACAATATTTGACTATCGATAATATGGATAAATAAATTGGTTTAATGTTTTTTATATCATATCGAATATCGAATTGAGTTCATGAACGTTTGTCGACTTCAATTTTGTCGTGCACACACACACACACGCACACACACACATGTATGTTTATACATAGATGACATGAAGGCAAATGCATTTTACGGCGCCGCCGACGCTGCTGCCGCTCTGCCACTGCCGCCAACAATAGCAATAGCAATAGCAATAGCAACTGCAACATTGCAACGAGGTCACGTGCAATATGGCGCTCTATACACAATGATAACATAGTCGCTGGCTCTCTCTCTCTCTCTCTCTCGCTCACTCATTCTATTACTCAGAGGCAAAATGCATTACAAGGTTGCACTATATGTATATAGGCGTGTGTGCTCCTCTCTCTATCTACCCTCACCATCTCACCATTGTGCACCCGCCCCCTTCTACCTCTCCTTTTCCTTTCTCGACATAAAGCTCATTGCTGGCACAGGCGAATGAACTGAATTGACCCGCTTCGGTATAACCTCTAAAAATGTATGTTTGAAAGCGCGAGAGAGACAGAGAAAACAAGACTATGAGAGAGAGAGAGAGAGAGAGAGAGAGAGAGAGAGGGAAAAAAAGGCTTGTAGAATATGTATATTATACCTACTACATCAAGTATATCTCTATGTTTATTCAAATTTGTTGGCAATGTAGCAAAAAGAGTGTAAGTGAGAAAGAAAGAGAGAGAGAGGGAGAGACTCAGTCAGTCTAGGCCTGGACAATAAAGTTTGGCCCTGAGTTTGATTTTTGTATTTCACATTTCAATTTTCATTTGATTTCTTTTCAAATGCATTCAAGCCCATATACAAAGATGTGCTTATATGAAAATTAAAATGATTGAACTATTCATTGATTTGAATTCTTTTTTTTTTTTTCATTTTTCCCAAGTAACTCAATTTAAATATAAATTCTTATAGAATGTGTGTTTGCAAATTTAAGTTTCATTTCGATTGAAAGATCCAAAAATGATTTATAACAAATATAAAAACAAATAAAATAAAAAAATATTATTCTCAATTTAAAATTTTTTATAGAGAAAGAATTCTTCTTGATTTTGCGAGGATCAATTCATAGATAGAGACAGAGAGAGAGAGAGAGAGAGAGAGAAAGAGAGATAAACATTGGTTAAAAACGAGCTTTCGTTGACTTTCTGTCATTTTGTATTGATAAACCGTTGCTAACACTTCCGTTCGCCATATACAAAAAAATGAAACCGAAAAACACCAAAAAAGCTTTGCCTAAAAAGCTTTAGTCAAAATGGCAAATCCCTCGTTATCGGTGTGTGTGTGTGTTTAGCATACAAAAATTGAGTGCAAGTTCAGCACACAGACAGAGACCCAAGAGATGTTAAACGAGAGGCAGAGACGAAAGAGAGGGACTGGCCAACAACCAACCAACCAACAACTACATAAAACTCAGCTGCAGCTGGCTCTATTCCTCTATGTAGTTGTCTGTCTGTGTGTGTATGCTTCTTTGTATGTGTAAGTAAATTTAGATCGAGGTTATTGCTTTACAATGCTCCCCGTACATTCAACTCTTAGTTCAACTGTCATACCCTATACAACATAGCTTAGAATAAACGGGTATATAGTTAATCTCTAATCCCTTTAACCTATATAGAAGCTCAATTACTACTAACAACTCCCTGTAAAAAATGGGGTTCAACATTGCCCCCTAAAGTATGCTATAAATACTTGAATATATTGCTTTTTCATATATAACAAAATTTAGCAGAAACGGAATCAACCTATTGCATACTTCAAGGGGCTAATTTATTAAAGAGTATCACAAAGTTGACATCTTGGATTGAAAAATAAAAACAGAAAAAAGAACCTGGCATTAACAAAAAAAATTATGTTGAATTTGTTTGTTTTTTTTTTATTGTGGCATATAACGAATACTTCTTTTTTTCTATCTCTATTTTTTTCTTACTCTCTCTCTCTCTCTCTGTCACTCTTCTGAATTCAATTGCATCAATATGCAAATCGTGTGTGGGTCGACGGGGTTTAACCGAATAAACATACAAATATGATGAGAAGAGATAGAGATAGCAAACGAGAAAGAGAGGACGACATATTTATTTTTATGAGTTATTTGACTCAGTTTTTTCACTCTGTCTGTGTGAGTGTGTATATGCATTTGCTTTTATAGTTGCAAGGTTGCAATTGGCGATCAGGTGAAAAACCTCTAATGACATTCACCAAACAACAATTAAGTTAAGCTTGAGCGATATTTTGTGTACTTACAATGAAGGATTCAATTCATTTCAATTCAATAGTGATTGTAAAGCACTTGACTTACCTAAAATGAGAACAGAGAATAAATACAAAAAGAGAGTTAATATGAGTTTCATTTGATCTTTAAAAAGGCATTAAATTTCCATACATTAATTGTTCTTTGGATTATGATAATGATAGAAAATCTATTACACATTTCTATTAACTACTTTTGATCAGTCAATTACTAAAGTATTTCCAAATGAAAATTATTGAATAATTTTAAGCAAAAAATTGTCAATTAATTAAAAATCAAAGTAATGTAATGATTAAATACTTAAGTCTTACAGATAAATCGTATGCAATTACTTAATTACAAGAACTTTTCTGAATGAATCAAAAACTTTTTATTTCAAGAAATGTGAACGAATTCCATTTAACTGTTGCCGCGAACCTTTCAAAAAAGGTTGCCAAAAGGTTGGCAAAACAAAAATAATTCTTAATCTCAAGCTAAGCAATCTTTTGGCCTTCAGTGAGTCAGTCAGTCAGTCAGCAGCAGCAAGCGGTCAACTTGCATCAGTTCACTCTCAAAACAGAAAAAAAAAAATATGAAAAAACAGTTAAACAAATTTTCAGGGGCAAATGAAAACGAGAATAAAAACGTCAAGAAAAACGAAACGGCGACGACGACGACGACGAAATAACACAAAACTAGCTTAAAAAACAGGAGCGCAATTTATGGCTAAGAGTGAGAAACTAAAATAAATTGAAGCCCCGCTTTGGAGCGCCTAAAGCCGACCCAGTGACAAATGCAAATTGAAGGTCGTACATTGGCCCAAGACCGATGATGCATTTAACCCAGAAACAGAAACAGAACCAGCGTGGCAAACAGCAACAGCAATAAAAGCAACAACAACAACAACTGCAATGCAAAACGAATCTCGCTCTCAGTTGGAACACGTTGCGTATGAGCAACATTTTTGTTTCATATACTAGAGAAGTTGACAAAAGTAGAAAAAAGAAATAGAAATCTTCTATATGGAAATCATAGAAATGTTCATTCTCTCTCTCTCTCTCTCTCTGTCACTATCTATCTATTAATTTTCTCTGCTTTCAATTGATAGGAGCACAAACCCTTGACTCCTGCGCAAAAAGAAAAAAAAAGACCCCCCCCCCCACAATCAGAGCCATTGAAGTGTTGCCTGGAGCAGCTAGCAGAAAACATTTTTATTAGGTCATATGGCTGGCATCCATATCGCCTCATACATCGGCTATGGCGATAATAGAAATAAACACACACACACAGAGAGAGAGAGATACCATATACACACGCACAGGCACAATTCGCACCGAAAAAGAAATATATAACTCTCGAGCTGTGTGTGTGGCAGGTCAATGAACGGCACGACCATTCCAAGGCCAAAGCCACAAATGCCTAGAACTGAAGAGCGATAGAGATAGGAGTAAACTATACAGAGAGCGAAAGAGAAAGAAAGAGAGAAAGAGAGAGAGTTCTCGATTCCGTTTATAAGGGTCCACACATTTTGTGAATAGGAGTAAAAGGGGCAGGCTGTGGTTTGGTTAAGCTGCTGAGTAGTTTTTCGGTTTAAATTCCAATTTGCTAGGCTTCATGTCCCTTTGCCAAAGGCTCCCCTTCTCTCTCTCTCTCTCTCTCTAGTTAGACGATAGTTTTGAAAAAGTTTTTTGCCGCCAACGAAAGGGAAATGGAAGGGGTTTACCTATCGGCGAAAACGATTTGCCTTTATGTCTTATCTAATCACAAACACACAACTGGAAGCCAACAAGCTCGACCAAAAATGCAAAAGCAAAACAAATTTCTAAAGAAAATAGAACTTAAGATTATGTGCAAACTATTCTCAATTTATTTAGACCTATTTTGATAGTAAAATTTTTAAAAACGTAAAGCTGCAAAGTTTCCTTGGGCTATTTGTGGTGGTTTTTTTTTTGCCTTTTACAATGCGATTAATAATTAATTTGTTTTCTTATTCCACATTTAGATCACTTAGTGCTAAAACAAGTACTAAAAGTATTTCAAATATAATGATTACATATATATTTCCAATGTTCTATCTAAACACTTTAGGAAAATTTTAACTAAACTTTCGAATTTCAAAATAAATTGAATATAAACTTCTTTTATTTTTAATTGTTAATTAATTGTCTTAAAATTTCGATTTTACTTTTTATTAATTTATGTAATTTTTATGCCCACACATAAAAATTTAGAATAATAATAATAAAAAAAAAAATGGAGTGAAAAATAAAATAAATTGGTGTCAGTTCATAAATCTAACTGACAAAAGGAACAAAAATAACTACATCAAAATACAACAACCACAAGAACAAGAAGCTGCCACAAATGTCAACAAATGCCCTAAATACTTGATTCTGCTATACCCTTTACTGGCCAGGGTATATGTCAAATTATAGCACATTCAATGCAGCTCACTCTGACTAAAAAGTAAGCCTTAGAGCTTAACAGTTAAACTTTCCACGACTAAGTCTATAATTAATCAATGTTAATTATATGTATATTTTTAATATCAATTTATTAAGAGTAATCATTTGTTTCAATGAGAGCAACTAAAAATATGATTTTAATATTGAGAGCAATCTATTTTTATTTTAAAGCAAATAGTTGAAAAAACAACTTGAAAAATTAAAGAAAATACATTGCCATGCAGTGAGAAAGACAGAGAGAGTTGCAATTAAAAGTTTTTATGTAATTATTTTGTTTAATGAAAATCCAAAAAAAAAAAAAAAATATAAAAAATAAGAGTATTAAAGCGTCAAAGTTAGCCTGGCCCTGCCTTGTGGCTCCTTGAGCATTTCTATGTGTTAGTGTGTCTATTTGCTCTGCATCAACAACAACAACAACAACAACAACGGCAAAAAAGAAAAACCAGTTGTTGGCCATAACTGCATCTAATGCTATGAATTGTAACCAGGGCGTATGAGCAATTTATTATGTTAGAGAATAAAATTTTGCAACAAAATTGAAAGCGAAATAAAATGAAATGAAATGAAATTTTTCTAATGCTTTTGCCTCATTCTTTCTCTTTCTCTTTCTCTTGCTCTTCCCATGTCTCTATCTCCCTCTCTTTCTGTCAGCGTCGACGACGATTCGCCATTTGCCAAGTTCAACGACCGCACAAGTCCATGGCCTAGATTTTACAACAAAAAGGCAAAAGCAAAAAATATACACACACACACACACACACAGAAAGCATTTGCTATCGTCGCCGAAGTCGAGTCGTTCGCTTTTACTTTCGTGTGGATATATACGCTTAGATTTGAATCGGCTCGACTCGTTTCATTTTCGCTTCGGTTTGATGTTCGGCATAATTTTGTGTTCTTTTTTTTTTATTTTGGTTGTTATAAATAATCGTTTGATTATGCGGCGTATGATTAATATCATATGAAATATTAAGTATACGCATGATCATAATTTAGAGCAGCTCCTTCGTGACGATTGGACGAAATAACAAAAATTTATGCGCTTGCTGGTTTTTTTTTTCTCTTTTTTTTTTTTTGATTTATCAATTGGTTCTGCGTAAAACAAAAGATAACAATAAAACTTAATTGACTAGCATTACATTCTCCATCTCTCTCTCTCCCTCTTTCACACACATCCATCCACTCTACTTTTTCCCTATCTCTCTCACTTGCCTATCACTATTTGTTTTTGCACAAAAGAAAATTTAGGTTAATGAGTTCAACGACCGCTAAGGAAGCACCGAAAAAAGAAGAAAATAAAAAATAAAAAAAACGCACACACACGAAACGATAGAAAGTGAAATCATCAAAAAAAAAAAAAAAAAAAATACAAGAAAACAACAAAAATTGAAACATTGTGGGTGATAAAAAGTGAGAGCAGCAACAGCAGCAGCAGCAGATAGGGCAACTAAAAAATATATAACTAAAATGGTGGATGGTTGGCATAGAATTTGCCATAGTTTATTTTTTGGCTTTTTGTGTGTTTGTATTTGTATTTCTGTGTATGGACAAACAATGAACTAAAAATGGCAATAAAATGTAGTACATATATAGTACACCAATTTCCCACTCACCCACCCATTAACACCTGCAGCAAATGTTTTACATATTGCAAAGTGTAATAAATATTAGCATTTAATTTTATAACTTACATTAAGAAGAATCAATTAAATATTGTAGACCCATTCGCATCAATCAATTTTAATGACTAACTCTAAATGATTCTAATGTCAAATTAAAATAGATCAAACACAACAAGAAATTAATCTTAAAGAAAAAAAAAAAACTAACACAATCTCAAAAAAAAGATTGTAAATAATACTAAACTAAACTTTAAATAAACTATTAATAAATATTAATCGAAACTTGCGAAAACTACTACTGTGAAAAACTCAATACTTGCTTTCAATATTTTATAATATATTGAGAAAAAAATCTAATATTGAGAAAAAAAGAGTTTAAAACTGTAAAATTCAGTAATATATAACTCTGGTTTTGAACTGGTTCCCTAAAGAATTTTTGAATAGATAACCGAAATGAACTAATTCTTTGAAAATTTTATAGTTAAAATTGTATGAAATCATTTTAAAACTAAAGTTTCAAGTCAAAATCGATTGTAAAAATATAGGAAAAACAACAACAAAAATTTATTTTCCTACTTGTGAGTTTGTGTCTAAAAATTTGTAAAAGAACTTTATAGAACTTCAGTTTTTATTAATTTTAATTAACTAGTTCTTCTATTAGTGAGTTTATTAAGAATTGTAATAAAAAACTAGTTCAATGACTAGTTCTTCTACTAGTAAATTACTTATAGTTCCAATAACTAGTTCTTCCACTCTATTGTAAATCAATTTCAATTAGAAGCCATGTAAAGTTTTCTATCTTCTGGATTCCCTGATTTCAGGGAACACTCACTCACCAGCTAGAACACGACCAATTAAACGTTCCGTATCATCAATATGCTTGGCCTGAGCAAACAGATCCTCTCGACTGCCCACGGTCATATTGCAATGATCCTTGTGTTAGTTGTTGGCGTCTTGGATAACTCTGACGTAATTGTTTGTTGTTTATATTTGTTATTACTTAAATTTCTTTTATTTTTTTTTTTTGGAGGTAGTTTGAATGCAGGAAAATTGTACCGTTTGGCAGTGTTTGATTTTATATATACTATATACACATATACATATACATATATATAATTGGAATTGCTAAATTTATTGAATGGCTTGCGTTTGCAATAGTTTATTTTGTCGCTTTGTAATTTGTATTGTCTAGTTAGGTATTGTGTTTATTTGAATTATGGCACCTTCTCTCTACATACAGACCCATAAATGTACATATGTATGTAGTGGCTTAAATTTGTTGGCCTAGCTAAGTGTCTAGTTACCCGTTAAGATTGGCTAATTAACGTACTGTGTTTACTTTTGTTAATTGCTTCTAATTAAAACTATTTTTAATGTAGATTTAAATTTTTGTGTGCGGCGAAAAAAAAATATAATATTAATTATACATATATTTATCACAAAATAGCACTAGCACTCTGGCTTTTGGATTTCATTAAGAATTTTTTGCGTGTTTTATTTTTGGACAAGTCTTTATGCATTTTCATCTAATAAATGCCACAATTTGTTTAAACATTTTTCTCTCCTTTAGCTCTCTGGTTTGTTTAGTTTATTTTGTTTGGAACAAGAAAAAAATTTCAAAAAAAAAATTATATATTTTTAGGCTTTTGATCTCTCCCTTTTTCTTTTTTTTTTGTTTTTTTTTGTGTGCGAATTAGGAAAAATATTGTAAAAAAAAAAAAGAATTAAAAGTCTTTTGAATTTATGACACTTGAATTAGAATTTTTTGTGGATGAGTTGTTGCTTTTGGCAAATTTTTTTTGTAATTTTTCCGAAATGAATATATCAAATCTTAGTTTTCGTAGTTAGGTTTTGAGCGCCAAAGCTGCAACAGTCTCGGGGATATTTGCCTTCGTACACGCGCTGCGAACGAAGAACACAGAATAATAAGCAAAACAACAAACGAGAAGCGCGAAAGCCATCCATAGAGAACGGAGGAGGCAAACAGCAGGCCCCAAACAGCTGATTTCCTCTTGCCAAAATGGTAGCCGGTTGTTTTTTTTTTTTTGCTCTGTTCGTGTTTGCTTCTACTCGAGCTTTTTGATGCAAAAAGCTTTAACACTGCCAAAATGAAACGGTATGCGACAGCTTAATTTAAGTTTGCCAATTTGCCAATTCTAAAATGTGCGAGCGAGAAAGATATACAGTCATACAAAGAGCTTTCGTTTTAAAATGTTGCGCGCGTTGATTTCAAAAAGAAAGAAATTTACTTAGTACTCGTTTTAGATTAATCCAAGCAAAAGTTTTCGATTGCAAGTAGTAAAAGTAATTTCATTTAAATGAAAGTTATTTTTCTGGGGCTGTGAACGGAGGGGACTTTACCCCTTAACGTATGCCGTAGGCTTAAAGAGTCTTCAACTAATTATGAAAACATATACGAAAAGTAACTTGTTACCTCTGAATTGTCTATAAGTAATGTTCGCTTTGGGGATTATTTTGTACCTATAGACGACTCCAAAAATTCTTTATAAATGTTTCAAAAAGTGAATTTTCAGACTGCCTATTGCATACTTTTGGGAGCACTTTTTTCTTTATTAATCTATCTATTCAAAATTACGTTAAGGCAAATTTGTTGAATCGTATTTGTCGATTGGAATTAATCTTATTCAACTTATTCTCCAGCAAACTTTTATTTTTATAATTATTAAACCAAAAGCTTTATCTCTTATATTCATCAGATTAATGATTCATACTGAAATACCAAAGAAAATGTCAATTCGATGATCCTCGTGTGCCAAACAAGCTTAAACTTAACTTTAAATTTGAATATGCCCTTTGAATATTATATAAGAAAAATTTGACAAGACATTAGAATGCTATTTCTATACCCTTTCATTGAACTAAGTGGTTTGCTGATACAAAGAAGTTTGCTTAGTTTCATAAAAAGCTAATAAAATCATTTGACATTTGCGACATTTGGAATGTTTCATTTTGGAGTTTTATAGTGTAAAATTAAATATAAAGATTTGTTCTTAAAACTGTTCAACATCTTAGCACAATTTATTTAAGATTCACATCAGGCCTAATACAAATAGCAAATTAAACGATTAACCCAAGAATAACTTGACCATAGAGTATTGAAAATTCGTTGCGATTTTCTAAGCTAGATTATGCTACTTTTTTTATTTTTTTTTGTTATTTTGTGGTTTTTATTTTATTTTGATTTTTTTTTTTTGGGACCCTAACTCAAATGCTGATTGCCTGTCCGGTTGGCAACCAGAGAAATATTTCTTTGACTGTGGTATCCTGTCGACGGACGACCCAGAATACCGCGATAAGTTAAATGAACTGTAAAAATGCCAATGACAGAGGGAATTATTCAAGGCCGTGTGACGAACGAAACGAAACAAAACGAAACGAAATCAAATGAAATGAAAAGAACAAGAAACTTACAAGCTAAACGAAGAAAATAACTGTAGGAAAATGAAAAAGATACGGCGTGAAAAAGCCTTCATCCCAGCCCAGTCGAGAATATCAGGAACATTGAGTCAAACTCAATCTCGGAGCTCACGTTTGTGGTTAGATGTATGAATACATACTCGTTTATGGAATCCTTGAGCCACATTTAAGGCTCTTGGCACTTGAATCTCCCTCTCTCGCACTCTCTTTCTCTCCCTCTCTCTTTCACACTCTGGCGACGGCGACATTGAGAGCTGCAGCTAAAAAGCTAAAATGTCAGCGAACGCATTTGAACTTTTCATAGAGATATACAACAGAAATCCGCCCACAAAAAAAAAACAAATCGCCCCTTTCAATGTTTGTTTTTGTTTTTTCTTTTTTTTTTGCCTTTCGCCCTCAATTTTGTTTGCAAAAATCTTGGTGCCGCATGTTGCACAATTTAGCCAACGCGACTCTGATGCCTTGGATGCCGCTGAGTGGTGTGGCAAAAGAGTTTTGTCTGTTTTCTGTGTCGTTGCACGAGTTCAGGGTCAGTTGCATATAGTTTTTGTTGTTGTTTTAGGTATGAGTATGGGTTTTACTCTACTTAGTGTGTGTATTTGTGTGTGTGTGTGTGGGTAGGTCGGCCCCAATGTTTCATTCCAAACACTGTCGCTACATTAAACGTGTTAAACGCCCAAAGCGGTGTGAAAATAAAAAGGCACTTAAGACCCAAAACCACATGCTGTTGATTCGATTAGGCAAAAAAATAAAAATAAAGAACGAACGAACGAACATTCGAGGTTTTTATATACGTTTGTTAATAAAGGAGACAACAGAATGGGCCAGAAATGCCATGGAGTGAATGGAGTTAGCAGTGTGGGCAGGTCGCAGCACAAAACTGTCAAAAGAAGGAAAAAAAAAAAAGCAAACCTTCAAAGAATTTCAACTAAAAGATTTTAATTTCATACTATTCAATATGCTTATAACTAAATAGGTTTTTACAGTTCTATTAATCATTTGAAAAGAAAATTCAAATAAATAAACAAAAAAAAATAAATAAATAAACCAAAATTATTTTTAAGTCCTAGGTAGCCTATGGCAAAAAAATGCCAACTAGAAACAATCAAGGGAGACAGATAGAGAGAGAAAGAGGCAGAGAGAGAGAGAGCTGATTCCAGCCCCCTTTTTAAGATTTCTTATTCGTGACAAGGCAAAAGAGGAAACTGATAAGAAAATTGAAGAAATATTTGTAAAATTTTCTACATTTTTATTTATCATTTGAGATGGTTGTTTCTTTTTGTATTCGTTTTTTTTTTTTTTTTTTTTTTTTGCCTTTTATGTATCTGTAGCATATTTTTTGCTTGACACGTTTGCTGACGTCGTCGCCACACTTTTTATAACCTTCAGCGTCTATTCAACTCTGTTGAAAATCGGACAAGGACATGAACTGTACTGGGGCTGCTGCTGCTGCCACTCAACTCAATTCAAGTCATGCCACCCCATTGACCCACCTACAACTGCACATTGTCGATAACCCATGCAAATGACATTCGATAGAATGGCATTATTTGAGCATTAGAAGATCATAAAGCAAAGAATATAGTTCTTTAATTAAATTGGCAATAAAAAAAATTTCAATTAGAACGAGATCATTGTGTCTTTCTCATGGACAATTGTATTTAAATTGGTGTGGCTATTTTTATGTTCCAGCCAAGTCATTGTCCTGAAAAGAGTGCAACGACTTGGGGTCATGTGAAAAGCTTTTCATGATTTGGAAGCTTAGAGCAGGGCTTTAAGGAGTCAATAAGTGAAAGCTTTTTCTTTTGCTCTAATGCGATGCCAAGGCAGCAGCAGATGGAAATTTCTTTTATAACCATATTGCAGCAAATGACTTTAGGCATTTTATCTATTTATTGATAAGAAAATTAGTCACTTAAATATTTATCTTATATGTCAGATAATCTAGAGTCACCACAGATCAAACCAGTTTACTTTGGCTTTTTCATAAATAAAATTCCTATAAACATAATTGCTAATACAATGATTTCATATTTTCTTTCTTAAGTAAATCTCCATTAAAAGCATAGCATACATTTAGGCTACAACTAGATAATAGCTTGTTCTTATTTATTTCCATAATATTCTCATAACATTAAAAAGATTTCAATCATTTAAATAAACTGTCATATCAATCGCTTCGCACATTTATTAAATTGATAAATCTCAAATAATCATATCATATTAATATGATATGATATATTAATGAACTTTAGATAGCAACTATTGCCTAACAAAAATTGGCAAAAATGTATATTTCCAATTAATAGGCACACACTCACTCACACACAACAGATGAGACAAAGCAAAAGTGAGAGTGAGATAACATCAGCAAGAAGAAGTACCATAATGATCGATTCAAAGTTACCCTAAAGCAAAATGATCATTGGAAGAGATAAGATTCCTTTTTTTAAGATTTCTAGTTAATTTATCTAATATTCTTAACTAATAAAAATCAAAAACATATAGTTTAATTTATATTTACATGCTTTAAGATTTTCCTAAGCCTTGCCATACCCTGGAGCTACACTCTCTACTCTACATAGGGTAAACAAAAAGCATTTTGGGAGCATGAGAGAGCATGGGGATAAAATGGAATGGTATGGGAATGGGAATGGGATGGCAAGTCTCCCACATTGTTAGAGAGGGATATTCACAGTCGGAGCGGGAGACAGCGAGAAAGATTGGGTGTGTGCGTGTGTCGGTGAGAGAACCTCAGGCAGAAAGAATAAGCGAGAGAGCGAGAGAAAGAGATGGAGAGAGGGGAAAAAACAAAAACAACAATGATATTCCACTTGGCCCAGATTATTTTGAAGGTCGCGTATTATCGACGGTCGTTCACCTATTTACTGAACAACAACGACACACAAACACACATACGCACACACACACACACACACACACACACCCATACACGAAGCAGCAGCAACACGAGCATTGATTGCCATTCGTTTTGCCTTCGTTTTGGTAGCTTTTTTTTCGGCAAACTTTATATACCAAATGTATGTATATTGGAGGAGACCTTTATATGTATGTATGTATGTATACCAATATATACCTACGAATATATGTGCATATGTATTGGTATGTTTAGTATATGGGTTATATATAAGGCATTAGGTGTATATTTAATCAGTAATTCGTAATGCTGTTGCTGTTATTGTTGTTGTTCCTCTTTGGGACGCGTGCGACAGTTGGCTGTTTATTAGGAAACTGCCAAAAACGAAGAAAGAGAGAGAGAGAGAGAGAGAGAGAAATGCAAAAGAAAAGTCGAAAAAAAAGGAAAGAAAATTATGCGGAAAAGCTTTCACAGGAAATATTGAGGCAGTCCACACACACACACACACACACATATATAGGGATGAAAATTTTCGGGGCTATGGCTAAATATTATGAATTGCTTATGGACTAAGAGCTGAAGGTAGGTAGGGGGGCAAACAAAAAAAACTAACAATACATACAGATGTACATATGTGTGTAAAAGGCGTAAACAAAACGATTTACAAACACTAATACACTTAAAAGGTTAATAAACACATGCAAAACGTAACAACAACAACGGAACGGAAAGGGGAAAGGTAAACGAGGCATTAAATTGACTTCAAGCCTCTTCAAGATGGGAGGACGTTTTTAATAAGCTAAAACATATTGATTGTACACACAAACACACACACACACACAGACCTATGATGGTGAATATATTTTTTTTTAAACTAGAATATATAGAATTAATGATTCACATAACAGTAATGCAAATTAATCATATCAATTGGCTAACACTTGGTTACTATAAAAGATTTATACATATAAGATTTTGCAGCAACTGTTGTTCAAATTTTATGTACCCTAATGAAAATACAAAGAATTATGTATTTCTAAATGAGTTTAAAAAGTTTTCACTGCAAACTTTAAAAGACTCTTATTTTAAACCAAATACTATTAATATTAAGACACTCCAATCGCAGACCTGTTGGATTATCCTGTTTAAATAAACTACTAAGGATTAATAAAGTGAGCAGATTTCCACTGAATATGGAACACCCTTCACTAATCCTTTATCATAGTCGGAAATTTGCTCCTTTAAGTATGCAAAGGGCTCGAAAAGCAATTATTCTATTCGAAAAATTTCTAAATTTTCAGATGCCTTGTAACATAGAAATTCTCTATAAACTTTGTTTGCATCATGGATTAGTTTTTATTCGCAGAACATTATAAAATTATTTTAAATGTCTCAAAAAGCGAGTCATTGGACTGCTTATTGCATACTTCAGGGAGCAAATTGTTCTTATCCTATGCTCTTTATGCGATTGTTGCTAAGATCTTGTTGTGTTGTTGTTTTAAAAACAATATTTATGCATTCGGTTGAAGATTCAACAATTTAGCTTCAAATTTCAAATCGGCATGAAAATGTACAGAAAGTGTCGCATTCAATTTGGCTGATCTAGTAGGCTAACTAAAAAATGTATTAAAGCCTTAAATATAGAACATATAAAACTTATAGCTTTTGGCATTATCCTTTAAAAGAAGAAAGTTTTAACAAAAATGTTAATGTCTTTAAATTAATAATTTATTCATTTAGGATTTAATGAACTTATATTTGTTATTTTTCTTAAATTAATAACCATTATGTTTTATATATTAGCTGATAAAAGATTTATAATATCTGAAACATCTAAGATTTTCTATCTAGTGTCCATATTTCTTATTTACATACCTAAAAAATTGCTAATGGCCAGCAATTGTGCCCAACGATATAAAATTAACAAATATATAATCATGATGATGATAATGTTGTAGACGAGGACATCAAACAAGTGGAGAATAAAATGGAACTACCTATACATGCAACTCGAACCAATTTTCCAATTGCCCCTCTTTCCTTCCTAGTGAAACCAAATGTAATGACCCAAGAAACGCAAAAAATTAAACAAGAAAAATTTACATTTTTCCTTCCATTATTTTTCAAAAAAAAAAAACCCAAAAACTTTTCCATAATAGTCAAGAAATGTAGAAAAAAATGCGCCTTATCTAACCGTTTTGATCCCCTCGCAAGGAAAACAAATTAAAGGGGAAGAAGTAAGCAAATGTAACAACAAAAGTGCGAAAAAAAAGAAGAATGTTGTGTTAGATGAAGCGAGAAACGATAGAATGAGAGAACACGAAAGAGAGAGAGAGAGACAGACAGCGAAGGAACGCCACAAAGTAGGCAATACAAAACTTTCGTTTTAGGTTTAGGGTAGGTTGGGGCCAAGAAGAAAGGACTTACTGTTATTTTTAGCTCCAAAAAAAAAGAAATAAACACCCACACGCAATACCACATGAGAGAGCGAGAGACAGGCTGAGAGAGAAATGATTAACAGAGAGAATGAGAGAGAGAAAGAGAGACACTGAGTGAAGCTGGTGCTGCTTGGTTAGGCCTAGCACAACAGGGTGTGGATTGAGGGAGTTTTTCTCTGTCGTTTTTGTGGGGTGGATGGATGACTGGGCATTTGGGTGGTTGAGTGTTTAAGTGGGTCGGGTGGGTTGGATGGTTGTTTAGTGTGTCTTCGCTTTGGGGGACCAACAGGCTTATAAGGCTTTTGCTGTTGTTGTTGTTGGCACATTGACCATGAATTTGTTAGAAAAATTTTCTTGTGGGTGGCAAGTTTTAGATACAGTTTTTTCACTTCTCTGGGTTTTTGGGGTAGGTTTCTGTATTACTTAGTAGCAAATTATCATTTATCATAATTAAGCAGCTTATATACATCCAAAATATATATATGTATATAGAAAACACATTTTTATAAAAATATATAGCATATCTCAACCTGTGACTTATCACAACAATATGACCAACAAATTCAATTAACCCATAAAAGAAAGACTACAAAAGAGAGATTAAGAAATTGAAAGAGTGTGTGTGGGAGAGAGAGCGAGAGAGAGGGGTATAACTAGAGAGATTGTGAGAGCGAAAGCAATTTCCAACGAACGACCATTAATAACACTAGAATTAACCGAAAGGTTACTAAAAGTCAAGGCCAACAGAATACGAAATTCGACACATGCAGCCAAAAAAAAAAAAAAAAAAAAGAAAAAAACAACGAAAATGAGAAAAAGCAAGAACGAAACGAAAAGAAACAAAACAACAGATGAGTTGTGGTAGTAGTAGGGAGTAGTAGGTGTTAGAGAAGAGGGCACAAGGAGACGAGAAATGTCGAGTAGAGAAAGAGAAAGTGACAAAGTGCTAATGCCTGTGAGAGTTATGTGTCAAATATATTGCCAAAAACGAAACGAAACGAAAAACAACAACTAACTGAGACACACTGATGGACTTTATGTCTTTTCCTGGCCAGAAAACACTTAACGGCCCAGTCGAAAAATACATAAAACAAGCAGAAATGGCAACACAAGGAAAACACAAAAAAGGTCATGAGGTTTGCAAAGAACAAAAAAAACAAAAAAAAAAAACAAAAAAGAAAAGAAAGAAATAAAGTATTTGAAATATTTCAACCAACAAATGCTTAATTAAATTTCCACGCTTGCTTACAAATTGCCCAACAACAACAAGAAAAATAAGAAAGGGAGAAACACACTTGGAAAACAAAAACATAGAAAAAAATTAATGGTTTTGGTTAGGGTTTTTTGTTTTTTTTTTTGTAGGCGGGCGGGCTTTGGGTTTGTTTTTTTTTTTTTTTTTTTGGGGGGTTTTCTGGGGCATTCGTTCAAGGTTAAGGTCGCTTTTACATAGACAATATAATGGACAGAATAAGATTTTATACCCTATATCAACTTCAAGTGGATTTTGTGGGTATAGATATTTTCTTTATGCATCACTCCCAAAAGACTTTAGGAAATTTATGATGGAACCCTCTTTCCGTATATATTTCTCTTTCTTTCTCTCTCTCTCTCTCTGGAGAATATGTAAACATATTACAGAGTATCTTCATAGCTTATATAGCAAATATTTAAATACTTTTGTTTATTTAGGCTTTTTGTTTTTTGATGTATTTATAAAGATTTTAAAAGCACAAAAGGGTTTTGCTTTCAGCATAATTAATCATTAATTGAATTTGATCGTATATATATAGATATATATGTATATGTACATTTATAAAAAAAAAAAGACAGTTGCTTTGGGGTAGCCGTCACACCGTGCGTATACGTTATAAATTGGTCAAGACGTGGGCTGTTGGGAATAATGCAAAATGCGCCATTGGATAACTTTTGCACTTGAAAGCTTTTGCAATTGCATTAACTGCAAAAGCTGTTTATGTGGGAAAAAAAAGCTCAAGCTTTTCAGGAAAAACTTTCAAATGAATGCACCTTGCAGTTATTTAGAGATTGTTTCTGTGGTTTTAGTACACGGTTGCATAATCGACTAAATCGACACTTGCACTTAAATGCACTTTTTGGCGTCTAAAAAAAGCTTTTAGCATGCTCTCAGCAAACTGCAGGTGAGAGGCTCAGGCTCAGAGAGAGTAAAGTAAGGTGAGAAAGTAAGAGTGAAAGCTTTAGTTAGTCAGTTGTCAGGCTACAAGTTGCTGTTCAAGCGCAACAGATGCAACAACAATTACAATAACAACAACTCCCAAGGTTAATTGTAACAGGCAAACAGCTGAAAAAGGCCAAAAAGAAACAAAAAATTGCAACAAGGATACGCAAACACACACACACACACAAACTGAAAGACAGAACAGCCATGAGATTGGCGAAGGACCTCTGCACAAGGATCCCATTATGCTGACATTGGTCTGCCCTTGATCGGCAGTAAACCTTTACACAGCTGCCAAAGGACACTAAGCCGGTTCTCTCCCATTTCTTTTCCTCTTTTTATGTGTGTGTGTGTGTGTGTGTCTGTGTCTTGGTTTAGTCCTTGGCCCTGACTTCCAGGCATCTTAATTGGCAGTTAATTGACTTTGAGTGGCAAGGATTTATCTTAAGGCATTAAAGTATATTGTTTTTGGTATTGCTTACAGTCATCGATTTGAATTAATTTCATTTAATTTGTTTTGCAATTGTTGGCATTTATTTCTTTACATACCTGCAAAAAGAGAGAGAAAAAAATAAATTAGAAATTAGAATATTTAAATTTCTTAAATCTGGGTCATCATATATGTATAATAGAGAGAGAAGGAGAGAGTTAGAGAGAGAGACAAAAATTAAGGTTACATTTAGGTTTTTCTTTTATCTATGCATGTTTTCCTTTCCTTTTTCCCCCATTCTATTGTTGCTTTTTCTGTGTGTTTTTCTTTTCCTTTTTTTTTTATTCGTTGCTGTTATTTTTTTTTTTTTTTTGTTATTGCGCACACGCCAACGACCTTGACCATCACAATTTATTTTCATTCCGTTGCCTCTCTCTTTCTTTCTTTAGCTATCTCATTCTCTAGCTGTGAGTGTGTGTGTAACAGTATAATGTGTGTTTGAACAGCGCAAGTGACACACATTACGTAGGTCCCCCATTTAGTTGGCCGTCGTCTGCTTATACAAGACCCATATGCCTTAGATACACACACACACACACACACACACACACCCGAATGGGCGTATGAGTATTATGATTATTATTATTATTATTATTAGATTTTCGTATTTCATTTAAATACAAACAATTGAAAAGAAACTAAATTGCAATAAAAAAAAAACATTTATTCAGTTTTTAGTTAAAAATGTATTATAGAAAATTCTCAAATCATTTTTCCCCACATTTTCATACAGTGCAATTAACTAAATAAATAAAACAACAACTATACTGCTATTTTATTTCAGCCTTGATTGATGAGATGACAATACAACTCGAAAATCAATCAATATTAACTTGCAACTAACAGTCAGTTAATTAGAGTCATTTATCTACATATATTATTAGCATTTTATTTCTCTTCTTTTTCTAGTGTTTATTAAACTAAAATATATGTAAAATAAAACAATTTTCACAAAAGGTTTTCCCTTTTTTTTTTTGGGCTAATAAGAGGACTATTATTATCTGACTGAATTTCATACGAATTTAACCATCAACCTTCTCTTTTGAGAAATTGCCACAAATTCTTTAGGTAATTTTAAAAAATTGTTCTCCCCAATTTACTTAGTTCATTCTATTTGAATCTTGTTAAAAAGTTTCTTTCCTTCAATATCATTAGCGTTGCCTAACTAAGTTGTTTAAAATAGATGTTTGCCTGAGATTTATTTCAAATAGGATAAGGAAATTAAAAATGCTAAATAATAGCCATTTAAAAACCTTTTAGGACCTTTGTTGCCTATTGGGAACATTAGTCCAGAAAGGTTTAAAGATTCAAATGGATTATAAAAACAAACGAAGACATATATTCAATATTTTTGGATGGAGTTGAGAGACAAATTTCTTCAATCGATGTAAGTATTGCCACCTTTCGGAGATTTTTTTTTTTGAAAATTTCTCATCATTTTTAAAAAGTTATTGTGTAACAAAGAAAGTTTGCACTGAACATTGAATATTCTACTTGATATTTAAAATATTTAATTAGTTAAGATAACATTTTTAGATCTTTAAGTATATAATTATTCCTGTTTTTTCCAGATCAGCTTAGATTTGCATCTTCCTAATAAATAATTCACATCAGATGCATCATCTAGCATATATGTATATGTATGTATAGAGATGATGATGATGTGTGTATATATAGAGGTGTTTGTTTGCTTTTGTAGTTCTAGTATGATTATCGTAAAAGCATTATGCACACCTGTATTATAAATTTAATGCGGAAGCAGGTAAATTGCTTGCCTCTTT
Organism: Drosophila insularis; assembly: GCA_018903935.1. Taxonomy (NCBI): domain Eukaryota; kingdom Metazoa; phylum Arthropoda; class Insecta; order Diptera; family Drosophilidae; genus Drosophila; species Drosophila insularis. The sequence continues at coordinate 758,301 of JAEIFP010000150.1, read as the reverse complement.
TGCCTCGTGGCCAACCAATAAATCGTTGAGAGTGTTTCATATACACAAAAATAACATTTTCAATGTCGCGCAAAGCAACAAAACTAGAAGGAAAAAAATAAAGGAACAAAATGCACACGAATACAAATTGTACAATATATACCTATGTATATATATATATAAATATATATAGTAATTGAGTGAGGTCAATGCGGTGGGCCTTAAGCTACGTCAATTGGGGGTGGGTAGACGGTCGGTCGGTTTCAGATGATATTGGTAACTCTCTCGCACGGAACTGAACAGCCAGCAGGGCAGGCACAGTGGGCAAAATGCCAAGGCAACAAAAAGAAGGCAAGGAAATACAACAAAACCAAACCAAAAAACAAATTATAATTGAACAAAGCACAATTTCATAATAATTTGCAAAAAGGCAAAGTATAGTAAAAAAAAAAACCTAGAATAGGATGTAAGCAGGCAGCAAAGTCAGCCAGCAAGCCAATTTTAAAAATAGACGACAAAAACAAAAAAAAAAAAAAAAAAAAAAACAAACAGCAACACAAAATCGACCCAAAAACCTAAAAGGCAAAGAAAGTGAAAATTGGGTTAGTTGGGCAAAAGAGAATCGAACACAGCAGCAGAAGAATGAATAAACTGAAAATCGATTGCTCATACGCCCCGTTGCTCGCTGGATAATTTCAAAGGCAAATTACAATGGCCAATTATTAGATCATTCAATGTTATCCCGGCTAGACATTAACTGACTTGAAGCAGCAAGACGGATATAACAGCAAACTTGTCCTTATTCTTGCCTTTGCCCTTGGCCTTGTCTTCCTTTCCCCCCCTAAGGCCTGTGTGCCTCGTGTCCTTGCCCTTGCCACTTCTCGATTATACAATCCTTAAGCACACGCGCTGCGAGTTATTATTGTTGCTGTTGCTGCTGCTGTGTTGCAATTGTCATTGCCATTTTTGCCCACATCCATGACCATGAACAAGAACTTGTCAATTTCAGAAGGTTTTCCATTCAAAGTGAAAAAAAAAAAAACATAAAATAAGAAGAAAAATCGCATACAGTCGAGTTTTCTCTCTCTCACTCTCTCTGCTAAAATTACCAGAGAACAGCTGAAGAGGAGAGAGAGAAAACCATAAACAGAAAGAGATAGACATAGAGAAAAAGGTCGACAGAGATGATGATGATGATGATGGCTGACTGGCTGGCTGGTAGGATGTTGTGTGGGTGATTGGGGTAAGAGAAATACGTAATTTAATTTCTATAGAGAATTTCCAACATTTTCTCCACCTTTTTAACTGATTTTCCCTCTTATGCACTGCATAAAGTTTATTGGCGGCAATTGCATTTAGTTGCAAAACAAAAACTTTTACTCAAAATAGCACAGAAACAAAATAAAATAAAAAAAAAAAAAAACTTTTTTTAATGATGCAATTTAAACGGAAAAACTGTTTTTTAATAACCAAGTTGCCTTCACAAAGAGCATCGAACCCCAGTAAGTGCCAACGACAAATTGAATGAATTGAATCCTATTACAGAGAAAAAATGCGTCATACGATCTAAAGAGGATACCAAGAATAGAGTTTCTATATATATACATATACAAATATAAATTTGCTTTATTGATTAATTCAGCAACTGTGTTTCCTTATTGGAAATTCTTTTAAAAATCTTGTTTTCTTTCTATTTATAAGCTGATTTTCTTTATAAATTTAGTCAAGAGGCTTAAAAAAAACTAAATATACTATAATATACTTTAATATACTTTAACAAAGTTATATATATGCATGGAGGATCAAGGACTGAGAACTGGAGAAAATAAGTATGCAAGATGCTGAAAAAATATTCACTATTTGCTTCGAGGATTAAAACCAAACATTCCGCTATATTTCATATAAAAAATTTATATTTTTGGTGTTTTTTTTTTTTTTTTTTGGTTGACAAAAGACCTTAAGACTTAGCTAAATTAAGTAATAAATTATATTTATACAAAATGAAATATAAATACAAACATTAAAAACCATTTGTTAGGAAATGAATTATTTTAAGCAGCGTAAAGACAACTCAAATAAAAGCAATTTGTTAATAGAATTGACTAAGCTCGCCCTCTCTAAGTATTTACTAATAAAATTTCACTTAAATCTGCTTGACTATTTCATTTCAGGGGTCACCTATAATAACAAGCGAACAAAATGTGTATATAGAAAGCGGAAAGAGGAGAGAATCCAACAAGGACATCATCTATGGCGCGACTATGCCACTTGACAGTGACCTTACAACAACTGACCGTCAATGCCCCACTACCTCTAACAATCTGCCACATTTCCTACCCTCCCCTCCCTAACCATCTAACCATCCCTCACCCCATTGGCACTCATGTGCCGCTGCTGGTGTTGCCGCTGTTGGCTGCATAACCTTTTGCATTGCATTTTACTCGAAGCTCATGAACCTGACATTGAACGTGAATGTGTTTGGCAATGAAAATTTTCTTTACTCACACTTCCGTCTAGCTAAAAGGAGGCTATAAACGTCAACAGAGAGAGAGACAGAGAGAGAGAGAAACAGAGAGTGCGAAATTGAAAATAACAGAGAATGTGAGGATAAAGAGAGAATGGGCGGCATTGGTGAAATGACAAAGAGTGTGGGCAAATGCCCTAGGCACTTTTGGCTGTGGTGGCATTTTTGATGATTTTATTTTACATTGTTGCCTGTTTCTTTGCTAAATTGTATGCGTCCGTGTGTTTGTGTAAATTGGAGGTCAGGTCAGGGCCAAAATGCTTGACATTTTTCCAATGCACAACACCATGTTCATAAATATGCAAGTGTAAAATATTTTTCTTTTCTTTCATTTTCTATTTGTCCCTCATTTAGTAGTGGGTTACTGGGACAAACAAAAACTATTTAACTAAACCACAAATACAAATTCAAATAAAAATTGCGTCATTGTACCGAAACAAAATAAACAAACAAAAAAAAAGAGGAAAAGCCAAATAGACACTCGGGAGACACTTCAAAAGTTTCAATGGGCAATTAACTATAAATTATCTATAGCATCGATAATAGTTTAATAGAAATCAGTTACTTAATGGCTTGTCCTTGTACACTCGAGTCCTGAATAATAATAACATTTCTGAAATAACAGAATCAGAAACTTAAAATATTTGTAAAGTAATGTGTAAATTGGATTTTGTATGTAATTTACTTAAATTTTAAGTGTTTAAATGATTTCTTAACATTTTAAAGCAAAGAACTTGGCATCATAAAAATATCCTTTTAGCATTCAAAATATTTTTAATATTTTACTGGATCGTAGAGAACAAAGCCTAACTTACATATCTGCTAATGCTTTAAAGCCAAAACTAGCAAAAAAAAAAAAAAAAAAACAGAAAGGCCGTTCATTTTTCTTTCCAAATTTTCATGTCATTTTGCAACACTAGTTCATGTTGTTAATAAAAATAATCTTGAAGGGATAGAGTAAACCTTGCGGAAAAAAATAAAATGGAAAGAAAGATAGGTTTGAAAGGAAGAGCTAAATAAAACTTATTCCTAAATCTTAAATAACTTAAACACCTCAACATTAATTAAATAAATGTAACTACTTGAAGAAAAAAATAAACGTGTAGACTTTTAGTCAAAGTAATATATTATGTTAAAAGAGTATTTTGCAAATTATTTCCCTTCTTTGGCCACTGCCTGTCTCTTTAGTTGCCCTAAATTGCACATTTAGGTCATGAACCGGAAACGTCTTAATTACATGGAATAAGTGAAGCTCAAAGTCAATTTGCATGCACCACAACAAAAAAAAAAAAAAAAAAAGTTGCAGACGACAACAGTCAACATAAAGGAGAAAGAACAAGAGAAAGAGGTAGAGAGGTAAAGAAGGGAGAGAGAGAGAGAGAGAGAGAAAAAAAAACAGAATTGCATATAAAACTTGAATCGAAATCAAGAGTTGAAAATAATTAAGCCGACCAGCAGAGCAGAACCAAGCCGTGAAAGGAATTGGCAGACAAAGGGCTGGGAGATGATGATGTTGATGATGGACTGGACAAAGAAATATATATATATATATACATTATATATAAATATATATATATATATATATCTGCAACAAATTGGAATAAAAATCCGTGCAGACGCTATAGGACAGCAAAGACGATGAACTAAACCATTAAAGACCTTGAACTTTGTTAAGTAGAATAAAAAGAGATGTTGAAGGTGGACCAAGAGTTGGAGACATGGAAGGCAAAGAGCAGTCTTAAATCAAGAACAAACCAAGCCAAGCACCAATGTAGGGCAGAAAACACAAGACAGACAGAAGGGGGAGCGACAGAGTGCAAGAGATGTGAGAGATAGAGAGAATAAGTGAGGGCGAAATAAGGGCCGCAGAGGATATGTATGTCTGCTGGTTATTAGCAGGATCTAAAACAAGAACTGGTTACTCAGCCATCGAGAAAGAGAGAGAGAGAGGGAGAGAGAGAGGGAGAGAAAGAGAGATCTGCTGGATTTGGCTGGCCATGGCAAAGACTCAGAGACTTGTGGCAGATAAATGCCATTGACCCACAAGCAAAAAGTCGTTGGCATTGCAACGAGGGAGTTGCAGCTTGGGGGCCCCACCAAGACCTTGATATTTTCAATGAGTTAGAAAAAGATGGCAAATTACTACATATACACTACAAAGTGCAAATAGAAGAGAAGAGAATAAGAATTTGTGTAAAAATACACTTATATTTTTTTATTTTTTTTTTTGTTATTTGTTGCTGCACATACAATCAAGTTGCATCGTCACGGAAAAACGACCGAACACAGCTATTTATATATATTTATATACCTTCTTTTTGTGATCTACGCGCGCGCACAGCGGCGGCGTTCCCCTCCCTGAATCTGAATCTGTACTATATCTGGATCTGGACTGTACTCTCTTTCTGGCTAGTTGGCTCCTCACTGACTCTCTGGCTGGCTGGATGACTGGATGCCTGTTTAGGTTGCTTGGCTGAGGTCGACTCGGTGGGCCGGCCTCAAGTGCAGTGCCCTTGACTTAGGTCAATAGCATGAGGCTGATCTGGTTTTAATATACATATGTACATACAAATACACACACACAAAATGCAAAAACAATTTAGCTAGAAAACAGATCCAATTTAGTTATAGTAACCCACATAAATGACAATATTTTAATTAAGACTCAGATAATAATAATTCTTTTGATTTTTAAAAGCCTTTAAAGAGGCAAGACTAATTTTTAAATTTTGAAGTTGTAAGCTGTGATTTCGTTGTAATTCGCAACTAGTTTTGGCATTAAAGTAGTTGACAACTAATAAGAAAACTTATTTGTTCTCAAATCTGCTTACATTTTACTCCAATAAATGACATTAGCTCTGATAATAAGAGAAAAATATATATTTATTTTATAGTTTAAGTGTTCAAAGCTTTAAATATTAATAATTTGTATTATTTGAAGCCTTTTTTATGGAGCATTCATCAGCAGTCGCCTGAACTAGCATATACGGTTCTACCAAAAGCTTCCAATTAATAATGCGTCTTTAGCAGCAAAATGTATACACCTTTTCGGTACCACTTCTCCAACCCAAAACCACTGCTTCTACCTCTCCTCCTCTTTCGTCACATATGTATGTGCGTAAGTTTGTCAACAGGACAGGCCACAAAATGCTGTCAGATACAGATACAGATACATACACACCAACACACAGACAAACACGGAGGCAAGACAAAAAGGTAGCAGGAACGCGGTAGTAACATGTGCCCGTTGCCAGGACAACCATCCATCTGACAATTTGACAGGCTTTGAGGCCATAAAGTAGAAAGAGTAAGAGAAGGAGAGTGAGGGGAATAACTCCAGGACTCATATGCGTCAAATATGAGTTGCGGTTTCTGTTCAACCAACCAACCAACCAAACAGACTTTTGCCTTTTGGTTTAACTATTTAATTCAATTTTTTATTATGCAAACTGAAGCTTGGCAAAACATTCGCTAGATTGATGCTTGACATATGCTTTATACATATATTGTAAAGGTCATTCTCCTTAATAAGTAACAATTTTGAGTTTAATTTTGAATTTAGCCAGGACAAGCAAAATAGAGAGAGTTAGAAAACTTTATTATTCGTTGGGCAAAATTCCATTTATTTTGTTTATAGTTTATGACCATTTCTGGGAATAAATAGTTATTCTTTGTTTGCTTATTTGGAATTAATTAAATTAAAAAAAAAAAAAAAAATAACAAAACTGCAATGCAATAATTGTTATGTGGACATATTCTAGGAATTTGTAGTTTATAATTTTTGCGCCACAACATTTCTCTCTCTATTAAATGTTGTGTCCGTCGTTCAAGAGTTTGGAGTTTCGCTTCGAGTTTATGAAGTACATATGTATGTATGTATGTATATAGCTAAGACGACTTTAATATACTCTTTTTACTCTGCTTATACATTTTGGCCAATAAGAAGTCATTTTAAATGCCAACGATTCAATTTTAAAATAAATATATATTGAATTTAGTATTTTAATACATGATGTAAGTTTAATGACGAATCTAAGGTTGTGGAATCGCTTGACTTTACCCCCTAAAATATGCCAAAGGCATTTCAAGAATTCACTTTTTGAAACATGTAAAGAAATTTTCGAATATCATGTGGATAACAAAATAATCCTTGATGTAAAGCATTGTGTAAAGACAATTCTTAAATTACAAGACATACGAAAAGTTGTAAATTTATTGAATACTTGTCCCAGCCTTTGCATACTTCAAGGAGCAAAGTTACCTCATTTTATTATTAGTCTTATTTGCAATGACAATTTTAAATCTCACACACAATTTTGTCGTCTTTAATATGCCCCCAATCCGCCCCTATACAGGTGTGTAGAGTTTATTTCAACAGAAATTTTGTTTTATAGAGCTATCTAGTTAAAATTCTATATAAATCATATAAAACTCTCTACACGTTTATTGTATCTCAATATATATATGTTTTGCTTTGGTTTTGCGTGACCAAAAACTCGTTGAAAAATACAAAAAAAAAAATAAACAAAACAAGAAATAAACGCTTAAATTGAAATTGAAATTCAAAACGTTTTCAATGCAACTATGTATATACACATGTATATACTTATATATAATTCAGTTAGTTGAGACATCAGACCGCCGCCCAAGTTGAAGTAGACCTCAAATTAAATAAATTTTCAACTTAAAAAAAAATCTAACAAAATGTTATTTAATTGCCAACTGCTATCGAATAGTTCCAGCTGGCATTACACAAATGGCCTTAGGTGTGTGTGTGTGTGTGTATGGATGTGGGTGTGTGTAATCAGATTTCGGTTTTGGATGGCCTAGTCTAAATGTAAGTTTTGTATCAACAACCGTTACTCAACCTTGCATATTGTAATTGAAAACTTATAGCAAAGAAAGAGAAAGAGAGAGAGAGGTAGACTGAGAAACAGTTTCTAACGGTTATCGGGGGCAATTGTAAAGCGAGATGGAAAGACCATCAACTGATAGGAAGAGAGGGAGAGAGAGCGTTAGAGGGCAAGAGAGAGACAGATCACATCTCAAGTACGTCACGTCACAAACATCATGTAACTGTAATCAAATTCGCTAATTGTCATTCTCTTACTCACTCTCGCTCATTCAGGAAGTGTTCTAGTTTTACGTTACGTTACGCCTTGCACTTGTCTGTATCTGTATCTCATACACATACACACACTCTTACAGATTGAGATACAAAAAGCGTTGTTGTCGATGATGTTGTTGTAGTTGTTGTGTTTTATTTCGCTTTCAGTGTGTCACATTTTTGTTGTTTTTTTTTTCCTTTTTTATTATTATTATTTCTCTTCCGCTTCTAATTCTAATGCCATCGCTGTTGACGTCGCCGTCGCCGTCGCCGTCTCCGTCACGTCAGACTCGAAGTGACCTTGTGGTTTAGTTTTTGTTTTTATTGTTTTCATTACGCTCCCACTTGTAATTCGCATTTTGTTTTATACTACTTTTTTTTTATAATTGTATAATTTTTTGCTTTTGTTGTTGTTGTTGCTTTTATTTTACTATATAGTATACGTATATATACATACATATATGTAGGTATATGTATTCTTGACACTGGAAACTGGTTTTATATGGCATTTCATTCCGCTAGCATTTGGTTAACTGTTTTCTCAACACGAGTGTAAGTAGCCCGGCGGGTTTAGTTAGTTAGTTAAGTTAAGTTTAGTTAAGTAACTGGCATGAGACTTTGTCTCAATGTTTGAAATTGAAATTGTATTTAGATTGAGACCGATTGAGTGGGACAAAAGTTATAAATCAATCACTTCAACTGTATATATGTATGTATGTATGTACATCTAAACTGATTCTAAAGAAATTTCATGGCCAACTGCTGATCATTTTAAAGCATTGAAGCATTTCTATAACAGTAAAAGATCAGAGGGTGACCACAAGACAATAAATCGAATACATATATACCATATAATATATACCGGCCTTAGTATACATAAAATTTAGTTTCAGCCACTTATTTAATATACATTGAAATAGATATTTATAAAAAAAAAAATGTGTTGAGCTATACTTTCGAAAAAAAAGGAATGCTTTTTTAAATATTATTGTTACATAAAGCTCGTAAAAGTATGCTAGGAATATTATAGGACATTTTCTATATTGTTTACATTTTAAAGGGATTCCCAGAGTTATGGGGAAAGGCACATCTCTTGACTTAGGATTTAGATTTTACAGATAGAACGAAAAAGGAAAAAAAAAATCGTAAACAAATTTCAGCTAAATTTGTTTTGCCCTGTAACGTATGCTATGGAAAATTTGAAAAATCCGGTCCAGCATAGTTGTTAAGAAATCATCATAAAACTGCGAGAACAAATAATAAAGTAAACGGCTGCTAAAACTCTGAAACATTCATTAAATTAAAACATGGTTATTCCATGCTCATTTAAGTATGCTATGCAAAATATGGAAATTTCTTGATATGTTTAACAATTGAAGAGTGGTTTCCTTTAAATTTTCATTTAAAAGTATATCTTTTTTTATTTGAATTAAAATCAAATCAAGAAAAAACCAGTTGTAATTTAAATATAAACTTTGTAAAGCAGCCAATGAGAAATGGATTTTGTAAATGCATTTTGCATTTTGGGTTATTAAAATTAAATAAATGTAAACAAACAATCGATTGAAATCCAAGTGATTTCCAACAAATCCTTGAATTTGAAACGTATGGTATATTTGGCACTTTATTTATAGAAACTAATATTGAATTGTATACAAAAACATAAGTATTAGGAAACTGTGTGAAATTTGAATAATTTTTGAACCTGTATATGATTTGCATTTTCTGCAGCAAACCATTGGCACACATGCATATAAGTTTTTAATTTCTTTGTCTTTTCATTTTGATTTGCGTTCTAGCCAATTTTCAATTGACTCATATTTGTGTAAACTATTTTTCCGGCTTGCCCCGGCCTTAGTCGGTCAGTCAGTTGCTTAGTTAGTCAGTCAGTCAATCAGTTCGGTGTGACCTTGCCAGCGAAATCGGTTACATAAGAAGCGCCGTGCTCAAGCAATCGCAATTTGTTGCCGTTCGCTCTGATGATATTTGTTCAGGTCTCTGCTCTAGCTCTCTACCTCCTTGCATCTCGCTTTCACTCGTTTGCTGATAGTTGTTGTTGTGCTACTCGCACTTGCACAACGTACTCATAGTCATACTTATATTATTTAATAAATAGGCAAACGCGTAATTTGTTAAGCTCCATATATACTAGTTGCATTTTGTGCAATTGCAAATTGAAAACAAACAAAATAAAAATAAAAAACAAAAAAAAATTGTAAAAATAACTGAATTGATTATGGCCCATAAAAATGCATAACCAGATTGGCGATAGACAGAGAGAGAAAGATATAGAGAGAGTTCAAGTAGAAATTAATAACAAATAAAGGGGTAAAGCAAACCAAAGAAAAGAAAAGGACCTTTTACTGAAAACTCATACTGAAAACTCTGTGAATTTTTCATAACATTTATTATTTACCGTTCTGTATAGTAAATCTTAGGCATCAAATTAAAAAGCGCATGTATTGAAAATATATTTATTAATAATAATTCAATTAAAATTGTATTCTAGAATGATGCTTAGTTTGATGCATAACCCCAACAAACAACTCTTGAAATTGTTGTATTGTATAAGAATTACAAATCGACTACTACATATTTGTTATTAATTTGTAAATGAATAATTATTTGTTGCTTTGTTGTGTAAAAAGGGTTTTATAATTGAATTGAAATATTGATACTAGTTTTGATATGCATATTATATGTATGAGTATAGCTAGCTGCTGATGATCGTGTGATCATGATATGAAATCAAGATTGTATAATAATAATGCAAAGGTCATTCATAGGCTAATCGTAGAAATTTTCTATAATATACTATGGTAGTAAGTAATATAAATTGTTGTTGATTTTCAAATCAAATATATATCTCAAATAAATATTCAATATTCCCTTGATGTGTTTGATTGAATAATCAGAGGGACTTAATTCCTAATACAAACTGCATTACAATTGTAAATTAAATTTTTTTTAGTTTTTTGCTATAATTCACAACCAGTTTTAGTCCTAAAAGGTACAATAATTCCTGGAGTCGAGAGTTTGCTGATGATGAAATTTGCTAAACCACTCAACTATAAAATCAACTAATTAACATTAACATGGCCCAACCCGTATATGTATATCATAGCTAAGATCATATTGGAGTTAGGGTTAGAAAGAATTTTACATTCCTACGTTTTTGCTTGACCATAAATGAGAGATACTTTTGGACAGTTGTTATTGCTGTTGTTAACTGTTAGTTAGTGAAACTAAATTGCAGTTTCTAGAGTGTTTTCATTGCATCTACAACTTGTCACGATATATAAAATTGATTATATACATATATACGTATGTATATACAAGTGTGCAAGTATATACCAAGTTGATTTCTTACTTTGATTGACACTTTGAGTTCTTCATTCAATGGGCGACAACAACGACAATTGCTGCCATTCGTTCAAAACATAACAATGAAATAAAAATATACCAAGAATACAAACAAACGCTCTATATAAATACATATATACATATACATATAGGAGATATGGGGAGTGTGTGTTTATATGTATATATGTACATACATACATACATACGTGATGATGTACATATATGAGCTGATATGATGATGCGTAAGCTGATTTTAACTTTATCAAGAATCCCTGGCCATAGGCATTCGCCCCCATTTTCTGACATTGACATTGAAATTTTGTGTGTGTTTCACTTTATGACAATTGACTGGTGGCTTTTGGGGCCAAAGAACAGGTAGCAGCAGCAGCAGTATCACTTGACAAATTGTTCCACATCGAAGACATATAAATCTATCACACATCTATCAACAACAAGAACAACAACAACAAAATGGCCTTGACTTTTATTTACTTAACTTTTAATAAAAGTAAAGAAAGAACCACAAAAAAACACGACAACAGACCAGACTTGTTTATTTATTTATTAGCCAAAGCAACACAACAAAAATCGAAAGAAAAAAAACAACATACAGAAGAGAAATAAGAATAATAATAATAATAAAAAGCAACAAAACCTAGAGCGAGACAGACAAAGGGAAAGACAGAAATCAGTTGCCTGGACTGACCATATAAGTATCTATATAATATATATACCTATATATATACATATGTATGTATATATTGTATAACTCGAAGCGTTTCTTGAGACATGTGCCAAAGCGAGAATACATTGCGGTCGAAAAGCAGCGAAAAAATGAAATCATTAGAATGCTATGGGCTCAATCTTGTCTTGAAAGTGACAACTGGGTCGAAGTATTCCCCACCTCTTGGACCTCCACTCCCTTCCTCAGTATCACTCTCACTCTCTGCCTCCACTTCACTCTCTTTTTTTTTTGTCTGTCAGTTTTTGTTTAATGCTCGAAAAACTGGTTTGCAGTGTTTTTTTTTTTTTTTTAGCAGTCTAAACAACATATGATTAAGCCGACAATAATCATGTGTGTATATACATATATGTATATGTATATATATCTGACTTCTTATATACGAACATAAGTAGTTGTTAATTTTTGTTTCAAAGATTCGCACACATAATGATTAATTATGGGGTATGGTCAAATCAGGAAGAAAACCAAAAGTGAATAATCAAATTGAAAACACTTTTAAATACCCTTGCCCAAAAAGGGGTATATTCGTTTGAGTTAGAAGTGTGAAATTACAATAAAAAAAAGTATTTGCGATCATAACAAGGATATATAGCAGACAGAACTGTCTATTCATTTGTCAGTCTGAATCAAACATTTTATAGACCTATTTTTAACTTCAGTTTTGAAAGTTTTGCTTATAGGTCTGCCGAATCGGATCCCTATATCATAAACTTTCGATAGACAATAAAGTTTTAGACCTTGCAATTGGTTTTAAGGCCCTTCTTCGAAGTTTTATATAAGGTTTTGTAATTTGACTTCTAATCACTCGTTAGGGTATACAAACTTCGGTGCAATTTAGCTTGATTCTCTGCTAAAAACTATATTTTTGTTCTCATGATTACCAGCAAAAAAAAAAAAAAAAAAAGCTAATGATCATAATTGAACACCAAGCAGCAAAAATATTATTATTTAACATAAAACGAAGCAAACCTTTAGCAGGTTTTAAACAAATTTTAGGCTACATGATATTTTGTTGATATCAGATTTTTCTATTTCCTATGCATTCAACAACAATTGAATTAATTTACAATTAGACGAAAATTTTTATTAGAGAAACTATAAATATTATTTACAATATATGTATAACCAACTTTATTATTCAAGTATACTACCCATATACATACATATAACAGAATAACAAAAAAAAAAAACAAAAACAGTCCATTGCTTATCTGTCAGATTAATAATATTATAATCAAGAATCACAATTAAATTTGATATGCCACACAAAGCCCAGAATAGCAAATAAAATTACTTCTATATATTTTATAAATAAATATATCATGTATGTAAATAACTTTCATTAAAACAATCAATCAAACAAACAAAAGGAAATATGCAAATTTTTTTTTCGTAAGCAAAAAAAATAGATTCTCATGTTTCATTTCACTGAGCAAGAATTAACAAAAGTTTTGTGGAAATTAACTTACCACATATCGTCAACACCTTCCACTTGATATATATCAACTATAAAGATATATATACATTATACATATATAAAGTATAAGAAACACATAACCCGCATCGTTTTGGGCCAGACAAAACGGAAGCTTGCCATGAAATCACCAATGCAAATTTTTGGTTTTTGAGAATAAAATAAACCCAAAATAAAAACAACAAAACAAAACAATATATTTATATATAACACCTATATATATATATATATATATAAATATATCCCAAAAATTGCCTATACTTGGTATTTTTAGTAGTCAATGCAAATTTGGACCCTTATATATTTAATTTATGCGCAATTTCTTTATATTTAATTCTAATTTGGATACAACAAAAACACAAATCGGAGCTGCCCCGCTGCCAATGACGCGCTGCTGTTGAGCCAATTGAGTTTATTCCAGTTGAAGTTCAAGGTGAGAGCCGCCCAGTCAAAATACAAGCGAGATAGAGAGACAATCAGCAGCGGCGAGTGTGACAGAGAGAGAGAGAGAGAGCGCAGGAGAAAATAAGCGAAATTCACACACAAACAAAATGAAACAAACAAAAAAAAAAAATTTTTTTTAAACATTGAAAAGTTTTAGCGACTTGATGCATACCCTAAAGAAATAACCATTTCTTTGTAACACACTAACACCATCTGGCGGTCAATTTGGTTTATAAGATAACCTTATCGTCTAAGCCAATTTATATACCAACAATTGTAAGTAATATGTAATACAATAAATATTCCAATTATTTGCTTTACTTAAATATAATTCTCAACTAGTTTAGGCATTAAAGACAAGACTATGGCCATTGTAAATATGGAGTCCTTTTAGGAAAATCTGCTAATGACTTTAGTGGTTTTATAAAGAGCTTTTACCTAAGATTAACATATAATCAGCACCTAAGCAAGATTTCACAAATTTTTCTTATATTTCATTATAATATTTCATTTCTAGTCCGTGATTTCTAATGTCTTAAGATTGTCATATACCCTTTCAGTGTACTTAGAGTATGAAAACAAACACATACAAGGGCAACCTTGACAAACATTCAGAACAAAATTAATGAAATGAAAAAAAAAGAAGATAAATATACAAAGAAGGGAGAGAACAGAATAACAAACAAATTTCAATCTAAATTGATAATTATATTTAAATGAAATAAAATAATATATCATTATCTGACTTTAGTTGAGGAGAGAGAGGTCGGTCTCTACCTTTCTTTATTTTTTACCTGCTGAATATTTTCAGTTAAATTACAATTAAATTTGTATATCCCTTAGGAAACTGTCACAGCGATAAATACTTATAGGATAAGTATATAATTTGAGCCCTCACGATTCCCAAATGCATTCCATCATACAAAATATGTGTACATTATTAGATTTTCAGATTATATAGAAAGTAAATTGCTTTTAGCTTGAATTACATATAGATATATGTACATGCAGACATACATACATAATAATAATTTGACCTTTTAGCGGTTGTAAAAACAACAGTTACCTCCCCTCCTCCTTCCTTAAACGCTCACACACACACACACACACACAGTAAGTATTTATATTCACTTAGTAACCGAACCCCTCTAACCCCGACCTTCCACACCACCACCCACCATCACTATTACCTTCACCTCTCTTCTGAGAACCGCATAAAGCTCAGTAGTAATTGTCAACCGCTAAATTAGTTGCATGTCGAACGTTTGTCCATTTCCTATAAGCCGCCTTTGCCTGCCATATTTTAAAACTAAACTATACAACAAATTTGTTTATAATAATGATCATACAGATGCCGCATACATAAGATTAAATCGAAATCAAATTATGATTTATAATAAATGTTAAAGCTGAAAATGGAATAGACTGTATGATACCTAAACAATTTAAGAAACGAATTTTTAAAATTTTTCAAAATTCTATCAAGTCATAAATAATAATTCTTGTAGTTTAGTAGTAGTAGTTTTTAAAGATAGAGCTATAAAGTTATGTTCTCACCATTTATCTCTCACCATAACTTCAACGCTAAAACAAGTTGGGAATTACAACTAGATAAGGCTAAAAAAAGCTTACAACTTCAATTAATTCATTTTAACCTATGCTTGTAAACCAGAAAACACAATTAGCAAGTTATCAAGATAATTTTTATACATTTTTTATGGAAATTTTTTATGCAAGCTCTAAGAAATTGTTTTTTTTAAATCAAAAAAACCTTTCGAATTGTCGAAATATAAGAAACTTTACAAGAATAATCTCAGATAAAGTTAAGCTGTGACCCTTTCAGAACCAGACTAGGATTATTTAGGAAGATGAAATATTTTTTACTTTCTCCATTTGAATTTGTTTTTAAAAGGCTTAATACAAAATTTATCAACTGGACTTATGTAGAAATACTTATGTGTGTGTGTATTAGGATGACAAATTGTTTTGGAAAACCAGATATTTCACATAAACTGCCTGCTCAGAGGTCTTTGGACATTTTCTGATTATGAGAGAATCCTATGATTTCAGTTCTATTTATACATGTATGCATATACATATTTTGTTAACCAGTGTCTTTAGAATTTATAATATACTTATGTACCCACATAAAATAATATATATGTTTGTATATAGAACTTGTCAACCATCGATATACCGGTTGACAAGTGCCCGCAAGCTTCAGGGTCAACAGGTTGCTCAGTTACTTTGGCACATAAATTTATTTCAATTTAAAGAGGAGGAGGAAGAGAGAGAGAGAGAGAGAGAGAGAGAGAGTTGAGATTAAATTGGTTACGGAACTTACCTAGATCAGGAATTGAGCTGGATGGTTCCTCGCCGTTGCTGTTGCAGTTACTGTTGTTGTTGCTGCTACTATGGTTGTTGTTGTTAATATTGTTATTATTATTATTATTGTTGTTGTTGTTGCCCATATTTGATGTGGCATGTTTAATTTTTGGTGGCGGCGGCGGCGGTGGTGGCCGCATTGATGAATTTCCAGCATTTGTATGCGTTTGTGGTGCAGCATTATTATTATTATTATTATTATTGCTACTACTATTGGAGCTACTACTGGATACAACAGGTGTGCGAAATATATGCGATGCACTCGATGAGGCAGATGACGTTGATGAAGATGCCGCCGCCGCTGCTGCTGCTGCTGCTGCTGCTGAAGACGAAGAGGAGGAGGCTGCTGTTGCTGCTCCATTGCTGCTGCTTGAGCTGACATTGGCAATAACATGTTGTTGTTGGAAGTGATTTGAGGCAATGACATTGACATGTCTTGTACTCGTACTGACCACAAATTTGCGAGCTGCTGCTGTGGGTGGTGGTCCTCCTCCCCCACCACCAACACCTCCACCGCCATTATATTGCTGTGGTGGAGGCGGCGGTGGCGGTGGTGGTGCTGGTGTCGGTGCTGGTGGTGCCAATGGTGGTGTCTGACGTTGTTGATATTGTTGCTGCTGCTCCAAATATGCCCCACGACGGGCAATAACTGGCGAAACGGGAGCAGAACGCGAATGATGATGTAAGGGTGGTGGTGAAACGGAATGACGACGTGTACCGACAACCACAGTGGAGCAACCTGTGGTTTCATCATATAAACGACCATCACGTATAACACGAACATGCTGTTGTTGTTGTTGTTGTTGTTGCTGATGGTGCAAAGGCGGTGGCGATTGATTAACATTTAACGCTCGTTGCTGCTGCTGCGTTGAGATGGGATAATGCTGCTGCTGCTGCTGCTGCTGCTGCTGTTGATGCAATTGTTGTATGGCCGAAGGACTGGCCGAATGACGACGCGATAAATGTTGCTGACCCGTTTGTGTTGATGATAATGTACGCGTTATTATAATTTGTGGCGCTCCCGTACTAGATAATATTGTCGTTGTCTCTGGTGAACGTATGGAGCCACCACAACTACTACCACCAGCACCACCACCACCTGTTGCTGCTGCACCACTGCCCCCAGTAACATGCTGTGTGTATATGTGTTTGATGGCACCAACTGTGGTCCCAGCACCAGCTGCTGTACTTGTGGAGCTTGCTCTCTGTTGTACATACTCGACGCGTGGGGTTAAAATCACTTTCTGTGTGCCACCGGGTGTGGTTAGGCCAGTGGGTTGACGTGGTGCCACCGTTTGTACCTGTACATGAGTATAACGTTGTGGTTGTTGGGATTGCTGTGGGGGTGGTGCTGTTGCACTGCTACAACTTGGTTGCTCTTCACGTTCTTGTTGCTCCAAGTGTAACATTTCAAAATCAATTGGCTCACTTTTAATCATTTTTGCTGATTGTGTTATTATTGATGCGGATGCCGATGCTGATGCCGATGCAGATGCGGATGCCGATGCGGATGCTGCTGCTGCTTGTACAGCTTCCATGCATTTGAGTTTCTTCAACATGTTGTCTCTGAGAATTTGTTTGTTGCTGCTGCACAAAAAATTAAAAATGTAGATGTATACCAAAAATATGTTTATTTTGCTTTTTTTTTCTGTTTCTTCTTTTTTTTTTTTTATTATGTATAAGAAATGTTTTTTGTTTGTTTGTTTATTTGCTTATTGGATTTGATCCTGAATCACTGCCTCTCCTTTTTCTTTATTTTTAATGCTCGCTTGCTAGCTCTGAATTCGCTTCTTTAGTTTATTATTATTACTTTTTATTTTTGTTTTAATTTCTTAAAATCAGTCTCTTCTTCTTTACGCTTTTTGTTTTTCTTTTTTTTCTTTTTGTTTTGTTGTCTTCTGCTTTTTTTCTATTTTAATTTATTATTATTATATTTTAGATTTTTGTTGTTTTTTTTTTTGGATTATCAAAAATGTTGTCAGCCTTTAAAGTTGCAAAGTTGTTTTTCCTTTTCTTTTAATATATGTATTATTACTTTTTTTTTTAGTTTATTTGTTCTTCTTATGGTTGTTGGGTATTGTTGTTGTTGCTGTGTTTTATAGTTTTGTATCCTAGAGAGTGTTATCCTTACTTTATAGCTAGCGTTGTCATTAAACCTGCCCACAGTGTTGCTTGGTTATCCTTTTTTGTTTTTTGTTTTTTTTGAGGCTCTTGTTGATAGATAGATAATGTTCCTTGATGCGCGAGATGATAATGTTGATAATAATGTCGTACGTAATGTAGAAATGTTACCTTTCCAAACAATATACATATATATATTTATTTTGTATGTATATGTGTAGATATATATATATATATATGTAGCTCTCCTAGTTTAGTTAGTTGCTAATAATACTTGTTGTGTTTTGTTTATTGGTTTCTCTTCGTTTCCTGATGTTTTTAATCCTTTTCACTTTTCCTTCTTTAGCTCCACAGCAGCTTCTTGAGTATTTCCTGTAGGTATTTGAAGTATCTGGAAATGTTAATTACATTTTAATTAATACTATTTAAACATAATCAAAAAAAAACTAATTTAAAATATTTCAAAATTATAACTTCTTATATACTTAAATCATTATACGTCTTGAATAAATGTTACTTAATACTTTGAATGTCGCACTTTGGCGCCCCTATCGGCCAAACTTTGTACTCATATTAATTTCATTAGGAAGAGAAGACTTTCTTTTTACATATATGTATTAATTTAGTTATTTTTTATTCAATTTTTATGAAATTTCTTTGACTAATAGAAATATTGATCGTATCAAACTTGGTAAGCATTTTAAAAATTATTAAAGTAACAATGGCAATAGGTAGCAAGAAAATTGATCCTCTTACATATTCTACATACATATATGTATGTATATAAATATTTTTTGGAATCTTTAGCGACTCCATTGCTTATAGGGCATATAAATTTGGATTAACAGAATTATTAAGAAAATTTTAATAAACACTTGCAAAGTCCCAAGAATTTTCCTACATATGTATCTATGTATATATCCGAGTGTGTAGTCGCTTAATGATGGTGCTAGGCATATCTGACATACGACAAATGCCTGGCATATCAATAACATTTATTTCAAGTACAAACAGAACTAAAGAACCTTAGCTTCAATAACTACTGTTGGAGGATTTTATTACTGCAGCTTGGTACTACCTAGCGACTAAAAAAGGAGAAGGGGGAGAAGTCTCTTTCTTTCCCTCTATATACTGAAATATTTTATTCTTGTTTCTAATTTTTTGTTTTAAATGGATTTTATATGCAAAGATTTTTGATTCTTATTTAAATTAAATTAAAAAAGTTTGATCTTTAAAGAGAAATTAAAGCGTGATAAATGTTATTGCTGTGATCCTTTGCTATGTTATCGATTTTTGAAAACGATAACATTTCAGCATCTTGTAATAAACGCATTTAAATATACTTTGGACCCATAAAAAGATTCTTTTACTTACATACATATATGTATATTTAAATTTTACTTAATCACTGCTATAAAAATCTCATGAAAATTTATATATGTATAAGTTTCCCACTTGTTGTCCTCTTGATGGTATTAGCTTTAGATCTATTGGAATTTCTAAAAATCTATGTTCTCAAATTTGTGCTAAATCATAAATATTTTTTCTAGTTACCTTTACCTCCTTTTCTATATTTTCTTAATGTTGTACAAATTTAAAATCTATATTTTTATAGACATTTTGTTCTTACTTACGTTTCAAATAAAATATATATATATGTGTATGCTGGATTGATTGATTGTTTGATTGATGAATTGATTGATTAAAATCGTTGATTAATTGGTAGAAATCTTTCCCTTAGTTATCTTAGTAGTAAGTAGTGTGATGAATACTTGCAAGTTTTCTTTTATAAATAATTTATAGCAAAAAAAAAATAAACTATATATAACACATTGTTGTAAATTTTTTAATTATACATGCATTGAAATTAAGTTGAATTTTTGTTGTTGTTGTTGTTTGTTTGTTTGTTGCTTGTTTGGGTTGTTTGGTTGGTTGTTGTATAAGCTGGTTAAGGGTTTGATAACATTTAATTAAAGTTGCACAATTTCTCACTTGATATATATATATATATATATATATATATGTATATATAGAATATATATGATTATAATTACGTTTACATACAATTACGGTTTACATTTACGATTACGATTCCAAAAATATATATATATATATTTATATGTGTGTATGTATATATATATGTTTGTTAAATATTTTGCACATGAAACACAACGCTGCAGTTGCTTTATTTTTTTTTTTAAAGGTTTTTGTTTTTTTTTTGTATTATTATTTATTTTGTTTTGTTTCAACCTGAGCAGTAAAAATTATTGAAATTTTATTTTGTTTGTTGGTTTGTAGTTTTTGCTGAAGTTTGATTTATTATTATTATTTCCATTTGTTTGTTAAAACACCTTTTAAAAAAATATATTATATTTGTTATACATTTTTTTTCTTTTTTGTTTTATCAGTTAGAGTTATAGTTATTTCCGTTTTGATATATTGTATTTAAGTGGGGTTTAAAGAGGACGACTGGAGATAGATTTTTGTGGGCATATTTTTGATTAATTTTGCGTTGAATTTTTTGTTTTTCTATATAGTATTTGTTAAAACACATTGTCAATTTTTGGTTGGTATGTAAGTTATGTATGTATGTGAATTTCACTTGATGGATTCTACAGCTGTTATTGATTCTTGCTCAGCTGAAAAAAGAAGGCTCAACAGCTGGGTGTGCTATTAAGAGGCTGGGCGGAGTCAAAAATTATATACATGTATGCACACATAGGATTGATAGGTATATAAGTATGTATGTATATTTCTTTTTTAATTCGAAGTATTATGTTTAACACCCACACATTCACACACACGAGAGCAAAAGGCGTATTTAATATAACTAGACGACACAGAAACACAGCCGCCCAGTTCAAGAGCAAGGTGAATACTACAAGGATAACACCAATATAATACACCCAACAGCTGTTCGGCTCCTGCGTTTTTGCTCTGCTCCCAAGCTGCACAAGGACAAGGACGATTCAACACGGTCAGTAGCAGCAGCAGCAGCAGCTCTGGCACTGGCACTGGCACTGGCAATGGCAATGGCACTGGCACTCGCAATGGCAATGACTATGGCAGCAATTCAATGTTAAACACACTTTTTTGCCCTTGACAATGAGGCGGCTTCCTTTCTTATATAATTTAGCCATAATTATTGCAACAATTTCTCATTTTGCGAACCAAACACAAAAAAAAAAAACAAAAAAAAAAAAAAAAAAGAAAACAAAAATGCGTAAAAGAAATTATTTGGGTGAATATTTTATATTGCGAATTTTTATTTTAAATTATAACGACGGTTTTTTATTTCTGTTTAATATTTTTTTGGGTGGTAGGGAACGATCTTGTTGTTGTTCTTGCATTTGCAAATATTATTATTAACTCTCTGTGTTTGAGAGAATTTTTGTTTTTTTTTTTTTTGGGTAGGTTCTTATATTTTCATATCTGTTTTTGAGGGGGTTTCGGTTAGGATGTGATTTTTTTTAAGTATTTTTTGTTTGTTTGTTCAGTATTTTGTCGCGTTCGAATTAAAATTCGCAACCGCTGCGTTTGCCGTACTTTCTCCGACTAACAAAACCCACAAAAAAGCCCCGCATAAGCTTCAGAACAGAAAACCAGAATTCTGAGAGGCACAGAGAGAGAGAGAGAGAGAGTGAGAACAAGAAGTAGCTGAGCAACACACATATACAGAGAGGGAGCAAGAGCGACAGAGATAGTGCCTGCACACACAATGAAAGTGAAAACCGCTAAAAAGGTGGGCACGTCTGTGTAGGCGAGAGAGAGAGAGAGACAGTGAGATCTCTCACACAAACACACTCATAAAGGCAAGAGAGCTTGCGCCAGCGCGTACAAGGAAGTTGAGAAAAAACCGTGAAGACAACAAAAACAAAAAAATACAGTGTAAAGAATACAACAAGCAAAACATAAATAAACAAAAATAAACGCGAATGAAGCAGACAAAAGCAAAAGACGCTAAAGATGCCTACAACTGTGAAGGAAGGATGGCGTATGGGTTGTGTGGGGTGTGTGGGGTGTGTGTGGAGAGTGTTAGCTGAGGGTTAACAAATTGTAGCATGAGGTAGGAAGAAGGCAAACCAAAAAAGCTTTTGAAGTTTAGAAGGGTGGCTCGCTTAGCGGAGTTTTTGGCCCCCTAGTCAACAAGCGGGAAACCAAAAAAAAAAAGAACACGGTGCGTATGAGCAATGTGCGTGTGAAACGATTCTTTTTCTGCTTCTTGTTGGGGTGGGTTTTTTTTCGAGTGTTTTTCTTTGTGTGTGTGTGTGTATTTAACAGACAAAGTGACAGACTGGCCGACAGAGTTACGCATTGAGGTAGGTTCGGATTGTGTTTAGGGCCCAACTTGATGAATGAAGTTCAAACTAATACACACGAGAAGTCCATGGTTTAAAGAGCAATTGCCCTAGCTTTTTAATTTTATCAAGTACATAATTTGCAACAAATAAAAAAATTGTGACTGTCAATAATTTGATTTTGTAATATTGCAAGATTATCTAATATAATCTGGCACGAGAAGTTTTTATGGTCAAAATGAATACATTGGCAAATAATTGTTTTTTTTTTTTTGTCTATTCTAGTGAGTCATTCAAATGCATTTTTATGACACTTACTAATCACCAGAAAAGGCCGAACTCGCTTCACTTTCTCCTAAAACACTTAACACACAGCTAGTACTCAGAGTAAGCACGTGGCAATATAAATTTGACATTGTTTGAAGGCCTCTACTCCACACACACACACACACAAACATATGTATGCTTGTATCTGAAACAAAGTGCCATGAAATGATGCATCATTTCTCATAGT
Source organism: Drosophila insularis (assembly GCA_018903935.1). Taxonomy (NCBI): domain Eukaryota; kingdom Metazoa; phylum Arthropoda; class Insecta; order Diptera; family Drosophilidae; genus Drosophila; species Drosophila insularis. The sequence continues at coordinate 735,347 of JAEIFP010000150.1, read as the reverse complement.
GCACACACACACACACACACACACACTTGGCGGTGTCGATTCATAAAACTAAAAAGCTTCCGCAAACGTCAAAGTCAAAACCCCCACACAACAACAACAACAACAACAGCAAAATGTACCGCTATGACGATGACATTCGCCGCCCATACATACGCTTGCATGCACTCGGTGCAAGTGAATGTGTGTGTGTGTGTCTGTGAGTCCAAGTATGAGTGTCTCGTGTGCATGACAACAACATTCAATAGCAAACTAATCAACGGCACAAAACAAACAAACAATAACAACAACAAGAAAATTGCAACCTCATAGATGCAATTCTAGCACACAACAAAATGTATTGACCTTAACACTGAACGGCGGCGCGCACAGAGACACACATACACACAGACACTCACTCACACCCAAATGTGCACGAACTTGAAATAGAATTGCGAGAGCACATTACAGATAATAAGAAAACAAAGAGAGAGAGAGAGCAAAAGAGAGAGCGAGAACATGCAAGCGCGAGAGCGCAAGCGAGTCAAGTTCACCAATACAATGGCGCGCGCTACAGTTGAGCGAATAGCGCACTGTTAAAGCTCTGTAAAGTTCCTTTGCGTTGTTGTTTCTTTTTTTGTTGGGGTAGGGATTGGTGGGGAGGGGGTGAGGAGGTGGTGGTAGTGGAGTTGCAGACGACATACTATTTTAGGGGGCGAAGTTCTAATGAGGGTGGTTTATTGCAACATGTCTGGAGTTTTCTATACATATATGTATGTACATATATTGAAGTTTTTGTTGTTGGCATTGGGCAAAATGGGTCTGCAGCAACTCTCTAGTATCCGTCTCTCCTGTCTCTATGGTATGAGTCCAGACAGTTGTGGTATGGGTATCTGGGGGAGGATGGGGAGAAGACCTAATGAGCAAAGGATGAGAAGGAGTTGCAACAACAAAAATTTCAAACAAAAAAAAAAAAAAAAGAAGGGAAACTTTACAACTTGTCGGTCTTTAGATAGGACATTTCGACAACTTAATTGAAGTGACTGACTGGGTATTGCGGATGTGATTTTGAGAGTGAAAGGTCAGGTGGGTCAGTGGGAGCATTAAAATATGTCCTTAAAATCTATAGGGTGGCAAATTTTATATAAGATGCGTGTGTGGTTGACTGTGTGTGTGTGTGTGTGTGGGGGGGGATGGAGATACTAAAGGTCTATTAAGGGTTGGGCTAATTTTAAACAACGCAGTCAAATATAAGGTGAAATAATATCAACTTAAAGTACTTAACTGATTGCAAGATCAGTTAGATACTGAATATAGAAGGAAAGAAGCAGACTTCACCATTTTTTAATTAAAAATTTTGTGTGAAGTGAAGGTAATTTTCCTACTTTCACCATCCATGAATCAGGCAGGGAATACAACAGTAAAATACGCTAAATTTTTCATAGTTTTTTAAATAAACAAAGTAGTTAAAAATTTGCCACATAAATATTTCCATTTTAAGTTGTGAAATTATGTAAAATCTCTCAAAACATGAAAAATTTTCATTTGTAATCCTTTTTTTTCATTCCGGGTATCCAAATCAACTTGAAGCTGCATTTTCTAATTGGAATTTTTTAGCCACATACAAAAATCCATCTCACAGCACTTTATATCCATGTATAATTTGTTTACACACACACACATTAAAAAAAAACCAACAACAAAAAAAAGGGAACGAATAAAATATAAGCAAAAATAAATAAATGGGGCGTGTGGTAACCGATATTTTAATTTAATCACGTGACGACAATACGACCGATATGCAATTAAATATTATTACACAGACACACACACACACACCAACACACTCAAGCAGAGGGAAAAAGTTAGTTAGTTGCACATACTTAATGTGGCATATACGAATGCGCAACCGAATTAAAATCCTCCAGAGTGTATCTCTCTATTAAATCAAAAGTCTGAGTACTGTAAAACTGGTCCGTGAGATTAGAGCGTAGCGTAACGTACGACATGACGTCGTTAACGAGACTGATACTGTGACTCTGAAACGAGACAGAAATTTGTGCAAAAGTGAAAAATTCTACTTTCAATATGAAAACGAACAATGTGTGTGTGAGTCTTGGTGTGTGTGTGTGTGTGCAGCGAAGCCTGGGCGGGAGTTGTGCATGGAAGAGCAAAGCCAGGCAAAAAGCCCACTGTGGGTATGGGTAAGGTAGGTCGTGGTATGGGAATGTCACCGGGAGAACGAGAGCGCGAGAGTAAGCCAAACAAGCAAGCAAGCAAGCAAACAGGAGAGCCGCCAGTGTTGTGAGAGAAAGAAAGAATGAGCAAAAGAACATTAAATTGAGAGGCAAGAACTACTACTAAATGGGGAGAGAGAAAGAGAGAGCATATACTTCTGCTGCTACTGCCGCTGCAGGTCCCATTCCCAGCGAATGCAGAAAACAAAGCGTAGCCCAGAGAAGTCAATGTACAATACATTGGGGGTGCAATGACTACGTATAGATGTAGATGTAGATGTATGTATGTGTGTATGGATGTACGTTTGTGTCTATAGGAAGCGATGAAAAATGTTGTGCAGATTTGCTGACTCTTGTTCTATGCATGTCTGGAGTTTCGTTCGGCGAGTCTCTTGTCCACTTTTGCTCACTTCTTTATTATATTTATCTTTTGGGGTTGTAAAAGTTTTTTTTTTTTTTTGGTTTGGTTTGGTTTGGCATTCCGGGAGTTGTCCTACCATAGAATAGAAATTAAAAATAATTGCAAAAATAAAATAAAGAAGTGAAATGTTAAAAAGTGGAGTGGAGGTGAGTGAAATGGAGTGTGAGGAGTGTGGGTGTAGAATATGGGGTTGCGAATTGTCTGTCTGGGAATTGCAACCCCCAAGCAATGAAATGAAAGCAAAGTTATGGTTACTTTTTCTTCCTTTCCTTCTTGCCAACAAGAGGAAGAGAGATAAAAGATTTCCTAGACATTTGTTTTGGGTTACATTTTTGAATTTTCATAGCTAAATTATATGGGGTATGATAAGTATGAAGAAGAGTACATATATATGTATTTCCTTTATTTCTTGTTTTGTCTTGAGATCGCTTCGAGCTAAAAAAAAAATGTTCTCTATGTGTGTTTGGGGGAGTTGCTTGTAATGAAAGTTGATTTGCTTCTTCTTTTTTCTTTTTTTTGATGGAAATCTTTGTTCCTTTGTCTGTTGACCATGTGACAGACACAATCAAATTACGTTCTAACTTTAAGTAAAGTTCGGTCGTTTTTATGTCTCACCCTATATAATTAATAAATGAAGAGTTGTCCTTTAAAAAGACAAAAATAAAAAAGGAAAAAATGTTTGCCTTCAAATTGATGCGAGGCTATTTCATTGAATTGAATAATGGTAATGGGTTGCTTTTGTGCAAAGGTTATATTACAGTTACCTTCATTTCTTCTTCATTCAGTTAACTAACTGAACTGAATGACTGACTGACTGACTGAGGGGACACAATTGGCCAAAAATATCATGGTCAATGACAGAGCCATGAAATTTTTGCAAAACTTACTCACACGTGGCAGGGGCAACCAGACAACACCCTCTTCTATCCCCACATTCTCTGACTGAACATACACAGATTGGGATATACAACTTCCTTTACCTCTAGCCCCAAATATATACATATGTACATATATAATTCTCTCTGTTGTTTTTTGGGGGAGCATACAGAGTTAAATGCAACGCGCATGTTTCTCTCGCTGCAATTGCTGCATGCAATAGCCATGATACTACATCCTTCATCATCATAATCATCATCATCATCATCATCAACGTTCTGCTATTGCAGCTGCACGAAGGTTAAACATTTTCAGGGGCACACACAAACTACACAAAACTACTACAACGAGAGGGAAGCCAGCCAGCGAGCCAGCCACCCAGCCAGCCAGCTAGCTAGCCAGGCCCTTTTGCTTTGCTTTAGCTATAATGTACCAAGGGCAAGGACACGCAAGCATGCGCATTTCCGCATGGTAAAAAAGCAACAAAAACAAAAAAATCCTTGCATACACACAGGCGCTGCAGTGTAGGGACACACACTCGTTTATATCCCTCTCATTGCCAAGGTCTGAGCCGGTTTGCCGGCTGCCGCCATTGCTGCAGCCACTGCAAATGACATTGAGTCATGTGGGTGGATGGGAGTTTTCAAATACGAAGGATACGAACGGACAAAACGACCTACCGAGCGAGCGACATCCACCCAGACAGCATAAATTTCAGGGTTGTCGTAGCAATCCTTGTTTAAGTCTGGCTCTCTCTCTTGCCTTGAATCACATTTCATCCGATTGTCTGTTTGTGAATATATCTGTCGAGGTTTTCTAGCGAGGATGCTCTAAAGGTTTCTTCGTCATCCATCACATGGTCGATGTAATTTTGCCTTGTCGCCAATTCAGTCAGACACACATGGTCAGAAGGTTTTTGTGTTTCTTTTTTTTTTACATTCAGACTAGACACTCTAATTTCATGCTAATTAGCATTAAGAGAGGTTTTCGTCTTGCTCGAAGGAGCGTCGATTTCTAGGCATTTATCGTAAATTTTTTTACGAGCCCATCGTGTGACAACACGCACTCCCCGGCGTGCTATGGTTTTCTTTTTTCGATTGAGTCAAATTGAAGCCAATTATTATTGGGTCAATGTGCGTACAGTGAACTGATTTTGACTTGGCTGAAAAGTATGCTATGCTAAGTCAGTCCAGTTCAATTCAGTTCAGTAGCCTACGCATGTAAAGAGAAGTTCAATGAAACTTAATTTTATTTGGGACATCGGTGCTTAACCTCAACTCAACACTCCGACACACACACACGCACATGGGAGCAGTATAATACACAAATGCAGGAGAGGATAAAGCCAAAGCAAAGGCATTTTGTTTTATTTATGGTCTCGACTTTTTGGCCTGCTCTCGGTCAGTGACTCATTGGGAATTATTTCGTTTTGTGCCATCGGGAACATCGTGTTTAGAACTCACCCAGTAGGTAGGCGAGTATGTGTGTGTGCGTGCCTGTGTGTGTAAAGTCCTTTTTTTTTATTATTTATTTTAGGGTAACAAAGGTGTGAATCATTTTATGAGTAAGCCATTGCACCTGCTAATGCCAACAGTGATAATAATGATGATGATGATGATGGGGCAGGTTAAACTCAAGTTCAAAGTTCATAGGGATTTGTATTACTCATATTGGGTGAGGTTCAAATCGCATATATGTAAGTCTGATGATAAATATTTTAATTGAATTGACAAAATTGACTTCTTTAGCCCTAGTCGAAGCCTTTTGAGTCTTCTTAATTCGAATTATATCTCAATGTTAATTGAGATTAGATGACTAAAAAAAGTTCAAAATTTTGCTAAATTTTGATTTACTAATTTTAGGTTTTAAAATCTTTTGAAAATAGCCAAAAATATGCAACTTTGCAAATCTGTAACTAAGCCTATTTTTAATCAGTTCTCTTATTGGAATGTGATCTTATTAGTTTAGTTTTTTTCAAACAGCACAAGTTAACATGTTGATTTAAAAATCATTTTGTATCCTTAAAAATCCTCAAAACCCTTTAACTTTGTAAATTTGTAAAAAAAATTGTAAAATTTGTAAAATTTGATCGATTTACACAGTTTATAAATAAATTTTTTTTATTAGAATGAAATCTTTTAAATAGCATATAAAACTTGAAAAGTAAAATTTTTAACTAAAAAAAAATGGGTTCGAAATTTTTTTTTCCAAGTTTGCGAATGTTTCAGTCATTTCAAAATATGGCAAAGGGCAATAAAATTAAGATGTAACTTTTTAAATTCGGTTTAAAATTGGCCAAATTATATAGGCTAAAGAAAATAGGCAGATTGGAAAAAATTAAGTTCAAAAATTACTTAAAAATTTTTAAAAACCTTAAAACTTGTTGATTTCTAACTAAAAATCTGTCTTTACTTAGTTGGAATGCAATTTTTAAATTTCGATTAAAACCTCGAAAACGAATAATTTGGCCAAAATGGAAAACAAGTAAAATTGCCCTTTTTGTTATTTTTATCAAATGATATTTTTCCTATTTAAGATCTGATTTCCATTCCAAAATTGATTGTAAAAACTTAAAGTTACTGGGGAAAAAAATTTTGTTGTCAAAAATTATGCAAATGAAGAAATTTAAGTGTGGACTAAAATCTAGTCTATATTCTATTTTTGTGACAACAAAATAAGGCAAATTATAATATTTAAAATTTGTAAATGAACAAACCGACGATTAGATACTTGGTAGTCTTATATATGTATATTCAGTAAACACAGTTTTATACAACTTTCTTTTCATCTATCAACATTGCCCTAGCCCTTCGAAAATGTTACCCCCTTCTCCGTTTCGCCTCCTGCCAGTCAATTGTGGTTATTCATGCTCTCAATGGCTGCATTTTATTGCCACTTAGAGTGTTCGAAAGAGGGGGGAAGATGGGGGTACGCGACGAAGGACTTGAAGAATGGTGGGGGGGGAGGGTCGTAACATTAAGAGACGCCAAACAAACTGTGCAAAATGATATAGATTACAGTTATTATGCCGTCATTGCTCTCTGTTGCTATAACCTACGATACTACTCACACCCTTCCCCCCCTCCTATCACTATCCACCCACCTCAAAAAAATACATTTCATATGTCTGAACTCAGACAGTTGCCCCCCGCTGCTGCTGCTGCCCTTCACATCAAACTTTCGCTAATTTGTAATGCAACGACAACGACGATAGCGTCTGCAGTCACTCGGAGACGGAGACAGAGATAGAGAAAGAGCGAGGGAGAGGCAAAAAGGGTTTCGCAAAAAGCTACCCCCAATCATGGCCAGTCAGTCAGCCCTTTACGCAGTCTGCTGCCCTGCCGCCTTGGCTGACATTTTTGATGCCTATGCGTGATAAGAGCGAAACGTGCTCTGTGCTTATGTACTTACATACAATGACGATGATGACGCAATGTGCAACATGGAGGTCAATAAACCAAGAGAATTTTGTGGCCATAAAACAACAACCCAGAGCAGAAAAATATAAAATAAAATATAATAAAAAGGGGTTGGAGCTTTTGCGATACGACTGCATTTTATGTGGCATATTAAACCACATGAATACAAAAAAAAAAAAACAAACAACAAAGCCATTAATACAGATATTAAAAAAGTTTTCTTTCAAGATCTTTTTTTTTTATTAATTACATTTACAAGACATGATCAGTCGTTGAAAGTCTGGAAAAGAAAACGGAAATCGTTGGTAATTAAATCTGATTTATTTATAACGAAGAAAATTTCGATAAGCTTTGGCAAATGGCAGTTGAAATTAATAGCATAGAGAATACAGTAGTTAAACGATTTACCGTTACGTTAAGGTTTAGTTTAGGACCTTTTTATGTCAATAAGTAAATAAGAGAAATTACGCTCAATAAAAGTTATATTCTATAATATAATATAATAATTCAAAAATCTACACAGGATATAGAAACTTTTATATTCAGCTCTGTTCTCGTTTTCGAATTGATTTTAAACGTGATTTAAAAATTTTGTTTTCGAATTAAGAAATTAAATTTAAAAATAACCACTTCAAACTAGTTAAGATGATGCATTGACTAGAAATCTAGCGATTTGAAAGCAAATTTAAATTAATTTAGAAATGAAAACATAAGAACATATTTATTCTCCGGAAAAGGCCTGCTTAAGTGATAATTTATAAATATGAGAAAAACAAATCTTAAGTACCAACAAAAGTGTTTGTTTCTATCAGAACCATTACATTTACAAGAGGATTATATAATACAGTAGTCAAATCTAACTATGTCTTCATTTTCGGGGAAAATCATTCTTGGTTATCGAAATTGTGTTTTTGAGGGAAATTTCCCTTATTTTCCATCCGAGACTACGCCACAGATTCCACTTCTTTTTTTTGAATTCCAATCTACGCTAAGATTTCTTGTAACAACTCTAATTAATGACGTAACGAGGTTTCATCTTAAATTTTTATTATTAAAAAATGAATTATCAAATTTTCTTTAAAAGCTTTGATTTTTAATGCCATTTTTCTTTTAATTATTGATGAATATTGAAGGTCTATTTTGTTGTTAATCATACAAAAATTATGGATCGTCGATTCCCATTTCCTTGCGTTGGAATTTTCAGAATATTAATGTTAAATATTGAAGCTTAAGCTAATTGAGCGATTTAATTTTTTCTTGAGGGAGGAAATATCGTTAATATTCTTTTCGGTCACTGGTCCTAAAGATGATTGCGAATAGAGTAGTTCTTGTATGAAATCAGATTCTTAAATTACACAGTCCGACATTTTTGAGGTCATAAAAAAGTGCTTTAATTTCAATAGGTCTCCTATTGTTATTGGGGGGTGCTGCACGGCCCTGTATTTAGTTTTTGTCCATCACGTCCATTGGCCATATTTTTTTTTTTTGTATGATATAAACATAATGTTACACTGAAAACATTCTTATTTTTTTCTATTAATATAATATATCAAAGAGGTATATATTTCTTTGATTCAATGCATAATATCCAACACTTTTGGATTTGAATCTGAAAACAGAGGGACATACGGACAGACGAACATGGCTATATCGACTCAGCTTCTCATGCTGATCAAGAATGTATATACTTTATGGGGTCAGAAACGTCTCCTTCTGTGCGTTACAAACATCTGACCAATTTTATATTACCTTCTGCAAGGGTAATAATGAGTTAAATTTAGACTAAACAGTATGGTATAGGGATTTAAAGAATTTTTAGCTTTTTAATTTTAAATAATTGTTGGAATCTTCTGCATCTATGTATATCTATTCTGCATAATTTATTAGTAATGTTTGATGAGTTTGAAGATGAGCTATTTTTTATTAAACAGGATAATCGAAAATCTGGTATAAATTAAAAAAAAATGATTGTTCAATAATTTACTTTTAGGTACCTATTTTACAACCCCAGATTGAATCAGAATCAGCGTACCCGCATTAGTTGGGTCAACATCTCATTAAAATGTGTGCAAAAATTTTGTCGGTCTGGGAAAATATTTTCCTTATGTTAAATAGAAAATACATTCAACTAAACGGTTTATTGTCAACTCTAGTTGCTAGTTTATCTCATAAACTCTTTAAACTGGTTTATGATTGTAATTTTTATCAGATTTCTTGTTAAAAAAAATAAACGAAAATCCTTAATGCATATATTATTAATAATAAGTTTTAGTCACTGAAGCATGACTGACTGCAACGTGCAACACCTTCAACCACTTAAACTCTCATTACAGTTAGCTGGAAAAACTTATTTGTTGTTGTTTGCAACACCTGTGCCTGCCGCCGTGCCACCGTGCCACAGTGCCATGATCCTGAAGCTCTCCTTTTGTGGTGTCTTTCTCTCTCATTTTCGCAGTGTGTTGGGTTGTTTGCATGTTTGTGCAACTCTGCAGGGTAATTTGTCATTCACCGTTGGCCAGGAGCCGAGCCTTGCAATTAGCAACCAAAGCGGTGTAGAGTGGTGCCACGATGGTGGTGGTGCAGGGTTGTTCTAGTTGCAATTTGTGCAATATTTGCCAGTGACTCACCTCACCTAGTTAACGTTAAAACACAAAGAGAGGGGGTGGTGCCAGCCATAGAGAGAAAACCAGAAAAAGAGCAGAATGAGAAGTGAGGAAGTGAAACGGCAGACAGAGGCAGGCGTTAAGGAAATTCTTTTCTTCTTTTGCTCTTGCCACTTGCTTTTTAACTTTCACCATTTCTCTTGTAACAACAACGATTACGAAAGCATTCTCACTTACATAGAACTTTCTCCATGCCAACTAGAAAACTTGCTTAGCCAGTTTTAGAAGAAGAACCGAGAACACACTTGGCTATTTCTCTCTTCCTCTCTCTCTCTCTCTCTCCCTCTCTGATGGAGTTGGTGAAAAACTAGTTTTTCCCAACATTTGCAATTGTGGAAAATTGCAATAATGGCAAATGGCAATGGCAATGACCTAAGTATGCTTAGCCTTGAATGCCTAACCATCTCTTTGTCTCTCCACCTTCCCGCCGCCCGAGTTCCCCATTCTTCATTGGTGAGAAAACCAGTTAAGGAATTAGTTAAAGCAAGAGGGCAAACCATAACCAATGACCATGCCCTTGCTTAATACTAGAAATATTGTGAAAATTCGTTTGATTCTAATCTAAAGAAAAATAAAAAAAGAAAAAAACCAAGACTATTTAATACAATTTTTATGAGCCAATTGTCTAACATAACTTTTACTTTGTCATCCACCCAATTCTCTTTTCCTATCCCTAGTGGAAGTTGTAGGTGGTAGTTGTAGTTTTCACTTGTCAGCAAAAGGAGAGAGAGAATAAAGAAGGAGTCGTAAAATGAGTCAACAACAACAAAATGTGCAAACAAGCGCAAAACTGCAAGAGCTAAACAAACGAGTCCTGGTCCTGGGTCGTCATCGTCATCGTCATCGTCATCGTGGTCGCAGTGGGAAAATCTCTTTAGTATGGGTAGGTCAACCACCAGACATTGAACTCAACACATACAACATATATAATATACATACATACATACATATATACAGAGGGAGACACAAAGAGAGGGGACAAAGAGAGGTACTTCCGTCGAAAGAACGAAGAACTCGACGCGTCCCCCCAGACCCCAAAAACATCGTGCGGAAAATGTTGCATTGCAGCGAAACGACGCGACGGACGAAGCCACGAAAAGCGTGCGAAGCATTCAGCACGTGAATCTACATCGAGGTAGGTAGCTCTAGATTGTAAATACATACAAACGAACCAACGAGCCAACAAACGAATGAACAAACGAACGAACGAACCAACAAACAAAAGTCTGTTATGCAGGGGTCAACAAAAAGGGGGGAGAAGGCGTTGCTATAGCCATCCTCATCATCGTCATCATCATCCACATCATCATCATCATCGTCATCATCATCATCGTCGTCGTCGCATTGTGTTCAAGTTTAGTGGGTTGAGTGACACAGACACAGTTTGTTGCGGGAGAGCGAGATGGTATCAAAACGGAGTGAAGAACGAGTTTTCTTTTCTTTTTCTTTTTTTTTTGTTTTTTCTTTTGCCATGCTATTTTGTAATAGCAATCAAAGTGAGATGATATGCAATGACAATGTCATGTGAGAACACAAGAAGAGAGAGAGGGAGCGAGAGAGAGAGAGTGTGTGTGGCTAGATCCAAAGCTTGGATCGAAAACTATATAAATTACAGTTAACATTAAACTGAGAGATCAAGAGATTGATAGATGAAAATGAGCTATACTTTTAATTAACATTTAGTTGAACAGTTTTAAGCCAGTTCTTTATATTCAATTGCCAAAAATTGAACAGTCAAAATTGGAATACCTACTACCATATTTATAATTTCGATATTTTCAATATTTCTACAATAGATTTGGCTAGTTTGAATCAAAGAAAAAAAAAACAGTTTTTTAAGAAGAACTCAAAAATGGCCTTCAAATGAAAATCTATTCAACAAACTATAAAAAAGAAAATCAAACTGATTTTGATACAGTTTACTATAGTAATGTGTTTATTTAATGAAAAAATTAAAATAAAATTAAAAGTACTGAATAAATTGTATATTTTAAGTCTACACTTTATGAGTTATATATAGTCTAAAAAGAGGAATAATTTTCAATTGTTAATTTATGTGTTAAGTTATGGTTAAAGAGAGATTTTATTGACAAACAGTTTGAGCCTAAGATCATCACGATCGGACGATAGACGTTTTAAGCTAATAATCCAAAAAAAAATATATATAAAAGAAATGATCATATTAAGCATCAAAATAAATTCTAACTTAATTAAGTTTTGGTCGAAAAAAAAAATAAAAGTATATCATTGTAAAGGGTAATTCTATACCTTTATCACTTGACAATACGGTTTACAGGATACTTTTATAAGAATCTATCTGAAGCAAGTGCCTAAAAACAAGTTCAAATCGATGTCTATTTTGTATTGTTTTGATCCAAAATGATCGTTGGTCTAATTTGAACTAAATAATAATTTTGCACTGATCGTTTTTAAAAGGTATATATACTAAATTTATGCATATAAAATATTTTTAAATTTTAATATTTTTAGAATTTGTTTGATTATTTTTTTGTTCATTTATTTTGAGACTATTTCACCTAAAAGCATGATAAATAAGTATTTAAGATATAGATAGTTAAGGGCAATTTTTTCAACAATTTATATACTACATTATTAACTTAATAGTAATTGATATTCTGCATACATTATGTTGTTTTTGTCTTTTTTGTTAATATTGTTGTTGTTTTTGGGGTTTTTTAGTTTGAGGTTTTACTTAATGATAAAACAAAAAGCGACAACCACACAATTAAAATGAAAATCAACGAAAAGCGAAAACTTTTTGTCATACACAGACAACACACACACCCAAAACACACACACTATACATATGCATATGTATGGCAAATTCATACATAGAACAATAACAGACTAACCTATTGTAAAGTGGGGGAAATATAAAGCTCTCTTTATATATATATATTTGTCGATATATATATGTATGCATATATATGCATGCATATGTATATGCGACATTTTCCAATATGGCGTCCCAATACACCAGCAGGCAAAATAACCAACCACCCACCAAACCAAACCCAGCAAACTCTCCTCTTCACATGCATCAAAATATTTGCCAAAAAGGGGGGCAAAACGGAATGAAGACGACGACGACAACAACGACGACGACGGCGACGGCGAAGCTTTTGTCTGCTGCACAACTCCCAAAAGCCGTAGTCAAAACCAGAACCATAACCATAGCCATGGCCATAGCCCTATAGCCAAAGCAGGGAGCAGGTCAATGATACCAAAAGTTATACCCAAACCAGCAATGTCTGCGTCGCACTTGAGTAATTTTCACAAAAACAACTTTCCTGGGCCGCACCCTTACAAACACCCACACTCCAAATTCACACACACACACACACACACACACACACTCGCACATACAAACAAACAATCGGGGGCTAAAAAAAGACAAAAAAAAATGCAACTTCAACGCCAGTGTCAAGTTTACGCTAGCTAAAGTATCCCCCCTCCCTTCCTTGAACCCCTCACACTCATACATACACAAAACTCCACTCGACAGTTTGCCTCCTCGCCCCTCCGCCCCCATCCCTTGTCTCTGTTCCACCAGGCTTGGTCATGAACTCCATTTTCAATGGCAGCCCTAGAGGAGCACTTTTATCTTTCTTTCTTTTTATTTTTTTTTCATTTTGTGCAGTGAAAAACGCTATGGAAAAGAAAGATGGAGGGAGGGAGGAGAGCGGGTGGTGCAACGTTAGTGGAGACAGACATGAAGAGAGAGAGAGAGAGAGAGAGAGAAAAGCAAATGCGGCACCTAGCCACCTACCTACCAAACTCTGCCCCATCCCTGCCACCTCCTGCAATGGCAAAGGCAAAGCTATGCAACTTCCCAACTGCCCTCATGCATCATTTATTTGCCTCTCTTCTCCACTCTCCCATTCTCTGCATCTTTTTATTTTCCATTTTGCCTTGCTTTTCCTGTTTATCTGTGTGTGTGTGTGTGTGTGTGTGTGTGTGTGTGTGTTTGTGTGTTGGTTGGAGCAGCAGCAACGGCAACAACAACCACAACTTGAACAACGCGGTGAAGGTCATTGCTACCAAAATTGTGTCTCCCTTTTGTCCTACTCTACTCTCGACGCGACTCGACTCGGATTCGATTCGCAGCACTGCAGACACACACACACACACACACAGCAAAAAGAGAGAAGCAAAACAGATAGAAAGAGACAGAGAGGGAGAAGCAGAATGACTGTGTGTATGCATGCAATGCTGGTATCCACATCCATCCATCCGTTTTATCCATCCTAGTGGTATACTCCACATCCACATAACTTGGACTTGGGCTTGGTCTTGGTCTTGCTGCTCTTGGATACCGACTCTGACTGTGCCCCTGCAGCCAAGCGAATCATTTTGCTTTTTGCATTTTCATTTCCATCAACCATCTACCGTCCATCATCGTCTCCCAAACGTCCCCGGACCCCCTTCGCTGCCATAGACTAGCAACAGTTAAAAAAGGGAACAGAGAGCAAGAGAGAGTTGCCAGATGCTTGGGAAATTAGTTGAAATTAAAGTTTATAGTGATTTGATACTGAAATTACGACGTTAGTTAATGTTAAATATTCAAGAATATATAGCAAAATTAAATGGAGAATTAGTTGTGATTGCTATCTATATGTAAGAAATCGACAGACATTTTAGCTGTAGTTTCCCTCCCCTGGATCAGCAATATATATAGAAAACCAGAGAGCTGGGGCTAACTTTGTCCGTGCCGAAGCCTGTATACCCTTTACACATACCAATTTTCATTTACTTTAATTGTAGTAAAAAAATACAACAAGAGTCACTGTTTTTCACCGATTGTTCCTATGATATAGTCACCTGATCTTAATAAAATTTGGCACAGTTATTAATAAATATATTAAACTAATAAATATTAATTTTTATGATTGCGGGAAAAGTAACGAAGTTATTGATAAAGGTCACTGTTTTCGACCGATCGTTCCTATATGATATAGTCACCCAATCTTGATCAATCTTGGTACAGTTGTTTATAGGTGTAATTAATTAAACAGTATTCAATTTCAAGTTATTGAGAAAAGTCACTGTTCGGACCTTTGCCTATTGTATGGGAGCTATATAATATAGTCATCCGATGCGGCTGAATCCGAGATATACAAGCTGTGCAGTATATACAGTCTAGGAGCAGTTTGCGTTGAGTCTATATGAAATCGTCTCGTCATGCTGATCAAAAATATATATACTTTATATGGTCGAAGATGCTTCGTTCTATGCGTTGAAATTCTGACCAAAAGTTGTATACCCTTTTTGCAATGTTATACATTGCACATTTCGAAGACCTTTACTTCCTTCTACAAGCTAATTCTCAAATATTTTTTAACTTAAGATTTTTCCGGTTAGAATTGAAATTGAAGTCAAACCTTGCATTTAAGCCGGCTCGAGGTCAATCTTCAAAAAGAAGATAATTTCGAAGGTGAGCAGGTTGTCTTGTGGTATATTATATTTTCTATATTTCTATAAATATTTCACCGCAGTAACTTGGCAAGACGATTACTCCCCGCAAGGCCCCTAAGACGACTAAAAAGATTAAGCTTGGCTAAAAATATAGGCTGACCAACACTAACATCAATATATATAGTCCTCTTATCCATGAGGTTTGGTTCTTATTGTATATTATTTAATTGTGTTGTTAAGATACTATTTTTGTATGTATGGATTCAGCGCTTAAATAAATTAAAAAAAATAAATAAAAATTCTCAGTACGATTACTCCATCGATCAATCGATTTTTTGGCAGCAATATTGTCTAGTGGTCCATAGGAAATCCTGTGGACATTCAGAGAAAAGCCCATAGGACATCCTAAGGACATTTAATAAAAAGTTAATTACACTGCCATGGCTTTCTAAACTCGTCTCGTCGTGCTGATCAACACACTTCTGACCAAAATTCAAGGTTTCCAAATTGAAGTGAGATTATGTTAATATGAACTTATGATTTATGTATGTATTTTCAATTCAAATCAATTTGTGCTTTATTTCCAATAATGCTATTAGTTTTAAGTAGAGCTACAGTGCTTTATGGTAGTGATTCATATGTGCAGGTGACTTCTCTTCATAAAATGAAAAATGCAGGAAAAACTTTATCATTCTTAAACTAACTTAAAAACTAGGATCTATGTGCTTTAGGAAGCTAATTTAGATTTAGCGGCATAGTACTAGAACTAACAAGAAATATATTATAGAAATTTCGGGTATAATATGGTTATACATCCCGATGGTTATTTAAGAGATGTGACTGCATAATGGTTTTAATTCCTGTCAATGATTTATGTATGTACGTATATCAACCAAGATAAATAAAAAGGATCTAGAGTCGAGGATTCATTAGAAAACATTTATAGTAACAAGATAAAAATGGTTAACATTAACATTTTTTTGTAAATTTTTATTAAAATTGCCAACAGATTGGAATCAAATGGTATGCGACGCTAATGAAAAGGCTGAGGAAAATGACCGATTTGCAAAAAAATTGTAAAATTTTAAACTAGTTTCTACTGTTATCCAACTGCAAATCCCCACCTTGATACCATGACAGTAACCGAAACAGAGACATAAGCCTAGGCCTTCAGGCGGCACTCAATGGACTAGGCCAATTAAGAATCCAGTTCAAGCTCACACATGAATACAAACAGAACAACGGGATGGTGGAAGGGAGGAGGAGCATAGGGAGCTGACTGGCATCAACGTATCATCATATCAAAGAGTATACAAAGACTGGTCAGAGGCATGTCATTGCATACAATAAAGAAGAGTGGCCAATGCATAAAGCATATCAGCAAATAGTGCACCCCAAAACCCCCTCCCCCCCCACCCATCCGTCCAATACGATGATGATGAATGCGAGGAGTTGAAGGTAAACGGAAAGACTGGCGCACAGGCGGGCAGCCAGGCAGGCAGGCAGGCAGGAAGCCACTAGAAGCATTCAGAATGCCATGGCCAATGCCAGTGCCAAGTATGCAGCCGCAGTCAGTGTCAATGCCAGCAGCGGCTCCACATAAAACTGGGTGAGAGTATGGGGAGGAGAACGACGCCCGACAACGACCGCGTCGACAACCACGACGACGACGATGACTACAACGAACCTAGCTTTGGGTCTATGGCATACCTCGACGATGCCCAGCGATTATAACATCAGGCAACACAGAACACAGAGGCAAATGCAAACTCTAGAGGCCATTAGCCTATGCCTAAGCTAGGGAGAGAAAAGACCCCAAACAACAAACCGAACGGAGAGACAAAAGAGAGCGAGAGAGAGAGCGAGAAATGGAGATGCGAAAACAGGGAGAGGGACCATGAGAATTAGGGAACTCTTGCTCTCTCACTCTCTCCCCAATTGACGCATGCGTTTTAAATTCTTTTTGGGCGCTGCAATTGCAATGACCCTCCATCGAAAATAGAGTATGGAGAAACATTTAATCCAATATTGAAAACGAAAAGTGACCAAGAATAAAAAAATAGAGAATCAAAGTAAATATTAATGTTAATCAAATTAAAACCAAAAAAAAAGAAAGTGTCCAGAGATCAGAAAAGGAAACTGAATTATCAAGATTAATGCCAGAATTGAGTAAATTGAAACATAAATAATATCAATAGGAAAATGGTCTCTCCCCATTAATAGAATGTTTATCTGTTAGTTTAACTTAAACTCCTCTTGTTTATAGATTTCTTTATACTGCAAACATTGGTTATTTCAAAATAAATCGGATCAGACCACCATATCATATATATGTATGTATCTCCCGTAGGAACGATCAGTCGCGCATTGAGCTTAGATCACTAACTTTTGATTTAAGGATTTGAGTCTGATATAGTTCTGTGATCTGTGTTGAACTTCTATATAGTTTCGTAATATGTGTCGTATTTCATTAAACTATCGGACTACTATGAAACAAGAAATTACATAAATTTTACATTGTTTGAAGTAAATTCTTTTTCCTAGGATAACAATAACAATCGGCATGGTCACATTTATACTGACTGGAATTGGAAATTGGTTTTTTTTTTTGTTAAATGGAAACAAATTAGATAATAATGTACCTAAGTGATTTAACAATTCTGTAATGATATGTTTCGTATTCGGCAAATTGTTTTAGGAGACTCATTTTCAGTTTTTTTTAAGCAAATGCTGTAACAAAAAAAAGTAGCATAATTTCAAAAATAAAAAACAAAAATACATACAAATGTATGTAGCTTTATATGATCAAATATGCTTCATTTTATGCGTTGAGTAATATGACCTAAATTTCATTCCAAACTAATGATTTCAAAATAGCATATATGTGAGATAGAATGCCAAATTATAATAGGTAATTACAAAATTTAATAGAGAATTCTGCCCGATTGCAGTCCTCGGTAGATGAGTTGGGTTCGAATTTGGAAGTAGTTTTCTTCTAAGCCAAAGTTCTTAATGGCCAGTGCTGGTGAAATATAGTTAGGTTAATAGTTTCCTAATAATAATAATAATACTCCTAAATCCGATTGTCTATTAACAGTTTTTGCATCGAGGATTAGTTTTTATTGACAGGACATTTTAAAATTACTTGAAATGTCTCAAAAAGCGAATTATTGGACTGTTTATTGCATACTTTAGGGAGCCAATTTACCCATGAGCATAATAGATAATTACATATATTTCGATGACTGACCACTAAGCACTGTGACTAATGCCAATTAGTAAAATTGTGAAAGTTTTCCTTTTTTTTTGTTCAGTATCATTGAAAATGTTTGACTGGCTAATTGATTGTTCAATTGATTGATTGATGCAAAGAAGACGGAAAAAGTGGGCATCTTCAGAGAACACACGCAGAACACACATAGAAAACAAGATGATTGAAAAGTTACCCACAAATTATGCCAAAGCCTGCCTTGTATGCCGCCGAGCCGAAGGAAAACGTGTTTGGCTCAATGCATTGGGCATTATTCCTTGTGGACAGAGCAATTGGCAATCGGGAATCGGGCAATGGAGAATCGGTGGTATGTGGTATATACTGCAAAAACAAAAAAAAAAAAAAAAACTTTTTAGCAAATGCATTCGCCTTGTTCTCTCTCTCCCTCTCTCACTCTATCTTCCTCTATGTATGTAGTAGTTGTAGTAGCCTTCGTTCGTCGACCTTGCCAACTTGTTCTGTGTGTGTTTTTTTTTTTTGCTAGCTAAAATAATTTTTCCTTCTTTTTCTTCTGTCGTCTTTTGTGTTTAGACATGTGGGAAGAAGGTGCGGACAATTCTCCGTTTGCCGCATTTTGGTCATTGAACCGACAAGTTATGCCGGACAAGTGTTTCTTTCATTGAATTTGATTTTTAATTCTCTAAGCTCCACGCTCTCTTTCTCTCTATCTCCCTCTCTCTCTCTCTCTGTTTCTCTCTGTCGTATATCCTGTGGCGACTCGTTAAGTCCTAGGACTGTTTTCCCTTTCTACTATCGTCTGGATTTGTGCACAGAACGAACATACACCGAGTTTGGTACAGTTTTTGCCCTTCAACAAATATTTGTTGGCATATTGCCTGCTGTTGCTCCACTACCCCAAAGTTTGCCTTGGCGCAATACAAAAATAAAAAGGGAGAAACGAAAAGAAAAAAAAAACACACAAAACCAACTAAGAATCTGCGTCGTGACAATGTCTATTGTATTTTACATTAGGCAGGAAGGAAGCGAGGCCACCATTGAAAATTGTTAGAATGAAGTGGTAAATATAGAGATACATCTACTAGAAATTTCTATTATCTGAGCAAGACAGAAGACGAATTCTGGGTACCTTCCATGAAATGGAAAAGCTAATTGATAATCGTAACAGAAAGTTTTTTGTTATAATTATAATTTTTAGAATATTATTTTATACATTTCAAAAGCAGAAGAAGATTAAATTTAGATCAGCGAACACACTAAGCCACACTGGATTCAAGAGTCTCTAAAACTTTTCATTTCATAATAAAGAGCCAAACACACGTCTAGATAGACTTTTCTGTTGATGTTGCTTAAGAATTTAATACAGGATCAAGGATCGTTTTTCATATATATTTAGCTATTCACCTATAAATGAATTCCAGTTGTAAGAAAAAGGCACATGTTGCAGGTGAGATAGAGTTTTCACTTAATGTTCGGAATGGCAAACGGAATACAAGAGAAAAGTGGAAAAATAAAATTTGAATTTGAAAAATATTGATAATTTTTTAACAACTTTTATGTAAAGCAGACTAGAGCAAATTCTAGAAACTGCATTGCTAGTCAGTTGCATTGTTTTGAAAATAGTTTCCAAACGGCAGCCTAAAAGTATGCAAATAAGTGAAATTGTATAAATTTTAAGCTGAACCAGTGCACACTGAAACAAAATACCATTTTCTTTAAATTATCATAAAGTCCAAAAATGTTGCAACAAGAATTATTATATCATTGTATCATATAAAAATTTGAATTTTTCCCAATTTAATAATAATTTTAGAATTCATTCTTTGAGTTTGATCCTTAAAAAAAATATTTTAAAATTACTTACCTGCATAAATCGTTTTAGAAAGAAGTGTCCAGATTATCAAGAAACTCAGATTAGATTTGTCTATTGTTTAACAGTATTTTTTTTTAACAATTTCATCCTCCGTATGGGAATATTTTAGAAATAATCTTTAAATATTTTCCGAATCAATAAAAATGAAATCAGTAATTTTTTTTAAGTTCTGAAATATGAATGATCAACGACTATGTTTTCGATTCACTTATTAATTTCTTTTATTTAACTTATGAGATTAATTGTAGGTTAATTTTAATAATGGCTTAAGGTGTCAGTCTAATTTATAATGTATTTTATCTTATATCATTATATACATATCCTAGATCGTATCGCATATTGCATCATTGATCGTATCTTATATAGTGACGAATGCAGTATCAGTATCGTAAAATATAATGTAAAGCATCATATAATCGATCAAATATCGTATATACCTAAACGCGTTTTGTTTTTTAATTTATTTAGAGTATGACAGAAATTAATTACTTAAATAGATCATTTGCAAGTGCGGGTTTATTTTCCGAAATCCGATTTCCGTTTCCATCTTCATTTCCAAGCAACCCTTAGACGATGAATGATAAAGTTTACGGGAAAAACTTTTTGTTATCCCCCTCTCGGTCGGTTTGGTGGGCGGGGAGGTGAGGGATCAGCTCTGACTACGGTCAGTTATTGTTGTTGTTGTCGTTGGCTTATGTTGCGCTTATTTCGTGTATAGCGGGCGGGGTCGCGAACGGTGGGTATGAGGCTCTCAGACAACACCCGATGGTTTTTGCGGATTGTACGCTATATTTGGTGGGGTTGTGTGTGTGTGTGTGTGTGTGTGTGTGTGTGTGCCGTTTTATTTAACGCTTCAATGCACTTCACTCTCTTTTTCTCTTTCTCTTTCTATCTATCTCTATTTGTATTTATTTCTGTCTCTCCTCTTGCGTTTTTGGGTCTTTCCAACATTCTCAAATATTGGCCAGGCTTGCTAATGACAGTTGTTATAGTTAGCTTCCTTTTTGGCCAGCCCACCAACACCAGTACCAGTACCAGCACCAGCCCCTCCTTCTTCCAGTCAGCACCCGCTTCTCTTGTTATCTCCCTCCCTTTTTGGCATTCCGAAAATTCTCACCTTATTGTTGAATTTTTAAGATATCCCCCCCCCCCTCCCAATTATGTTTTTGTCTTTTTTGGTTTAATTTCATTTCACATTTTATGTTGTTGCTCTTTTGTTGTTGTTGTTGTTGTTGTTTTAATGGAACTGCAACCACCGAATGCCGAACATGGAGCGAGACGGAGCGACCGACAGCCGCCATCCTTTGCCCCTTTCTCTGTCTCTCTCTCTCTCTCTTTCTATCCATCTCTGGAGTTTTGATTTCTCTTCCTTTGCTGCACTGCGTCACGTTTGCCGCATGCTGTTGTTGCTGCCACTGCCACTGCCGCTGCCTCTGCCTCGGTCTCGGCCTCTGCCTGTCTGCTGCCATTTTGGCTTTTCCTGCAGGAAGAGCTTGAGCTTGCATATATTTCACCGTGCGCCATGTTGTTTTTTGCCATAGTCTCTGTGTGTGTGCATGTGTGTGTGTGTGTGTGTGTGTGTGCTCTCGTGCCCCAACTCTTCACTTTTATCGATTGAAATGTGTCTCAGGCTGTGAAATGCAGGTCATTGATCTGTTCCTGTCTCTTCTTTCTTTTTGCGCTCTCTTTTTCTCTACGTCTCTTCTTGGTTTCCTCCTTTTTTTTTTTTTGTTGCTGTTTGCACAGGGAGAGCGGGAAAAAACACACGATTTTTATGTTGCTCCATCTCCACCTTTATTTAGCCTTTTTTTTTTTTGGGGGGGGGGTGAGAATGCGTTGGGGGGTGGTCGACAGCAGCTGCTGCTACACACACACACACACACACACACACACAATGTCTACGGTCGAGACTACGGATAACTCTGGACATAAAGTGCAATTTCTCGTCTGTTCTATCTGCGCTGGGATGTCGGAATAATAAGTTGGCAGTTGGGCAGTGAAATTTGTCAATTGGCAAGATGGTGAGGTAGAGTAACAAACTTGGCTAAAATGTGTAAAACTAAACTCATTTTGGCCACTTAGCTTAGCTAATACATACTACAAACTTGATTTAACTATTTTTTATTCAATTTAGTTTAGTTTATTGACCGAAAAAATAAGTTTAAAAACAATAAATTAACTGAAAATGTTAATTTTATTACATAAAAAATATTTACAATAACACGACCCAAAAGTGTAATTTAAACTAATTGGTATTTACACAGGCCAACAAAATTCTTTATTCAGTGCCGGATAAAACTAATGCGGGCTTGTAATAATAGAAATCGCCCAAAAACTATTCGCAAAAATAACGGTTTTCATCGAATTTTTAAGCATAATTTATTGTTTTTATCTCTCCGCCTTTTGCTCAGATTCTTTTTGGCCCATTTCTAAACGATTTCAAAAAGTTATATCTTTGAAATCGGATTTTAACATTTTTTAAACTGGCATTAAGCATTTGGACAATTAAAAAAATGTAATTAAATCATTTTTAGGAAATCGAGATTTTTTACGAAAATTGGACAAGTTTTCCGGATTTTAATGCAAACCTAAAATTTACTTTCTAATGCATAAACTGATATACATATATTATACATATATTTAAAAATCGGTCGAAAATTACATATTCACAAATTTTTTTTTAAAATAATCTTTGATTCCTCAGACTTCTTCCAACCGATTTTAAAAATCTTGTATCTTAATTAAACCGCAATTTGTCATACTTAAAAATTGAAATATAAACTTGGATAATGGATGACAATTAATTTCTATTTGAGAATATTTAGTAATTCCACCTATTTTTCTCAGGCTGTATTTTCCAAACGGAATTATAAAGCTTATACCTTAATTTAATCGCCATTTAGTATATTTTAAAATGAAATTAAAGACATAGATATTTACAAAAAAAAAAAAAATTAATTTTGACTATGTTATTGAAAAAAAAATCATGATATGTACATCCCAATATTTTGCGAAAATTGGCATATAGTCTTTTTTATTCTAACTTCAAAATAAAGACATGAATTTTTTAAATACTGCAACTCCAATTGACTAAATTAGAGCTTCATGAAATTAAGTTTTATTGGAATACTTTGATGTTTATTGCCATTTTTTGACTCGCATGAAAACATAACTAGATAAATCTTTGCGAGTTAACACCAATTCAAAATTAAATTATATGGTAATAAAATGAGATATGACTTTTGAAAATCGGTTGAAATTTGCCAACTTTACAGTTACGCAAAGTGAAGAGTTTCTGAAAATTTTTAGAATTTTTCAAATTAGACTTTTGGGTTAATTCACCTATGACTATATTTTGGTAAATCAATGAACAATGAATCATGATTTTTTACAGAAAGCATTTGATAATCCTGCTATATGGCCAATCCGGCATCAGTTTGAATCTGATTTGAGAGATAATCTTGACAAAATCCTTGAATATTGATGCTGAAAGAATCGAGTTGAGGTAAGTTGGCCAAATAATTATATAGGTATTGATTGAAATTTACCAGTCTAAGAAGCCAACTGATGCCCAACTCACGTGTCCCATAGATCAATTGAACAACTTGCATGACTCACCCAATATATTTGGATATAGTTTTATTAGTTCATATAACATCGAATTCCACAGCCATATCATAGCCAAATAGAAGGTATACAAGTAACATGAGTAAAAGGCAACTTGCATACAAAATGAGAAACAAAAAGCAAATGTAGAGAATATTTAAAATTAATGTTAACATTTCATACAGATACAGAAAATTTTGTGTGCGTGTGTTTGTTCAATTAGAAAGGGAAAACAAACAAAAACTAACACAAACTGGCTTTTGCTTTGACAACTTTATCGACATTAATTAGATTTTATTTAAAAAAAAAAAATAATAATAATAATAATTTCATATATAGATAGAGAGTCCTTTTGCATATGAGAGGCCTCTTTACAAAGTTGATTCATTTCCGACTTATGTACCTACATATATATCAAGTCAATTAGCCTTACTAACACACTCCCACGCCCGATCTGTTTTTATTTTCTCTCATTTTTTGATTTGGGTTTTTCCCTCATTCTCCTGTATATATTTTTTGCTCTGTTCTTCCTTTTTTTTTGTGAAATGAAAACTGCAGCGAAAGTCTGTATATATGGGGGAAAAAGCGAAATTTGTTGCAGGCCAAAAAATTGCAGAAACTGTAAAATGGTCTGGCAAAAAAAAAAAATAAAGAAAAGAGGATAATGCAATTACAGGATACAACACACACACACACAGACAGATTCTGTGCAGACGATGAAACTCTCTTTTTACAGACAGATAACACAAACTCGATGAAGTTTGCCTCTCGTTTTGAGTTTTTTCTGGCTCTCTCAACTGTCTGCCGGTAGCCAACCAAAAAACGTCATTTTATCCCAACTCCATAAAACTCCAGAAACTCCATTTCCATGCTCTCCAATTTCCTCTGCATGTGCATATTGCCATGACAACCGATTCGAGCCAGACAGGCGTGTTTTTTTATGTTTTTTTTTTTTTTGTTTGGGCGGTGACACATTGCAGAAATAACCAAAATTTAAAAAAAAAAAAAAAAAGACCAAAAACAAAAGCAAAACTTCAAACAATGTCTCCCAAAGTGCAATGGGTCAGTGTAAAATTACACAAATTTTTTTGTTGTTGTTTGTAGCAATTGTAATTAAAAATACAAAAAATGGAAAACAAACGAAATGAGCAATTCCCTTAACTAATAGAAAAAAGAAAACAAAAAGTATACATATTTAGAAACTAATTTTATTTGCATAAAAAAAACGTAGTTTACGAATTCATGAAAAATGTCAGGAAATTAAATTTTTTAAAAACTAAATCCACTTCAGAATAACTAAAAGCAAACATAAAATCTAACAGCATTTACAAAAGTCATTTTCAGACTTTCACGTAGCATAAAAGTCTAAGAAGATATATGTATGTAGCTTCTCTCCTATTTTCAACTTTTATGGCTTTAGATGAACCTACCGATATTATGTGAATATTAATAGAAGATTAAGAAATTTTTAGACAGAAAATTTAAACGAAAGGGAATCTCCTTTTTGATTTACAATAAAGTTGTTGGAATCAGATCTCAACTCTGCAGAGAAGATTCAAAATGACTACAATAAGTATGTTCAAAATCTGATTTATATACATAGTACATACGATACTAAAATTTTAAAGCTGACGCCGTCTATGAATAAAACTATGATTTTAAAATAAGTCAAAATTGCAAATCATCGTGGCTAGAGAACGAATTAATTAATAGTCAAAAAAAAGTAATTTCAATCAAAAAAAAAAAAAGATTTGAAAATGATTTGGAATATTAAAAAATCTTAGGTAGAAACTAAATGTTAACATGTTTGCTTTCAAATATGTGTGTATTGCTTTCCCTTTCTATTTCAATATATTCACAAGAAAATTTCAAAAGAAAATTTCTTTTGTATAATTTTCAAGGCAAACTTGTAAACTTAAGATTTCAATCAGCAATTTTGGAAAACATTTTGATTGGTATATTATTAACAAAAAGGAATAGATTTTCTTCTTATAGTTTAAGGATCTAAAAAACAGTGCAGTTTTATCTGAAATTGAATGAATGATTGCGTGAAAATTGTAAATCGTTCAATATTTACTTTAAGGAATGCTTTAGGAAATTTTTAGACAAAGAAGGCAATATGAAAAAAATAATTTAAGAGCACTTTAAGGTAAAAAATCTGCATTTCGAAAGAGTTTATTTTTAGATTTTTGTATTTATAGAACTTTTGATTCAATAATACCTTTCTTAGGTTTGTAAATCGTGAAATAAATATAAATATATGTATGATCCAATTACTTCTGCTGCTTTTGCTCAGGCTGACGTTGTTGTTGTTGTTGTTGTTGCTGTTGTTGTTCTCGTTTAGATGGTATTATACGAAAATAACCATCAACATAATAGATTTTTGGATCATCTGGTCCACTGCCATCGGGATTCGTTTTCCATGTTATAGTCAAGCATGGCTCATTTTGTTGTGGTGCATTTGGTATCGATATTTCATAGTCTTTTAAGTCTTGTAGATTATTGACATTATTCTGTATAACTAACAAGGGTTGATGTATTGATTGTACTGGCGCTTGATGTGACGATGATAATGTTGGCAATGCTTCCGGCTTTATGTCTACTATAAGTTACAAAAAAAAATTATTTTCTTTGATTAATGTTGAGTTTTTTTTTTTTTTTTTTTTTATTAAATGCATTAATGCAATCTCTTACATGGCTGACTCCACGCGCTGGCGGCAATCATTGTCATCATCAGCATTTGAAACTTGTGCAATTTATGTGATTTCATAATTTATAAATATAAACAAAACGCTGTTTACTATATAATATACACTATATAAATATATGTATGTATTTGTATAGAATAAGTCTCTCTTAGTTTAAAGCTTATCGATCAACGAATCAGTGCGAACGTCTTTCCTCGATGAGTACCCAATTCAAACTGACAACTGAAATGAATTAGTTGAATGTGTGTGATCATTATCACCTGGTTTCAATTCTCAGTTCTTATCACACTCACTCACTAGAAATGAATCAAATTGTATAAAAAAAAAATTTTTTTTAAAACATATATATTATATTTAATATATTATTTTTGACAAATTGTAAACAAAGCTCGACCACAGATTGTTTCTGAATGAGGAGAGCTTGAACTGATAAAAACCAACATCGAGAACAAAGGAAAATTCTATGCAGCATCGACTTTTACATGTACATACATAAATTCGTGCATATATATTTTTTCGTTTCTGATTTGCCGATACCCTAATGTAAGGGTATATTCAATTTTCTAATCGATATACATACATATGTACATATGAAGAAATCGATTGAAACTAATTTTTAAAGACGTTTTTTTTTTTGGTAAAAACTCAATTTAATCACAAAAACAACAATTTTCAGTTTAGAGTACTTAAACTGAAGATGTTTTGAGTGAATGGAGTTTCTATCAAAGGAACTTAAGAGATGTGAGATTTTGAACCTCTTCTTGGCTGCTTTATTAGTATTTGTGTTTTACAAATTATAGCCGAGAAAATTCAGAAATAATAATTTTAATTTAATTTTAAAGACCATAAAATTTTAAAAAACCCTACAAACATTTAAAGTTAACAAAAGGTTTCAAACTTATCACCAGAACATCTTATTTTTAAGCATAGTTTTATGTCAGATGTATTAGTAATAGTTCAGGAGGCAACAACAAGGCACTATATTTGTAAATTTTGTAAGTCTTTTTAGTGTGTTATCTCTTTGAGCATTTAAAGGGCATTACAAGATTAAAAATGTTTAATTAGATTATAATTTATTGAGTTCATACATTGACCCCCTCGTCGACCGCAAAAGATTATTGCACAAGTCAAAGAAATGCGATTACGAATGATTTCTCTGAATGGTTTTTTTTTTTTGTAATGTAAATACATATGTATGTCTAGATTTGAATGAACCTAATTTATAAAAAACACAGAGCTGAACATTCAATTACATATAGCTGACATTTTTAAATAATAAATAAATGCATAATCTACATTTGTCTACAATTCAAATTCCCCTTTTTAAATTTATTTGCATTGCTGACTTAAGCTCTTTTCAACAGCTTGACAACTAGATGGCGCGACTGGGTCAGCAATATGAATTTTAGATGGCAACACCGTGTTAATATAACTGTAAAACATGCATTGAAAATTTCATGGTAAAACAATATTTGCTTTTTTGCGAATATTTTTGATTTTTTAACAAAAGTTTCATGTTGCCCACCCATAATTATTTGTTTTATTATAATCGAATCATTTAATTATCATTATTTACTCACTTTTTTGTTAAAAATGTAAGAAGCAGTCCAATAATTTTTTTCTTCTTAGACACACATCTTGTACATATAGACATCTCTTTCTTACACACTTCAGCGCCGAAACACATGAAAACATCTCTTTCTAAAACGCTTCAGCGCCAAAAACTTAATAAAAAAACCGAAAAGGCTCTTTACCAGGCTTGATTTAAATTAGATGCATCCACATT
The DNA here is from genome assembly GCA_018903935.1 of Drosophila insularis. Lineage (NCBI taxonomy): Eukaryota > Metazoa > Arthropoda > Insecta > Diptera > Drosophilidae > Drosophila > Drosophila insularis. The sequence goes on along the minus strand of JAEIFP010000150.1, from coordinate 707,117 downwards.
GAACTGCAAAGTGTACGAACTCATTAATAATGTATATTTAATTAGACATGTTTGTTTGAATTGTCAACAAAGAACTAATTAAATCATTTGTTTAAGGTATTTGTAGGTAAGTAAGTTGACTTACAAGGGAATCCTTCTTTCTATAGCCACGTGAAATTTGCCAAAACAAATAAAAAAAACACAAAACTTTTGCAATTATCTATTTCACAAATATATTTCACTTAACTTTGGTCAGATTTGCAAAACTTTATTTAGGTAGCAGGTAATTGAAAAAAATAGCAAGGAAATTGTGTTCGAATCACTCGCGACCGATCTTTTCACTTTAAGTGTTGCAAAACTTTTGTGAATACCCAGAAAACATTTACAATTAATAGGAACGAAAATTGCCAAGTCAGCAAATTTTTAAAGTTGTTATCCTGGCCACAAATTACAATTGCATTTTTTTTAAATAAATTGAGTAAGAAATTTTTATTTTTCTTATAAGGTAAGAGCTGGAAAAACGGTTGATTTAAATTCAAAAGGTCGACATAAACAACTATTTTTGTTAAAATAACATATTTATACTAGTTTAAAAGTAAAAGAAAAAACAAAAAGGCAATACTTGGATATTTAAATAATCCAGCATTTAAAATTTTCTGCCTAAACTTTCATTATAGGTAAGAATTTGCGGTTAAAATTTAAATTAGCTGTTCCATGTTAAAACCTCTGTTAACTTTTAACATTTTCCGTTAATTTAGAATTTTTCGAAATAAAAATACGCCTAAAATTATGTTTTTGGATACTGTCTAATATTTATTTCCGTTACCTGTTCAAAATACTTTAAAAAACATATTGGTATTCAAGCAAACAACATTTATTTAGGCATTTTCTCAATTTCAAGAATTCACCTTAACATTATAAACACTATACACTTTGGGTATCCTGAAATTCCTCCACATTTGTTGGGTTCTTTTTCGATCTTGATACTGTGGCTAAACTTATTGGATCTTGAAGCAAAACTAAACGGACAAATGCCAAATTCAATAAGAATGACTGGCCTAGGAGTTCCCGTTGATATCGCTCCATCTGATGGTACATGCTGGACAGTTCTGATGGGAAGTAAACATGATCTTCATCTCGCCGTTGCTGATGATCCATCATGGCTAGCATAGTGTCTTCGGTGGAGACTCGTTCAGTTCCAACTAAGTGATGGAAAAGGCGAGACGCAAGAAAACGACGCAAAAAGTAGACATTATGCTTCATTTTGTTTGAATTACTGGGATCTGCTCTAGCTATCAGAGCATAGCTTATTATAGATGTTATCTGGGCTTTTTGTATATTCACATTTTGCTGGTCAATCGAACCCGGATTACTATTAATCTGAGCCATTTGAGGATTCTCCAAAATATAGCAATCAGCCTCGGGTATCTGATGAATGACATAAAGACATCGTCTCGACAATTCAGCCAAATGGAGTTTCTTGTCATTGAGCTCATGATGCTGCCAGTGGGTGATATGTGGACCAGAAAACTTGGCATCCAATTCCAAGCGGGACCAACTGACAGTTGTAACACCAATGCGTACAGCTACACTAGATTTTATCCGCTTACGTTGATCCTCATCCATGACGGGTGTGCAAAAGGGAACCGAACGTGCTTTTGTTGTTTTTAGCAGGGGCTTGGATGTACTCACATCAGTGTCGAGTAGGCTTTTGTAGAACTTCTGCACCACCTTGAGACCAAATCCTTCCACGTAGAGTATGTCATTTAACTCTTTAAGTGGACCATTTTTTAATTTCCAATTATCCAATTTCTTGGCACGTGTCTTAGTTATTTCAAAACTGTAGATGATTTCAAGTTAATTGAGATTTTTGAAAATTCATTATGTTTTTGCACCTTGAAAGTTCGTCCAAACTCCGTTCATTGATAATCTGAAGTATTTTGTGGCGTTGGTCCTCAGTGTAAGTTGGCAACTGGACCAAATTGTCCAATTCATTGGGCGGGCTATGTGTGGAGCTGCTGCGGCTGATTAACGTAGTGCTGGCAAAACTTGTTCGCAGAACTCTACTCACAATTGTAGTCAACATTTTAAGAGTCCGCGGTGGAATTTATTTATTTTATTTGTTGAGTCTCAACATTATAAAACGCCGGCTGCGTAAGTTATTTATTTACTTTGGTCAGCTGTGCCCCATTCGTGAAAACTGGTAGCGCTGTATTTCGATTACCACATGTGATCGATAATTAAAATAATCGATAACATATACAGACTCCCGCTATTTTTTTTATCGGAGCCCTCTCTATTTGCTTATCGATTTATTGCACATCTCTAGTCAAAAAAAAAAAAATCAGTAGCAATCAGAATGTTTTTTATTGTGGACGCACGGCTGTCACATTTGCTTTTGTTTTTGCCGTTGCGTATATATAAACAATAAAGATTCGTAAATCATTTAATTGAATTAAAAAAAAACAAAAACAACAACGTTTGCCTCGTTCTAAATTCATCTCATCAAAAGTTGACCAGATATTATATATAGGGCAAAACAGCAAACGAAAGAGAGAGTGAAAGAGAAAGCAGATTCAACTCAATGACAACAAGAAATTACTCTTAAATCTTAAGGATGACGACGGGCGAATCCTCCTCCAGCAACAACTCCTATAGATATGGCAACAACAACATAAAAAATTCATCCAACACAACAGTTCCAGCAGCTGCTGCTGCCAATGCCCAACTAATCCCAATCGATCTGGAATCATCAGACTCTAATGCAGATATAATGGATACATCATCTTTACCGCCCAATCTCGATGATGACTCACTGGAGAGTGATGTCCTTCTTATCAATAGCAATGGAAATCGTCGTACACCACGCTCCACCACAGGCATGACCACCAATACCACTCACAGCATAACCACTAGCACCAGCAGCAGCAGCAGCACCACCATGAACACCGCTTCCTCCACGTCATCTTTTCGTGGGAAATCTCGTAGCAATTCCTGCTGGATGCGTACCTACAGTTTTATAACACGAAACTGGTATTTAGGCTATCTAGTTCCAGCTTCCCTACTTGGTGCTCTTCTATTCATTGGCTGGCTAACAAGAGATTATGCAAAGGAATTGCTTTTCTGGATTGAAACTCAAAATCCATGGATAATCTTTGCCATATTTATGGCTCTGTTCACTCTTGTCTCATTTCCCATTATTGTGGGCTATTTTGTATTACTATTAACGGCTGGCTATCTATTTGGCTGCTGGCGCGGCTGGTTGACTGTGATTTTGGGTGCAAATCTTGGTATTGCCATTGCCCATACGTTTATACGCAGCTGTCGTCATCGGATTCCATTGCAAAAGTGAGTATCCAATATCTACAAATAATGAATATAAATTGTGACAAAGAATTTCAATGACCCTTTTGTATGGTCCAACCATTTCGCATTGTTAAAGCGTTAAAATTATTGTTACTTTCTGTGTTATATAAATATTGAGAAAGTTATGTAAATTGTGGGTGGAGCGGGAGACAGGCAGCAGCAGCTAGGGGAGTAAAGTGGGTGAATGAATGTCAACACCTTGCTCGGCGTGTGCACACGTTTCACTAGTCTAAATAAAGCTTATTGTCTCTATACAAACACACCAAAGAACAAGCGATTATTGTTCGAATGAAATCTGGAAACCTCAAGACTCGCTTTTTAATACATCATCCTGTATGGTGTTTCTTTTGAGTTGAAATCATCAATTAGTTAGTTAGATAATGTAGACTTGAAAGCTTTATGAGTGTATTCAAATATACATTTGAGACATTCAGTCCCCTAATGAATCGAATGAACGAGACTGAAAGTGTAAATGAATTGAAGTGCTGCTCCTCTTCGACAACAAAGTACTAATTTTTAACTATATTAATAATATACTTAAACATAGGTACTCATCTGTAGAAAAAAAACTTTGTTACTGCAATAATTAGGCATTTCATTTTCTGAACTAAAACAAATAAAGACTTTCGGGTACTCTCAAATATCTTAGGATTATTCAAAGCACATTGAGTTTTAGAGAATAATAAGAGACATTCAATTGCATCATAAATATGACTGAAAACTGAATACAAGTGCTGATAAAAAACTTTCATACATTCAAAACACATTGAATTTAAAAATAAAATTCGTTTCCATGGCGTAAAAATCGTGAATACTCAGAGAAGTTTAAGATTTGAAATTATTTGATTTGTTTTATATTCATTTGTTCTTACAAACTCTTTGATTTGGTTTAAAAGTACTTATTTTTAAATATTCGAATATGAATTACTCCGAGTAAACAAAGTTTTAAATGTATTCTTGTTTTTATTTTACAAGTTAGCTTGAGTTTTCATGTTAATTTCCTATAGTAAATCATTTGTATAACGTCTTAAGTTATAACTATAGAGTTTTTGTTGTCAACATAATTTATTTTTAATTTATTGATTTTATGCCCTGCAATGCAGTGCAAACGAAATTTAAATTACTTGTTTAAATACTTACACCTTGGCTATCGCAATTTGGCTTCGATGGCCGTCGCAGATGATGTCTGCGATCTGCAAATGTCATTACCCACCAATCACGAGTCGCCATTGGTTAAGGAGTTTCAGCCGGAGGTGTTGCCAGCCCTACGACAACGGCTTTATCACGAAACATTAGCTCAAACATACGGCCAAGAGCAAAATCAATACAACGAGCCTCTAATGAAGAATGAGTTCTATCAACGTCGTCTAATGACCATGAGGACTTTGAATATCTACAAACAGACTTCAATGCAAAATGAGAAATTCCTTGCACATCGTGTAGTTGCTCATTTATTAGTATTAGACGGAGTAGAAGAGATTCCATCAGCAGCAACTGGTCATCCTTTTATGCAGAATGCTGATTTTCAATATCTTTGTAATTATTCGAAACCGGGAGGAGTTTTAATGATTCTATTCAATCGCAAAAAACAGTTGAAAACTTATCTCTTTGAGACATTGGAAGATCCAACTGGGTCTGGTGATCCAGAAATGTTTAATGTCGATGAAATTTACGGGTTAGAAAAACTAAAGGAAAAATTACATTATTTGGTCAGCGAATATTATGCGCAACTATGGTTTAGCAACAAAAGTGGATATTGTTATCGTATAGTTCAAGAAGTGGCTGACGAATTAAAATGGTCAGTGCAATGTCCACTATTAGTATTGCTCTATACTCGATCTTTGAAAACCAATTATGAAATTGAATGCATAAAGATAGCAAATGTCATAGCTGCCCAGTCGATGCAAGAGTTGATAAATCAACATGGCATAGATTGGGATGATCACAAATTAAAAGCATTTTTTGATTATAAATGTCGCGAAGATGATGGCCTTCGATTTGATGACCAACTTAAAGTGAATCGTATAAATGGTTTATGGCTAATGGAGGGAAATTGTCAATATGCCAACTATTGGGGTAGTATAACACGTTGTTGGCCCATCAATGGACACTTCACTCCACCCCAAAAAGTGCTCTATGAAATTCTACTTCATTTGCGTAACGAAATTTGCAATATGATACAAGAGATGAAATACCCTGCCCGTTGCTCAGGTCGTAGTCCTCTAGATCTACAAGCTGCCTATGCAGTGCTATTGGCAAAACATCTCAAAGATTGTAGAGTTTTGTCCAGCAATTGCGAGAACTCTCGCACGGCACAACAGATTTATGCCAACCCGAATGTGGTCAGGCATATTGGTCTAGTTCCGGCGGAATCGGATACCAAACTTCTTACATTTTCTCTTAGGCCGGGCAATGTTTTGACACTACAAATGACCATAGCCATACCAGATGATTGCATACAGGCCTCTCCCGAATTTCGTGGTATCACTTGCGTCTTGGGTGATAATCTTCTGATCAAAGATAACTATAAAGTTGAATTGTTGACCAAAGAGTGTGTTAGCCAATGTCAAGAGGTGGAAATATTACGTTGTAATGGTCTGTATGGCGAAAAGAATATTCTGGAACGTAATGAAGCTTAACTGACCTTGTCCGGCAAAAATATTCTTTACTAATTGACCAAGCGTATTAAATAAAAAAAAAAAAAAAATGCAATCAACTAACTGATAAGAACCCAAATAGACTTTACGTAAATATATACATACAGTCATTTACTCAACCATTTTTGCTTTTAGTAGTAAATACATATGATTGTGCAAAAGTTCACATTAAAGTTTTATTTTTGATGTGCTTAGTAGTTAGTCACACTTAAGATTGATCGTGCTCCAAGCAACTTTTTTTTTTACCCTAGTGTTGATAAATATTTAAGTAGCACAAATCCCTAGCCACAAAATGTAATGAATCAAAAATGTGATAACAAGAATTTCTCTATATTATTAGCACAGCTGCGAAATATCACACATATGTATACCAATAAAGAAATTCTCTTAATTCCTATGAAAATTCATGATAAAGGTGTACACAAATGTTGAATGGCGAAAGAGCTTCCATAAATCTATATTAATTTCATTAAAATATATATATGTATATACACTCCGTGTCATTAGTTTGGCATCACTTGACTTTTTTAATGTTTTATCTAAGCTTTTAAACAGAACTATTTGCAAAAGGTTCTTTCATAAATCAAAATTAAAATCTTCTCTTATACACTTCGTATCATTTGTTTAGTTTCACTTCCTTTCGTTAATGTTGCAATAGAGGTACAAATATCTTTTATATAGAACAACTTTAGTTAATATTTTATTATATTAAAGCGACAAATTAATTTGACAAAATTGAACTAACAAGACAATCAAATATGATGTTTAATTAGTCTATTAACAATAAATTATTAACATATATATTAAAAGTATTCACAACTATCAATAGATGAAATATTTGTCAAGTTTGTCGTCTTTAAGTTACAAATAATGAAATTAATGAGGTCCTTAAAGCGATTTTGTGTCGTAAATGTGAATAGTTTTGGCTTAAATGAAACTCTTTGCCAATGAGGAACACATGTATTTACTTTAAATTTTGGTCAATTTAGTTGCAGATTCGCTTTGTAATCGCTTGCAAATCTTTTAAAATATGTACCTAAAGTAAGAAAATTTAATTGACTTATAAAAAAAAAGAAAAAAGAAGTTTGGCTTGGATACTTTTATTTTAGGCTAAAGAGTATTTGTTATTGCTAACGTTATAAATATTTTTCAAACAATGAAAAGCTATTAACCTTTTAAGTATTAGAGCTAACCATAGGCAGCTATTTATGAGGGGAAAACTAGGATACTAAGGAGTTTAAAATTAAAAATATTCTTTAGTTTCCTCAATTTAGTTTGATCCTCAGAGGGTTCATTTCATGTCATGCATTTAAAGCATTATTCAAATGAAAGGAATTTATCCACAATTTACTACAAAACAAAGAAAGTTGCTTTATAGACCAAAATTACTATGTGTTTGTGTGATTTTTATTACTCAATCGTTCAATATAATTAAACCAGTAATCAAAACACCAACAAAAAACACACAAACCTCCACCCAATATGGATAAATGTGTCGACTGTACGATAAAAATCTACATTTAGGTAGTTGTTAGAGCAATTTAACCTAATTGACTTATCGAGCCAAATCAAAGGCACACGACGGCGTTGGTATTGGTAATCAAGTGAAAACAATATGTCATAATTTAGTTAATTCTGTAGGTAGTTAATGACCTCTCGTCACAATTACGCCCCAAAATGCTTATTAATTTTTTTTTCGGTTTTTTATTCATTTAATAGACTAATCAAAAATGAGACTGGACGTGCCATAATGCGTGTTATATCTGGACCAAAGGCATTTAAAGTGGTCTTCTTTACACGTCTGACGCCCATACCCTTTGGACTGCAGAATGTGATATTTGGTGTAAGTTGATAAAAAGAAAATCATAAAGTTTGTAAATTAAACTTTAATTCAAATTGCTTGGATTTTAATAATATTTTAAACACTTTTTTAAAGACAGAATGTTCATTATTCGTAAATTTAAAAACTGTTGCCTTTCCTCTTCTATTTGGTGAGATTACAATTAGAAAAGTGTATACCATAATTTAATGATAGATTATGGTACAAATTCTTTGCTTTTACCAGAGTGTAAAAAAAAGGAAGGAAGAATGAAAGAAAAATTCTAAAAATATTTAATTGTTTAATATTCTTTCTTTGACTCGAAATAAGACTCATAAAATATTTACGTTTTATTTAAGCTTAATTTCTAATAAAATTGTAATTGCTACAAATTTCTGTCTTTATAAAAGTTTTAGATATTAAGTTTAACTTCAAATTGATATTAAAATTAAGCATTCGAATTATTTATATACATACATCAGACAGTCATGAGCAAAAGTATAGGCAATGTGAGGTTTTCTTTATTTATGACGTTTTAGTTATATATTTCATTCTAATATATATTGTAAATCCACAGTCCATTTCAACAGAATTGCAATCATTAATTTAAAAAAAATTATTTCAAACTAAAAATCATTAATCTTCATTAATCAAAATATCAACAACTCTTTAAAGTCAAAGTTTGCATTTGAATTTGGAGTAGTAGACAATGCTTTTGTCCATAGGTCAGACATCTTATAGATTGCTGGTTATAAAATCTCTCATTTTAAATTCGATGAACCCTTAAATTCTATTCGAAAGCAGTTAGAATAGAAATCACAACTTGCTGTCATGGTATTTGGATTTCTAGAGAGGTATTAAAATTATAATTTCATTTGCTACTTACAACTAAAATATATGGGTAAACAGTTTTACTTTAAGCTGTTGCCCTTCAGTTTCTATTATATAAACATCTTAAATATAGGCAAGTAATGTTTTTTTTTTGAATTTTTTTTTATTTTGAAGTCGATATTTAGTCACAGACAAGTGACACTTAACAAATGAGATTGTAAAAACAGGTTTTTTTTTTTTGGTTTTGTTTGTTGATGTATAAAAGTTAACAAAGTTCTCATTCCTCTCTCTCTCTATCTCTCTCTCTGCTTGTACTTGTAGATCAGTTCAATTAACACGGCGGACTATCATGTGGCTACATTATTGGGTTTACTACCAGCCCAGACAATAAATGTCTATTTGGGATCCACCTTGCGTTCGATGCATGAAGTTCTCAATGATAATGAGACAAAATTAACTGGTTATCTAAGCTTTGTATTTGAGGTAAGTGGAGTTTAGAGAGTGTAAAATGTATTTTTCTTTCAATTTCATTTGATTTGCTTTTTCTGTTTTGCCAGGTAATTTGCGGTGTTTGTCTCATGTTTTGGGTGATACAGAAAGCGCGTAAAGAGCTTGCGGATACTTTGCTCGCAGTCGATTATGCCAATGATAATGGCAAACCACTGGATATACAAGTTTAGCAGTAGAATTCTACTGCACGATTAAAGACTGCAATATTTAAATCGAATTATGGTAATTAAATTACTTAATGTTAGACAATTGATACCAAAAAAGGAATTCACAAATAATTACTTATATTTTTTTGTTTTATGTCATTATTTGTACAAAATGCTCTCTCTATAAAAAAAAAAGAAAACAAATATATATATGCATAAATGCTGTGCCTGAAAATATTAAGTTATAAAAAAAAGATCACCTCAGATTGCTCACACACACAAACACAAATACCGAATTCTAAGTACAAAAAACTATTAACTAAAAACTATAAAAAAAAGAAACTGAAAAATGAAAGAATGTTAATCGATTTATCTGTCTGTAATATAACGCCAACTACGTTGTCTTTTGTTTATATATCGATCCAAAATGCTTTCGAGTACATTTATGGTGAACTTTACATCATCCAAGCTAATGCATAATGGTGGATAGATATTGAGTACCTAGAAAAAAGGCATACATTTCATTTTGAAATCAATCGATATGGACCTTTCAGTTAGTAGATAATCCATAGGCCTGAAAAATAGGAGCTTTGCCCACTAAAGTATGCAATAAGCAGTGCATGAACTTGCTCTTTCATATATAAACAGACGAAAACAGTTATAAATTTGTTTTTTTTTTTTTTGCATACTTTAAGGGCAAAGGGGCCCTATTTCCGCTTAGGAAATAATATATGTATGTATATTGTATGTTAAAAATTTGTACAATAATTTCAATTTATGTTTTCTTTTATTATTAACTTAAAAAATGATAATACCTTAAATAGTAAATACCAGTTGAAATGTTTTCGAATCGTATAGATTTTGAAATCAATATAGTATAAATTTTAAGAATAATGTTTTTGGGCCCACAATGTGTCTCAGGAGTGTTAAATTTGTTAGTTAACTTTGATCCTTGATGATATGTATTTGGAGCCTTAAAAAAGAAATAAACTGTGTACATATGACAACCGCTAAGATTGGCCAATTATAAAATAATAATCAAATAGCAAATCAATATTTGTATATACATATGAAACATAATATATGTATATTTATTTTCATAAAATTTAAACCAAAATGTTAAATGTTAGTTTATTTTTATTTTTATTTTGTATACTAACTGAATCAGCCTTTTGACAAAAGAGAAAGAAAACTTTTGTATTGTGTTTGGTTTTACTAACGTTTCTTTGTTTAAAAAAAAATATATATTTATAATTTTTCATCCCAGTGATTTATGCCAAATTGGAAATTAAAAATATGTCTTGTTTTTTGATTGGAAAATTGTTTAGCAGTTCTCAAATTAATCATTTGTTATATATGATATGATCATGCACTATTTAGAGGTTTGGTTTGGCCAATTTGATGGCTTGATCTAGAACATCCGTGGCAAATTGAACATCGTTGCGATCGATGCACATTGGTGGCTTAATACGTAAGACCTGGAGGGGGAAGGCCGAAAATGAAAAAGAAAGAGAGAGGGAGATGAACCCACAAATGATGTTAGATGAGAAGAGAAAATATAATCACATGCATAAGGCAAATTTGATGTAGACTTACGTTTCCATCGAGACCGCCGCGTCCGAAAAGTACACCCAGATCCTTGCATTTTTCCCATATCTCCAGGACATGTGGCATGGGTAGTGGCGTCTTTTTCTCACGATCGGCAACCAATTCAACACCAATCATCAAACCCTTGCCTCGTACATCGCCAATGACATCATGACGTTGCTGCAACTCATTCAAACACTTCAGGAAATAAGTGCCCACATTTTGGCAATTCGATTGCAATTGCTCCTCCTCAATCACCTCGAGTACAGACATTCCCACAGCACTGGCCATGGGATTACCACCAAAGGTATTGAAATGCAAGGCTTTGTTCAGGCAAGCGGCTATCTCGGCCGTGGTTACCACAGCGGCCAAGGGGAAACCATTGCCAATGCCCTTGGCCATGGTGACAATATCCGGTTGATAGTCATGCGCCTCAAAGCCCCAGAAATGTTCGCCTGTCCGTCCGAAACCAGTTTGCACCTCATCGGCCACAAAGAGACCACCGTTGGCTCGCACCAGAGCGGCGGCACGTTTCAAATATCCCCGGGGATATTGTACAGTGCCACCCACACCTTGTATAGATTCGGCAAACATGGCTGCCACTTTGCCCCTTGGCAATGAATACTTAAAGACCTCCTCCAATTCCTTATAATATGCCAGGCCAGCCTGGCATTCATCTGCCGGATTGCTGCAGTTGCAGGTTCTTTGTGTCTGTATGGGTGAATCTCGACATGCGGAGCCACCCCACAAGCCACGATAGGGATCAGGATTCATGACATGCACTATGCCACTATTTACCCCAGCCAAAGGATAACGCCACGACGAATGAGCCGTCAAGCCCATTGTGTATGGGGACATGCCATGGTAGGCATTGCGAAAGGTAAGTATATCCTGATTACCCGTATGCAAACGAGCCAATAGCATGGCCAAATCATTTGCCTCCGAACCGGAATTGACAAAACAAACTGTCTTCAAATTGCCAGGCATTTTGGCCACCAATTTCTCAGCATACTCATGAATCTTGGGATGCATATAAATGTTTGTGGTATGCCAAAGTTTGGCAATTTGATCACTTAAGGCTTTGTTCACTTTCCTAGAATTGAAATTGGTCGGTCAGTCAAATCAATCGAAGTTGGAAATAAATTTCAAACTTACGGATGACAATGGCCAACAGAAACTGTTACAATGCCGCCAAACATATCCAAATAACGACGACCCTCATGATCGTATAGCCATTGCATGTGACCGGCATGTATGACCAATGGCTTCTTAAAATGGGCCAACAAATTGGGCGTTAAATGAGCTTGACGTGTCTTCAATATCTGTTCGTAACTGGGCCCCACATATTCAGGTCCTTGATGGTCACATTCGGGTAATTGAGCAGACTCTGATTTGGACTGATTTGTTTTTGTGGTAAGTAGCCGCGTGGCCTGAGCTGCAAAACAATTCAAAATGCAAGAGGTGAAGGTTAAGAAAATGCTTTTAATTATTTAAGTAAATTTAATGGAAAACATTCAACAAATTTCTTTTTTACTAACAAATGTCGGAAATTTTCTTAATAGGCTAACTTTGAAATAAACTCTTTGTCAATTATCAGAGCCAATAGTTAATGGCTGAATGCAATCTCTGATCACATTCTTTAGCTTATCTTTATATTACAAATATTTTGGATTATACATATATGTAGATTTTATCTATCTAACATAAAAAAGTTAAAAAAAAATAAATAAATAAATAAAAGTTAAACTTGAATAGTTTACCCTTTCAGGACCATCAGTTTGGCAAGATTTTGTGGACCCATTTTGGTCCTGAAAGGGTTACTGCTCTAAAAACTTGACAAAATTTTCACTTTTTCTAAATTTTTAAAGTTTTTTTTTCCTAAAAATTACTGGAAGCATATAGCAAATATTACCAATAATATAAATATTAATATATACAATAATTTAAATTTTGTTTTATACATCAAAAATATAAAACACATAATGTTCTTTTGTTTTAAACTTGATTATCAACTTAATTATTATTATTCTATTATTAGGTATAACTTTCTTAATATTTATGTTTTATTTGCAATCTGTCTTATTTTTGACAATAAACAAGTTGATTAATAACAATTTTTTAAGTGAATGGTTTGAGCTCTAGTGAAGTAAATCCATATTTCTATATATTTGCATATAAATAAAGTTATTAAAGGCATTATTCTGACTTACAATGATTACAATATATAAATAAAATATAATACTTAAGAACAATTTATTATTTTTTAAGTATAATATTTTATTTATACGTATAAATATCAATATCAGTTTAGCTATTAATGTTATAATTCTGACAATGATATTTTTTATTATTTAATGCATTTACTTTTGTTTGCAGTAAAAAGGAAAAATATATACGTGTATATAGTTCAATAATATATACTTAAAAAATCATACAAAATATTTTTTAATATTGACTACAAACAAAAGTAAATGCATCAAATGAGATATTTTTTTTCCATTTTGAAATGTTTTGTGTTCAATTTTCTATAGATTTGTCATGCATTATAAATTTATCTTTGAGTAGAGGGTATCAAAAAACAGATGTGCAATCGGATGATTTTGTTTGTTATCTGCTTCCCCTGCAAGTTTTATGTTTCTATTTTCAACTGATAAGATTTTACCCCCCACGAAAAGCCTAGGGTACTGCCATACAAATTACGTACTAAAAAAAAAAAAAAAAAAATAATCAACAAACTTATCAACAAATTAGAATTATCTGTGCCATAGGATGGGGAATTATTTTGTATCAAGGTGGGGCCACGTGCTCCAGAGTTGAGAGAACAAGAGATTAACTTAAATATACATACATATACACAAATCATATACATACTTATGTATATAGATGGTCAATGTATTTTAATGAATATACACAAAGAGAAATTGAGAATATGCTTCTAAACAACTTGAAATTGATCTAGCCAAAATAAAGTTATATGAACTGTTGTTATTTTTTTTGAGAGAGAGAGAGTGGGAGAGAGAAACTAAATATACATATATGTACTTATAAATTCTGCTTAATTGAACGAAAATTAACTTACCGGTTAGTCTTCTTGACATCATATTCTATACAAACTCAAAAGTTAATTTAAACTGGAAAGCCAAATCTCCTGCCCACTAAAAGAAATAAAAAACACAACTGTGCGTCCCGATGTCGGTGGAGCAACTGAAAATTGTTATCAAGATTAAAAAAAATGGAAATGGAAGTGAAATGCCTCTCCCAGGTGGTGGCACCTTCTCACTTTCACCTTGTATGTGTTTTGGCTATCAGTCCAAGAGAGTATGTCAAAATGCTCACTTCACTTTGTCAAGGTTAGAAGGTATTTCACTTTCTTGAAAAGTTAATTCTTAAATTGCATACACTTTGTATGCCATAGTTAATCAGTATGTAAATGTTGTAATGTTGTTGTAATCAGAAACTCAGTAAAAAGTTGAGGTTCATACCGAACATTGCATACCCTTTAAACGAAGAAGGTAGGAAATATTATATTAAGGTTAACTCCTAGAACTTAAACAGCAAAATATATAAGTAAGAATTTTTTCTTTTTTCTTTGCCAAAATAGTTATCTCTTTTAAAGCAACAAAGAGACACAAATCTTAAAATAAGTTTTCTGTGATTAGATTGTGAGTCCATAAAAAAATGCACAGACATATTTCTAAGTATGTATAAGTATTAAAGAAGGTGTGCTAAGCAGCTGAAAAAATAGTTGGCTGTCTTGCTCACACTCATATCACTTTAATGGAATTTTGAATGATTTCTGTATATCGTGATTGCACAGTTGGTTTGAACTTAAATATAAAGTTACATACTAATAGCTAAAAATTTAAAATATTAGTTGGTATGAAAACAGACGGAACAATTTTTATATATGTATTTTGTTTTTTCCGTTTTTTTTTAATTATAATAGTATTAAAATATTATAGATATGTGGCCTCGTTTGCTGTGAAGAGTTACCAAAAAAATATATTGGGCTAAAATTGGTTTCATATTCTGAAACTAAATCAAGATTTTAATATTTAGAAATTATTATTTTTTTAATACATTAATCGAAGAGAATTAAAATGATTAGCTGAAAGTTTAAATCATAAAATTAATTAACTAAAACTTTAATTATTTCTCTTTCGCTTTTCCCTCAAATATGCTTAGAGCCAAAGAGTACAAATCAAAGGAATAAAATTTTAAAATTACTGAAAATACTTTTACTTTAAATCTACAAAATTTAAAGTTAATAAATTACATGAGATTGCGTTTAAAGTCAAAACATATGTTAAAAAAAAGTTTTTTTTTCTTTAGGGATTAAAACGAAATAAGATATGTATTTGTAATATGTAAACACATGAAAATTATAAAATAAAAAGTATTATTTAGCTTATGTTATAGTTTTTGTAATGCTAAATAAATAATTAAACAGAGAGTAAGTACAAATTATAGTGCCAATTTCAGTATTTGTTTCCTGAAAATCATGTAAAAAATAAATATTGAATATTCAAGTTTTATATACGATTTTTCCATATGTAATTTTATTCAAGCACAAAACAACACAAGTTGCACGGGTTTTATTTGTTCTTGCATTTGCTTAAAACAAAAATATTTGTTGTGTGTGTGTGTGTGTGTGTGTATGTATCGATCTAATTGAATTTGTGTGGATCTGAAATATGCACAGATTCGATTTATATATATATATATATGTATTTATAAGTGTTTGTGTTGTGTATGTGTGGGTCGTTTTTGTTTTTCTTTTAATTTACAATTTTCAGTAGCTTTTTGTTTTTGTGTTACATATTTGTACAACATATTTTATATATATATATATATATATATATATATATATATATGTTTATATATATATATGTATTTGTATGCTAAAATTTATCATAGTACAAGACTTACATAATGCTTTGTTCCGCCATCTCAAAACTTCTCTTCACTAATTCAACCAGCATCACCAGCTTTGCGCTTTGATTTATCGTATCGCCTATCTCACATCTTAAATCTGCTACCCTTTTTAATAGATCATTTTATTCATTATGTCCACGTCCAAGCAACCAAAAATTTTATTGAGACATTAAAAACTAAACGAACCTAAAGGTAAAGCGCTAAAAGAGTGGCTATAATTATTTCTTGAAGGATTAGGGGTTTTCATCGGTGACTGGCGGGGGATGGGAAAGGGGGGTGGGATTCTGCTGTCTGGCTATTGTTTAATTAAAATCAGTATAGGGATCAGGACTTCTGGGCGTTGCGGTTGACTGTGGTTTTTGTTGCTGTTGCTGCTGTTGCTGAACTCCTGGCTGCTGTTCCAAATTGGCTGCCATTTGCCTGAGATTATCTACACCAGACAGTAGTTGTCTAAATGAAAAAGGAAAACGTAAGGAATTAATTAATTTTAACATTCTATAGAGAGTTTTGATTACGAAAAAAAAACTTACCTTAAGTTCTGTTCGGCATTATCAGCTGCACGCAGTAAATCTCTTGATAATTGATGCGTTCTGGACGGAGGGCGTGTTGTTGTTGTAGAGCTACTTGCACCACTATTGCTGATATTGCCAACTCCAGGTGTGTTAACAATGCTTTCACCTCCAACTCCATCCAGGCTAGCTGTACCACCGACAGCGCCATCTGAGGAGCTTCTATTCACACCTCCACTGGCACGAATAGAAAGAAGCTCGGCCTACAAATGCAAAAATAATTGTTTGGAATTAAAAATTATTCGAGTGTGTGTGAAGGAGAAGTTCTTTATTGGCTTACCTCTAGTTGAACAACCTGTCGCCTTAACCTTTGAGTAGTCTGAGCACTTGCATTACTGGCCATGGCTTCTCGGCGTCGTTGCGCCTCGACAAGTTGGAGTAACTGCTGCTCAGAATCCTGAGCTCGTCTCGATTGTGCTTGTAGCTCCACTCTCAATTCCTGCAATTCGCGCTGCAGTCGTTCATTTTCCAGCCGCAGTGCAGCGGTTGCTTCCTGTTGTTGTTGCTGCTGCTGCTGCTGCTGGAGCGGCGGTGGCGAGTCCATTGAATTGAAAGGTAAACCGATTGCTACATCAGCCAGACGTTGGGACGAATGAAGGATAGGGCCATCGGCTAAGAAATCTGGCAGCATTTTCACAGTTGATCCAGTTCCTAGCTCCGAAGACGATGAAACGGGACAAGGGGCTGTAAAGAGGGAACACGATGCTCCTATTGGAGGAGCTGGTAGAGAACTACAGCTTTGGGCAGCACTAGGCAGGGAAAGGGCGCCGATTGCTCGATCGAGCGGTGCCTCGGCAGCACCTAAAGGTGAATTCGGTGGCGAGCACCAGGTGGGTGCACCATCGGGCAAATGATCTTGCACAAAATCTGGCAGACCACCACCACCATTGGAGGATCCACTCGCTGTACTGGTTTTGGCCATATCTAAGGGCAAATCTAGTTTCAATTTGGGAGGCGGAGCTGCTAAGACCAAACGATTCGGCCGCAAGTCCCGATTCCCAGACAAAGGACGGCGACGTGGCGATGACGATGATCCAATTGAAGTTGATGAGGAGGAACATGCCGTATCATAGCTGGAATAAGATCTTGGCACATAACGCGTATGGCCCGAACTTGATGCCTGTAAATTTGAAGCAGCCGATGGGAAAATATCTGTCACAATGAAATGAAATGATTTTAGTTTAACGTTTCAAGTCCTCAGAGATTAAGTCAAACATTCACTTACCATCGTCTCCTAACCGCTCATCATAGAGACGGGTATTGCGCACTTGGGACAAAGCAACATGATCGCTATCATAATCTTCGTTTTGATGGAGACGAAGATCAGGACGATTGATACGACTTCCAGTGATACCAGGTCCTGAACCACAAGCTGCATATTCCGCAAGACTCGCCTGCGAGTCAAAGGAACTGAAGCGTGGCGAACGCTTCATTTTCGAGGACGCAGAAGATGCACCACCACCGCCACCACCACTACCTCCATTTTCAGGAGTACCTTGCATATAAGAGGCTGAAACAGATTGCGGAACCTTCGGTCTGGCTCCTGTTGATGTCTGTACTGCCGTATCCACAGATGTAACCGTACTAGAGGGAGCTGTCACTGTTCCACTACTATTAAGAAAATGCTTAAACGAAAATGATGAGGGTGGCGCTGCTCCGCCACCCACAGATGAGGAGGACGATGATGTGCAAGCTCTGTTATCCATATAGCTGCTATAGCCACCACCAATAACACCCGATTTAAGACATAAATCGGCAACAAGATCATTCACTCCGCCATGGGAGCTTGTTAGGGCATCATTGCCTAGCTTAATCTGTCCATCGCCGCCGCCTCCAACTAGATCTGCAGCTAGCTCGCTTCCTCCTCCTTCAGTACCACCACCACCGCCACCCTCTCTAACAACACCTCCTCCTCCTGTCAGGTCACTATGTTGTTGTTGCTCTTGTTCTTGTCGATTAACCGTATCCTCTGTATTGCCATTGTTGCCATTGGCCATTGACGCTCTCTGACGCTTTGCTCTTGGATCAGTAGTCCCAAGAATGTATATAACAACAAATTTAATCTATTTGACTATGTCGAAAGTGCATTGGCCTCTGTTTTTCTGAAGAAAAAAAATTGAAATTTATCCAGGCCGACGTCTAGTGATGACACATTGTTACCTTCGATAATTGTTATCGACATGGAGGTGGCACCTGTCGCCATATTTGGCGGGGAATTCAATTGCGCATGGCCCACTCAATCTATTCAAATGGAAACCTTAACAGTGAAGCCGCACAGCAGTAGTCGTCAAGGCAAATCACAAACTACTTCTTTCTGGCAGCCAAACTGTTTCCACCTTGTTTCGGTTTGAGATGTTCCTCGTAAGTTTGGAGCCAATTATGGCTATTAAGTGCTTTTTCTTTTTGTGAGGTGAGTATTTCTAGTAGCACCTGTTGAATTTTGTTTAATTATTCCCTGCTAGCCATCATCATGGATTCTAATCCCTTTTCCACGCAGACTTGGGTTAAATTTTGATTACATCTTTTCCAAAACCAAAAACTTTTTTCGTTCGTTCACATTTATTTTATTGAGTCATTGAAACGGTAATTGCAGTTTTATTACCAGGTATTTTTATTTATAAAATATTAATTAAATTGATTTATTGTTGAAAACAGTACAAGGCAGGATAAGTACCAACGCCGTCTGCTAGACATCTAGTCTGCTGTGCGGCAGATCAATTTTCGCACCCATCATCCGCTCCTGCTTCTGTAGGTATTCTTTGGGCCATTGCGGTCTCTGAATAAATTCTTAGAATATTTGTTTTGTTATTTTTCTTTGCATCCTGAAAGTCAGCTGTTTCTCTGCAGTGGGAGCGAGTGAGATAGCAACATCTTATCGATTTTTATCGCTGGTATCGATAATTACAGTGAATGACTATCGCGACAGCTTCCGTCACTAAGTCAGGTAATTAAAAATCAATAAAAAAAATACAAGTGCCAAACTGCAGCCGAGAAATGCAGTGTTCTACATTTTCGTAAATAAGTTAACAAAATCGAAGGAGAAGCAATAGAAAACAAGGGCGCCGCAACTAGAAAGTGAAGGTGATCCCTGGGAGAGAGTAAAGGGAAAATAAGAAGGAAAATAAAAAATCTGTGCCAACAACACGTACTTACACACACACACACAAACGCATATAGAGATAGAAACCGAGCTAAACGGACACGGCCCCTGCCCCCGCAAATAACAACGGAAATAACAGCGTACGCTCCAGTGGCTAGGCCAAACCCCAGACCACACCCAGCAACTGCAACAGCAAAAAGCCAACAAGATGCATCTCAGTGCCGACATATCCAGCGCCCTGCAACAAATCGAGGCCGTGAAGAAGGGCATCGAAGAGTCAGATGATCCGAAATTACAAATGCAGACGGCCGAGAGTCTGAATACGATTTTAGGTATTTTGCAAGATCCGGTCTTTCGGACAATTGTCCATGTCCAGGATTCGTTGTCTGAGCTAAATGCCCAATTAGGTCAGCATCCGTCCATGCTGCCACAGGATTTTGATATAGATGTCGCTGGCAATTTGGTCTTGAGCCTTAATGGAGGTGAGGTCATGTATGACTATGGCGATGATGGAAGACAATCCTCATCGGCCACACACTCGGCACCGGGCAGTCCGGATAAAGGAGATGTTGAAGGCGAACAGCCACGCCCACAGAGTCAGAATTCAAAGGCCGGCGGCGGTGCTGATTTGTATGCCACGGATTACGCCCAAATTCAGGCCATTGAATTAGTTAATGATGGCACTGGCCTGGGTTTTGGTATCATTGGAGCACGCAGCTCAGGAGTTATAGTGAAGACCATTCTGCCTGGTGGTGTGGCCGATAGGGATGGACGCCTGCGTTCAGGCGATCATATTCTGCAAATTGGTGATGTTAATCTGCATGAAATGGTATCGGAGCAAGTGGCTGCTGTGCTGCGTCAATCGGGCACTCATGTTCGCTTGGTGGTGGCTCGCCCCCTGGAACAGAATGTGCCCACTCCGCAGTATGCCCTGGAGCCGGCGGGCAGTGCAGTTGTTCCCACCCGGGTGCTTATCGATCCAGCCGAACTAGAGCGATATCTGATATCGACAGGCTACCCAGAGATTTTTGGTGAAAGTTCAACTGCATCCACCCCACAGACCACCACCGAGGATGAACGTTTCGTTTATCGCGGCGAGACTTCCATGTTGATCGATCCCAGCATAGATTTGGAGGAATTGCTAGCTCTACCCGAAACTGAAAAGCTGCAAGTAGAGCTCAAGAAGGATGCCAATGGTCTGGGCATCACCATAGCCGGGTATGTGTGTGAAAAGGAAGAGCTTTCGGGGATATTTGTGAAGAGTGTTTCGCCGGGATCAGCTGCCGACTTAAGTGGACGCATCCGCGTTAATGATCGAATCATTGAGGTTGATGGACAATCCCTGCAGGGCTATTCGAATCATCAGGCTGTAGAGTTGCTTAAGAAATCCGGTCAGGTGGTGAATCTCAGATTGGAACGTTATTTACGTGGTCCAAAATACGAGCAACTGCAGCAGGCTATTGCCGCAAATGATCAACTGCCATCCACTAGTGCTCCCGGTACTCCATCCCGCGCTCCCATGCCAACACCGTCGCCTCCATCGCCTGGCCTCATTACCGCAGAGGATGAGACTGTGCCCGCTCCAGAAGCATTTATGAGTCCTCCACCTTCGACGGCAACCACCACAACGACTACCTTGAGCAGTTTTGGTGCCGGTAAACAACTGGTGGCTGTTCGAGATTCCCTCGACGGCCAACCTAAGATTATACCCACAGATGTGGTGCAGCTGGCGGATAAAGCAGAGGTAAGTCATGGTTCTATCTTCGTTATTTTACTCTAATATGTTCTCTCTTTTGCAGGCTAAGAACAGCAGCCTTATAACCACACGTCACAAATACTACACGGATCCGGAACTCACAGACGAAGTGGAAACGGAAATCATACGCAAATGGCAAAAAATTGTCGGCTCCGATGTGGAAGTTATTGTGGCTCAAATTAAAAAATTCGCTGTCGGCGGCTTGGGCATATCATTGGAAGGCACTGTCGATGTGGAAGGAGGCCGGGAGGTGCGTCCCCATCATTATATACGTTCAATTCTTCCCGACGGACCTGTCGGTGTCAATGGAGTGCTTCGCTCGGGCGATGAGTTGCTCGAGGTAAATGGCGAACGATTGCTGGGCATGAATCATTTGGAAGTTGTGGCCATATTGAAGGAATTGCCACTGGATGTGCGCATGGTGTGCGGTAGGAGCAAATCAAACTCTTCCCTGTTACCCTTCAGCGATGATACGCTGAAGAAACTGTCCAACAATTTTGAGAATCTTTTGCCCGCCTCCGATCGTCTTGTGAAGGCCAAATCGGATGGCAGTCTGGCCACTGCAGGATCTGTGGCCGATGCGGATTCCGTTGCTGCAGCAGCCGCTTCATTTAACAAATTGAAATCTCGGTCACTGGAACCCCTAACAGGTCTGGCCATGTGGTCATCGCAGCCACAGATCATTGAACTGGTCAAAGGAGATCGTGGATTGGGCTTTTCCATACTGGATTATCAGGATCCTTTGGATCCAAATGATACATTGATAGTCATACGTTCATTGGTGCCCGGTGGAGTGGCCCAATTAGATGGTCGTCTCATTCCCGGCGATCGTTTGCTATTTGTCAATTCTATTAATCTGGAGAACGCATCACTGGATCAGGCCGTTCAGGCTCTTAAGGGAGCGTCCAAGGGTGTGGTGCGTATTGGTGTGGCCAAACCACTGCCTATGACGGATAATTCGCTTAAGGCATGCAGCAATGCCAGCACCACAAGCGAGGAGACTCTCGATGCCCAACAATCGCCACCGCCAGCCTTGCCCACAGTGGCCCCACCAGCAATGCCAACACCCGCCAAGGGTGCAGAACCCGATCTGATACCCGATTGGCGTAATTAAACCACATTAGGGGTATTTCTGCAGCTAAGATCAGACAATCCCTAAATGGGTATTATTCCTTGCAACTAAGTTGTCTATTTTATGCCGAAGGTATTCTGAATGCCTCCAAAATGAAACGATACGAAGATAGCCAAACTTTTGCATACTTATATCCATAAATAACTAGGGCTCAACACGAGTTGTCCAGGGAGTAGTAGGGGAACTATAAAAATTAAGAATATTTACCAATTTTTTTCTTCTGATTGTTAGTATTCTGTTTCTCGAAAAGGAATTTTATTTTTTGTATCATTATATTTAACCCCCAACTAAAAAGAAAGGGAGAGTGTATTTCTATTATTACCTATCAAATTGTTAATGTTATATTTGTTTAAATCATTCCAAAGCTTAAACGAAGTGATTCCCAAGCCTTTCCTAACAAAAAGGAAAGGAGATTCCATTCAATTTTAAAGTGTCTTCGTGTAAACTGTTTCAAGTTGATTAAAAGTGTTTGTTCCATATAATTAAGACAAATTCACAAAATATTTCAAAAATTCAGTTGTGGGAATACCTCGTATATACATACATATATATATTTGTTATCAAATCGATCAAGATGTTATATTTACTATATCATACTATAGCACCAAATTGTGTTGTTTGACCCAGATCTGCTTTGAGATCCCTAAAAAAGAGCAGATTCTCCGTCTTTCGTCCCTGCCACAAAAACAAAACAAAAAAAAAAACCAAGAAATCTATGCAATATTTTTTGTGTCCCCCTTATTATTATATTATATTATTATTATTTCTTATTAGTATATGAATTTTAACAAAGGTATTTAAATTGTACTTAAAAAAAAAAAACAAAAAAAAGAGACGGAAACTAAATAAAACTAAAGTATCTACAGACAGATGTGAGTATCCTTGAGATTGACTGCTGATGCCCTCCTCCTCGGTGTTCTACCTCTCCTGGCTACTTCACCCGATTTAATTGCCTTTCAATTTTCATATATGTACGTCGCGATAATACCCGATCCCGGGCATAGCTTATCAGATAGCTAAGGACACCGATCACAAATGCAATTGATTCAAATTTGATGAAATTTCGTTGCTCAATGAGGGCGACTCGATCACAGCTTTTGGTAACAATTTCACCACTTTTACAACGTAGCACCTCTTTGTAATGGGTGTGAATGCATACGCCCAGACTCCGGCTGACTATATCAAATTCGGAGCATGGCTGGCATTCCTGGATAATGGTATATGGTTCATTTTTCCAACACGTCGAATTATTCTCTATGACGAATTGCTGTTGTTCGCGACGTCTGGCCAGGCCATCAGCTGCATAACGGGATTCAACAATTAGGACCACAATGGTGACCAGTGTGAGTAGGCCCAGTCCGAGGACCATGTGATGTCGTTGACAGTTTTCCAGCATTATGTATATTATATAGGTAAATAACTAAAATTTGTTTGTTTTTTTTTTTAATAAATTAAATATGTTTTTTTCGAATTCTCTTTTTGTTATCTCATTTTCTAGTGTGACCAAACTGTGTGCAAGTCAGAAATGCTAAACATGTGGGCTGTTTACGAACGTGAAAGTGAGAGAGAGATAGTGGGTGACAGGCGAGCAAGAGTGTGAGACAGAGTGAGAGAGGAGAGGAGTGGAGAGAGGAGACGACCTGAGACCAAAACAATTACGGAAGACAGCCACAAAGCAGAACGTGAAAATTTTGATGAAAAACTGTGAAAATTGTGCGAATTAAAAATGGTTTTACGATCGGGTATTATCATTCCTTTTCAATTTCGCGATACGAAAAAATTACTTATGATTGGCGTAACGGAGGAAAATCGTAATCTAAATATTTGGGATTTAAAAAATGTTGGTAAGAGACAAACTTTTTGGGGTGGGTGGCGCACTATTATCGTGTGGCTAGATGGGGTACATGGTGTGAGAGTGAGAGTATGGGTGCCGGGGTGGTGCTGGATGGTGGGGGATGAGGGTGTTGTTGTTGCTGCTGGAGGAGCAGCAGCAGCTCTAGCGCTTAGCACATACATATGTATGTATGTGATGCCTCTTCATTGGGGGGGTCAGGTCATAAAACTTAATTGCCTTCAAGTGTATGTATATCCACATATTATACCTAGACTATATACTATATATACATACATATATACAGATATGTATGGCAAAGATTCACTAGTTATTGTAGATTTAAATTGTCACTGGTTGCACGTCCATACGTACAATGTACATATGTATGTATGTTATTGAATACGTTGTGGGCTAGTATACAATTCAATCCAATCAACAGGCGAAAATTCTCACCTAAAACATTCTCTCATCTATAATTATGCAGTAAAGAATAACTTAATAAACAGTTTGTTTTTATTATTTTTTACTTCTTCATTTACAGTGCGTGCCGCTTTTGGCATCTATAATTTCGAGTTTCGGAATAAGAAAATTGGCTTTAATATACCCGATGAGCTGTTGCTTCACTATCTGGCCCAACGTCATGACCTTACCAATTTCGTTATAGAAATCAGTCAAGGTAAATCCGTTAAAAAAAAAAATCCTACCATTTTTCCCTATCAACCCCAAAACAAAAAATATATATACATATATCCTCCTGTAGTCCCAAATTGACATTATATACATATGTATTACTAAGCCCCGCGTTTTGTTGTTAGCGTATAAGAGAAAGAGAAAGCCCCCCAATATTTTGTTACTTATATATACATATAGAGATTGATTCTCAGATCTGTTGTGTGTACATATATATAGAAAATATATACTATAGACGCAGCAGGCCCGTAAACGTGCTTTTCTTGCTTGTAAGTCCTATTCGAATTTCGCCCATTTGTAATAAAAACCCAAATTGTAAAATTGCTCACTCATTGCAGCCTTGGACGATGGTCATGCCAAGGAGTTGCTCTCATATGAGCCCTCCTGTTCCTCATCAATGGCGGCTGCTTTAAAGCAACAGCAGCAGCAGCAACATCCATCAACCCATCATGTGCCACTGCCACAGCGTTCGAATGAAAGCTCATCGCATCATACACATCCGGAGTATGTAGCACCACCCACTTCACAGCCCCAATCGCCAGCCATGGTTGTGTGCCATGAGCCAGTGGATTCACCGCTGGAACAGCATACAAATAATTCTAGTTCAGAGCATGCAGATAGCTCACAAAAATTAAGGCTAACACAAAATTACGCTGAGCGTACACCAGAATCCTTAACACAATCAATAGATCCCATGGATATTATACCCAAAGCGGAGGCTGAATCGCAAGCGGAAAGAGCAGCACGAGCGCATCATCAGCATCAGCATCAACAGCAGCAGCAGCAACAACAGCAACAGCAGCAACAACACCAGCAGCAACATCAACAACAGCAACAGCAGCAGCAGCAAAATGCCATATTGCAGCATACGCTGCCCGGTCAGCAGCAATTCTTTCCCAACTATACGCATAGTTTGCCACCAATGAGTGCACCAAATCCCGCACAGCAACCACCATATACACCTGGACTAATGAGTCGCTTTCGAAGTGAGTGGGGCAGGATAAACTTGACACTCTATTGCCAATTGGTATAACTAATTCCATCTCTTTCTCATTCGTTTAGAACGCGGCGAACGGATGTCAAAGGATCAAAAAGAGCTTTATGTGAAATTCTTTGAGGACAATCCATGCATGTTATCGAATCATCGACGACACGATGGTCTTACCGAACCATTGTGGGCTAAATTGGCACATATGCTTAATAGTGTACCTCAGGGAGCTGTGAAGAATGTAGAGGATTGGAAGCAAACATTTGATGCCTGGCGCTATCGTATATTTATGTATACACGCTATAACTCCAAACTGAGCATGTCAGAGACAAGTGATCCGAAGAATTTTAAGCCATTGACAGCCACCGATCAGAAGGCATATGCAATGTGGACAAGTCATAAGCATATAGCACCGCAGGATTATGAGAAAATGGATATGTTTGTGCCGCTCGATGAGACTACGACAGCGACAAATAGTTATGATTATTAAATTTTTAAAATGGCAACTGTGCAAATGGAAAATGGAAGAAAGATAGAATATGAGACAATGTGTACTTTAAATATTGTTAGCGCAAAATACATTAAATTTTAAGCTATGAAAACAAATGAAAAAAAAAAAACTGAAAAACAAACCACTTGTAATTTTTAATTCGATTGCTATATTAATAATTTTATAAATATTTATTTGCCGTAATTGTTGATAATTCATTTGTTTTTGCTCTTTTTTTTTTCTTTTTTGTCTTGCAGTTTATGATGCCGCCTTGGACAGTTATGTGCTTCATCCACAGTGCCGCTGTGGAGCCCAGAAAATACTCAGTGATTCACCGACGCCTCCCGAAGAGCCAACAAATTTGTGCCAAGTAAACAGTGTGGTGGAAACAGCATCAACACCCACTTTACCACTGCCTCCGTGTAATGATGATGATGATGAGCCCGAAGAGGCAATGAAATATCGCATTGATAAGGCCAGCAGTGGTGCTGCATCGGCTGAACTTGGTATGCCAGCCTATGAGGCGTGTACACCAAAAATGGACTATGATACCCAGGATGAGCTGCCAGATTCACCGCAATTGGAGCAGCAACAAATGTCACCACCGTCGTTGCCTTTAATAGTGCCATTACCGCCTAATCAGCCGCCTACATCGCATCATCATCTGCATCAACATCAACACCAGCAGCAGCAACAACATCAGCAACAACAACAGCAGCAGCAGCAACAGCAGCAACACGATGAGGAACAGCAACAGTTGCTACACGAACGCATCCATCATGAGTATATGTTGCAACAGCAACAGCAGCATCAGCATTTGCAACAACAACAACAGCATTTGGCCTTACTCCAGCAACAGCAACAGGAGCAACAGCATCATCAGCAGCAGCAGCAGCAACAACAACAGCAACACCAGCAACAACAACAGTCAGCAGTGGGAGTCGGCCTAGCCATAGGCACCACTGGAACCAATAACATTCGACGTAAGTGTTTGCCATCTCAACCCCCTCCCCTCAATCCATCAGGCTAACCAGCTGCTTTGATTATTCCAGAACGCAAAGAGCGCATGTCCAAGCGGCAAAAGGAGCTCTACGTTCATTTTCTGCAACAACATCAGTGCATCAATGATCATCGTCGTAATGATCCCGTTCTTGATCCCTATTGGTTGAAGCTGGCCAATCTTTTGAATGCCGTGCCCCAAGGTGCTGTTAAACATGTCACCGAATGGAAGCAGACATTTGACAATTGGCGCTATCGCATCTTTCTCTATGCACGCTACAATTCCAAACTGCAAGACGAGGAGGCACAAAATCCGCGCAATTTCAAACCATTGACACGTACCGATAAGCAAGCCTATATTATGTGGATACGTAATCCGGATACAGCGCCGCCAGATCTAGACAAGATGCGTAATGTCTTTTGCAATTTGGAGGAGACAACAACGCAACAGGATTAGACTTTAGGCGGTTTGCTGTGCGGTGCTTGCCAAAATTGGTTTATTTTACTTTCTTTTCTTTTTTTATTTTTCGCCTCGTTGTTTGTTTTTTGGTTTTCAAATTTTTCTTCATTTTTTCTTGTCTATGTATTGTATATTATTACTTCATGTTAAATGTGTGTATGTCTGTCTGTATGTGTGCGTGTCTGTGTGCATATTATTTTTCTTCTTGTTTCCTGTTATCGGGAAATGCATTTTTCCTTTATTATTATTATGATAATTATTATTTTTTTTTTGTCTTTGTTATGCTAATATACAGAAAAATATTAAAAAATGAAGAAAAAAATATGTTCTAATTTTGAAAAGAAAACAAAACCGGAATATATATAAATAAGATGTTAAGGTTATTTTCAGTTCTCAAGTTCATTTGCCCTGACTGGACAGTGGACTTGAATATCTGACTGACAGAGAGGATTTGCATAAGGTAATAATGCTGATCAGGTTATCTGAATAAATTATCAAATATGTTGTAGAATTAAAATAAGAGACAAGTAAGAAGCCAATCAATTGAGTTAATGAAGGTAATTTAAAAATTGATACATTACGTTTAAGATGTTCTTAAAAGGACTATAAATTGAGATAACTAAAGAATTAAGGAATAACTGATGACACTTGGATATTTTGAGTTAAGTAAAATTAGTTCATTTTGTGGTTTCTTTTTCAGTTAACATGTTTGAATGCTTAACGAGATTTTCAATTGACCTTGTGTTTGGTTTAAATTGATAATCTCTTTGGCAAACTCCTTTCAGAATCCGCTTATACACACACACACACACACACACACACACACACACACACACACACACATGTTTGCTGTTGGGCCACAAATCAATATAGGTGTTTGTATATATCAATCTAAAAGTCTAGACACCCACGCTTGCCCGGTTTTTAAATTCTATGTAAATAAAAAGTGTAGACTTCTTATGCGTTGATTAATTTGCAGCCCGAGGCTGTACATACAAATATATATTGGCCATACCCCTTGCAGCATCTATGGCTTGTACTTGTCGCTAATCCAGCTGCGCCCCCACACCTCCCCAGCCCGCTCCAAGATCATTAATTAACTGTTCAATCAAATCTGATACGCTCAATGCTGACTGACTGACTGACTGACTGACTGAGTGACTGACTGAATGAGTGAGTGAGTACCCCGTATAATGGAAGCTTATTGGCAAAATCATGCTAATAATTCCATCTTTTTTTTTGTCTGTCAAATTGGTTCCAGTGTCTGATGAACCTTGCGATTGAATTCCATATTGAACTTGACTTTTGTCGGAGAGAATATATTTGTATATATGGATATACCTACTAACTGCTGGCAACCTGATCAAATGAATTTACATTTTATTAATTAAGTAAGAAATTGCTTTGGCTTTGCGCCACATTTTATTCTTTTGATTATTATTATTATTATAATGTATGTAATCAATACAATTTATTTATAAATTATTGCATTCAATTGTGAGTGAGTGAAAAATGCTAAGTGCTTTGAGAACAATTTAGAAATCGTGTTCGAGAAATGTGTTACATAAATTAATAACTTAAATGAGCGTATCAGGGTTAAAACATATTACAAACTGAATCAAGTCAACTCCCTCCACCCACTCCCCATTACCATTACTCTCATTGTTCCCGGCCTCCTTCGTTCCCAACAAACTCAAGCTCAAGCCGTTTGTCTGTTATCTCTGAAACGTTGCCAATTGCCATTCCTAATAAAGATAAATGGACATGTGCTTATTAAAAAATTGTGTGTTCCGAAAGGCATTGAGTTGGGTTATTGGCTGTGACTTTTTGCGGCCAGTTCACTCACAGTTTCACGCAGTTCCACGTTCCCCCAAGTTCTGGCCATATCTTTTTCACTGCATTCAGTCAAGCGTTCAATATCATCGAATAAAATGAATACAAAAATGCAAATACAAAAATTATGTATCTCACTATGTATGTATGTGTATCCCTCTCTGTCAACTTACATTCAATATTTGTTTAGCATACGCCTTCATTTTATAGGCCGATCGGGTTTGAATTGACAGACTTAACTACTATTACCAATACTTGAAGGTGGCAGCGGTGGTGGCCTGTTGATATATAAATTATGACAGTTGCAACAAAAACAATGCCCGATCTTTCAAACTGGAGGCTGAGGCTGCTTCTGAGGTCTGGTCTGTATGTAGCTAAAGCTTGGTAGCTGCCAAATGGTTCATGTTTAATTCATTGAAATTGTTGTAACTTTATATGGACTAACAGGGGCAAAGCGATAAAAGAGATGAAGATTGATTGATTTGAGAAGATCTGAAGGCAATGCGATTTGTCAACTACTTATGTAGGTAGTAACTACATACATACATGCATATATCGTAAATCCATACATCTGGCTTCTAGATAATACAATTCCAATTGAGTATTCGTATCACGAATCGAAAATAATTATTATTTACGGAATTTTTAATAGATCAAAGTAATTTTTATACATACTTAGTTGGTTCAAGGACAATTTTTTGTATGCGAATTTAAAAAAAAGTGTCCGATTTGTGGGTTCGAAAATTTCAAGGATATTGATGTCAATTTTTTGCCTTTCTGCGACAGGGTTTGCGGAATTGCGATCTAAAGAAGAACGATCCTTTGGAAAGCCGAAAAAAACTACTTATTTGTTTAACAAAAATTTCCAAACATTTCGCGAATCCTTTGTAGGATCAGGACGAATTTTAATCCTCAGGGACCATCGCTGGTTCAAAGGACATATTCGATAGGACATTTCGGTAGTTTTGAAATTGAAATAAATTGCAAGTCAAACAAAGAGAAAAGTGCCAAAAACTTAGAACCGAAATAAATATTGGTAACCCACAAGCCCAAACGCCTAAAAATATGCAACCGATTTATTTTGGTACTCCACAATCTCAAACGGCAAAAATTATGCAACAGAAATTAATCTCGTTACCCCAGCTCCTTGCAGGACTTTCGAAATATCCTTTTCACAGATTATTATCATTAAGAAAATGATGTGTTTGACATCACTTTCAATCCTTCCAAGGATTGCAATTTTCGACATTTCCTTTCTAACCCCAATAGTTGTAGTTTAATAAATAGGCAACAGTTTTTAAAAAAATTCATCTTAAAGTATACTACAAAAATGTTCTATTTAAATAAGCTAAAAATTGCATGTCCAAAACTAGCAAAGCTACAAATCTCCTTATAATTTAGCCATTAAAAGGACGATCAGGATGTTATTTTGTCAGATTGTAGTCCTTGATGATCCACTTCGGTTAACACTAACAGATCCTGGAATGTATATAAGGAGTCCTTTGAAGGACCAGGACGAAAGTGTTGTCATAAAAAAACTCGATCATCTGAAGGACGAATTGGATGTCCTTTAGCCTGATGGAATTCCTTGTACATCACCAGGTCGAGGAATGTCCTTGGGATAGCTGAGAAAAATTACCTTTTTTGGAAAATTTAATGCTTATCTAAATGGAAACTTTATGGAATTTGGAATGGAATAATATTAAAAAAACCCTTTATAACTAAGCCAATTTTTGGCATATTTTCAAAATTAAAGTATCAGTTTTCTTATTTTAAAGTGATATTTTAATTGGCATTTAAATTTCGGAAACTATTTTGTTTTGTTTCGCAAAAAGCGTGATCATGATTTTTATGAAAAATCGAATCTTTTTCCACCGAACTAACAAGTTTATGATTCAAATATATTCAATTTGGATAAAACTAAGGTTTAACTTTTTGAAATCAGTTGGTAATTGACCAAAATACAACCCAAGGAAAATATATGAATTTCCGATTTTCAACCCTTTCTCCTTGCAGTTAAATATAGTCATTCACGAATGTACTTCTTAGTTAATTAGTTACTCTTCGCATACAAATGTCATAGTTCAAAAGCAAATTGCTGAAAGAACATTATATTTCAATAATAATATCATAATTTCGTCAATAGCAAACAAATCTCTTTACTATCGTCATACCGTATAATGATTTAATCCGCACTTATCAATTTTTGAATCACTGCAGCTTAAACCTTGCCCAATTTAAGCGGTTTAATACTGAAATTAGCCACTCACTTTCAATAGCAATTTATCAAAATTTACCAAATCAGATTATGGATAAGGAAAAACAAAAAAGAAGAAAAAAAAAAGGCAACAACAACTACCAAAAATTCTCCCACACTCTCTTGGTAGAAATATGTTCCCTCAAAAAAGACCAGCAGCAGCTACTTGTATAGCCAAAAATGCAACAACAATAATAACAGCAAACAGCAAAGCATATATAAAATCCATCAGATCAATCATAAAGACATATAAAATGCTGTAAAAAACGATAAAAACACCATAAAAGCGATAATAATCTTTTGTAAGACCAGTTTTGCCCAGCCAAAGGAGACCGAACCCCAAACCCCCAAACCCCGAACCCAAACCCAAACCCAAGCAAATCGAACCAAAAGCGTCCCCAAGCGGTCCCCTTCGATCCACAAATGAAAAGCAACTTGTCAAATCTAAAGTGATCTTAGCAGACAGACATTTCTGTTGATTTACTATTGGATACACACACACAAACACACACACACACACACATGTATATACATATATAGATCTGAGGACAGAGAATGCAGATATACCTAAGTATATAAATTTTATTTGTACTTAAATTGCAAAAACTTGTGTATGCTAATCGATAGTCAAGAGTTGATTGAAATGGGTTTTTAATTAGATTTACAATTTAATTGGCACTAAAAACTAAATCATAGGCAAGGAATATGCTCAATTTTAATAAATGAAATCGAAAAAAAAAACCGAAAAAGAAAGAAATATTCATGTATGTATATATTTTAATGAATGAGGAAATAAATCTCGCAAAATCCATACGATATGTATGTATGTATGTTTGTATTTATTATATATTTGTCACATCAAATTGTCTCCATTTGCAGCATTTTTGTGAACTCATAAAATTAAATTAAATAAATGCAAAATAACAAATAAATTGCATTCATTTGTTTGGAATTTTGCATTAATATTAGGCAGTCATTAAATGATCAACTTGGTTTTTGTATTTGCTGTAAGTAAGTCTCTTTTTCTCTCTCTCTCTCTGCTGACATCGAGGTAATAAAATCAAATTCAATTTATGCAGCGGGGGCTTTGGGGCGTTGGGGAAGAGGGGCTACCGACAACATCCAACATCATCGAATAAAAGAAAATTAAAATATGTCAGCCTTCAGTTCATGCGTAAAAAGTTGAGCCCGTCAGAGAGTTGGAGTACATATATCCGATTTCAATGTCACTCACGTAATCGTTTGTAGTGTAATGTGATTAAATTGCGGCTTTTAGTTATCACTAAATGATTTAGGTCAGGGATGTAACTACCTCAACACCAACAACAACATGAGCAAAATGATTTTTAATTGACACTTTTTAAAATGTTCTAATCAAGTTCTTGTAAAGATTTATCTTCTTAACTCAGAGGCGGAATGATTTCTCCCACCAAAATAATAAGCTTAATCCGCCAATGGGTTAACGACTATGGCAAGGTTTTTTGTTTTTGGGTTCGTCAAACTATATAGATTTCCTATACAATATATATAAATCAAATTGAATTCAAATAAACCGCCTGGCTTCAATATTGATTTACTCATTTATTTGCCTAAAAATTTTGTTTAATTGTTTTGTTTTTCTTGCTAATTTTGCTTTTTTTTTTTTTGGGGGTGGTATATAATAAATCAAATATTAATTTATTTATTTAACCATTAACTAAATAAACTCTCAGCAATAAAACAACGGAAGCGTTGAGGCTTTTGCCCTAGCAACATGTTGCTAAGCTTTTTTGGTTTAGCAACAAGTACATGAAGGAAAAACTTGCTTAGCAACACGAACGATTTGAAACTCAGGTGTTTTGGACTCGGTTATTGTTCGTGTGTTGTTGCTCGTGGACATGATAAAAACAAAAATATACGAAAAAAACAGAAAAAAAAATTAACAACAACAACAACAACGAGACAACGAAACGAAAAACCAGCTGATGACCAAAGCCTCAACTCGAGCCGGGTTAGACGGAGACTTTGTGCTGATGCTACCACATTTGTTGCTTTCAGTGTGGCCCGTGTCTCCAATGTGTTTTGTCACGCTTTAGCTCCGACTGCGGTAGAAATCTTACAAACAAATAATAAAAAATAAAAAAGAAAAACAGAAACAACAAAAAAATAAACAACAACAAAATAAACGTATGTGTATTTAGTGTAAATTTATCATGTAAAGGATGAATGTAAAAATGCTCAAACATAAATAAAAAAAAAAAGAAAAACCCAATTGTGACACAAATCATATGTAAAGTTCTTGTCAAGTGTCAAAGCGTTAGATAGATAGACAATGTGCGAGAGAGAGAGAGAGAAAGATGAAGCAAAAAACAAAAGACTTAGGCAACGAACTTGCGTGCAGCAATGCAGACAATTTATGCCCCAGAGGCATCAGGCTCAGGCTTAGGCTCAGAGCCCAGCCAAAGAAATAACTCCTGTCACAGGCGTGTTAAATTTATGCAAATTAATAAATCAATCTGCAGAAGGCGTTTATTTTTTTTTTTTGTTTAATTTTTTTTTCCGGTGCAAGCACGCACCAAGCAAAAGCAAAAGCAAAAGCATTTGTTCAAATGATTTCTTCCCCCTGCCCAAAACACAAAAACTAATCCAAATAAATCAACATTTGAGATCTTTTAACTAAAATCTTTTTTTTGTGTGTGTGTGTGTGTTTTTTTATGTTAAATGCAACAATATGAAAATTAGTTTTTAAACACCTTTTATGCATATCATATAGTTTTATTTTTGTGTTAAACATATTTGCTGTCGCTGTTGTTATTGTTGTTGTTTGTCTATTTTGCTTTTAATGTGCCGGAAACATTTGCTGCCAGTTAATTGTAGGTACTTAGCTTGGGTTTGTAGGTATGCAAATATGATTATAATGTTTAATAGGGTTTTTTTTTTCTTTTTTTTTGTATTTCATATTAGTTAGTACATATGTATTTGTTTCCCTTCCGTTTAGGATGGGAAAATGTTTAATTAAGCACAAAAGTGGAGTGGAAATATCTTGAAATGTGATTATAAAATTTTTAAGATGCAAAAATTCAAAGGTAGAGGACGGAATTTTTAACAGGAGAAGGAATTCTTAAATTTTTAGAGACAGTGAAACAGAAATCAACTAGAGATAACTAAACTAAATTTGCCAAACTCTCCAAGGAATTTCAATTAGAATATATATTTAATTGAAATCCTTTATAGATGTTTCATTATCCCTTTTCTTTTTATTGAATATTTTAATTCAACAACCAGTTGAGTATTTTGGCATAATGGCAAAAAAATAAAACCAGCTTGAAGGCAAAATATATGCAAAGTGTTAATAAATTTCTCAATTGAATGCTACAATTATTTATGACAACAAAAGTTTATGGCTAGTTTACTTATTTATGATCCAGTTACAAAGTATAAAAATTGAATATTAATTTTTTTAATTACATCCGCCAGCAAAGTACATCTTCTAGTTTAGTTTAGTTCAGTTTCCAATCGTAAAATAGTTGAGCCATAAAATATATGAACCATTTGCTTCAAAACATTTCACACTGAGTTGCTTAGCTTAAAAATAAAGAAAAAAAAAAATTAATTTATGTACATCTCGTTTCCTTATCTAGGCTCCACTTTAAGGTCAGATGAGCTCTTATTTAACATAAGACTTTTGCTTTTGTTTGACTTGGAAGGTTTACACCTTTGAAACTTGTTTTAGATTCTAGAGTGGGATAAGTGATCGGCCTAATGTATAACCTCCAACCTCTTTGCTCCCAAAAAAAAAAAAAAAAAAGAAATATCGCATGCGATAAAATCTTATTGCTACATAGTCACGTTTAGACTGTTAGCCATGACATGGGCCGGCTACGCCTTCTTCTCTTTTAGCCGTATAAGCCCAAAACAAAGATTCCGAAAATGAAACTAAGAGCGTTTTGCTGTGGGCCACTTAAAATGCGTGGCATGCGGCTCACATTTGGCTACAAATTTGCGACACTGAAAGACCAAAAAATAAATTAAAAACCCCAACGGCAATTGAAAATTACTGCGTACTTTAAATTTACAGCAAAAAAAAAAAACAAAAAATGGTCATTTAAATTGGTTTCAATGCTTACGCATGCGCGACAGATCGTAGCAAACCATTGACTAGGTCAGACCCCCCTAGAAATGGTCTATAACTTCACCTATCATACGGAATAGATCTACTAGAGACTATCTGAGAGTGTCTATATAAATGGACAGCAAATTGACATAGTCATCATTGTCATCATAATCATCATCATCAACATCATCAGAGGCACAATCACCGCTCACTGTGCCACTAGGGTCCAGCTATAGTAATAGAAAATTGCATAATACATATATGCAATTGATATTTTGCCTTAGTTAAATCAGATTTAAAATTTGTCATTCAATATGCGAGAGTTGTCTACCATTACCAGATACTACCGGTCAGTGTGTATGTGTGTGTGTGTGTCTGAGTGTGTGTTTGTTTGTTAAAGTTAATGGAAAATCTATCTAAAAATATCTCACATAGAGGACAAACTAAACAACTTTCTGTGTTGTGTTTGTGTGTGCGAAACTTTATATGATTTGTAATTATTTTGTTTTTTTTTTTTTTTTTGCTTTATGGCCCTCAAATTCTACAGTGATTATAATTAAAAATCATCCCATATATATATATATATATATGCATGTATTTTGCAGTTAAAACATCTTAGAAGATTGGCACGTTTCGAAATTACAACAAAATGGTGAGTACATTACATTTATTTGAGAATTTTGTTTAAATTGTATTGTTTATGATAAATATTTGTCAAATTGTTAAATTAAAAAACACGCTTCACCTGAATTATATTAATTTTTTTGTTCCTTATCAAATATGCAAACACGTGCAGTTTGCATCGTTTCATCATTCAATGCACTGCCAAATGCATATACATACATATGTACCTATGTATATATTAATGTATACTGTACGCTTTCTCACACACATTTATATATACATACATACATATATACGTACATATGTGAAATTAAAATATTTAATAAACTCACACGAAACGTTTTTTTAATCAGGCAAACAAAAAAATTGTCACACACAACTTGAGGCCAATGCATAAATTTTATATAATATAACGAATTCGTGTCATCGGACCTTTTAAGGTGGCATAACTCTTACCCATCTTACTTATGTGTATAAAATATTCTGGTTTATAGTACAGTGAATATCCTTCTGAAGAGCCAAAAACTAATTTCAATACTTATCTTATTTAATTTGTATTCGCAAACTGCAAGAGAAACATAATTTCCAAGCCCAAGGGTATTCATTTTGCTTTGCATTGTTCATTCGATAACAACAATGACAATCTGAACACTAATTAGACATTATCGAGACCTGCTAAATGAAGGAGAACTTTTCCTGTTTACAAAAACAAAACGTTTCGATTGTTCGTTCAATGTGAGTCACAAAAGCGTTATACATTGTGATTGCATGAGGTAGAACCTCGATATGACCATCAATGGGATCTCCTTATGTACTTATCTTTGGCCTTTAAAAGTTCAGTCCGACATCATGATTGGGACCATCATTTGGTAAACATATTGCTTTCCCTTTCTGTCTTTATCCTTGAGATGCGATGAGAAAGGCAATGACCTGCAATGTGGTTAAATTTATTCTTTTAGCTTCTTCTTCTTTGTCATTAAATGTGACTGTAGCAAGTTCGTGTCTTAAGTCTTTTGTTTATTTGTTTCCCTTTTTTTTTTTGCAATTTTTCTCACTACCCTTGATAAAGAGAGTATATAGATATGTGAAATGCATTTATGTATGTATAAAATATATATAAATAAAATATTAAATATAGGTATTTCTCTCAACCTACTGAATTGTCCAGAATACTATAAAGTCTTTACTATTAATTGGACATTTGAGAAAACTATTTGGAAGGAAATAAGTTACCAGTTAATAAGGAATTCGATAGGAATCATAATCTTATTGCTAGACTTAATAGTCTTAAGATTAGATTAAGAATCAATCCCATGAGTCAACTTGAGTCAAGTTTTAAATTTTCTTGTTGGAAAGCGTTCTTTTAATTTGCATTAAAATTGAAAAACTTGTATTTTGAATAGGAGTTGCAAAAATTCTAAAAAAACCTTAACTTTGTAAATCTATTTTTTTTGGCATATTTTTAATATTGAAGTATCAGTTTTATCATTGAAAAGTGATATTTTAATTAGCATTTAAATCTCTTTTTTTTTCCATGATTTTTATCAAAAATCGGTTCAAAAATTTTTTACTTCCGACCTTTTTGATTTTTGATACCATATGTTACATTTCAATAAAATTAAGATATTACTTGTTGAAATCGGTTAAAACTTGTCCAAAATATGGTCTAAGGAAAATAAATAGTTTGACCTAAAAATTAATTTAAACATTCTCAACAAGTTTTTAGGAAACTTAACTTTACAAACCTGTAGTTTAATTGCATGTTCAAATATCTGTAATAATATATAACATAAAAAGATATTTACTATGGCTAAAAATGAAGGGATAAAGGTTTTTAGTAAAGAAACTCTGATTTGTAAGTGAGTAAAAAAGGATTGTCAATCAGAAAATTAATCAAAAGATTCCAAAAGGTTTATGAGGTTAAGGCATCGGCTTGAATAGCGATTTTAATTGTGGGTAACTAATGGTTTAAATAAGAATATCGAAGGGTATAAAAACTTCGGCAAAATCAAAGCTACTTGGGGCCCTCTAGTCTTTATTTTTTTTTCACTGATGATGATGCTTCACCGGAAACAGAAACATTTCTGTTGGTCTTGGTGAAATCAGCTTCATTAATTGTCAAAATACAAAAAGGCCAGACCAGCGAATGAATGAACGGGTGGGAGGTAGGCAGGCAGGGTGGAGTCGGTGTGGTTAGGTAAATACAATAATATTTGTGCAACATCATTTAAGTAATTAACGTATTCGATTATATGTATGTGCATATATATATTTATAAATGTTGCTGATTTTAGGTAGGTAGCCCGCAGATAAAAAACAACAAACGAAAAAAATATATTTAAATGACTTCCTTAAACGTATTAAATCTTGACTCATGTGATTACGAAATCAAAGAAGATAAATAAAAAAAAACAACACTAAATAAATGTATCTTGCCCCATTCAAAATCAATTTGTCAAATCAAAACTATACCCATGTATCATTTGCCCTATATTAATATATTTTGGCCATTGTTGTCTATTGTATAAAAAATGCATCGGATCGGATATAATCATTATCTTTTGTTGTTTTTGGTCTTTTGTCATCTTTTTTCTTGACCTAATCGTTCGTTGCGTGAGAGAGTTTATTAATTAACCTTTGATTGGATATTGGTAAATGTTTGTTTTGGACTATATCATAATTTATAAATTGCATTACATATACCTATTTGTGTGTTGGGTTGCTGGCAAAGAAAATTGAAATTTTATGCAAAAATTCAATGAAGAAAATTATACAAATTATTCGAGCGCTTTTGTTTCGTTTTATTTGCCATGGCAAGACAATCAGAAAATAATACTGTGAAATCAAATGCAACTTTTGAATGGTCAAGCCAATCATTTTAACGGTAGCACATTGACCTCTTGAACAGAAAAAAAATAAAAGACCATTGTCTCTTTTTTTTTTTTTTGGACTATAGTTTAACGTCTCTCGTCAAAACGTCCATTCGACCCGAAAAGATACTTTGGCTACAAACAATTGTGGGGCCCATTGTTTATGGTTCGATTTATTTATTTAGTTTTAGCAATTTTTACAACATTCCTGGCCAGTTTCTGGCGAAGCTGCAAAGAGGGCAAGGGGAATGGTGGTTTGGTAGTCAGTGGGTCGGGCGTCTGAAAAGTTCAAAACACTTAACTGCCTGACAGGCATTAACTTTTCGGTTTGTAACCGTTGATTAGGAGCTTGAAGTTGCGTTGCAGATTTATGATTAGCGCCCCAGCAAAGACAGGCCACAAAAAGAAAAAAGCACAAAAAAAAAAAGCAGGCCGAATAACCCACCAAATCTTTGAGGAGAGACGCATTAAGTGCCCTACTCAAAATGCAAGTTATTACGTCTTGAAGGTTTTTTTTTCTATGTTTTTTGTTTTTTTTTTTCAACTCTTTTGCGAAACAGTGCCGCCCAAAATGCCAGAAATTCAATGAGCCTCCAATATCGCGATCAAGTCAATCAGTTTTTGGCCAAATGGACAGCAAATATCTAACAATGCCAGAGGGGTAATAGGGAGTTAACAAATCGTTTCAGAAGGAAGATTGTATACTCTTAGCAAGTGATGGCCATGTTTATGGTTCATTTAAGCAGAGCAAAGACAATTATTTGCTTTAGGGCTTAAAATGTTCTAGAATTTTTTGTTGGTTCATTTTGAAATTCTTTAAAAGTAAGGCAAAACATTTCATTGCATGGTAATAGTTGTTTTTCTTTCTGGTAAATGGCCTTAGAAATCTTTAATGTTTATGATTAATGTTAAGTAATATAGAGAAAGCCAATTTCTAAGACATTTCTTTTCAATTGGTTAATTTGAAAAATGTTTTGCAATTTATGTGAAAAATTCCAACTAAGCAAAAAAAAACAAAAAATTACTTATAGAAAAAGAAACTGTGTAATTTTGCTTCTGTTGTTGTCTTCTTGAATTCGCATTCACGAATTCATGATTTTAATTTGCCATTTTTGTGTTAATTAAATTTTTTTCCTACTTTTTGTTGAAACGCCCCTTGCATGTTGCCAATGTCCAATGAGTGAAATCTACAACAACAACAACAACAACAACACGTTCATAATAATAATAATCATAATTGTTGGAAAAAGGTCAAGTTTGCTTCTTGACTTGGTGGGAATCCATCTGCATTATATTATGGCTAACAATGCTTGGCATTAATACAGAATCCACCTTTATCTTTACGCAGCCAACTAGGCAATGAGGAAAAAAAAGATTTCTTATTTGAATACGATTCTTTTTTTTTCATCAAATTTTTTGTTGTTTGCAAATTTCATTAACCTCATTGAACGGGTTCAAAATGCGCATTAATGGGCAACCTTTTTGCCAGCGTAATTGAAATCAACATGATGTCTATTTATTATTATCTCTCTCCTTCTCTTTCTGTCTTTCTCTGTCTTATTATCTCTTTTCATTATAATAAATTTTTACTTATTTATTTTTGGCTGATTGACTCCCACGTCTGCTGGAAAGCTTTGCCTTGTCTACTATTTTTTATTCAATATTTTTTTTCTTTTTTTTGTGGATTCGCAAATCATTTTTTTGGCTATCGATTATATATCTGTATGTATATATATTGTTTATTATTCTTTTGTTATATTTGTGAAAAGGTTCAAATAAATAGCATGGGAACTTTGTGGCAATTAATCAAAATGCATAAGCATTTTTGCCAGCAATTTGTTAAACAAAAATCTTTTCTTCTTGCTTTTTTTCATTTTCTCATATTATTTCATTCAAATGTGAATGAAGCTACAAGGAAAGGAATTTAGTTAGTTATGATAACAGACAGATTTTTGTGCTTGTTTAATAAACTTCACGGTATATTAGTCTTAATTATATAATTTCAGTTGTTTTTTTTTAATCAAATCGTGAAATCAGCAATTTTGAAATAGTTTCCTGTAAGACTCATCAATTGGTTAGTTGATAGATGGAAGATAAATTACTTACTAGTCACTCATAGAGAAATAATTTTGCAAGTTAAGTTAAGTATATCTAAATATAAGTATAAATATGTTATGGGTTTTCATAACCATCTGAAGAACTATTGAATCATTTCAACTTAAACTCTTTCAACACTCTTTAATTGCTGCCATTTGAATGAGAGGCAATATCATCATGTATTAGACATTCTAAAAGAAAAAAAATATATAAAACCAAACCACTTTAGAAAGCTTCAAAACTGGCAAAATCGATTATATATATATAAATATATATACATATACATATGTTTCTACATCGTCATCTACCTTCACCACTAAGAAGAAGTAAAGAAACCAAGACAAATCGCTGCCAATCAACTATCATAATTCAAGATACATCTGCCAAGTGTGTGACGGCACATTCAAAAAGATATATTATATAGTCGGTAGATCGTGTGCCTGCACAAGGTTATTGTTGCAAAAAGGAGTTAGAGCCGGAGAAACAGAGAAAGAGAATTGGTCAGAAACGTGGAATGAAGGTAGCTTAATTTTCTGATGAGGAAGCCAAAAAAGCATACAAAAAAATCTCAAAAATTGTTGAATGGAACTTGCAATCGAAACCAAAACAATTTGTACAAAAAAAAAAAACAAGTTTGGTGCTGCGACAACAACAACAAAAAAATGAAACCACATAAACGGGGGAACAAAAACGAAAAAAAAAAATAATGTTTGGCGTTTAAAATTCATGTCAAAATTTAACGCTAGCTTTAGCCCAGTAAAGGGGACAGGTAGAGGAGTGTAAGAGGCAGGCCGAGCTGTTGGGGGAGGTGTGTGTGTGTGTGTTTGTTGGTGTTGTTTGTTTGTTCTCCACGAAGCAGCAAGGTCAGTTTGGTTTAATTGATAAATGAATGCAATGAGCAAGCGACAATTTGCCAAGCCTTGAACTTCTCCGACATGAGAGCAAATTGATGAAGATGGAGCACTTCAAGTGCCCCCCATCCCCCTCCATGGAGGAGGGGAAGAGGCAGCGGCTAGGCCAAGCCAAGTAACACTTTATATGCAAATGAGAGGCAACAACAACGCCTGACATGCCGTTGTAATAAAGCAGCTAATTACGTGACACGCTTCGCCTGTTCGACTTGAAGCAGATGAAGTCATTGGTAGTCTATGGTCTTGTTTGAGAGACTATGCATGTGTGTGTGTGTGTGTTTCTTTTAGCTGATTTTTTTTTTCACTTAAACCCTTTATTTATGTTTAGTTGACTGTGATTCTCGTCTTAGCTGAAGGTTAGCCTGGTCTGACAGCCCCAGTCAGCTGTGCTTGACAGAACTTGGCTACCTCGAACTCTCGGGGGGCTTTTGAGCCAATTCACAATACCAATGCTCGGTCCAGTCCGGATGTCTTCTTGTCTTGTCTTGTCTATGTTGTTGCGTTCTGCACCAAAAGCGATTAAGATGTAAATTTAATGAGTACGTACTACAAACTGAAGATTTATGGGTGATATTTTGATTTTGACGCCTACTATGAACCACACACATACCACAATATATGTGTGTAGATACAATAGTTATTGTATCCATGAGATATTCATAGACATTGTGATTTTGACATTTCCTGCTTGGCCATAATGCGAAAATTTATGAACTTTTTAAAACAGATTGCAAGCAAAACTATAGGGCATGACCACAATGAGTTGGAAATGAAGAAAAAGAAGCTTCTTACCTTCCTATCCAAAAAATATATAATTAAGCCGTTCCGCTACAATCTATCAAAAATTAAATATTATATGTGTGTTTGTCGTTATGCTGGTCATCTGAAGGTGTATACTTAAAATAAAAATTGTCACAAAAGAGTATTGTAATTCTATGTTGTAATTCTCTTTTCATTGATCAGAAAAAAAAATCAAATTATGCATGGGAGATGAGAATGAAATGGCAAGGCCAAATAACCATGTACCAAAAAAATTAATAAATTCTTCAAATCTTAATAAAACTGACATTGAAATGGCTCACAAACATTTATATAAAGGGCTTAGAACCTACAAAAAACAGTTTGAGTCCAATAGATGATTAGATAATCTTAACTTAATGAAGTCAAGACAAGATTGGATAAGCTTACAATAGAAATTTATCTTGAAAAAGATGCTTTTATATAAAGTCTTATCTTTTCAAAACTTTTACGAATTTGTAAATAATTTTTAAAATTCAAAACTTGAAGATATCTTTTGAATATGCTTTAAATAACTCCAAAATATAATTTGTTGAGTTTTTCACGACTTTTTGTTTTTTCTAACGCAAAATTAAATAGACTTTGGTTCTTAATTTTCGCAATATATTTCAGATTTTTTTAGGATCTAAAAAGTTTTTTAACAAATATAAAATTATTGATTATAATTAATAGACAAATGAAGAGTAATATTTAAAAGCATTATGCATTCATGCTAATTTTGTAAGCATTTTTTCATGTTTTGCCCATTTACTTTAAAAATATTTAGCTTTTATTTCAGTTAACAACAATGCTTAATGCATTTTGAATATATGTTTCATATCTTAATAGAT
Source organism: Drosophila insularis (assembly GCA_018903935.1). Taxonomy (NCBI): domain Eukaryota; kingdom Metazoa; phylum Arthropoda; class Insecta; order Diptera; family Drosophilidae; genus Drosophila; species Drosophila insularis. The sequence continues at coordinate 662,956 of JAEIFP010000150.1, read as the reverse complement.
TTTGAGGGTATGATAAAACTACGAAAAACGTTATAGTTATATATGAGAATTCAGGACATCCCTAAATATTTTACAAAAAAGTTCAAACTCTTTGTTTGAGAAATTTATGTTAATGTTTAGTTATATCTTGAAAATTCCTGAACAAATATTCATTTTTTTTAATTTGGTTGAATAAAGAAAATATTTATTCATCAAACAATGTATTCCCCATAACACAATTCATTTGCAATCTATTAAAATTCTATGAATATTGAAATGGCCTAGGAATATTTTCAAAGTTTATGACAAGTCGAAGGGATTGGATCTTAAGATATACAATATAAGTCCTTTACTTGAATCTCCTAATTATTAGTACTTTAAATTAATGCAATAGGGCTCAAACTTGACTTGACTTAATAAACGATTGATAAATTTAACCCTTCGCCATGTTCTTTAAATTAAAATGTATATACATTTTCTGAGAGAGAGCTTTATAAAAACTTTTAAAATAATTACCATCTTAAAATTAGTTTATGTACTTAGAGTACAAAGCTAACAAACTTGGTGTAGGATCGACTTGTCTTAGCCTCCTACCTATTTAAAATGATCGATGTATGTAGTATGTACTTTTGATTAATGAGTTTATTGCTTTAAGCATTTAATTTCGCTTCATTTGGCCCACTTTTATCAATCATACCTCACGATCGATATAACAATATTCATGCAGCCTTTCATTAATATCTATTTTGCTGATCTTTTCACCCACATTTTTATGCCATTGACTTACTTTCATCACCCACACAACAATTGCTGCATTTTTTGGGTGGAAATAACCATTTATCATCATGTTACACATACACACAAATTGTATGGATAAAACTTATGCAACTTTTGCACCCGCATGCTGTACAAAAAAAAAATTTACAATTCACAAATGATATCTATTTTTTTCCTACTACCCCCCAACCCATATTATCCTATCAATATAATTAAATTGCAATATCAGACCCGCACGACCCACAAAAGAAAAGAAAAAACAAAAGCACACGCCATCTAACCACTAGGCATATCTATCTTTATATATATCTATATATATATATATATATTTATAGACCACCCGACTTTAGCCTCCATCTTGGTGTAAGCCAATATAAATTATTTCAATTAAGGCGTTTAAAAAATGATTATGGCATACTTATTATCGAATTACAATTTGAACGCGCCAATTGCAAGCGTTAAATTTTGTTTTATTTTTTTGATAATGTTGTGTAATAATAAAAAACAAAAACAAAATAGACAATGGCTTATGCTTGAAGAGATCTCTTAAGAGATTTTTCGCGAATGTGGATGGTGGTTTTATTATTGGTGGAGGAGACGGCAGCTGGTTAACCACACCAAAGACAGCTGGCTCCCCCGAACTTTTGGAGAGTAAAATTAAATCTAAGCTTGACCCAAAAAAAAAAAAAAAAAAAAATAAACACACCAAGTCCGAGCAATGAATTTGGCAATACATATTATATTCTACTTCTACCCTATATAAAGCGAAAAAATTTTCTAACACAAATTCTTTACATCTAGATTTTGGATGATCTTAAATCAAATGAAGATTACATTTTTGGGAAGTTTATGTGGAAAACTTTTAAGCTTGGCTTTACCTGCTGAAGGGTATTTTCGAGTCGGTTTTTAATTTTGTTTTTTATTTCAAATGAATTTTTGTAGGTGTTTTTCTCCTTCTTATATTTTCAGTTAAGCACTTAATTTGAGCACTGAAACACACAGAAACCGGCCCAGTCATTTGATAATAAATGATTATTTTTGTACTAAACTGCGTTAATCAAAGATAATGATAATGCCGTTTAGTTTTTTGGTTGTACGTAATTCATTTTGTTGCTAGTTTTTTTTTTTTTGTTTTTTACCAGTGCTACGATTATTTTTTATTGATTGTTTTTAATTAGTAAAGAGAATTTTTTGTGGCACGCCTTCATCTGCCGCCGCATTACCGCAGAGTACAAAATCGAGATCGTAGGAGTGCCTGTACTTATTGTTAGTTCAATTAACCCCCCCACCCATTCTATTATCCCAGAAGAAGGGGTCATTCAACCAAGCAAATGGTTGCCCAAAGGCGTAATTCTTTACATCAAACGATGCGAGAGAACGAGAACCTAAATGACAATGCAAGAATGAGGAGGATAAAGGGAAAGAAAACTTGATTCATTTCCAATGATTTCTTTGGAATTGTCAAGTTCATGGCCAAAACATGTCGGTCCATTATGGCCATTATGTCTGTCGGAAGTGCTGAGACACAGAGAGACACACACACACACACTGGGTGTCTGACTGACTGACTGCTTATGTTTATGGCATAATTGGGTGACCATTGTTACACAAATTTGATCTAGCTTTTTTTTGCCTTAACATCATGCTACTTAATAACAAGTCTTGTCAAACTGGAGCTACAGCTGAAGCCATTAAAAAAAGGTCTTAAAGTTGAAAACATTTTCGACACAATGAGACGGTCTTTGCGGCTATATACATGGTATATATTTATATGGTTACTATGTTTAGGCGTATTTTGTATTGATTTAATGATGTCAATGATTCAATTTATTTGTATATTTTTTAATACCATGAAAGGGGAGGGTAAACTGGTATGTTTAAAAATGCTAAAACGTATAAACAGTTTTCGTTCCTTTGGTTAGAAGAGAATTGCTTAAGGTATTGCAACTGACAAATTTCATAAAAATTCATACAAAAAAAAAATTTGCCAAGTTATCCCCAGTTAAGCCCTAGTTGAGTCATGAAAAGTATGTACATATGTGGCTACAAAATTTATTGTAATTATTTCACTTGCTTGCATGGTATATCAAAGTCGACTCATTACTTAATTTTCAGGTCACACAAACTAAAGACCTTTAATTAGCGATCATGGCTTAAGTATTTGGTGTACAATTATGATACACAAAGAGTCGTACACAGGCTTGGCCAACGTCATCCTCATACCCCAATTTGGTTAATTGATTGACAATTTTGCATTCATCAGTTTTATTTATGCTTTTTTTTTTTTTCTTCTGTTACTCACTTGCCATGCACAATGCATTGCTAATATATTGCAGCAACTTTTTGTTAAACATTGTCATTGCTTTGTGCAATAACAAAACCTACAAACAGAAACTTATATCAAGGCCAATTTGACAATTGATGCGTAATATCGATGTCAAGTCGATTTTTGATTTTTTTCTTTTTTGGATGATATTTGTTTGATTTGCAGATTATATTAGTTAGTTAGACAGAAAATACTTTTAGGTAAAGAAAAGATTTAAATGGAAATGGATAATTATTTGTCTATAAACTTTAGGGCAATTGATAGAGTTTAGTCAAACGAGTTTAACCAAAAAAATAAATTATTCAAAATATTCAGACCAAAAGTTATAAACGTGCTTCGCTCTCAGTTTAACAATTTAGAAAAAATTTATTTTTTTTTTGTAACACGCTTAACACTTCCTAATAGATCATTAGTTAAGTAAATATAAAAACTGTTCATTGAACGAATAATAAACACCCAAGTTGACATTCTTTCAACAATTCAATTGTAAACGAGTTAAAGCTCACATACAAATACATTTTCATATATGTATGTTTGTGTATGTATTTAAAATGTTAATAATAATAATAATAATAAAAAATGTCACATTGAATTCAAATTGAATGTAATTAATCAACAATACGTATAAAAATTCAATTATTGAACCAACTAATTCAATTAACTGAGCAAACAGTTTGTATAATAATATTTTTTATATAGATACATATATACATAATTATTATCAAATGATAAGTCAAGCAGCTGGTGACATGTTTCAGTTTCGATTTTGAGTTTCAGTTATGCCAATGACTTTAACATTTTGTCCATATTTTTGTTGTTGTTGTTGTTGTAGATAATTGGCAATGGTGTAGTCAAAATGTTGTGGAAATGTTTCATCGTATTTTCATAGTGCAACAGGTGCAACAATCACTTAAAGTTTGTTTTTTTTTTCTTTTTTCCTACACTTGACATTGTTTGTGCATTGAAAAGTGTGCTGCAATTATCATTAAAACATTATTAAAAACACAAAAACAAACAAAGAAGCAAAAAAAAAAAAAAAAAAACAAAAAAGATAATACTAATCGAAAATCAAGTTGGAAAAATCGAGTTCAAGTCCAAAATCCGAGTCTCTGTGTGGATGTGGATGTGTGTGTGTGCGATTTAGTTAAATTCAGTTTCGTCTGGGGGCAATTCGCAATGCGACTAAATAAAGCAAATTTAATTGCTCCTCATGCTCGATTGCCGATCGTTGTCGTTGTCGATTCTGATGCAATTTGACAAACTTGAATGCTGATAAGGTGAAGCGAGTTTTATTTATATTGTATTTACCTAACCCGTACAGATGTTTGCAGGCAAACAAATTTCATTGAGTTCAGTTTAATGAATTGAGGGCGGTTGCCTTTGATGGGCAACGCCTAATTGTGCCCGAAACAGTGAAATAAATTCTTGTAACAATTTGCAAAAACATGACAATGCATCGCAGATATTGCACACGTTTATTGTTAAACAATTTTTGTTTTTTCTCTTGTTGTTGTTGTAGCTATCGCCTTGCCTGCTGCTAGTCACCTGCCTTGTCCTGCACACTCAGGCCATAAGAGTGGATTGGGGCACAAATACGGGGCCAATTGTACCCCCGCCTCCTCGCACAACACCACAACCGCCACGTAAGCCATATCGTGAGCCAGCTCCCGTTTGGGAGGATCAAAGTGATGATATACCGAATCCAAATCCATATGTGTAAGTATTTAATGCAAGCAAAAGTAAAAGGTATGTAGGGTAGACTCGCATATTTTCAATTCAATTGTATGTAATCACATAAGTCAATGCTTATCAAAAACCGATTTGTCTTTTTGTCTCTTTTTTCTCTATTTTTTGGCGCCCTGTAGCTATGTTCTGCCACCACCATCACGTCCTCGCACCTGGGCCATACCGGCTGGTCCCTATGCCCCACCCAATTACAACAATCAGCCGCCTCAGGCCAACTATGGCCAACTGGTTACACCAACACCACAATTCTACAATGGTGGAGCAGGAGGAGGTGGGACAACGGTGGTCCCAGTGCCAGCACTGGCAGCCCAATATGTACCCGGAGTGGGTATTAAATATACGGCCATTGTGATGCCCAATAAATTGCAGGGCAAATATAATGCCAAGACAAAGAAATACAAGGCCTACGAGAAGGCCAAATATGCGCCATGGAACTATGTAAGGCAATATGATAGTCGTAAGCGTTATTTACGCTATTAATATGCAAAATTTAATATATATAATTTACGTATATACCTAAATATATACATATAAATAAATCTATGAACATTTTTATTTGTAAATTACAAGAAATTAAAACCAAAATCCACACAACAACAACATACAAAAAAATAGAAAAAAACGAAATGAAATGAAAACTGCTTTTGACACTTTTGTTTATTGTAAATGCTTAGCAAAATTTAATTAAATATACAAAAAAAAAACAAAACATATACGCAACATATAAACCACCGCTTCATCCTCAACTATCACCACCACCGACACCACCACCACCACCACCATCCATCTCCTTCTCCGCCCACCTTTGCTCACCAACGCTCATACACATACATAATCATATCCATGTCCATGTCATAATCATAATGCATCATCTTATTGCAGTTGCAGCTGTTGCCAATGGAGGAAAAGGCCATGGAATGGCAGGCTCAGTTAGAGGCGGAGGCTGAGGCCCAAATGAAGCCTGTTAGTTCCTCAACAACAACGCCAGCGACTATAACAACGACTGGAGCACTCAGCATCATTCCAACAACAACAACAACAACAACAACTATAACTTCAGACCCATCATCTACATCTACAACAACAACAACAACAACAGCAGCAGCAACAACTGCAACTAGAGAGCAACATCAGCCTACAACTATTGCCAATTACAAGCTGGCGCACGAGAAAAGTGCCTACCTGAAGAAGCACAATAAGCTGAAGAAGCTGCTGCAGTTGGAGAAGGAGAGGGCCGAAAATGAAAACTTGTTGCAGCAGCATCAGGCCAACCAGACAAGTTGAGGTGGCCAGCAAAAAAAAAAAAACAACAACAAAAAATTAAAACAACATGAAATAAAGGAGCAGCTGAGTAAACACACAAATACACACAACACCACACACACAAAAAAATTAAACGAACATTATGTTTAAGGTATACCCAAAATTTGTAAATAACTATTAATAAAATCCAATAATAAAACGTAACCAAAACACATAAAAATTGCAAAATCTTACAGTGTTGGAAGACAGACAGAGAAAAGACAATAAAAGACTGGGTTGAGGGGATCGACTAAGTGATACCAAGAGTTTAATTGAAGAAGGAAAAAATATTAAATTTAGTTAAGTTCCATCTATAATTTTAGAGGAGCTTAGAGGCGCATTTCTCGCTGTGAACTTTGCTCCCTAAAATAGACAATAAACTGGAAAACTATTGATTGTAACATTTCGTGTTGTCTATATAGAATATTTGCTTCAAAGACTAATTTTTATTCACAGTATATTCCAAAATTTCTTTGTTTCGACTCCTTTTGCATACTTTTAGGAGCAAATTTCATCCTTTCTTTAATGTTAAATAAATTGACAGCAGAATCAAAATACCCCAATGAAGTCTAATTGTAATGGGTATGGAAAATCTTTTTGTTAAATTGGTTAATTTGACGCTAGGAAACATTATCGACACCTATTTCATGTTTTTTGACTGATGTAAAACAAAAGACTTAGGCAACGAACTTGAGACTTGCGTGCTAAAAGACGCGAGACGCGATAACGAAAAGAGGGAGAGAAAGACAACATTAAATTGTCTTTTAATTGCATGAAACCCCAATCCGGGGTTAAGCAAAAGGGTAAGCGGCAAGGTGAGCTGTCAAAAGCAAAAATATAACGGACCACCCCACCACAGACACACACACACACACACACACACACACACACACACACACACTAGCTAACAACCATAACTGATTGGCACTTTCTTGAACGACTTTTCATAGCCTTAGGCAGACAAAAATAAACTAAAGGAAAAAAATAATATACACACATAGACAGAGACATAGAGGCAATTAGCCTAAGCAATTAACAATGTCGACAGCAACAACGGCTTCTGGGCCATCATTTAAAATTGATCACAGAGCGGTCTATACATATTTGAGGTCTTAACCCTGACCATAGAGCTACACAGACACACAGCCAGACATTAAAATTATCAAAAGGAATAACAATTCTTTGCCACAACTTTTCACTTCACTTACTCCAAGCTTTATGTCATTCACCGTCGTTTCGCATTGTCAACGAGTTTGCTGTTTAGATTTAATTGCTCGCGCTTCACCAATACACTTAACCATATTAACACAACCAAAAAACAAAAAAAAAAAAAAAACAATAACAATAGCAACAAACCGCAACAACATAAAGACTTGCACTCATTAATAATAATTAAGGTTGAAAATTAATTTTTGTTGCTGCCTTACGTTTTTGTTTCTTTTGTTTTTTCAAAAAGTGGCCCAACATTAATAATTTTGTTGTTGGCTCATAAATACAAAACAAAAAGTGTTTAATTAAAGACAATTTGTTGAAATTAATACGTAGATAAACTGACAAGACGTCAAACAAAACTAATGACAATTTGATTAGGCAAGTGTTGATATCTTCAGATAAGCAAAGGAAATCTCTAGGATTAAAGCCATAATTCAATATGGACAAGGGAGAGCTGGCAACTTAATTGCCTTAAGGGCTTTGAATACTTGGTTTTTGTGAGTTGCTACGTTTCTTCGCTTTTTAGCTACTGGGTTCAGTTTTTGTTATCTTCTTTAAAAGTTTGGAAATTCCGAAAGAATTTTAATCCACGCAGAGAGTCTTATACCAAGAATTTGATTATGTCAGCATAGATGCCAAGAAAACATTAGAAAAATCGTTTCTTAAAGAGAATTTAAGTATCCACTACAGAAGTGGTAATCACTCGTCATTTTTTTAACCCCGGAAAACGTTTACGAAAATGAAGAAAAGTCAATTAAACAAATTTTTCATGGAAGATTAAATCAAAATTAAGGATATTTCTTCAAAAATATCTAAAAATTTTAAAGTCTAATTGTCATTATATAATTTTCTTTAATAAAACTTTAAATAATTTCGTTATTCGTAGTAATCGGCTTTACCATTTCTATTTTATACAAATAAATTCATTTATTATACCTATACATATTTCAATCCTTTAGTCCTTTTTATAATTTAATAATTTATTTAATTGATTGTCAAATAAAAAAAATCACTTTGTAATTTGCATTTAACAAGATGCAATTCTTTTCAGTTGACACGTTTTTTTTTTTTGTTTTGTGGCTAATTACAAAATGCATTTGAGTTAACATTATTGGTTCTTGGTAGTTAATAACATTTTGCATACATAAGTCTGGATAAATCGATCAATTCATTATGCATTTGTATATGTATATATGTATATATATATATATATATACAATGCATTATCACATCATCTAAAATCGTTAGCAGGCAATTTGAATTTATTGAAATCTAATTAAAATTACAAATTTTTTAAATATATATTTTTCTTTGTTTTTTTTTTTAACTTATTAAATTTATGACCTGTGGCAAGATGCGACAAATTTTTGCTGCTGTCTTAGTTGGCAGTGTCCGGTTTAGCACTCCGGGAATTTTGTTTGTTTGTAAAATTTCATATTTTAAATGACAAAAGCCACTGGCTTAACAAGTGGCAGAGCCTGTAATGGTTGCCTTTGTTGTTCATGTGCAAAGTCTCGACTCTGATGCACAAAACTGTGAGCTGAACGTTGGGCAATGACAGCCCTATAGCCTCGAGATCCCCTCACCTCATAGTGTACGCTGCGTACATGTCCATTGGGCTCCAGGTGAGTGTATGAGCCATATACATGATTACCTTGACGTTGTTCACGATGTAAAATGTGCACTTGACTGTTTGAATCGGATATATGATATTGATGCGTATAATGCAGCTGCAAATATGATTGAGAAAATGAGAGGCGAATGAGATGGAGAGGAAACTATTAGATATGTATGTATGCATGTATATAAACCACCTTTGCATCATCATGATTGTTGCCAAAATCATTGTAAAATTCAATATATTCAGTTGCTGCTGCTGCTGTTGCTCCTATTGCCATACATAATATTAATAGACATAATCCAGTGAGGGCAACATTATGGCAACCCATAACCAATCTCAAACACGTGGACATGAGTTGCAGCTACAAAAAAAAAAAAAAAAAAATTAATTTGATTAGAAACGTAACGAAATGTAAGTGAAGTAGGCACAAGTAGGCAGATCGAGGGAGAGAGACACCAAGTCTCTCCCAAGTGAAGGAGGTGAAAATCATTTGCACTTTTAAATAACAAGCAAGGCAAACCAAGGCAGCCAGACAGCCAGCCAGCCAGCCACTTCATTTGTTGCCACTGCCATTGCTGATTTGCAGTTAAAGCTTCAAGCGGGGCCAACTTCCTCCTACTGGCCAGCCTTACTTACTTGATCGCCTGCTTGCCGGGCTGCTTGCTTGCCTGATGCTGATTACATAGTCACGTTGTTAACTACATCTTCACGGTGGCAGTGCAAAAACCTTGCAGCGTGTGGTGCTGCATGCCAAAAGTTGGGCAATCAAATCGAATCAAAGCCCAACATCTTTCACACTTCGTTAAAGGTAAAAGCCATCTGAGCACTCTCAATCTCTTAGTCGCAGTCTCAGTCTTTTAGTCAAGGCAATTTAGTGTCAAAAAGCGAGTAGTCGATAACGGGCAAGCAAGTAGAAAAAACAAAAAACTATAACTGCAATATGCACATTATGGATCTCGATCTCTGGCTCGTTGGCTAACATGGCCCTAACGTGACTAGTTGCTAGTTTGAATGGCCTGACCCGGCAATTGGAACCCTTTTTTTTTTTTGCTTTGCTGCTTTTTGTTGCTTTGGGTTTGGCTCTGACTCTGATGGAGATTGCCGTTTATGTGTTTGCAAGGGGCAACTTTCTTTCTCTTGCATCATGATGGCTAACGTTTCTTTTTTTTTTTCCTCCTTAAAAAAAAATTTTTTTTTTTTTTGTTGTCTTTCTTTTACTGCAGCACGTTTCGCTGGAAATGCAAAGATTTGAACAAGTGACGCGCCATCCATCCCATCTCCTCATCTAGCCCCGGTTAACCAAACTACCACCTACCGCCTTCCAGGTTCAGTCTCTTCATTTGGATGCTTCAGCAGTTCATAAAAATCAATGCCCTTTTGATTAGTTACAGCTGTAATTGCAAAAAAAAAATAAATAAAATTGTGAAAGGCACATTATTTCGAGACTCCGTCTCGAATTCGAATTCTCTGCCAATAATAGAGAAATTGTCTAATTAATTTTTTTTTTTTTGCGATGCTTTGGGCCATATTACGCATACGCCTCCAAGTGCCAAGCATTAGATACGATTGCATAAGCGATATCTTGTCAAAGAAAACATTTGCAAAAATTTTATTTTTTTTTTTTTTTGGTCGGCTTCGCCTTCTGGCTAGATATTTTATCACGAAAAACCAACCAAGCAAAACCTGACAATAAACCAAAATCGTAAACTTTCATTAATAGTCGAGTCAAAGTTGTTGACTTCCATTTCCCGATTTGACTTTAATCCCTCCTCTAACCCCCCCCCCACCAGGAGGTGAGGGGAGGACACAAACGATTTCATATAAAATCATTGTCATAATTCATAGAATTTGAATGGATTATCTCTGGACAGTTTGAGCACGTTGCTTGCCCATCTTTGTCATCTTTAAATGCCATCTACACTAAGCGAAAAAACAAAACTAGGAAAGGGATCTAAACCTTACAATAAATATTAAAGAGGTATATTTGATAATTGATACCTATATTTTGCAAATCTGGATCAAAAGTTGCTTGTCTCTTTTTAGGTCTTAAAGTGTTGTATGTAACTACTTCAAACATTACAAAATTCCATTATTATTTTTTAATAACTAACCATCGAGACACATATACAAAAGTCTTCCTCTAATGTATAAACAGGCTTTATTTTTTTTTTCTTCTTTTTTTTTTTATCTCATTGCAAATAGTTAGAGTCGGCTAACTGGTCAAGTTTTTAGACTCTACAGCTTGTTTCCTTTTGACTTGCTAATTGCAATGAAATGAAAATGAAAATAAAAATGAAATGAAAATAACAAACAGAGGATTGATCTAACTTTCGCCGTGTCTAAATTGGAATACCCTCGCATTACCTTAGAATGTAACTTTTTCCAAGAAACTAGAACTAAAAAAAAGGTTTAGTTTTATTTAGTCATTTTATTTACAATGCAATGTATATTACTTCATTTTTCTAAAATTCAAATACTGCAGATTTTAGTCCAATAAATAAAAATAGAAATAGATAGTTTGAAAATTAGCTTAGATGGAAAAAATGATAATGATTTTTGAGTATTTGATATCTATCTTATTCACAAAAACTATATGATAAAATAATCTGTTTCTATTTTACACATAATATCAATTAAAATGGTTAATAGTTCGACTATGGTATAGATCTTTAACAACAATAATAATAATTATTATTTATGGTACTTTATTTCAATATACCCTTAATTTTCGTTAGGGTATTACAAAAAGAAAATCTCACACAGCATACACTCATTTCATTTTCATTTTCATTACGAAAATTTTTCCCAAAACGCATGCATTGCATTTGAGACAGGCAACAACATGTGGCAAATGTTTATTCATAATAGTTGCCAACTGGACCAGGTTACAGAGTCACAAAACAGAGTGGTTGTTGTTGTTGTATATGGTGGAGGTATAAAGGAATCAGAGTTGTGGTCAGATATCACTTTGCCCACTTAGTGGCACAGTCAGTCAGTCAGTCAGCCAGTTAGTCTGTTATTTGCCCCATCAATGCGAAAAAAAAGAAATGAAAATGAAAACATTTTCTATTGATTTGTGGCCAGATTTCTTGTTTTCCTTGCTTTGTTTACATAATGAACTGCCACTGAGTGGTGCTGGTGGTGCTGGTGGTGCTGGTGGTGCTGGTGGTGACCCCACCTCCCCACCCACCCCTTTGGACTATTCCACTCCCATCACTTTTCCAATTGACCATTTGTAGATATTCAGTTATGCGGGTGCTTTACTCACATAACATTGCTCAATGTTCGAGTATTCGAGAGATCTGATACTTGAGCAAGATTCAGAGTCGGAATTGCTATTGAAGTCAATGCAGAGGAGATTCGAAGCGACGGGGGGAGTATCTTGTTCGTCTGCTATATAACTTTGTACATAGATACCTATATTCATAGTATAAGTATTGAGCCGCAGCAAACTCTATAACCTTATTCAATGCTATTTGTGTGGCTGCTGTTGCTGCTATTGTTGCCTCAGGCCACATCGTCAGAGCCAATGTCGCGGCAAATGTTGCTGCTGCTGCTGCTGCTGCTGTCTGAGCTACCGTTAACTTGTAAATATGGAAGTTACGAGTTACAGTTAATATTCCACTGAGGAAAAAACTATTCCCCCCCTCTACAAAGAGGTGGAATAAACTATTTCGAATGAGGCCAGTTTGCATTTTTAAATTGGTACAAAGATTAAAAGGGCAAACTATTGAATAAATACATTTATTTGGTAACAATAAATGTTTTTAGAAACTACAACTAAACAAAATAATTTACTGAAACTAATTTGAAATGAAAAATATATTTAAGTGAGATAATTTCCAGATACTCAAAAAGCATTTAATACTAAGGTTGAAACTATAAAAGTTCAAAATTTTTAAGTCAGAGGTTATTTGTTATTTAAAATGCATCTAAAACTAGTAGTAAAAACATTAAAAGTAAAAATCATTTAACTGAAAAAGCTTTTTTAAACAAAGTTTTCATATAAGGACACATTAAAAAAAAAAAACATACACACTAAAGACTATTAGATACCCAAATGCCATCTAAAATTAATAGTAAAAACTTCAAAATTCAAAATCAAATAGAATTTCAAACTGATTTTCAATTTCAACTTTTAAATTAAAATTCAATCCAACTGATTAAAATTTTTGAACTTAATTTTAATGTGTGAATATGTTAAAAGACACTGCAAATTATGAGAAACTTAATCTTAAAAAATTTCTAGAAAAAACTACAAAATAAGTTCAAACATAAAAGGTTTTGAAGCAAACGATAGACTCTATAAAATAGCTAATGGGTATGTATTATGAGCAAAAAAATAAACCAGCTCAAGATATGCATATATGCAAACGATTTTTTGCTGTGTTTTTTGTTTTTTCCAGAAACTCTTTCCTTGACTCTATCCTGTTGACTCGCATGTATTTATGGTGTCCAACCGGTTAAGTTCACCACTTCTTGCCGGCATTAGCCATAGTTTTGCATGGCTTATATAAGTTTTCGGTCATAAGGAAGATGTTGCCTTTCAAGGCCGCTACGTGTTCGTGTCCATTCACCCAAAAACAACTTCAACTACCTTTTCGCTACCTTCCATATGAAAACATGGTCACTGCAAGGCCTTTTATGGCCAATTGCAATTACCAATTAAAATGCACCTAGGACCAGGCCATCTACCAAAAGCACTGCAATGCGATATGTATCAGAAAAAGAAGCCGAAAAAAAAAAACAAATATAAAAGACAAACAGACCGACAAACTAAACCAAAAAAACGCTGGCTAACCCGTTTCACAGAAACAAAAATTTACATAATGTGCTCCAAATGGGCAGCAAGTAAAAATAAATCTCCAGACAGCAAAAAGCCAAAAAAAAAAAAAAAAAAAAAATGGAAAGATTTACCAAATGACAATGACAATTGTCTTTTTCTTTTTGTGTCGTTTGCGGAAAAGGCCAAAAAATCGAAAACTAAAATGAAATCTCGAATGCCAGATGCATGCAAATTGAAGTTCATGGAAAATCAATTGTGTCTATATGAAAGTTGCTTTGCACCAAATGAAGGGGAACTGCAATTGTAACTGGAGCTGGAGCTGGAGCGGGAACTCAGCCTCAAGTCTGGCAATTTATGTTATTAAACTTTGCTTTATGCAAATCGAAATTGAAATTCACAAGTGCCTCGATTTTTGAGTAATTGCAACAAATTTTGTTTGAAGTAACAATATTTCAAATCTGTTTTGCATACCCTTTGCATAACAACAAAAAATTAAAGAAGTTATATGCCAAAAAGCATGAACTTAAATAAGTATATATTTTAATTAATAAATTTTTTATTTATTTAAAATTTAATAAATTATTTGCTAAGTAAAGTCACAAAATTATGACTTGCAATTTAATATTAATTTTTATTGACTTTAAAATAATTGAATTGAAACATTTTTCTAGCAAATTGTTTGTTTTTGATTTAAGATTTGTCACTATAATATTTAAAGAAAATATACTCTATATATTACCCAAATTTTTATTTAAACAAATTGTAGATTTAGTACAATTCAAAAACTGTGAACTTCAGAAATGTCAATTTATACCCAACCAAAGATTTTAATTATAACTTATTTTGGCCCTAGTTTATGACACTCTAAACTTTTACTTTTTTAAGCTACAGAGGAAAGTTAAGTGAATTTCTTGTCGAGTGACATATATTTTTCTTATATTGAAATAAATTAAGTCAATTTTCACACTTTACAAAAAAAAAAAAAACACTTTTCAGGGCTTTGCAGCTGTTGCTTTTTCTTTGTGTTCGTTACATATCAATGACAACTTGATTTATCAAATGGAATTAGTTTGTTATTCAGAAATTCTTTAATCTTTTTTTTTAAGTTTTTTTTTTTTTTATCACATTTAAACTTTACTTTATGATGTAGTCACTGCAATTTTTTTCCTGTTGTTTAGAGTATTAAAATGATTGTAGAAATTTAAAGTTAGCCTGTCCCTCTGTTTATTTATTTATTTTTTTTTTTTTGTTTTGTTCGTTTTTGGTTCATTCACTTTGGGGCGAAAGGCAAAAGTTATATACCTACAAAATTCCTTTTTAACAGGGCGCCACTTACTTTTTATGTGTTGCAAGATAGTAGTCCAAGACTATGAGTACGTCTATGAGTATATCGTAGGCAGTAATATCAATGGCAAACACTTCAAAATGAACCGCTTTGTTTAGCTGCCACGCTTGCTCTATGTAAAGTGTTTTGCCTCAAGTGTACGTTTAGTTTATTTACGTTGATGATCATCACAAACCAAAGAAGAAAAAAAAAAAAAAAACCAAAACACACATATACATATACACACAGATAAAAATATATATTCACTTACCACAAAAGAGGTGAAGTCTGCTTTTAGAGATTGTCAAAAATAAAATGTTGTTGAGAATTTTTGTCGTAAATTCAGTTGACATCACGAAAAACGTGTCAAGACATAATTATATATGCATGTAGATCAAGCTTTTGGCAAACATTTTGCAATGTTCGTTTGTGATTGTATGTGTGTGTGAGTGTGTGTTTTATGGTTTTTTAATTAACTTTTTGTGGCGCTTCAGTTGCAACCCATAATTGCAAGTAGTTCATCCAGTAAGACACACACACACACACACACACAATCAATAAAGCAACAAAAGGGCATGATGCCGCATAAAAACAGGAAAAATATGGCATAAAGTGCAACAAAAAAAAAAAAAAAAACAGGCCGCCAATCCAACAATTGCTTGTAACCACAAATTAGTTTCAAACATCACACAAAAAAAAAAAAACACAAAACAAAACTGCATCAGCAGAAGCAGAAGCCTTGCGGAAATTCGAAAATCCGTTGCAATAATAACCATAACCCAAAACCGAAACTCAAACTGAAACTCAAACTCCAAACAGAAAAACCCGTCTCTCGTCAGCTGTAAAAATCAGGCAAACGATGTTCGCCTTTATTTGGTTTTGTTTGAATTCGTAGCAAAGATCTTTCAATGCTGATACTAACAGAGTGAAGCATCATATGATACACTCGACCGACCGACATACATATACATATGTATGTATATAGGGTAGACAGGGGGGCATATAAGACCCATGAATCAAAATTCATGTCACATTTCTCAAAAGTGCAGTCTTATCTAGTAAATCGAACACTGTCCCTCAAAGTATGCTATACGCAGAAAAAGTATTTTTCTATTTTAAAAACTGTGCATGAACAATGTTCCATATGACTTTTTAGAATATATTTCAAAACGCAAATTCTTGGACTATTTTTGGTATACTTTAAGGGGCCAAGCCCTAGATCTGAAACTTGGGCAGTTGATCCACTTTCTTAAGCTTACAGAGGACTGCAAAACGGGAATATAATAAATGTTTTTATGTCCAAGGATTAAACAAGTTTCAGTAGGTTGGCTAATAAAAGAATTATACTGTCGAGTTGACAATACGAACAATAATCGAGAATGTGTTTAACCGTTTTAAATTGGCTGAGTTAATGAGATTTGTCTCTTGCAAATTCCTTGTCCAATTATGGCTTGCTTGATATATAGTTAGAGAGTTTTAGATTCTTTAAGGATACCGTGAGTCATCCTATTAGTGATATAATTAGCTAAGATTGGTTTATTAAAGTCTTTTTCAAATGCGGAAAACTTATTGCCTTATCTGTATTTGGGACTATGGCGAAAGTATCTACCATTAAATGCAATTGTGTCTTTTATTTTTTGTGTAAATAATTACATCATTAGTGTAGATAGTAAATGTTTATGTTTTTATGCTATGTAAAAGTTATGCTTTCTACTCCAGCTCCAACTAGTATAGAGTATAATAATCAGCATCTAAGACTAAAAAGTTGAATGGGGAAGTAATCATACACTAATTATGTAGGTGTAGGGTATCTTAAATGCCTTATTAAAAGCTTCAGACACTAACTACTTGTAGGATATGCCCAAGGCGAAGCTGTGCCTCGAATTTTCCTCCAATTTTTTTATGAGTCAGTCCAAGAATAATGTGCCTATAAAAAAAAAGAAAAACAAAAAAGAAAACGAAGAAAAAAAACAAAAGCTCATTAGTTAAGCAATTTGATTTCTAATTAACCCGCACAGTAGATAGAGCCTAGATATCGAGTGTGGAGAGTATTAGCTAGTCGCACCCTTACATATCTGTCTGTAATGAAACGTTCTGAATTTACTGTCAATGACTCTAACACAAAAATGTTTATAACTTATTTTCGCAATAGTCAGCAAAAGCAAAAAAGAAAAAAAAACGTGATGCTCATTTGCTGTTGTTTTTGTTGTTGACAATCACTTTGAAAGGGTCGTCGTTGCTTACAAGAAGCATCTTAAGCATTGAATATATAATTTTTGTTCATAGTCTTCCTTTTTAGTTATTGCTAAATTTGAACAGACAATGCCAGGCATCAATATTGAAATTACCAAGATTTTTTTTTTGTGTTTTCTATACGAAAATTGCTTAATTTTAATGTAAAGAAAACCAACAAAAAAACCAAAAAAAAAAAAAAGCCAAACACAAAGTAATTGTTAATAGTTTTCATGTTAGGTTTAGCACAAACCGCAAATAATTTAGTTACTTGGAGTTCAAGAGAGTTTCAAAGCTTTGTCTGAAAAAAGATATATTTAAGAAAAAAAAATACATCAAATTAGATTTATTTGCGGTGAGCATAAAAAAGAGGCACAAAGTAATTTTTTTTTTTTTTTGCAATGATTTTGTATTGTTTAATGTGATGAATTCTTAACTTTTTAGTGATCTCCGCCACGTGTCCGAGGATAATTAATTGAATACTTACTATAATGTCGGAAATAATTATGGCAAATCAAATAAAATGTTGTCCATTAACTCTAGATAGATCAAGAAGACTTTGAAACTTTGCAGTTATAGAATTTTGTTATTAATTTCTATTTATGGTTAACTATGGACAGTAAAAAAAATAGAAGAAATAGACTTTTTAGTAAGTTTAGAACTTAAAAGAAACTATGTTAGCCTAGAATCGAAAGTTGAATAAACTTTCATATAGAAATTTAAAAATTCTCCTTCTCAATTCATTTAAAACTCCTTGAGCAGACACCTGTTTTTAGTCAATGACCTGTGAAGTTTCACAACAGTTTATAACTTAAATGCAGGAAACAATTGCCACTGCCAGTTGACAGCAAAAAGGCTTTTGTGGCCCTAAACATATGGCTATAGCTAATTCCTTCAACACATGTCGAGGACTTGCAAAATCATATCAATTTTCTATAATTTTTCTTTCATGATATATTTTTTTTTTCTTTTTTTTTGTTTCTCGTTGTTGTTGGTGTTTTTGGTTTTTGTATTTCTATAAAACGCTTTACCACCCAGCTAACCATTTTAGAGCCACAAAAAAATGAGGCTTAAATTATTGGCTTGGCATTTAACATGACAGCCACATTAAATTGTCCACTTTGGCAACCTGTGCCGGCGCCATATATATATACTCTATATAGATAGAAATATATATATATATATATATATATGCTGTATGTACTCATATGTATTATATGGGAGCTGCTGCTGGCGTTTGCTATAATTGAGGTTTGACGTCTAAAAAGCCCGGCCCGAGCCTCTCTCTGTCTTGAGGCTATTTTAGGCTGGGCGCAAGCCAGCGATCTCTTGAGGAAATGCAACCAACTGACGACAGTCCAAGTCAAGAGTTTACAAAAATCAAAATAATACAAAACACAAAACTACAACAAAAAAAAAAAAAAGGAAAAAAAAAGTTTTAATTGTCACTTTCGTTTGGTACCATAAAATTTCAACAATTTTAATTCAATTTTAATGCGCCCAAATGAGTTTGAATTGTGCAAGTTTCAACTCGACCTGGACTCTGATGCAATGTTTCTACGACTTTAACTTGGCTTGGGTGTAAGTGTGTGTGTGTGTGTGTGTGTGTTGCAAATGCAACTCATAACTCATTCAACTAAGATCATATAGGTATATTCATTTATATATATATGTATTAAGAGTTTATATCTACGTATTCCCCCACAATTGATTGACCGATCTAATCTTAGTTTTATGCAAAGCAATTCAACGAGATAGAATTGCGGCTTGGCTTGGCTTGACTTGGCTTGGTAGAAGACCAGTTCTTGGCCAATATATATTATGTGCGATAACCTTGAGTCCAAACTCATGACACTAAGAAGACGCATCTACATCTACTTCTACTACTGTGCTACAAGTGGCGCTAGTCCATAAGCCAGTTAAAGTGGCTAGCAAGTTAGTTAGTCAGTTTGGTTAGTTAGTTAGTTGGCTAGTAAAGACATCAACATCCGCTTAGTATTGGGCAATGGTAAATGTAAGTGAATGAATATTAAAGTTGGCCAAAAAAGAAAAAAAAAAACATTTAATACGCATTACATTTTTACAGTTTTAAATTATTTTTTTTTAGTCTCCATTTTTTTATGGCATTTTTATGTGACTTTTGTGCGACTGATTGCTAATAATTACTTGATCGATTAACAGTTATTAAGATCAAAATCAAAATCAATTTATTTGTACATTATAAACGATTACTTTAATACCAAGTTGTATGCAATGGCTAATATTAATACATGTGGATTAACAAACGTGTGACTTGTCTAGATCATCAAAAGATATGCATATGAAGTCCATAATGTAAATCAGACAGACTCGAAAGCAACTTAAATAAACATTTTCTATAACCATTTTAATGTTGATAACCATATTTGAATGTTACACCAAATACTAGTAGCCCTACTCATTTAAACCCAACTCTTTAGGCCTACTAAATAAGGTCATAAACGTTTATTTAATTAGGTTTAATTGTCGCCAACATTTGTTGTCTCATGCCCGCCTACAAATTGTTGTACCTTGTTAAGCTGAAATATTTATTTCATTTTTAAATTCAGATCAATAAACTGGTAAATCACATCAAAGTTAAAGAAATTAATAAATTAATGTCTTGCATCGACTTGATTATACACTGCATAACAATATGACTCATTAAAATTTGCTTTTAAAGCTTTAAATATTTAATTTACTTACCATTTTGTTTGTCAATCTCAAGTATGAGTTGAAGTAATGGGCATTAATTATATTTTCTGTGGAGAATTTAAAGAATTTCCTTTAAGCCAATGTACTCTCTAAGGTTGTAGGGTATAAGTAACGACAACTTTAAAAATTCCCTGCACCAAGTAGGGGTGCAAACCATATTAAGCATTTTTTACACTCTTAGCAATAATATTGCTAGCCACATATGTTGCCAGAGAAACATGTTGCTAGTCGAATATGTTGCTAGATAAAAAAAATGCACAAATAATGCTGCAACATTAAACATTTCTTTTTAAGATCAATAATAGTGGCTAAAAAAACGACATTAAAAGAATTTCCTAAAATATGTTGCCAAGAAATTTAAATTAAAAATGCTTTTAACGTATTTTCCTCAAGTATTGGCATATACTTACAGGCTGACAAAAGCTTAAATTAAACCTAGAGATAGACTACATTTTACTAAAACTCCCCCAAAAGTATAATATATCTTTCAACTCACACAAAGCTTGCAAATCATTACAAAAAGACAAAAAAAAGAAAACCTTTAGAGCTTTTGCATTAAATTCCCAGACGTTTTAGGTTCAAACTCAAAAACGTTACCGGAAGAAATGTCTTTTTCTTTTTTTTTGGTAGCCAATTAATCCACACAAATGGGTCAAACGAAACAAAGCAGAAAATGTAAAGCAAAACAAACAAAACAAAAAAAAAAAACAACTTATATAAACAGTTGTTGAAACTGTTTGCAGACCGTGAAAAGTTAAAAAATCTTGTGAAAAAAAAAAGCAACTAAAACAACTATAAAGGAAATGCAAAAAGCATTGCCTGTTTGGCCTGTTGGCCATATTTTCTGTCTCCAGATCAAAAACCGCTATGAAATGAATAGCAAATTAGAGCTTTTCATTACAGTCAATTGGCCATGAGACACATCAATTAAAGACAAAATGTGTGCATATTGAGTGCAATTTATGGTAGGAGTGTAAATCTGGCAGATGTATTTAACATCTTGCCTTTTTGAGGCATTGCAGCGAAACCTACAACAATTTGATTGCAATCTATTGAGCTTTAGATGTGGTTGAAACTGCCGACTTGACTTTAAATTATCTAACTGGCATGGGAACTAATAGAAATATCAGTTCTCAGTAATTAAATGGCTAAAAAGAATTTCATTTACACTAGAGACAAAAGTCATTAGTAATAATCGTAGGTAATGAAAAATATTTGCACCATTAGCAATTGTCATATGCATATTTCTCCTAGTCTATTTAAAGTTTCTGAATTTATTGGACTCTAGGCAATTGTCGAGCTACTATTAAGTCCAAGAATTAAACAAAAGTGGCAATAATATTCTTAACTCATTTGGCTAAGCTTCAGCCAAGTTTAAGTTGATCTAAAAACTGCAGCATTTTAAACATCTTTTAGTTAATAATTTTTGTAATCTTTTTTCTTTAAATTTAAATGAGGAAAACTCTTGTAATTTTCGATTTTCTTTGTGTGTGTATTATTATTATTTTTTTTTATACAAAATAAGTATTCGTTAACTTAAAATTAGTATTAAACAAAATTTGTAGCATTCCAAATACAAAAAAAAAAAAATAATATAAAATAATAATTACTTGTAGATATCCAAAAGATTTAAATTCAGCAACTACACACATTTACATATATATAGATCCACATTAAGTTAACAACTAAATTCGCTTATGGTTAAACAATTTCTGTAAGTAAAAGTTCATCTCATCTGATGTCATGTCATCACTTCAGTAGTGAGTCGCATAGGGACTCGCATAGTGGCCATAGTGTCCGGCATCGTATTGTGGTACATATTCGTAATGTTGTCCTTGATTGTAGTAGCCATCATCGTAATCGTAGTGTATGGGGGCAGCTGCGGCCACAGATGGGGCATAGTGTTTCGAGACTTGAATTGAAAAATTGTTTATCTTAACTTTAACATGACCGACAGAAAAACAAAAAAAGAAAAAAGACAGCCAAAATGTAATCCAACGAAACTAAGCAAAATAAAATGTATAACACACCAACAAACAGCTGCCCATTGTTTAGAGGGCTCAAGGGGAGAAGGGGAAAACAGAGTAAGCCGAACAAAAATTTCAATGCTGACAAAACAATTTTCTTTGCCAATTTCTTTGTGCAAACAAATTTGGTGTCACGAATTTGTTACCAAAATAAAATCCAATTGGTCACAGGTGTTGTTGTTGTTGTTGTTGCTGTTGAAATTCTCTTTCATCTATGTAAATTTCCGGCCACCGCCTTCTCCTCTTCCACCCTATCACTTTGTATCACTCTCCCTGTTTCTTTCCCTCTGTCGCTGTACAGTTAGTTCGTTGCCTAAGTCTTTTATTTTATGCAAATGTCATTGGGCAATTTTTATGCGTTTTGTTGATAATTCTTAATTAAAATTGCACCAGCACCCACAATTATGATAATTTTGTTCACATACAGCCAAAAGATTCCCATGCAAATTGCGACATTGAGCAAAAGAAACAAGTAGACAGCAAAAAAAAAAACAAAACGGGAATGATATAGGCAAAAAAAAAACACAGACGGATCTCTTGTGGTTTTGCTGCCGCTTCTTCGGTGAGAAACTGCAAGGTGCAAATATGCCAACCGAAATCTTATGGAACAAAGCTAATCTTTTGATCGACTTCACAGAGAAGTGAAGTAAACTCAATTCCATATGACATAATTGTCAGTTTGTGGGCGTGCCTTTAGATTAGTCAACCATGTCAGGTTAGTTGTTACACATTAACTTTTTCCACACCCCTCTACTCCTCCTCCTGCAGCTGTTGCTGCTGCTGCTGCTACTATTGCTACCTAATGAATCATAGTAACTGCATCACTGATCTCCACAATACTACTACAAAAAAAATATATATATATATATATGAAACTAATTGCGAATTTATTAACCAACCAAACAAACTGCTGCAGCCCAAGCTATATGAAAATGATGATTACAATGAAAATATGGTAAACTATTTTTTTTTTTTTTTTTTTTTTTTTTATTATTTAATTAGCATTAAGCGAAGAGCACTCAGTAGTAGGTTGCATAGTAATCATGCTCTCCCTCTGCCTCTGCCTCAGCCACAGATTCCAAAGCGTTAACATCTTCGTCTGGTCGCAATTTGCGATATTGATTGTTAAAATAGTTTGCATGACGCCTGAACAGTTTTAACATGCGATAAGTGTTCATGCCTATAAAAGGAGGAGCACCAGAATCATTGTATAAATGGGGCAAGCATACCCAAAAAAAGAACGGTATAGAGGAATCACTACTCAAAAAGGGCTAGAGTGCTCTCAGTCAATAAGTGCATAGTGCACATACATCTAATATGAAATTCTAACTAGATGGAAAAAGTGCTCATCTATCAGAGAAACTAAGCAACTGGAAAAATCAAACCCAATCCAAATTATGTGTTCATGGACTTACCATAAGGAGCTGGTGAGGCGACTACTAATGGAGCTGGTGCCACTTGCTGTACATGCTTAACCAAATGGTGTGGCTCATAGTGGGTCAATACTGGCTTATGGGCCACAATTGGCTTGGCCACCACTGCCTGAGCATGGACAGTTGGCCCTGACTTGGTGACAACGGCATTGAAACCATTAATAGGATCAGCTGTATAGTCCACTGTGCGTATAGAGCCATCAGGCTCAACCAACGAGTATTGACCTAAAAGCCAAAGACTTATACAAAATCTCTAAATATTGCGAAAAGATTGGTAGATGGAATTACCCTTGACAACATCGCCATCACGAGTTTCATGCTGTGATTTCACATCGCCTGTTGTGTGATCGGCTACACCATAATTAAAGGCATATTTTGGATGATCCTGTTGAGATTGAAATTAAATATTTAGTATGTAAAAAGTTACCTATACCCAAGAGGTTTAATATCATGTTTGTCAGTTTTTGTATCCTTATTTTTCACTCACATAATAGTCAACAGCATATCCTGGTCTAGCTTGGGTCACAGTGGCAAACAAAGCCAATGAAAGGATCACAAAGCACATGAATTTGGCCATATTGTTATATATAGTTGGGTATATAGATATATAGGTTATTTAAAACTTGATCTAGAAATATAAGAAAATTTCACACGCACACACACATGCACAACAATGTAAGTAAAAAAACACAAAACAAAAAAAAAAAAAAAAAAAAAAAAAACAATAACGAAAAGAAAATTTACTTTAAGTAATTCAACGGCACCAGAGATCTGAGATGCAAACACTGCCAAGTTGTCCGGAATACTGTGGCTATTCTTGAGGCAAGTTGCCATTAAATAAGCGCGAAAATGTGCGAAAGTCAGCGTCGGCGTTGTCGGCGTTGTCGGCGTCGTCGACGGCAGAGCAATAGCAACAGCAAAAACAACAACAATGCCAAAGACTTTTGATTTCTCAGTCAGTCAACTGTGGCGATGGCTGTTGCTGCCACTGCCACTGCTGCTGCTGCTGCCGCTGCCGCTGCTGCTCCCACTATGGTGACTCTGACTTAGACTTAAACCCAGACAGAGTCTATGACAATGTAAATGATATTACAGCATGCGTCCATGGCGATAGTGGATGGTGGATGGGGATGTTGCCACAATTCAGTTTTCAGGCGGCAGTGCAAATTGGTGACACATTTTCACAAAATGTGTACCAATCCATTTTCCCGCCCCTTCTTTCGTCTATTGTCTGCGAATGAAATCTCGTTATGAAGTCATCTATCTACAATCACTTTTTTGTTTGTTTTTCTTTTTTTTGTTTCTTGTTGAGAATTATGCGAAATTAATCATTAATTTCCTTTTGCCCTGCTCTAAAAAAAAAAAAAAAATGATTGACTAAATCCCCCCAGCTAAGCCAATGCAAAGACAATATAACAAATAGTTTTTTGGCCATAACAAGTAATTTGCCTTTAACAACTTAATTCTAAACAAAAAAAAAAAAAATTACTGACAATAACAAATCTCAAATCAAAATCACAAAGTAAGCAACCAACTAACTAACTAAGTAAGCGAATATTCGGGTCAACTTGCAATACAAAAGCCCTAGTTATTTGGCACATGCGAAATTCTCAGTGATCTACTTGAATGACAATTGCCAACTTGCCAACCAGCAACTGGACCTCCATTAATTCTCTTGGTTGTTTGCCATTGCCTTTGCCTCTAAACTGAACTGAACTAAACTAAACTGAAGGTCAAGCTCGGCAATCAAAGTTCAACTTCTTCAAATACATACATACCACAATTTTAGGCTCGACAAATCGTAAACGAAATCGAAAGCAAAAGTCATTATCTCTCTAAGCAAGATAGAACACAAATGATTCAATCATATGACTTTAGCAAATTAAATCAAATTCAGTTAGTTGTTTTAGTTTTTGCTGGCCTAGTCACTAATTGGAAACAACAAAATTAAAGAATTATAATTCAAGTATGTATAATATAAATTATGATTCAATGATTCATTTACAAATTATTATATTGCCTCGAAAAAGAAAGAAAATGTTCGTTGTTTCCTGGTTTAAGTAACAATATGTATTTACATATGATTCAGAATCATAAACGTGTTTAAAAATCTTTGTTTGATTTCTTAAAATCTTCTGTTATTCAAATATTGAATAAAAATACTTATCATTTCTCACATATAAAATGTTGAGCTATTCATCGTTTAGAACTATTTGTAGATTCTTATTCCAAGTTGCAAATTCTCCCACATAAAAATTTAAAGTGCACACGCTACATTTAACATTAAATATGAGCATTTGTTTTTCTTGTGTTTTTTTTTTTTTGTATCTTGCGTGCACGTTTCGTATTCGCATATTTTGTTAAATTATATTTTTTGGTTAATTGCCAACATTTGTTAGAATAATAAAAGACAATGCAAAGCCACGCACATGTGCCATGAAACTGATGCCGATGCCGATGCCGCCTGCATATGACGAGGGGTGGGACGGGGTTAGGAAAACCTTCGGAAAAATGCCGACAATCGTCGTAGACGAGTTGAGTTTTCCCAGCGACTACCATATAAAGTTATCAAAACATGCAAATTGGCTTAATCTAGTATTTAGTTTAAAAAAAAAAACCGCACACCAAATTCGAACAACCACCAAAAAACAATGTTTAAACAATTGTAGTCGAAGGTTGTTTTGGTTTTGCTCTTAAAAAATGAAGAGGCGAAAGGCAATATGCATACATATTTCTTAAGCTCTCCTCGTTTAATTAGACTCTTTAGTACGCCCCAAACTAAGTTTTTTTTTTTTTTCGTTTTTTTTTGTTTGACGTTGTGGTCTTGTCTTTTGTTTAATTATGTGAAAATTGCTTGACCCGGGCCTTAAACTAAAGTATATTATTATTATTATGCCCAAGACACAAATGAAAACAAAAGTGATACAAATTGTTAGTTGAACTGTTTAGGTTTTTCTTCACTCTGTTATTTAGTTGGTTGTTTTTTCTTCTGTTTCTTCTGAGGTTGTGACTTTTGCGGTTTGTCAATATTTCTAATAAGTTTGTTAGCTTTTTGTCCGATTCAACTGAAACCACAATTGGCACGTTCTCGTCTCTCTCGATGGTTCAAGGATAAGCAAAAGCTATAGATTATGATTTAAATAGTGACAGTTTTTGTTTTTCTATTCTTCTTGTTGTCTCATCTCGTTTCGTTTCATTTAAGCTCTGAACTTTGTAAATTGTAAATTAAACTCTGTTGGCCATCAATTTATGCCAGAGAATGTAAAAAGAAAAAAAAACCCTTGACTAAAAAATTATGTAATATACAATCAAGTTTTTGACCCAATTAACCTAACTAGTTGTTTGTTTATTCAAGTGACTTACTTAGGATTCAAAAAAAGGTACAAGTGGGAGTTCTGGGAATTTCTACTTCACCCACTCCTTTTAACTTACTTTAAGGAAGTGTGTGTTCTCTTGGCTTTTTTAGTCGTGTTCTAGCTGTACTTGCTTTGCTATTTGCAATCACTGCCTCTGTGCCCCTTCTCCTTCATTGAATGGCCCTCATTTGCAGAGCCATTTCGCATACAATGATGATATATACACTTCAATGCAATTCCAGCATAGCCCCGAAACATTTGCCATCGCGCCCATGAAGAGTCTCTAGTCATAAGCTTGGTCCGAGCCATTTTTGTTTTTTTTTTTTTTTTTTGTCAGCTGTTGATAATGGTTGGCTTTGACTTGGTTTACATTTTGCTTTCATCTTCTTCTTTGGTGCTGTTTTTTTTTTTTTTTAGCTTTTTCTGCATTGGTCACCTAATTTGAGTCTTGTTTACACTGACTAATTTGACAATGGGGCCCGCACTTCGACATTGCTTGCAACATGCGACCTGCGACGACGACCACGACGACTAAGCCAAGGTGTGAATGTTGCAAGTCAACCACTAACGATATACTAAAAAAAAAAAAAACTGAATAAGAGTGCAGAGAAGGAGAGAGGAGGGGAAGTGTGTGTGCGGAATCGGCGAATTGTTTAGGGGGAGTGGGCGGATTTGTTGCCTTTTTCTTCGTTGTCATTGTTGTCGCTTAGTTGGCCATGGTTGAGTGCCTTGCCGGCTGCAGCATCTCTTTTTAAGCCAATTGACTGACCATTGTTAACAAGAGGGAGCTTGTAACTCACTCGCCATCTCTTGAAAATGACCCGTGGCAAATGCGTTCGCTGTAATAAAATGCAAATGAATGGCTTCCAGTCCACAACCACGAAAAAGAAAAAAAAAATAAAGTAGTCTTATAAATTTTCCAGCGAATTCTTCGCACCTTTTCAGTCAATTTTCTCTTTCTTAGCTCTTTTTTTTTGTTTGGTCTATGCATCAAAATTAACGCTGAAATAATCTAGTTAACATTTCTTATATAATTGAGACTGACAGGTAAAGAGCCGGCAACAGCATTCCATCTTCTGACTATACCACGAAGATTGCCCCTCTACTCTCATATAAAATTATTTATGTACGCTGAAGCTGTTTCTATTTAGCTTAGCTTGTAATTATGTATGTTACTGTAGTCAGTCGGTTGAGCATTAGTTATTAATTAATGGCATTTTTCAATTACGCAGACACACGTTGACATTTGCCCATAAGACAGTGGTTCAAAAATGAAATCTATAAAATGCATGTTATCATTAAAATTAACCTAGGAAATCACTATTTCTTAAAGAAAATAAATCATTTTTAAGTTTAGTTACAAAATTTGTGGCGCAATGTATTAGTTTATTTAAGACAAATATATATTTCGATGGGACTAGATTACTTGGGTTTTCAAAGAGTGTATACGATATAGTTCGATTGAAATACTTGCCATAATTATTTTAAATATATACAAAATTTTAAAATTTTCTTAAACTTCAGATCCATGGAATCTCTGAATATGTGTCTCATTCTGATCTTTTTACTTGTAACATGAAAGGAGCAGCTTGTTTAACAAATAACTTCGACCCCTTTCAACAGCAACAAATGATTGTACATAAAATGATTTGTCAACTTTAGAAACACTGTGCCCAATTGGCACAAAGATATCTCCGACAACTTCCCCCCTCAATCTAAGTATAGTCAAGTCATTTTATTATCTATAAATTGTATCAACATTAACAGAGATGCATATCAACTTGGTTGCATCTTAATGTTGGAATAAGCGCGAATTTATAAACAGTCAAGCGACATTATTGTCGAACAGGTAGAACACAACAAACAGAGAGAAAAAAAAAATATATAAAATCAAAGAAAAGAGATAGAGATAGATATGGTAAGCAGCTTACACAAAATTGTTCCCCGGAAAAATAGGGCGAAGAGTTTTCATTAGGACATAGTTCGAAATACAACTCTAGTATAGTATGTAATAAAGGTAAATGGCAAAAAGATTTAGATTTTTTTAAGAAATGTTTCAAATTAATTAAAAGCAAAATTATTGTTTTACAAATGTTTCTGGTAAATCGGGAAAAGTAGGCCCAAAAGGTCACCAAAAATTAATTTCTTCTTTCATCAAATGCAACTTGTAAGATAGAGACCTTTATTAGAGAGAGGTTAGGAAAATGAATGTCTCAAGCTGCTGCATATTTGAGAAGGGAAGGGTATTTAATAAAGTCTATTAAATTCTAAACATTTCACTGTACAAAGACATTAGTCGGTGACTGTGGGCATACTATGCAGTACAGTAGCTGAGAGCACGTGTTGGTGACAATTTACTTATTTGAACAACATTCGCAGGCCACTTGAATGTCAACTAGTTGTAAGCAAAACTTATAAACTACAGAAAAAAGATACACTTATATATCGTTAGTAACTGTCATTTATCGATTAAGAAGAAGATGGTTGCCAATTTCAATTGAATTGTGACTGCGAAAAGGTTATTGGAGCACTGAAGCACAAGATGACATTGAGCTTGGTTAACTTGCAGTTTTTTTTTTTTTTCTCCTTTTTGCAACTTTGTAAGTAAGTAGTTAATAATAGGATTTTGTTTTTTGTTTTAATTTTTGGCTGGCCAAGCATTCTGTATGTATGTAGATCTAGTTAACCAGCGGAACTTCCTTCCGGCCTGAGTTAGTTGGACTATAGTAGATGAGAATGATTTTAGTTTTGATGGCCTTAACTGTTAGTGGAATATGTACGCCCCAAAGCGGCGCCCTCAACCTGTCCGAAAGGTGTCTTCGGACTAGTTAGGCTTTGCCTAAATTAATGGAGTGCACGTATGGAAGTTTTGCCTTTTCTTCTTAGTTGTTTTTTTTTTTTTTTTCCTTTTGGTTTTGGAGGGGAAAAATGTGCTTACGTATATTTAAACGCTTCGTTGATTTTGTTGATCTTTTGTCTTTGATAAATTCCACTTCTGACTATTTTTGTTGTTGTTTTTTGCTAACAGTTACTACACATTTGTCTAAATAAGTTCACGATGAGCCCATTAAGAGATCAATATTTTGCTATGTTTGTTGTTGTGTCGGTTCACACATAAAAAGTGACGGAAATGCCAAGATTTGTTGCATGAGGAAGCAAACCACAAAAGCATTGGCAATGTTAAAACGTTTTCAACTTATGAATTATGAACCGAAGGAGGGGGGAAAGGTGTGTGTCTGGGAGGAAGAAGGTTTGTAGCTACCCAAATTTCTACAAGTTAGTTATTATTATAGTAGGGCTAAACATGTATCTTGTGTGGTTTTTCCATCAGGAGGAGCAAACAGAAAAATGCGTAAGGTGATATCTTATTGGATGATGAATGGGAAGTAGATGTGCTTTGCTTCTATGCAAATGAATTTAATAATATTACTAAACCGCCTTTTTTAGCATTTGACCTTGCCAGGGTTTAATTTATTTAATGTCTTGTAAAAGTTATAGTTTAATAAATAAGAAGACTTGTATTTAGATTTCATACTTTTATAATAATATAAGAACTTTTAAGACTAAGATTCAGTTAATCAGTCCTATAACCATAATTTTTCTGCTCTATTGGTTCTATCTTATGACAAACTACATTTTATTTCATATATATAACAAACCGCTTCATTTAGTTGGCAATGTAATTCCCAACTAGTTTTAGCGTTGAAGACATGGTATGGCTATTGCAATTCTGGAGTTCTTTAGCAAAGTCTGCTGATGATAGAACTTGGTAGTTCTTGAAATAGCTATACAGACAACCTGCTCACCTTTTTGTGTGTTGCCTTTGAAATAATCTTCTTTTGTAAGATTGACCTCGAGCCGGCTAAGTTCGATTTAAATTTCAATAGGTCGTAATCTCTAACCAGATATATAACAAACCTTTATGGTCCACAAAAATCAACTAAAGTACAAACTTTTAGTTTTTATAATAAATTTATACAATTCCATATTTTGTGTGTTTGGAAATTCAAGAAAATTTGCACTGATGCCTTTACCAAAATTTATTCTGAATGAACTTTTAACCCATTAATTTGAAAATCTATATATTTTCAATTAAAAAACAAAAAAGTAAAGAATAGCAGCTTGCCAAAAACAAAAAAAAAAAACATAATTATATTAATTTATTAGACAATATGAATTTTTTTATAGCCAGCAAATAAATATTCTCACAGCAAGATCAATGGAAAATATAAATCTAATTATTAAACTCATAAAAATTTTTTTTTTAAATATTAAATTTAAAACTTATTATGTTCTTAATTATTTTAGGGAGTTGCAGCAAAAATTAGCAAATTATAAGATCATAATCTTTAATTATTACTTGTTTTTATCTATCATTATTGTTTCTAATTTTTGTTTTGCTCAAAAATACAAATTTTCTAAATCATATGAATAATAGTAATAAGATTATACCAATGCCGTGCCGTTTTTCCCACAAAAATGAAATTAGAATTTGCAGTAAACGAAAGACTTAAGAAACGAACTGCTATTGGCCAGCTAAATTCAATTAACAAGCACCTAAAAGTATTCAACAATTTCTAATAAATATCTAACGCCATCTAAGTGTCATTTCTTGGCTTGGCTTAGAGCATTGGCAACACGACATGTCTAAAATTATGTTAACAATTTTTTGCTAGTTTGCTAGTATTTGGTGCATCAACTTGGTAATACTCTAACATAAGAAACTTCTCTCTCGAAAGCAATTTTTTTATATTTATTAAATATATGTACTTTCAAATTAATACTTTAAAAACTCCAAAGAAACAAAATGTTTATCATATATCAACAAATCAAATGTAAAAAAAAGGTGAAAATTACATTTTTTTTTACAATAATGACTCTATGACTTTTACTCGACAAATAAATCTATTATAGATTATCAATAAAATAAGATAAAGAATAATTGCAAGATTTTAACCAATTTAGATACAAATTAAGGAAGTAAATCGATAAAATGTAAACATCCTGTAGATTAGTTGTAAGTTACCTTATAATTATCAACTCGTATATAGAATCAAGATTTGAAAGCTAATCATTTCATCAATTATGTACTATTTTCAAAGTTCAAGGCAAACCAGCAAAAGAAGTTTGCTAAATTGGCCAATAGTAAAATTATTTGAAGTGTACGTGCCTCACAATCAATGGCCGATTGCAAATGCAGATGTGTGAATTATTATTAGAACTGGGTACACTTATGAAATTCATATGCATGTGAATAAGCGAGTAAGAAATGCTGAGATAATAACAACTGAATAGTTAGTTGGTTAACTATAGTTTCACCTTCACCTTTCAGCATAGACCATAGACCGCCCACAAATTATATTTCTTGATTGGCTAACCTCATAATTGTCATGATGATATTTTCACTCTACGGTTAGCCAATAATTTGCATAACATTTATTCTTATATGCAATTAGTAGTTTGATATGTGAATAATAAATAAATTGAACAAATATGAGCGTGACATGATCTATAGAAATCAAATGAAAAAAAAACCTGCCCCTTAGAGTATGCAATTGTCAGTTGGATAATTCATCTTGAAGATATTAAATTCATTTTTAGGATGTGTTTTGAGAACTTTATGAGATTTATGAAATTTATGAAGTAAATTTTTCGACTACCAATTGCTTACTTTAAGGACTCAACTTCACCCACTTCTTATCCTTTAAGCAAACTTTTAAGAAGTTTAAGAAAATGTTACTATATGTGTATATAGCAAATATATTTCTTGGATTTCAGATGATACACAGATTGATTTTTGAAAATTTACTACATTTTGTATTTATAGCATTTTTTGTCAGCAGTTTTAACTTAAATTAAGACAGAAATTACATACAATTATTATATTACATGTTTCATTTATTTATTTATTTTTTTTTTTTTTTTTTTTTAGTTTTTTTGTTTTTCATTTTTGTTTTCATTATCCTCTTCTTCGATATGGTTTTTACATGTGTGAGTGTGTATGTTCGTAGGCGCGGCATGATGGGCATTCGTCATTTGTAAATGTTATGTACAAAGAAGAAAAAGAACTTTTTATGATTTGACAAAAAAAAAAACATATGTATAAATCGAGAGAATTATGCGAAAGCTGAGACAGAGACAGCAGCAATGGGTGATCATTAGAGTAAGAGTAAGAGTGAGAGACAAAGGGACAGAGCGTCTAATGATGATTATATAGTGATGATATTCCCAAAGATGCTCTGCTCTCATGTCCTTACTATCTTTTCGTAGATGTTTCTTTTTTTTTTTAGTTTTTTTTCTTTTCTGTTGTATGTACAAGGTGACTGGAACTTGATGACTTGAGTATACGAGCAGGCTTCTTCATCAGAGGATCGGATCATCCATTCAAACACAAAAAAAAAGAAAATTATTACAATTGAATTTCCATTTTGTGAGGTCGTCAACGTGCTTAATAAATTATATAAAAGAGTGGACAAGAGGGTAGTAGTGGTGGTGCTGTGGTGTGGTGGTGTGGTTGTGGTTGTGGTGTTGATTGTGATAATAGCGTAGAGAAGGAGGAGGCTTTGTTTGGCAATTGATCCTCATCACTCTCTATCTCTCTCTGTATGTGGATGCTTTAGTAATGGGCCACATGCGCATGAGCATTGTGGGTGGCATAACCGTAAGCGGGAACAGCAGCAGCATGCGCCAAAGAGCCACCATATGGGATAGCTGGAGCAGCAGCCACATGATGGGCAATAGCTGGACCACCATGCGCAACCAAGGGAGCAGCATGAGAGATCAATGGGGCAGCATGGGCAACAACAGCTGGAGCGGCATGATGGACAGTTGGGGCCGATTTGTGGACAACGGCATTGAAACCATTGTGATCATCGGCGGTGTATTCCACAGTACGGACCGAACCATCGGGCTCAACCAGAGAGTAGGAGCCCTTCACAACATCACCATCGCGCACCTCATGCTGCGACTTGACATCACCGGTATGGGAATCAGCTACACCATAATTGTAGTGATACTTGGGGTAAGCCTGTGTGTGAGTCAAAAAACAAGCAAAAACGACCAAGAAGAATTAGTATTTTCAATGTTCATGTCACACGCCATCGCTATAGCCAACGCCGACGCCGACGCCGACGCCATTTGCCGACAGCTGTGAGAAAATATCTGCAAATGTCAAAAGCAACTATGACCCTGGACCACATAGGCATAGGCAAATGTGTTCACATTAGCCAAGGAATAATTGCTATTATAACACTTTGGCCTTTGGCAGACACACACACACACACACACACTTACATGATAGTCCAATCCTTCGTCATGATGTCCATGACCAGCATAGAGAGCTGGTGCAGAAGCATATAGAGCTGGACCACCGTGCAGGACACCGGCTGAGGCCACACTCAAGACAGCCAAGCAGATCAGGGACTAATCACATAACAAACAAAACAAAACAAAAAAAAAACAAACAAACAAACAAACAATTCTAATTAAACACAATTCAAGTAATTATTTTAGCACGAGTACAAAATTTTAACTAGGATATGTATTTACGAGAGGATAATCTCTCGTCACTCACTTTGAAGAAAGCCATTGTTATAAAGGGTTTTCGGAGTTTGAATTTATTTTGTATTAGAGACGCGTGTGTGCGATACGTTGAGCTGGATTCAACTGATAACTAGAACCAAGAAGGAAGCCGCTTTTATATACAAGACAACGCCCGAGTGGCAAGACCCAAGACCCAGAGACAACACACGAAACCGAAACCGAAACCGAAAGTCAAACGCTTACGAAGCGGTCAGCAACAGAAACAGCAACAGCAACAATCAAGCGAAGCCCCAAGAAGTTGCCCCAATACCTGAAAGCAGAAGCCGAGTCGTCGACTCTAACGCCAACGACTTGCAATTATTTTATGGTATTTGTTGTTGTTGTTGTTGCTGAAAACGAGAGTGAAGTTCAGTTAGCATTGTTGTTGCCATTACTGTTAGTTGCTATTGCTGTTGCTGTCGTCGCTGTTGCTGTTGCTGTTGCTGCGGTTTGTGTCTTTGCTTTGCTTTAAAAATGGAATTTGTCTGATTGTTAGATTTTTAGATTAGTTTCTGTTTAATGGTTTTAGTTATTTTTTGTTATGGAATTATGCTAAATAGTAAAAACTACCTAGCCAAGATTGTTAAATAATTGTCAAAGGTTTAGATAACACATGAGCAAGAAAATTATACAACTTTCAAATCTCAAATTATATATACCGGAAATCACAATTATATACCATATGCGACTACAATCTTGTGCCTATCTCTATATATTTAACTACCACTCAAGACTTAAACTGTGTAAATGTATATGTGAAGTAAAGATCTTGTATGGATATATATTCCAAAAGATATTTCGTTTGTTGTTATTCTTCTGGTCGAAATGCAAATTTAGACCTCTTTCCCACAATTTTCCATTTTTATTTAAGTTTTTAAAGAAAAGTGTATAGAAAACCTTTAAGATTTTTTTATAAACATTCAGCAGTTTAGTTTTGTTAGCTTTAGTTCGACATATTCTAAAAAAAAACTTTTCACTCGGCAGAAAATGGTTTAATAATTATTAAAAGGTATGAAAAATTATGTTTAAAAAAAAGAATAAACAATTTTAAATATTTTGAAATAAAGTCACGTTTTTTTTGGCTTAGCATAACGTGTAATCATATAATCCGAAACGTGTATACTGAGTAAGGTAATTTAGTTACTTAGTTTAATTATGTTTAGTCTGAATAAGTTTATAAGAATAATGTTTTGTGCTACAAAAAAGGGTTTAAACTTTTCCTTGATTCGCATCATTAAATTAAATTGTTTTTCCTTAAATTTTAAAAATTTTCCAGCAAACAAAAATAAAAGGAAAAGGTAAAAAAATATCTTAAAAAGGTAAAAAATATCTTCTTTTATATATCTTGTATGCATCTTTTATATATCTTCTATATCAGAAGAGTCTCTTCTCTGTTTTCTGTATATTAATTAACTAAAGCAAGTGAATTTATTTAGAGTTTTCTGCCAATCTAAACAGACAAGTTTAGTTTCACTTTGACTCGACCTTCAAAATCTTCAAATTTTAATTCAAATCGATTTCTTTCTTATAAATTACAATAAACTCATTTTAATTTGTTTGTAGAAGAAATTTATATTATCTATTTATAAAAATTAGTAGAATTACCTGTAGTTTATGTTTTATTCTTAGTTTAGTTTAAGTTTGCTGATATATTCTTATGACAGTATGAGATTGAAGCTTACGATAAATGCCTTGTTAAGTAGATGTTTTCTTTGATTAAATAAATTTGTAAGCCTGTTCATTTAATATGCATAGAAAAACAATCATATTTATTCAATCAATTAAATGTAATAAATTGTTCATCTAGCATCACGATTTAATTGAAATGGCCTCACCAAAACTATTACTAAAAAAAAGAAACAATAGATTCTAAGACTTGAAACAAAAAACGCAATTTGAGTGGGCGAAGGTGTTGCATCTCTCTGTCTGCCTTCCTCTCCATCTTTCTCTCCCCCTCTCTCTCTAATCAAATAGCATGTTGCAATTTGTTTGTTGTTAGGTTCCATGCAATCTTTCTTATGTTCTTATGCTTGAATGCTGGGCGTTTCCCTACTTTATAACCGACCGAGGAGGCATCACATCATTTTTTTTTTTTTTCTGTTGCTGTTGCTATTTTTAATTGCCATGTAGGCCGTTTTGCTTATTAAACCAAAAGAAAAAACAAAGTTTGCGCAAATGAGTTAAACGTTGCAACGAGTGTGGAGTGGGGGTGGGGAATGAGGGGAGCAATAGTACGCAGGGTGAGCTGGCAGAGGCAGAGGCAGTGGGCCGCAGCATGTGGCGCCACATCATTATGGGCAAAAGTCTTATTATACAGCCCTGACTCATTACAACGCTTTTTGGTTTTGGTTTTCTGTCGTCTCAGCCTTCTTTTTGTCAGTTTATGGCATATATTTTCTTGCATTTTGTTTTGTTTTATGTACTTGCCCTGCTTTGGCTCATTTAATAAATTGTCTCGAATTAGTAACTTAGTCGCACTATCCCAAAAGCCTTTACTACCCTCCCCTCTTCCTCTCGTCTGTCTGACTGTCTGTCTCTCTTGTATCTTTGTATTTGCTTGGCTGGCCATCGTGTACTTACAAAATTGAAGCAATCATCTCAAGGTTAGCACGACAACCAGACAATAACAACAACAACAACAACAACGACATGTAACGGATCACTAACAGTTGTGATCACCAGCAACAACAACAACAACAAGCAGCTGCAACAAAACTGCAGACTGCCTGAATTAGAGCACGATCTGATTAGGCTTTTTGTTTACCAAATGACGCACCACTGTGCACACTGTGGCCAATTAATTGAATTTTTTTTTTTCTCAGCCATGGCAAATTGGATTAGATAATCTGGTTAAGTTGAAAGCAAGCAAAAAATCAAAAAACCAAGAAAAAGAAATAAAATCAATAATTGATTAATGTTTCGATTCCCAAGGAAGGAGTGGAAATCTTAATGAAAAAATTTTGTCTAGGGTTAGGTTAAATTCAACTTGCTCAAGACCTTGCCAATTCGTCTCATGTGGCCTTATAGCTAATTACTCTGGCATAACAAAAGGATTTTCTTTACCTTGACTTAAGCATTCCATTCCATTCGATCTAGACAGAAATCTAAGGCAAATCTAAAACCATCTTAGTGAAAGGAATTAAGAAGTAAGAAATTTTTAATTATATTAAATTCCTTTTACTTATAAATAACTGAAATTCATTAGATTAACAACATCCGGAAGCTGACTGCAATTTAAAATGAAATAATCTTGTATTTTGCAATTAGTTTAACTGGTTTTAGCATTACACGGAAACTTCCTAGAAAAGAATTTTCAATTTCCTTTTCTGATCTCTATATGATTTCAGCCAAGTGCTAACCACTGTGATTCGTTTTAGCTGGCCAACAAGTCCAGTTAGTAAGTCAGTCACTCAGACAGTCAGACCGTCAGTCAAGCCAGCCAGTCAGCCAACGATGACAATTACAAATTTTTGTGCAAAAAAAAAAAAAAGAAACATTTGTTGTTATTACGATTTTGTCATATTGCTCGTTTCCTTCATTTTGTGTTTTGTATTTAATTATTCATCGCATACATAGAGCAGCAAATCAAGATTGCATTTACCTTAGATCCGGTCTACATATGAGAGAGAAAGAGAGGGAGAGGCATATATATAGAGTGTATCCAGAAGCGACTACCTTGGTGGCATATAGAAACGCCCAAACTTGGTCTTTGAAGTGGAGCCCCCAAGCAGACGTAATCTCAATCTTGGCTCGTCATGTCTAAGAAGCTGGAGCAGGGCAACAGATAGTCAGACAGATAGCAGACAGAAGCTGGGAAATAGAGTCGAGGCACACACACACACACACACACTCGAGTAGAGTTGGCCTGGCTGGCGGGCTATGAGTATATTTTGCAGTTGCGGGTGCTTGATGTTAACAATTGTTGACGTGAATTTCATGCACAAGTCACCATAAGTTGCAAGGTGTCAAGTAAAAAGTCAAAAGCATTCGCTTGAGTCCACATACACACACAAATACACACTGAAAGAAATCAGCTAGAATGCATAAAGCTTAACTATATATGTATATATGTGAGTGTGTGTTTTTTTGCAAAGTGTTTTCCCCCCGTTTCTGAGTGACTCAAGTTGATACATATTCAAACAAATTTGTTGTAATTAAAGCAATTTGTGTGCGTTGCTGCCGCTGCTGCTTTTGCCAGTTGCCTGTTGCCAGTTGATTGAGTGGCAAATTTTTTCGTTCATGTGTGTGTGTGTGTTATTTTTGTGCAATTGCCATACATACAAACAAACATATATGCAATAATAACAATATGCGAAACAAGTTCGTTGCCTAAGTCATTCGTTCTGTCAAAAAAAAAAATCTCCATCTGTATTTTCCCCCCGCGTTTTGCCTCTCTCTATCTCTTGTCATTTGTTTTTTTTTTTTTGCGCAATTCGTAAATCTGTAACTCCCCCCAAAAAGTCACCACAGATCAAACGAGTGGGTTATAATTTAAATTAATTATGCAAAAAACGAAAAATACTCATGATAACTCAGCCATTGAAATGGTACGGCAATTAACATAGCAACAGCTCATGGGGTCGGTCAGTCGGTCGTTCAGTCTGACTCGCCGACGATGGCCAATGGCTACTGAAATTCATTTGAAAACCACGAGTAAGAGAAACTATTTCTTTCAATTGCAGTCGGCCTGCTGCTGGCATTTCAATTCAATTGTTCACAAAAAAAAAAAAAAAAAACTAACCAACTGACCTTGACTTGCGGTTCAGCGGAAGGAAAAAACCAAAAAAAAAAAAAAAAAACAGAAACAAAAAAATGCCCAAATGGAAATCAAAGTGCAATCAATAATATGAACAAAAAGCTATAATAGAGAAAATACTTTAGATTATAGTCAATTGATTCAGTCGAGCATACAAAAAAAAAAAAAAAATGACCGTCATATGAGACAAGAAAAGCTAAAAGTCATAATAAATTTCTATGATTCGATTTTTCCCTCAACTCAAGTAAATATGCGACCCACATTATGACCCAAGACTCGAAAGATTTTAAGTCATTGGGCAAACGACTTTAAGTTACCCTATGGAATGGATGATAAATTTCGATTCTTTTCGAATTAAAAATTAGGTTTACTCACATTAAAGTCTTTAACTTAAAGCTTAAACTTTTGCAATAATTCCCAAGAATATTCTTCAGCTTAAGCTACTCCCTTTTTAACCCTTTTGAGTTACAGGGTATTTAAAGAAATCAAAGCAAACAAAATTCAACCACAAGGTTAAATTGCTTTGATTTCAAATTGATTGTAGGTACTGTATTTAGATTATTGGAGTCTTCTGACAGCTTAATGCTTACATAGAAACACTGTGGGCGTTTTACCTTATCAGCTGTCCAATTACATAGAAGTGAGAGAGGTGGGTCTGGGCTATGGAGGTCTGGGGAGTTTGAAATGTCTGTAAAGCAAACAACAACTTAATCCATGCAATTATGTCGCTCTAAATTTACATAGATCACCAACGAAAATCAAAGAAACAAACAAAAAAAAAAAAAAAAAAAATTAAAAGAGTGGGCTACGTGAGTCCATTGTTAAAGGAAATTCGACCTTGACAAGACCAGAGATCGGAGACCGGAGACCAATGCCCAAGACGGGGCACCGCTTAGAATGCTGGCACTAAAAAACTTTTGCAGTCTCTATACATTTGAAACTTGGGCAATTTGCTATGCTGGCTCATGCTCCTTCCCTTCCTTTACTCTTTTCTCTCCCCCCCATGACCAGGGGGAATTCAAAAGCAAATTTTCAACTGGAATTGAATTTGGTTTATGCTTTTCGCAATGCATTCACCCATGATGGTGGAGAGTCAGTGTAACAACAACAACAACAACTAAGACTATAACCAAACGGCAACCAAACATTCAACCCAAGTGGGCGTGGCTATGTTTTTCTTTTACAAAATTTCCGCTTTAGATTCGCATTTTGTATGATATTTTTTGTTTTCCGCCTGTCGTTCGGTCGATGTGTAATTGTTTGTGCCCATTGTTCTGGTTTTCAAAAAAAAATATATATATACATAAATTTTATGGAGCTTGCTTTGCTGATTTATTGGCTATCGATAATCTCCATCTATCTCTATATATTTCTGACTCTGTCTATTCATGGCATGTCGCATATCCGGCTTAAGAATTGTTCCTAAATCAAAAAAAAATATATATATATAAATAAATGAAACTCAAGTCGAAAACTATTTTGACGCAATTGTGGCCAACCACAGAGAGTGTCTCAAAAAGTTGCATGATCTTCTGCTTCTTAGGATCCATCTGTCAGACCTGCCTCCCACCAATCTCCCACTTTAACCACAATTGTTTGCAATCTTCTCTTACACAACTGACGTGTGGGTCTGCTGTAATCAAAGATTGATGGCGGTTTACTTTGTCTTACTTTAGCTTCAACTTTACCACATCAAAGTCCAAAAAGTGGGGGTGTCATAGATATATGAAAAAGATAAAAATAAAGCGACATTTCACTTTAGCAAGTTACCAATTCAGTTTACTCTTCTGGTGGTCCAGGTGGCACAACTAAAAGACATCATTTGCCATGCCCGTCTGTCTGTCTGTTTTGGTTCTTTAACTTGATTCGAATTCATTCTGGGTGTTCTGATTGTTATGCCATTCAATGAAATCGAATTGGGAGTGTCTTTTATATAACAATGGGTTATAGTTGGCAAAGTAATCAAAACTTTCTTGAGGCTATTCTTTCTCAAGCTAATAATAAAACTCAGATTTTTGATTTTCTTATTTTTTTATTGATAAACAATTAATACTTGAAATCTTATATTAATTTTTTAAAAATTTGATAATTTTTTATTGAAAAACTCAGGTTGCTTTAATGCCATTTACATGCGAAAGCATAAAAAAAAAATAATTTAAAAAAAGAAGGAAAAACTCCACCTACAATTCGCTTTGCAGGTTTGTTGCTTAAGTCTTTTGTTTACTTTGGCTTTGGCACTTACAAATACCTCCCAAAAAAAAAACCAAAAAAAACAAAGCAACAACAACAAACATTTTGCCACTTGCAACTCATAAAACCAACAACTACAACAACAACTGTCAGTATGCAAGCTCAACCTCTCTGATTATCCATTGTAATGTAGTTCAAAATGCACATTCACCCATTAACCCACAATTGCCAATGTGGACAAGTGGACAAGTGGACAGCGGCCAATGGACAATGGTCAGAGTGTTTCCATTTTCATTCAGCTATTTCGGGGCTCGAACCACACCCCCCATAACAAAATAGAAACAAAACGATACAAAAAGTTGAACTAGTTGCCTTATGATTGTTTTTACAACCTCTGAAGATCTGACGGAAAATGGTCTGATCTCTCTGGACGCTTAGCCT
The DNA here is from genome assembly GCA_018903935.1 of Drosophila insularis. Taxonomy (NCBI): domain Eukaryota; kingdom Metazoa; phylum Arthropoda; class Insecta; order Diptera; family Drosophilidae; genus Drosophila; species Drosophila insularis. Next base: position 621,134 of record JAEIFP010000150.1, on the reverse strand, counting down.
CTCCACCCTCCCACAACACCCTTAGGGGGCAACGAAATTTTTGCAAAAATTCGTGAGTTGGACAAGAAAAAAAAAAACCAAAAAAAAACAGAAATTGTGCATAAATTGTAGATTGTGAGCCGGGGATTATTTATTTTTTGTAAATATTTAATGACTTTTTTATATGGTCTCTCTCTCTAGTAAGGCAACACCCTCGCAATGGAGTGCGACAATACGTCTCTCTCTCTCTCTCTCTCTCTTTCTTTGGTTTGCCCTCTCAGTTGGCATGTCTGTCTGACAGTCAGAGTGTCTTTCTTTATGTCGGTCTCCTGTTATGCAAGTTTCTTTCTATTCTCTGCCCAAGCAGCTGCATTTTTAGCTTTCGAAAGTGGCCCGGCCCGCAGCGGTTGCAGCTGCCATCGTGGATTTTGTTTAGTCGGTTACTTGGCTAACTCTACTCCACATGACACAATTTGTTAACTAGATTATTATGTAAGGTTTCTCTCTCTCTCGCTCTCTCTCTCTCTCTCTGTTGCTGGTCTGTGGGGTGTCTCTAATCAAATGCCATGCAAACTATATGCAAAAATAACAATTAGCCATCATTTTGATGCCGGCACATATCGCAGCCGCAGCAATATGATCATGTGACTTTATAATTAAAGCTATTTCATGTGTCTCTCTTGCCTCTTGATAGCTAGCTGACTAAATTTAAAGTGACTTTTCTCAAATTGATACGAATTCAATATGAGATAAAGTATCATTGACAGCGGTTTTGGTACTAGCCACAGCCAATTGAGTCATTTTTCATAATTTTCCTCGAGTTTCGCGTCCACCCTTTCACTTGTTTCAGCCTTGTTGCCTTCAACCAGTGAACTTTTCAATATTCATTTTATACACTTAGAGAAAGAAGCGAGAATGAGAACAATAGATTCTTGACAGTTCACCTTGAGTAGTGAAATGAAAAAATTCGTACCCTCCCTCGCTTCTTTAAGTGTAGCGCCGAGTTACAACTGAAATCTATTAAAAACTATAAACTTAATGACTTTTAAAACACAATACGGAAGTTAATTTGTTCTTTCTAAAAATGAAAAAAAAAACCTAAATTTAAATTGTTTTTTTTACGTTATGGTATTTATTTTTGGCTCTTTTTTTTTTGGTTTTTTACTACTTAGTATATCATTAATTATAATAGATGAAACACACACCTTAAAATTGTATTCCAATTTTCGAGTTTCGTGCACATTTTCAAGGCGTTGGTCAATAAAATAAAATGCCAAAAAACTGAATTCTAATATATATAATTTATAAGATTTCCACTTTCAATTTCAATATTAAAATGTAATTAATTCTGTTGACTGACTGTGTGAGAAACAATGCAATTCGATTGTACCGACTGACAGACAAAAAGACAGCATATCGTGATGATTAATGAGTTGAGGCCCTCATAACCTACTCCACTCTAGATTTTAGTATATATGTATATATATAAGTCATCCCCAAACACTTTATGGTCTAATGGCTTACAATTTGTGGCAATCGTTTGTAATTAACCATTAAAACGTAACATAATGTACTCACATATTTAACAACTACTAATACTACGATCTATCTGCATATTCAACCAAAAACAACAACAACAAATTGTGTCATTTTTTTTTTTTGCAATTGCCTTTTACACAATTCACCGTGTGACTACAAGATTATTTGTGTCAAGTTCATGGTAATACTTAACCTGACCGACTCTCTGTACCTCACAATCAAAGCCAAAGAATTGCCATAGATATTAGAGTTTTTCCGCATTAACAAAGTTGTTTGTCAACCAAAAAAGAGGAAAAAAACACACACACATTGACTTGATCTTTAATGCACTTTCCATACTCTTCAGCCATCATATATTGCAGCTTTATTGCAACCATTTTTAGCTAGTTGATAGACTCTACTTTGGCTAGAGGGTATACAAAATACCAACGACGAAACGAAACAAGTTATGCGTTTACGCACGATTTTTGTTATGAATGAAATGTTGTCATTGAGTAATTTTAATTGAGATTTGTCGCCGGCACGCGTTTTTGGCATACAGAGTCTGGACCTGAATCATTGCTGGCTCTTATGGCATGCAATTGAGTCGATGGAAGTTTTCTGTTTTTTTTTTCCTTCTCTTTAAAATGTCATGTGCGTGCCTCACACGCAGCGTGTGTAGTTCAAGTTGAAAGTAGTGATTTAATAAGTTTGATGGAGATTAAGTCAAGTGTTTGAGAAGAAAATTTCACAATTACCATTGATATATAATATTTTCCAAACAATTTATTTGGCCAATTGTCTCTTGTAAGTTTCTATTAAAAAAGGAGAGAATTAAGTCAAAGTCATTGATAGAACCTTAAAAACTACCAAGTTCTTCCATCAGCATACTTTGCTTGCAGCAAGGCGCCAAAACAAGTTGGTAATTACAAGTCGTTGAAGGAAAGCAAAGACTACCATTCTAATCTCTAACCCATTTTCACATTAAACAACTACCCTGAACTCCAGTCAAATAGTCAATAAGTAAAAGATAAATTTAGAGAAAAATAAATCTTATAACAAAAAAAAGTTCTGCAAAAGTTAATTATCAATATGTGGCCATTCTGTTAAATAGAGATCTCCATCTGCCCTCAGATTCTTTTAGTTGCTAACTCCGCCCATTGGTCATCGTGAATAATCTATGTAAAGGCATTCCATCCTTGATGACTTTTAACCTTTTCATTTTTTTGCTCTCATTTTTTGTTTTGCTTTGCTTGATCCGCCCAGTAGCAGCCAACGCCAAATGCTGCAAATGATATATGCATTCCACACTACAATTACACACACACACACACGCACACACCCCACCATTATGACTTCATCATAAATTTGCCTCATTTAGGAGCCCCTTGAAAGAAACAACCAAAGAAGTAAAAAATTACACATTTTAGCGCTTTGCGCACAAACAAAAATTTTTGCCTAATGCCGTGTAGATGGACAAACAGACAGACAGCAGAAGGCCCTCCCCAAATGAACGAGCAAATGAAAGAAAGACACATTAAAATCACACATACTCGTCGTTGTTTAAATCGTACTCGTGTATCCGTACCCATAAGATACTTCAACATCCACTTTATCATGCATTACGTTGGCCTTGCCAATGCCGTTTCGTGCCGCGAGAACAATAAAAATCGCGCATATTTGGTGCAAACAAACACCACACAAAAAAAAAACAAAAAATCAAATGTTAAAACAATTGCAATTGTTTCTTTTTCCTAGAGTGTTGCATTGACTTGCTCTGACTGGCTGCTGCAATTTTTTTTCTCACATGAGAATATTGTTTTTTTTTTTTTTTCGTTGGCTTGGTTTTTGGATTTCTGTTTTTCTCATCTATCCAACACTGTGTGAAAAATGCCAAAAAAAAAAAAAAAAAAATCCCCACCCAATCGAACAAATAAATGAGAAACCTAAGCAATTTCTGTTACGATTTCAATTTCGTTGCCCAAAAACAACAAAAAAAACAAGTCAAATATAAATTAATTACATTTTTCTTGCTTTGCTTTTGGTTTTTTTTCTTTTTGGCACATTTTTGAAAGTTTAATTAACACGCGACTTAAACAACTGAATTAACTTAATTAAATGATCAACAGCTTAAGCATTTATTTGCTTTGACTTTTACTTTCGTCAATTAGTTGAAAGAAATAAAACAGATTTATATAATTATATTTGCAACGAACTTTTTCTACCCTACATTTAGCTATTTTAATGATTTAAATTTTAAGGACTTTGTTTAGGTTTGGCTGAGATTTTTACAAGACTCAAAATAATTGACATGAAATGTTTTTCTAGACCTACGATGAAATTGTTTCGAGATCCAAAAAGGACCACAATTTTTCATTTTCTGAACCAAGTTTTTGGTTTTTTTTTTAGAACCCTTTTTGTCTACAGTGAGACTGTCTCAATATACAAAAAGTCCTCTCCTGCAATATTTTCTTTCGATATCTATAAGGAGATGCGTTCTCTAAAAAGGACCCCATGGGATTACTTTCTAGACCTTCTTTAGTGTTATTTTTTTAAAATCTGAAAATAAAATTATGTTTTCCTTTTTTAAACCTTTTACTTAGGAGCCTAACTACAATTAAATTCTTTCAATATTCTTAAAGGATCTCAACTAATTGCAGAGCTATCTACAAGCAAGAAGTTAATAATAAAATGGACTTTATTTGTTTAATTTTGGCATTACAAACTTTTAGCCAAAATCTATATACCCCAATCAGAGAGACTCATATTAAATACTAAGAAAATTAACTAAACATTTAGTTATTTTGCTGTTGACCTTGACATTTCTTATATTTGATGTATTTGCCAGGTAGATGGCCGTTAACATTTTTTTAAGCACTTTATGCCTAATTAAGTTGATTTCATTTAGTTTTATGCTGTAAAAAAAAAAGTGCAGTTCATTTATCGACCCTTGAATAATTTTTGACAGTTAAACCAGTTGATAATTAATGGATTTACATTTGAGTTTCATTTTTGTGAGCAAAAGTGTTTCATTAACAAAATTTTCTAACTTTGTATACAGACACACCTTATTTTCTCGTTTTTGGTTCACCGATATTAAGCAGAGGATTTAGCAAAAGTAATATTATTCGAATGTCGGAGATTAACATGCCAAACGGATTAGCTACTCGTATTGGCCAATCAAAACGATTCGTTTCACAATGCTTCGTGGGAATATTTGATTAGCTGCATTTTTGTTGTTTTTTTATTGACATGTTGCGATCATAATTCTCGAGGGGGAGAGATCACCATAGCCTCTGGCAGCTGGCTAACCAATTTGTCGAGTGCCGTCAAAGAAACTATAAATGCAAGCAAATAGTCGCACATTTAATTACAATTGAATTTACATTCTAATAGAGAACATTTTAGCCATATGTATGTATGTATATGAAGCATGAATCATTTGAGCTAAGCTAAACCACAAACAGTCTCGACTTTTGCTCGTAATTGCAAATAGAATTGAAATGGTATCGTGTAAAACGTGTTAAAGAGCATAAAATAAATGTGAGCCACTACTCAGAAACCACCGCCGCCGCCCCTGCCGCCAATGATGAAGGTCGCCAATGGTCAACTACGTCAGCGTTTGCTGACAGGCGTGGATTTTCATTTCGTTTTCGATTTTGATTTCGATCCGCTGCTGCAGCTGCTTTAAATTTTCCCACAATCACAACCAGAACAACGTAGCGCGTCGTTCGGTTGTCGTTTGGGCGTTTTGTGTTATTAGAACTCTGATTTTCTATGACTAACAATCGATTTTATTCATACAACAATCAGTTTTATATCCTGTAGTTTGGTTCCGCAAACGATGGCTATAAAAAAAGCAAAGCCACGCCCATGTTTTCATATAATTAGAATTCAATCTGTTACAAATTTCAGTGGCAATTGGCCTTTTAACCAACCAACGACCCGGTCGTCTCAAATCATATTAAAGATACTTTGTGTGATAGGAATATCAGTTGATCATTCCACTGCAAGACAATTTCTTAATATCCTCCAGTTCTTCCGGAATTGTATGCAGTACTCTTACTCTTTAGAATTCTCACGATTGCAGCTCTAATTAAAAACATTCTGTCATGCAATTGAAATGTCAAAAGGCAATTCTTGTCGACAACTTGTAATTAGTCGTGTGGCTTAATAACAGATATTAGAAGACTCTTTGTGGTTACTCTTGATCCATTACTAAATTTCAATTATAATAATAATATACTCACCAAGACTTGCACAAAAGAGAAAGAGAGAGACCTGAGTCTATATATATCTAATTCTAATTGAAAATTTCATCTGTAATAATATAAATCAGTTGTGGACCCAGGCCTTTATTTTGGAGGATGAAATCGATTGTATGAAAGATCGCTTCAAATCAATATCAAGACATTGGAAATAGTGGAGTAATACTTGAAATTTTTAATTGTTAATCTTATAAAGAGGATTATTTTGAAGGCAAAGATGTGACCAGTTCATAGGCGGAGCTAGGTATGTAAAATAAGGGAAATTTGCAATGGCCTCGAAAAGCAATTATTGTTTTCGAAAAATTTATCAATTTTCAGATGAAAATTGTCTATTCACATTTTTTGCATCAAGGATTAGTTTTTATTCACAGGACATTCTAAAATTACTTTAAATGTCTAAAAAAAGCCAATTATTCGACAGCTTATTGCATACTTTAGGGAGAAAATTTCCCGTATTTTACATACCTTGATCCGCCTATGGACCAGTTCGACTGTATAGCTAAGAACCATGAGCAGAAGTTGCTGAATAAATTCGCAATTGTCACATCTCCAAAGCTTAAAGTATTTGAGAATTACAACTCAATAAAGCAATACAAAAAATTGACAAAGCTTACAATTCCAGAGTCTTTAAAAACATCTCAACAATTGGTTTCAAAAACTAAGGCATCCCAACAGGAAGAGTATTGGCGTAGGGAAATTGCTTCTCAGCCCAAAAGCTTGCTTCAAAATCAATTATTTACGACTTGCCCTCTAAACTTTAGTGTACTTTTAGGTTGGCAGCATTTAAGAATATACGAGAAAGAAAAAATATACATTTTTGGGATCACTTTCGATCCTATTGAATACCATAATCATATAACATTTATTCAAGAAACATGATCTTCTATATATGTATTTTTGTTTGGTAATTAATTATTTTTTGTGTGTTTTTTTTTCGTTTTATTTTTACGTTTTTGTCAATAAATATTGGTTGTAAGTAATTTTTGTTGCACTTAAGCACTAAAAAAAAACCATGTTGATTACAACAAGAACAATAGATAGATAATATGTACGATATATGTAAGTTTTTGGTTTTTTTTATAAGACTATATACTAAAAAAAAAAAAAGAAAATAAAGGACTTGCAATACTATATGTAAATAGGTGTGTTTTTGGATGTTTGGGTGTGGGTGTGTGATTTTGATTTTTTTTCTTTGCTGTACATGAATTTTAAATTGTGAAACGAAACGAAATTATTTTTAGAGAGAGCAAAAGTAAGAGCAGCATGAACTATGAAATTAACAAAATGTGGGCGTGTCTTTGTCAATGTGTGAATGTGTGTGTGTGTGTTAGGAATATATATATATATATATATATGTTTAGGTATACGATAAGTACATTTCTAATTAAATTCTGTGCCATTATGTTTAAGCTAAAACAATAGAGAATACTTTACTTTTTTTTGAACATTTTCAACAAATTGTATATATGCATTTATATATATATGTTTCTGGTTTTCCATCTACAAATTTTTCCTCTTGTATGTATATATATATATATATTTGATCTTTGTATTTTATTTTTCTTTCCTTTTGTATACTTTGGCTAAAATTTAGTTTTTCTTTTTTGGGTTTTTGGGAGGGGTTTGTGAAGGGATTGGACGAGTAGTTGTGTCATCTTTGCAATAAATTCAATAGGAAACATTCGAGGGGACACTACGTTTGCGTCCCATGTTGCAAATCTTAAAGTGGCACGGCGACATATCTAAAGGAAAAGGTTGGAAGGTTGGGAGAAGGGTAAAAAGGATACAAATATTAATTTCAAGTCAGGTTGAGAAATAGATATTTTTGAAAGAGAATTATTCAACATGCAACACTTACATTGTTTACGAACTAGTTTTCGGCAATTACAAATATTTTCGATCAACATTTATATAAATGTGTGTGTGTGTGTGTGTATACATATAATTAAAAAAAAGAAAAAAACGAGAACAAAAAAATTAAATTAGTTCATCATGCAATAATCCTAGACAATTATTTCCAAAGATCAGTAGCGGATCTAACGGAGGTGAAATAAGGGAAATTTGCACCCCCCCAAAGTATGCAATAGGCTGTCAAAACTTTTCGGAAAATGCATCTCAATGAAAATATTGTTTTTGGTAAGCAACAAGGCATACCTAAATCTTTTTTTTGAATGCACTAAATTCTTCGACGGTCTTTTGCATACTTTTGGGGGCGACTTTCCCTTATTTTACAATCCTAAATGCGCCTTAAGAGACAGTTGTATGATAAATAAGTGTGTAGATGCATTTTCCCATCAAACATTCATCATACAACTCTCAAGGGAATATATATATGTATGTATATATTTTTTTTTGTTATTTCATCTACTCACATTGGACATTCTTCTTGGTATTGTGTCCTAGATTGGTAGGTACTCGTAGTTTGGGTCCAGAATTGCCAAATTTCTTGGCTCGTGCGTCGGTGAAATCGTTAACCACATTATATCTCAACTCTTCATCTGCCGGATTATCGCCCAATCTGTGTAGACGTGCCAAAAGTCGAGAATTGGTAACTTCTCGTTCATGTGAATTCTCCAACTGCTGCATATCATCATAATCGGCAGTCAATAGCAAATCATGTAGCGATGGCCATTTATTGGCAAAATAATTTGATGTGGGTGCATAGTGTTGTTGTTGTTTTTGTTGTTGTTGTTGCATCTCCTGATATTGCTATATATAGTTTATCAAATGGTTTAATTTGAATACACACACACACTTGCAAAAACTTACCATTTGCTCGCCCAGATAGGTGTTATCCTCATCACCCGATTCGAGTAGTTCATTGAAGAACAAATGCGTTGGTAGTGCAACAGCAGGTGCATTAGGGCTAACGCCCGCCACCAAGGGGCGTGGTGCCGCCTGTCCTGACATCACAATTGACAGCAAAACAATGAGGAAGCCCAACTGTTGGACAATGGAGCCATTGGGGCACGTTGTCGACATCACGTTGCCAACTGCAAAAAGTTGAAAAACAACCGAACACACACACACCAGAGGGAAGAGAAAGAAAAATAGTAAAAGTTAGAAAAAACAAAAAGTTGGAAAAAAAGTATGTTTCAATTGCCAACAAAACAAATTTGCTCGAACAATTAAGCAAACCCACCAATTGAAAGTGTAAGTCTCCCCCCAAACGACCTCCTCTAGTCTCCTCTTTACATATCGTTGCTTACGCAAAAAGGGTTTCCTATTACAAACAACACAAAACAAAAAATGACGTCCTTACACATCCCCTTCTCTACCCCTAACTGCCTCACCCCTTCCCCTTAATAACCCTTCTGACACTTTTGGTGTTGAATGTTTCAAAAACAGTCACGTTGCATTTTCGGTTTTCATCGGTTTGAATTCGCCTCAAGAAACTTTTTTCATTTTCCATGAATTCGTATTTATATTACAGTCTAGTTAAAAGTTTAGACCCATACACTGCCCTCCACCCTTGTTGCACCACCCAAAACATAAGTTTCAACAATTGAGTTTCGAGTTATTCACTTTGAAGCCGAAGCCAAGCTCCTCTTTAGTATTCAGGTCACATGGCAAAAAAAAGATATCACCAAACACACAAATGAACCATGACGTGAAAGATACTTAACCACTCGTTATCCTTAGCCACCTTAATTGACATTTATGAAATATTAATGCCTAATTATGCTCAAAACCCCTTACCCCGCATACAGACGCAATTTTTTAAGGGATGGGCTAAATGTGCGTCTGAGTTAGTTTTGCTTGGTCTCATTAGAGGAGGCGAAATTCTAAAAATGGTCAGTCATTTGTGTTGGTTAAGTGTGATTAGAGTCAAGCCACTGGCTACCTCATTTTATAAAAGGCAAAAGTCAGTGATAAGTTTAGATAAATTTGATACCTGAGAGTCCTTAAAAGACTTTAACTACTTTGGCTTAAACAACATCTTAAGTGGTCAATATTCACATTTAATTTAAGTATCTAAACAAATCGCATAGGTAATCTAGGTTATTTATAATTAGAATACCTCAAACATTGAGTAATCTATTTGAAAACTAAAATTTCAGACGTTATAATCTCTAATGAACTTTGAATCATCAGAGAATTATGCAAACTTCAATACACAAAGTCTAACCAGAGCTCTAACTGGTTGGGTTATGTCTATGAAAGTGAAAGCATTTTGTTAGTTTTTACCTATGTATGTACATATATAATTACTATGACTAGCTCTAGCTAACTGCGACGAGTATTAGCAAGCCCTAAGCAGTTTTAATTGGTTAGTATTTGAGTGATTATACTTTTACTGGTTTCTGTTAGCCAAATAGACTTAATGATAAGATACAAAAAAGTATCTAACAAGTCTAGATACAAGCATTTTAATTGCCCTTTTAATTAGATGTAGGTTTTTTTTTTATTTTTGTGTTAATCTTTATGATGCAGTTGCTGATCAGCAATTGGCAACATATTTATGTACTCTATATATATTTTATAATCATTTAAAAATACAATCATTTTCTACTTTTGTTGTTGCCGAGCTGCGTTTTTGCTTTGGGTTTTTTTTTGTTTTTTGAAATTTTATGTTTTATTTTCATGAATACCCTTGCAATGTGACCCAAAAGTCGCCAAAATAAACATTAATCTTCAGACATTGGACAATTCTTGAAGAATTCTTCTAGAATAATTTTTAAACGATTTTTTAAAAAATTAGAGAATTAATATTTTCAAAAGTTTCACAAAACTTTTAATTATTGAAATACAAGTGAAATAAAGTTTGAAAAGTTTCTAAACTTATTACAAAAATCTTTTAAAAAAAATCAATATATATGTATATGTATAAATATCAATTAAAAATTTTGATTAATAATGTAGCAAAAATTCAAAGTTCTTGATTTATAAAAGATGAAAATAAGAGTATATACTTTTCGGATTGGCAGCGGAATCTTAGTTTAATTTTTTGGAAATCAAAAATTATATTTAGCATATAGTATAGACATACATATATATTGCCTTGCATCACCTTTCAAGTGCAGGCGATAAAGTCAGCGGCTTTTTCATCTTGTTTGATGACTTTACACGCTCTACGTTTGTTTTCTATGATTAATGACCAAACGCATTTGAATATTTATAGCCATGTATATATGTTTGTGATAATGCGTTAATTTTGAGCCTCCTCATTGCCCCTTGGCGACACCTCCCCTATACAGTCACTCTCTTTTTCTCATCACGATGAAATCGAAGTCAAGGCCTTGCGCGTAAATGTTTCATTGAACTCTTTGTGTGGGGTGGTGATAGGTAAGATAGGCACACGTCAGCCACGCCCTCTATACATATATACATATCTATATATATTCTCATTCGATCGTATACGTATATTGTACGTATTCGTAGTACAGTTAGAACGAGTTAAGCGTTTTTCACATTTAACAGGTTAAAAAAAAAAAAACGCTTTATACATTCTGTCAAATTTATTTGACAGTCTAATCATAAACCGAACGTTTATTAAAACAAGTACACCCCTATTTCCATCCAATTGCAATGATCGATAAGAGATAATGAAAATAGAACCGGTAATATGTTTAAATGAGTCGGTTTTTATTAAACGGAACTAGCTAAAAGTCACCATAAAAAACACTCTCTCAAGCAGAGAGAAATCAACTTGAAACTAGTTTGAATTAGATTTTTTTAATACTGATAATAATGGACTTAAAATAAAAAAGAGCAGATTGCCGAATTAAAAGTGATAGAACAAAATGGAAAAAAGTAAATGATTGATAAGTTTTCATTTCGAATTTCAACAAATATTCAAATTAATTAATGATGATTTGCTTCTCATTAAATATTTTCGTAGTAAGAAAAAATTAAATTACATATTTAAAGTCGTCTAGTTCCGTATAAAGAAAAACTTAAAATTTCAAATATACACTGCAAACGTTTTGAAATGTAAAATTTAGCAAAACATCTAAATACAAAAATACTAAACTTTTTACTTTTAGCTAAATAAATTTTCTTTGGAAAACTGAACATATTTTAATTTCTAAATTCTCTCTCTTTGCACAACATTTTGAAATAAAAACAAAAATAACATAACATAATTAAAGTTTAAAAGTCAGAGATTAGTATGTATTAATTTTAGGCTCAGTCTCTGAAAAAATCTCATGACTATCAAAAAATACAAATGCAATAACAAAATACGAAAAAAAAAAAAAACCATAACAATTTACAGTCGAGAGGAAAAAACACAAAACAAAATAATGTCCCATGCCTAAATACACGCATCTACACACATATACATATACATTTGAATGTATGTATGTATATGTATGTATGCCGACTCGGGGGGGTCTCCATCATATAATGATAATATAAAAATAATATGACAATAAAGTGCGTCATCAGAGTCGTCATAAAATATCGCACGACAAACGCCAAGTAAAAGAAGACAAAAAAAAAACAAAATATTTGTCTTATCAGCAACAATAAGTTCTGATCTTTGGTGACACGCCCTCTTTTTGAAATGTATATAATTTTTTTTGGCAAATCGTTTACATAATACGTAAACACTTAGTTATCAAAATCGGAAATCTACTCACTACGCAATCCATTATTTAAGTAGTAGTAGTAGTAGTAATGCATCACGAGACTTTTGCGCTTTTGTATAAGGAATATTTGTGCGCTGATAAGACGACTACATAAAATTTTCAATCTTCGGAAATGAAATGAAATGGCAAATTTTATTTTGCTGATTGCTCATGAAATTAATCTATATAGATTAATTAATGACATTATCAATGAGTGTATTTTATTATTTAAATTGTTATATATGTATTTTACAGCATCCTTCATCATTTATAATTATGATTTGGGCGCCACTTATGAGAACCCATGACCCATGAAATAAGTAAAGGAAAGTTTCAATTTTGTTTTAATTCTAAATTTAACTTACATTTCTTTTTTGCCTTTTTTTGGTGGGGAACTTCAAAAATGGTTTCAAAACACTTGCAAAAAAAAACAATTTTGTTCAACACTTTTTTTCACTCTTCTTCTTTGTGTTTTTTACAGTAACTGTACTTTTTTACTGTAACTGTACTTTTTTACTTGTCTTTTTCTTTTTAATTTTTTGTTGAGGTTTTTTTTAGATTTTTTTTTTGTAGTTACTTTTGTCCTGATAATTTTGGGCACTAAATGTTAATATAATGACTTTGACTTTGAAATTTTGAATTCTCTCCGCTGTGCTATATGTTAACCGTTAGGTGTGACAATGCAGAATAAATGTAAATCCGTTGCGAGCATTTGTTTATATAGGCAGTTAAAGACCGACGCAACAAAAAAAAAAAAAAAAGAAATCCAAAAAAAAAATACACACACACACAAACACAAAAAGGGTAAATCAACAGGTAAAGGTACATGTACAATACCAACAATAACCTATGAGCCAACGAGCAGCGACGATGACGACGATGGCGACGACGACGTTTTGACACTTCGTATACGATGACAAAAACTTGTGTCAGTAAGTGAGTGAGTGGGTGGTATTCGTTGGGTTCTAATGTTCACTGTGGGCGGAGTTCACCCTTCTCTTATTACTACTGTACGCGCAAATTAACACTTGAAATGTTTGTAACTTAATTTTCGGTTACTTTTTCATTTAAATTTTGTTGTCAAATGTCAAACAAAAAGCGTCTTCGTTTGAAACTCTCTTACTCTCTCTCTCCCATAGTCTTGTTGTTCTCTCTTTCCCTGTTCTTAACGCGAACTGGCACATTTGCTAACTAAACTCGCATTCCGCATCGATCTTCTTACTAACTAAACGATGATGATGTTTCAAATCAAGTCCGAAAGTGACGGTGCCGGGTCCGGGCGATTGTCGTGCCACGCTTTTGACAAATCGTCCGATAAAGCTAAGATTTATGATCAAGAAAAACGAAACGAACAAACGAACAATCAAACGAAACGAAACGGTATCATTCCATTTAGCTATAGGAACGCTATAGAAGTACATTATTTTCAGGTATATTAGTGAAAACGACAATGTCACAAAACCGAAAATTTCCAGATACAAAAAAAAAATTTTCACAGTTTTCACATTCAATTAGTTGAACTTTGCAACTTAGTCATAAATTTTGATGAAAATTTAACCGTATAAAAATGCAGGAGAGATGCAATTATTTTCATCATGAGTGTTAATAACTAGTTGGTTGTATATATATCTAAAGATATCTAACTACAAATCCATAGGGCGTGAATGCATGTGCCAAAAATTACAAAATATCTGCCCCTAAGCAAAGAATATATTCTAAAATTTCGTCCAGCAACTAAAGATTAAACTAAACTAATGACTAAAGAAACCATAATTAAAGTAAAATTTTACAGTCAAAGTTTTTAAAATGATAAATATCCTGCTATATAGCTGCCAGGGTGATCAACTTGATGTGAAGATATATATATTTAACAACTCTCTTACTAAATGGAAAAAATATTTTATAAACTAATCTATCGATTATCATTATGTGGGCCTAAAAACAAGCCCACATTTAGTTCAGTTCATTAACATTTGCTCAAGGACCAATGTTTTAATCATTAAAAGGAAAGAAATAAAATATTCCATATGATTATGTAGTAAGTGTAGCTTGCCAATTGGTCTTCACTAAAAACCAAATACATCAAATTTAGTGATTAAGTCAATAAACTCGAAAATTCTGAGAGTTAATTAAATAGGTCAATGTCGATTCGCAATTATAAATTTCTTTCAATTTCATTTCATTTCGAGCGGATGTAGCAAAAATTGCACCCAACCAAAAACTTTGAAATTCACTTTGCAAAATCGCACAATGTCGTCACATGGTTGAATTTTTTGAGTAAATACTTGGTTAACCTATATGGGGCTAATGCTCTATCTTAATATCTCTTGATATTTAAGCAGAAACAGAGACTAGAAGGAGGCAAAAATAAACCTATGTAGCTAAAAATAGAAATGGAAATTTACACATGTCCATATTAGAGATAACCAACGTTCGGTCTTATCTTTTATGCTCTCAGCTACTACTAAAAAAAAAATTATAAATAAAATAAAGAATAGAATAAATGATGAAATATCTTTTCAAGATTACATCACCAATAAATCAAGAGAGAAAGAGACAGGAAGAGAGAAAAAGTCGAGGAGTCTACAAAATTCAAAAAAAGGGAATACAAAAGCTGACTACGTTTTTTTTCTAAACGAAAATTAAACAATAATTAGCAATTATTTTGTACAACGCATTTTTATTAAAAGTCGGCAAAGTTCTCGAATCTCGACGTACAATTTTTTGTTTTTTTTTTTTTTGATTCCATAATTGGTTTATTCCGGACATTCTCGTGCCCTATGGTCTGATCCTAAAAATATAAAATGCTAATCGGCGCCCACGCTTAATTTGTAGACATTTAGTGATTAAATTAAATTTTATGGTTACATCACCCCGAAAAATCAGAGATTACCAATTTTGTCCGGGGGTATCTAACAGTCCCATCATTTGTCTGAATGATATTGATAAGGTCTTTTTTTTCATCTTTTGGTTTTGTTGGGGAAAGCATTGTCTGCGTATATAGTATTAAATACCAATCATATCAGCGCTAATTGACACTTATTAAAAACCAAAAAAGTATAAATAAATAAAAAAATAGGGGAGAAGACTCTGTCAGTTTATACCGGAGTGGAACGGAATGAACCATGAGGCAAAGCACGTGCAGGCCAATAATACGGAACGTCAGCAATCACGCGAGTGCGAAACCTTCATTAGGCAGTACATTTAATAACTCTAGATATGCAAACTGATGAATAATGGATGATTCATAAGCCCACATAATATAAGCCAATAGTGCAATAGCAAAAATGCACCGAAGTTTAAATGTATTTGTATTTGTATTGTATTTTCAAAGGAAAACCAACTTGCGAAAATTCTTTATAAAGTGAACGTTCTTAAGAAACTATATAAAACAATCAAGATTATAATAAGCTTGACCCTAACCTATTATCCAAACTATTGGACACTCTGAAAGGGTATACAAAAAGAAAATCTAATTGTTGTTTATAAAACCTAATAATTTTTTTTTTTATTTCTTTGATTGAGAGTTGGATTGAGCTAAATAGCAATCAATTTATTTATATTTGGATATACTTTCATTTTATATTTACTTTTTATGTTTGTTGTGATTTTGTTGGGTGTAAACAAAGTTAATTGTTTATATTTTGAATTTGGCGCCATTGAGCAATGAAAATATCTCTGCCATCTGGTAACACTTGACGGCGCAAAACGTCAATAAGTTATCGGTTGGCTGTATTGCTGAGTGTTACCAGACTGCTGGTAAATCAGCGGAAAACCCAATTTAGTTTCTGGCATCATTGTTCAAAAGAAAATAAGAAAATCATGTCGACGCTTCAACTGGAATTTTCTCAAGCTATGGCCGATTTTAAGAAAATGTTTCCCGACATTGATCGCGAGGTGATTGAGGCCATATTGAGAGAAAATCAGGGCGCAGTTGATCAGACCATAGATGCCCTATTGGCAATGTCCATTGATAACCAGGTAAGTACTAGTAGAGAGAGCTGGGACTACCCTGCGTATGTGTGTTTGCTTGTGTATACTAACGGCGGCCTACTAACAATATAATGCATGTGACTTTGGGCACAGAATGAAAAACTGCGCAATGAACTGGATGCTAATATCTCGCCACAACAGAGTCTCATCAATCTAAATGATTCGGACAAAGATTTGCGTCGCAATAACCAGCATCACCAGCAGCAGCAGGAGCAACAAAATCAGCTGCTCATTGACACCACAGACGGTGGGGCAGCCGAAAGTGCCGGCGGTGGAGGAGTTGGTGCTGGTAATCTCTTAAGCACGGCCAGTGCCTCGCCCAATCATCACAATACTGGAGCTTCACCCAAACAGCGGCCATTGGGGGCGACCAATAGAAGTCTACAGAATACGCCCACAAAACGAAGGGATTTCTCATCGGCCTCGCGTCGCTGGAATCCCCCAATTCTTGGAGCCCTACCTCCAGGATTTCTACGTGTGGCACCTGCTGCTGGTCAGCAGGATTTCGAGCTACCCGATGAACAGTTCGCCTTAATGCTGCAAAATGAAGAGTTTATGAACCAATTGCGTTGGAATCAAGACTTCATGAATGCCCTGGAAAAGGAACAGAATGGCAAGACCAAGAGTGGTGAGGACGATGCACCCTTCCAGGAGCGTCTCAAAAATATGGGCAAAATGTCACGAAAGAAATTCCTACAAATGGCACGCGTCTTCACCTGGCAGCGCAATAAAAAGGTTACAACGGCAAAGCAAATTGACTCATTGCCCCTAAGGGAAGAGCCCAGCGATGATGAGTCCAGTCATCATCAGCAACAGCACCAACAGCAGCAGCATCAGCAACAACATCAGCATCAGACTCAGCATCAAGAGCAGGGTCAATTGCAGTTGCGCAAGTGAAAAGCGTCCGCATTGTATTTAATTTTTGTTATCACATTATTATTATTATCTCTTATCTCAAAGGCCATAACGTGATCATCACGGAAAGCTAAAACGCAATCTCTCCTTCCCTTTTTAGTCCAGAAACAGAAACAAAACAGATCAAATCGAAAAACGCGAAATGCTAGAAATTTCTAGTAATAGGATTTTTGATATTTTCAAATTTTAACATTTTACAGCAGCTCAATCGACTTACGAAGTAATAATTCCTTGATTATTTTTCAAAAATCAATATACACACAGAGTGTATAGAGTATAGATTTTTCAATTTTGGCAGCTTCAAAATTTTAAAAGCTTTTTTAATTTTTAGAGTCTAGATCATTCCTAGATTATATAATGTGATTGTTTATCTTTTTACAACTCTAACAAAATACGGTATTCAATTGATATATTCTTTAAAAGTATCAAAAATCCTAGGCCCCACCCCGCTCCTATAACCATGGAATCTCATGACTCTCATTCTCAAAATGACATTTATGTATGCATATTATATTAATTCTAGTTTTAAATAATCTCATAATAACCTAAAGTGCAATTTTTCTCGATCCCATTGATATAATACAATATACCCAGTGCAATAACTCATTATATTATTGATGATTTTTCCCTATTTTCCTTTACTTTTTTTTACATTGCGTTTGTTGCCAAATTAGCAATTAGTTAAGTTTTATTGATCTATATATATAAATGTATATTAAAGAAATAATGATAATGGCGTCACTTTTTAACACCAAGTTTGACTGAAAAATAAAAAACACAACATCACACGATAATGCAACAATTATACGAAACGAAATCTATGTAGAGCACTTTGCTAAAAACTCAACAAAAACAAAAAAAAACAAATCCTAGTCATAAATAATTGCAAAACTCAAACCAACTTATTGTACAGTAAACAAAGCTACTTACTACGATTACTACTACTTAACGTAAATCCAATCCAATCGAAAAAAAAGGAAATTTTAAATTTAGCCTCAAAATGAACAAAACGCTTTTGTATTAACTATAAAAACGAAAATCAAGCGAAATATTCTCCTGAACCTCCTACTCCGCCTGCACTATACGTATTGCCATTCTTTGTTTATTGTTTTTTTACACTCTGATGCCATATCAAAAAGAGAAGCATGAATCCAGAAACCATATAGAAAGATAAGTGCATATATGCGTGCTAACTATGAACAAAACAAAAAAAAATTAGCAGAAATATTATTATTATTAATATTTAAAAAACAAAACAAGAAGCGGCTATTTGATTGTAATTGTATAATATAAATATTTGAAAAGAAAACAAAAAAACTACCTTATATATATATATATATATTCAAAAGTATAAAATACAGATAAATATTTCAAAAACTCAATCGACTGCTTTTCAATCTTTTTCGAAATCTTTTTACTTAAAACTATAAATTTAAGTTTCGGCTGGGGGGCAGAAGTTGGAAAATAAAACTCAACTGGAACAACATCATGGGAAACTAAATATAAAGATATCAGTTTAAATAAATTCTCTCAACTCTTACATGAATTTATTTAATTTTTATTTTGTTTTTATTTGTTTGTTTTTTTTTTGTAATTTTTCTTGTTTTTCTTGGTTTTTTGTTTCTTTTTTATATATATATATATATATATATATATATAAACATAATACATTTATTAATAATTAAAAGATAATCGAAACTGTTTGGTTATGCACTTTGACTTGAAAATCCCAAATATAATTTAGTTTTGTTTTTTTAGTTTATCATTTTGATGTTTGTTTTTTTTTTTTTGGAAGAAAATGTTTTGATTTTAAGGTCAAAGTATATAGCGAAATAGTTTCGACAAAAAATTGTGTTGATTTTTTTTTGTGGATTTTTTTTTTCTTGTTTTAATTTAATTATTTTTCACACGTTTATATTATTATTACATTATGTTATTGTAACGCTTTCAAAAATGATTTTCTTGTTCTTTTATGTTATGTGTATACATATATATATATATATATATATTGATACATATATATACATATGTATATATAAAATTACGTTTGGGCTTAGATTGTAAATTATGTTTTTGTTAGTTTTATAATGATGTTTGTTGATTTGTTGGTTGGTTTGTTGTTGGCTGTGTGGCTTAGACTTTGATTTAAGGGCATATTGGTTACTACAATGTTTTATATATATATATTTAATTATGAAATAATTGTTAAATTTACTTCGTTTACTTGCCACACTTTTTTTTTTTTGCTTCTCTGCGTTTTCTGATTTTACTCTGCGCTTGGGTTTTTGTTTCTTTTGTTTTATTATTATTATTTTGGATTGACACAATGACAATTTGTTTAAACCATTTGCAAAACGTATAAATATACTATAATTTCTGGCTTAACAGGATTTTACATAAATTGTTTAGCAACATTTTGTGTGTATATGTGTGTGTGTGTGTGTGTGTGTGTGTTCAGATATATTGGCTCTCTAAGAGCATGCCGCTTGCTGTGTATGTGTTAATGTTTTTGTTTTAGATCTATGTATGCACTTATGAATGTGTTTGTGTGTGTGTTTGTATGTGTTGTAAATTTGTTTTAAACTAATTACTAAAAAAAAATGGATTTCTTTTTTTTTGTTTTACTTTTGTTTCGGTTTGTTTGCAACATTTTGACATCATTTGCATACAATATTTTTATAAAATATGTTGTTTTTTTTATTCGCATTCTTAGTTTTTCTTTTGAATTACTTTAAATTTTTGTGGGGGAATTTTTTTGTTTTTAGTTTTTAGCTTAAGTTTGATTTTTTGTTGGTTTCCATCCTTTTTTTTTTTTTTTTTGAAGAGCAACGACATTTCTATTATATACATATATATAGATATATATATCGTTATGTTATATATATATATATATGTATGTGTGTGTATGTGTATATATATATATATATGTATATGTATTTGTGTAGAGTATAATCGAAAAAAAAAATCAATAAATACGAATGTTTTTAAGTTTACGAATGTTTAAATATTGTTAAAAAACGAACAAACGACATATGTATATATATATCTTTATATATATATATGTTTTGTGTGTGTATGTGTTTCTGTGTGTGTATATGGAGTACTTCTCCACTTCAAACATCAAATTGTTAATTAAACGTTGAAAGAAAAAAAAACATAAAGGAAGAAAAACATAGTACAATAATGTACACTATGCAACAGTTTTCTTTTTTTTTCTCTTTTCTGGTATCAAAGATCAAAACCATTTCGGTTTTCCGTACTAAGTCTGAATATGAATGGAAGCTAAATCTAGTTACTTGAACTTATAAATTTCGATTCTCGCCGGATTTGTGTTGGTACTTCTATCCCGAGAAATGAAGATATAGTCAGTTATTTTATTCCAAGATATTGGCTAATGGAGGCTGCTTTTGTGAATGGAATTAATTCCACATTATAATGGATTTCATTGACTTGATTTACAAAATTTGTGAATGGATTGATTGAAATTTGATTGCAGTTCGATACAAATAAATGGAAGTTATTACACATTTAACTGTAATAGATTACAATTGATTGATCCATATTGAAAAAATTCACTAAAGATTAAAAATAAAAAAATATATAAAAGATTTCTTTTATCAGCGGAATTGTTCTAAATTTGTTTTGTTTTCTTTTTAATCAATGGAAACTTACTATGTCTAAATCTAAATTATTTAACGATGGTCTCATAATTCTATATACATATGCATAAATACATTTAATGATTGGAATTACGAGGAAGTTTTGCAATGAATTACAAATTAACGGAATTCAAATTAAACAGAGATACAATAATATGTGATTTCAAAATTTTGTTTATATGTATATATATACATATATATATAAATTGAAAATTGTTGATCAATAGGAATCAGTATATAATCTATATGGTTAACATTATTAATATGATTTGCAACAAATCGACTCAAATTGTTAATCGGAATAAAAACAACAAAAAATAAATAAATGAAATTTTTTTGTTAGAGAATTCAATAACTGCTAGAACTCCATTTTCTTTTTGGGTATTGAAAAATATGTTGCACAGTGTTTTAATACATATGTATATATAAATATATATATATATTTAAGTAGTTAATATATAATTACAAAAACATGGTCAGTTTTGGAAATTTATTGTAGACTTTTTGCTTGTTATGTGTATTATTATTGCAGAGAACTGTTTGGGAAAACTGAAAATTTCTCCCTGTTTTTCGTTTTTCTTCTGTTTTTCTTTTTTTTTTTTTTTTTACTATAATGGTAATGGGTTTTGTTTTTTTACTTTACTTTTAGATTTTCTTCTCGTTTTGTTTTGTTTTATTTTTGGAAGTCTTATAGCAGAACACATAGGGATTTTTTCGGTTTCTTTTGTTTCTTTTCAGGTGACTTCTTATTGATCTGCCTAACCAAATCGTAGAAAATATCATTCACATTCACTTTGGCTTTGGCTGAGGTCTCCATGAAGGCGCAATTGAATTGATTGGCCAGACTCTTGCCCAACTCTTTGCCAACAACGCGCTCCTCCTCGAGATCGCATTTGTTACCAACTAGAACCATGGGCACATCATCGGTATCCTTTACCCTTAGAATCTGTTCACGTAAATCCTGCAGATCATTGAAGGTGGATTGCGCCGTTATCGAATAAACCAAAACGAATCCTTGGCCATTTTTCATATATAAATCACGCATGGCTGTAAATTGCTCTGTACCGGCTGTATCCAAAATCTCGAGCATACATTGTTGGCCATCGACCTCGACCTGTTTGCGGTAACTGTCCTCAATGGTGGGATCGTATTTCTCAACGAAAATGCATTGTACAAATTGGACTGTCAGGGCGGATTTACCCACGCCGCCGCTGCCCAATACAACGATTTTGTATTCACGCATCTTTGTTGTTGTTGGTGTCGATGGAAATGGAGGTTGTTGTTCTTTTGGAGCAGGTGAAGCAGATGCTGATGGAGCTGGTCCTGGTCCTTTTTTATTTGTAGACAAACAGCAGCTGTAGTAGCAGTATTAGTTGTTGTTATTGCTGCTGTACGAGGTGGGTTTTAATTGTTGTGCAAAATTTTAAATTTTTTAAACCGAATGCGGCGTAGGTTGTTGCTGACTGGCCCTCTCTATCTCCCTCTCTCGCGCGCGCACTCTGCTTAACTCTCCTGCTCTCGCTCTTTCTCTCTCTCTCTCTCTGTCTTGCACACACAATATAAATCACTAGTTTTAGGCGTTGTTCGGCGATTGCTTTTCGGTTGCAGTTTGCAGTTCTTGTAGAACCTTATATATATGTATATGCATATACATATAATATATATAGATAGATATATATATATTTATATTTAAAGTAACTTGTTGTTGTTGTTGCTGTGGATGATAACCTTTGTGCCGTGCTTGTATGTGTGAGTAGTGTGTGTGTGTCGGTCTATCTCTGTGTGTTGAGTGTGTGTGTGTGTGTGTAGGTTTGTGCCTTTCTCTCTCTGTCGTTCTTTTGCTCGCTCGCTAGCTCGCTCCCTCGCTCTCCGTGCGTGCGTTTCGTTTCGTCAATTGTTGCTTGTGCCAAGCGATAAAAAAGAAATTCCGCTTCTGCTTCTGCCGCCGCCGCCTCTCTTGCTCTAACCGTTTTATCACTTTTACTGAGTGCACACTGTGGAATGTAGAGAAAAATGCGTTTTTTTTGTGATGTTGTTTTAAATTCGTTTTTGTTGCTTTTCGTTTTCAATATTCTTTATTTGCTTTTCTTTCTTTTTTGTTATTTTTTAGTTTTTTTTTTGGTTTTCTATTTGGCTTTTGAGAGAAGTTGAAGTTCTGTTCCGTTCTTTTCTTTTTTCTCGTTTTCACTCTTCTCGCTCTCTTCTATATATTCGACAACTTTTTATGATTCACATGGCCAGAGTTGTCAACTCCGCACTTGTGGCTGGGCAAAACAATTGCATTTATATGTATATATTTTTTTTTTGTTTAGTTAACAATTCCACCTTTTTTACTTAGAATAGTACAATTCGATTATTTACGTTTATTTCGCACATTCAATATTTATTGTAAAATGTATGTATAACATGGAATTTTTGTGTGTTTGAAAAACTTCACAGCTTCAGCACCCGCATGCCATTGATGGAGTTGACAACTCTGGATGGAGTTTTACCTTTTTGTTTTGAGTGTTTGAATTAAATTCGAAATTTACAGCAGAGAATCTTTCTCTGGGTGAACAAAAAAAAAATATAGAAACACACTATTAAATTTACAATTATACAAAAAGATTTTTCTTTACTATCTCTATGTCAAAAACAGACTATCTTTGTAGAGCAGGGAGTTCTGTCGATGGCACCAACGAGAGTATCGATTTTTCATCGCTTTATCGAATATATCGAGAACCCAGTATTTGAGCATTGAGTACCGCCAATCTTGAATTTAAATATGTTTAGCATATTTTTGGCCACGTTGAATTAACCGTTGTGTGATTTTAGTATAAAGCAAGCCAAATGGTCTATAGCCGAAATGTAGACGGCGGCATTCAACCATTATAGTTCCATGCAACAAATAATCGAAATCTACTCGACTCCCAGTATTTAATGCCAACTTCGAGCGATATGTTCAAGATAATTTTTTTTATCGATTTTATCGAGTGGAGCCACTATCTAGAAGTTATCGATTTACAGAAAAAAATCTGGTCACATTAAAAAAGGCTTTCTGTAATCGAATAGAATCTCATTAAACTAGTAATAACAACAATAAAAAAAAAATAATAATACAACGTACGTTTATTGGTATAATGAATATCCTGTCATTGCCAGAAACATTGTTGATGGACATATTTGAATGGCTTTCTTATGACGAAGTAGCCAAAAAACGAGAAGTAAGTTAGCGCACAACAATAATAACATCCTTAAATCGGCAGTCCTAAAAAATTCTATGAGTTTTAATCTTTTGACTATTCGAAGGTTTGCACTCGATTTAATTATATAGGACAGCAGGTGCTCAACACGGGATTTAACAAAATAATACTGAGACATGGGAAGAACTTCAAACGTATTAAATCAATGCTACCGCGTCGCGAATCTGAACGCAGGTATGTACATACATATGTACATATGTATGTACATAGATAGTATTTTGTGGTATGTTCATCATTATTATCTTTCTATGATTTAGGAACCATGCGTTGGCGCGTCATTCGGACATACTCAGATTTATTGAGACACGCATTTCAATGCTGACTATGACCTACTCGAAATTTATAGACTTGAACATATGCTGCTTTATTCCTGGACGTGTTCTCGATGAAATTGCCAGCATATTGAGACTATTGTCCAGCACGACAAAACCACTGCGACCCCATGAGGTTTTGCAGGAGCTACGTGATATTTCCTTCATGGCAATTGAGCATTTTGATGAGAAAATTGCAGTTAATTTTAAGTTGGAGCATCGGAAACAGTTGGCTGAATCCACAGCAGCGGCAGCTGCAGCCAGTGCCACACGACTTGTGGTTTGTGGTACATTGGGCGACATTAGTTTTAGTGGCAAACGTTCAGCCATTGGTCATGGCATCTGCCAGCAGGCAATTGTCCAATTGAACCCTCTCTCATCAACTGTCTCCAACTGCAGTAATCAGCAGACACACCAGCAGCCCTCTTCCTCGATCACATCCAGGAATCTATCAGCAGGCCAACGAGAAAGATTCCCCAGAGACTATCAGAAGCAGTTGTTAATACATAAAACTCTTCTGCACAAGGTGAATAGTCTGGAAGTGGGACGTAAAATTCAGGATCGTCGCCTGCAAGAGGCTTTAGGCAGCATCACTGAGCTGACCACTCAAGTATCTGAGCTAAAGCGTCAACTGGAAGATGTGGTAGCCAATATAACAGTTGGTGGCAAAAAACCGCTTAAGCGCCGATCTGCCGGGGGAAGCGGCGGCGGGGGTCAGGACGCCGCCACCGCCACCATCAATCACAAAAAGCCCAAGGTGGGGTAACATTATAATTTCGTCGACCTAACTCTGGCTAGTATTATTTGTTTACAGATTTGTTTTTGATTGAAATTTCACCTCTGAGAATTTCCTTTACTAATCTCATCAACTCAAACAACTCTGAGCAAAATACTTTGCTGGTTGGAGTTATGCCGACAAAAATTAGTCTTGATATGCAGCCTTAATATTTTTTTTTTTCACATACATAAAATTATTCTCGACTATTGTACAATATATATATGTCTGTATAAAAATTTGACCTAGATAACCTTAATTTATAGAAAAATATCGAATAAGCCCGAGTGCAACAGGATATTTGAATATTTCGAGTTATGATTTATTGTTGCACTTGTTACTTAATTATAAATATGGTATTACAACTATATAAATACATTGAAACAGCTAATGTGAATTTTCCTCATACTATTTTTCTTTTTTTGTTTAGTTGTAGTTTTTCATGTTGGGCGAAGGGTTAGGGAAAGAGGGATAATTTTGGATTATTATTTTAGACATTCATTGTTCATTGTTGTGTCGTTCAATAGTAACTTCTGTTTTTTTTTTTTTTGCATTTCAATTAAAGTTTATAGTTGAGTTATTGTTTCCCTACATATATATCTATTCATATATAAATATATATTTGTGTATGCATCTGTGGAGGAAATGTATATCCTATTTTCTTATTGTTATAGGTTTTTGTTGTTGCTATTGGTATGGTGCGCTGCAGAGCGGAGAGGGACTGAGGGGAGGGGTACAAGGTCTCTGACTTAATCCAAATAACTAACTACACATACATACACACATTTACATCTAAATTCATCTTCTTCTATATACAAATAACACAAAAAGTTAGTTACGGTTAGGAATTGCATCAATTAGAATATATATTAACAAAAAAAAAAAATATATATATATTTATATATATTTAAAATAAAATAAATTTATATACCGATTAACAAACAATAAATCATTGCATCCTAGTTATCGTCTTTAGAATCGAAAGAAAAAATAATAATAAAAGCATTGCCACATTGAACTCTTAATCAAAGAGAGAGAGAGAGAGATAATCTTTAAGGTCGTGCGCAGAATATAGAATTATATGTATATATGTATAAAAGAGATTTCTGCGCTGAAACAACAAAAAAAATTTGATCAGTTTTGATCATTGTCATTTACCGAAAAGAAAACCAAGTTAACGATTAGAAATGAAAATTCGTTAGATTCTTAAATACATTGAATCACAAAATAGATGATATAACACCTTGAACTAGAAAAACAGTTTCAATAAATTTTTAGAAAAATGATTTTTCGGTAAACTATATTCATCTGCAACGCCTTAATGCTTTGATATACATATGTACATATGTATGTATATAATGTACATCGCATTGGACTTGTATTTTTTTGTTTTCGTTTTGTTTTGTTTCTTATTATACAATGGTGTATTCAAGTGTCTAGGAGATAAATTTCTGATATCTATGCACAGATGTCAACTCATATGTATGTACATCCTTCTATCTATCTACGTACATCTATAATATTTATATATATGTATATGTAATTTTTGTTTTTCTATATACAATTGTTGTTGTTGGTGTGTTTGGATAGTTATCGCCGTTGTTTTTAATAACGACGCCGACGCTGCTACTTTTTCTTAACCACCGCCTTGTGATGAATCTTCTCTTGCAATTGGCGTATCAATTGTTGTATATCATCCAAATTGTAGGCATAAATAAGTTTACATTGTTTGGCCTGTATGTTGCCATTATTTAGATTTTTTAGGGCATGTTGCAGACAATAGACATTTCCCTCCTCTGTCCGCACCATCGAGATATAGAGATTAGCTCGACAAAGATCGCATTCGCTTTCGATTGATTTGTGTGGCGGCTGTTGTTGTTTCTTGCTTGCCTTTTGTCCCTTTTCCGCTTGCACTTTTTCGGTGGATGTCACTCCAGCGGCCTAAAGTTTGGAAAATAAAATGATCAAATTATTTGTAAATAGCAGAAAGAGCTTTAATTTTTCGACTTACCCTTAATTGTTCACGTGCAGCAGATTCCTTTTCGCATACTTCATTGAGCATGGGCAACATTTGATGCAGTGCCTCCGAATTAACACGCTGATCATAGCCCAAGGCGAAAAGTAATTGTTCCAGAGAGAACATGGCCGGCTCACAACTCTCATGGATATCCTGGCGAATTAGAAAAGGAAAAGTACATTGGTATAGACACTGCTTAGATGGGTGATTGGAGGTATTCTGAAAGGTACTCACCCTAAAATCATCTTTGGCCAAATCCAGCCAAGACATGGTGGCAAAATAAACACTCTCCGAAACCACATAGCCCGTGGCCAAACTTGATGTGTAGGCTCGGGGAAAGACTACAATAAATTCACCCGGTTTCTGTTCAATGCGACACAGCGAGACACCACGATCGGTGAGCATATGCGGTGGAACCATAACCGTATCACAGGGCAACCAAATGGTTTTATTCTGACAGTGTGTGGGTATCAATGAGGTTAGCGCTGCCCTAAAATTGGCACTCTGATCATCGGGTATGCCATACCAGAGTTTCGAGGCTCCAGTATGCAAATATTCGATCCATGACAGACCATGCGGATCGCGATACCAACAGCAGGCGGAGAATAGCATACCCACATGCAATGTGGGCACTGTGACACCCATAACAGGTCCCAGTGAACGCAATACGGAGCCAGCATTATTGGTTAAGACCTTTAAATTCCACGGATGACGGGCATAATTTGAACCCTTTCCCTTGGGTCCGGGACTGGGAAACCCATAACCCCAGCCAGAGCTATCAATCGATCCCGAATGGACGCACACATGACTATCGCGTACAGCGACATGCCGCCAAAATTCGGCTTCAACTTCATTGACTGTCGGATCGGTGCTCTTGAACCACAGGGCCATTGTATTTCTGGCTATCCTATAGAACTGACTTAGCGGCATGCTGCGACCCTTGACAATGCATTCCATTGAGACGCCATCGATTTCCTCCTCGGACTCTTCATCCTCATCGCTGCTGACATCGTCCTCCTCATTCGATACGCTCTCCGTGTTGACAAAACGATCGGCATTGCGACGGGCGCGGGCCTCTCGCTTGGCCCAATCAGCTTCCACCTCATCGAAGAGCTTTTGCCGCTCGGCTGGCGATAGAGTGTCATAGGGTAGCAGGTACTTGCAGTAGATATCATCCAATTTGGTCACTCGATCCTGTGCCAGTTTCGGTATGCACATCTCTTCCGCAACGCGTGACCATTTCTTTTTCTCGATCACCTCCTTGAGGCCGCCCAACTCCTGGACGGTGTGATACAGCCTTGGCAGATCGACTTCCATGCCACCGATCCATGGTGGATGATTCATTACAATACTCTGGGTGGTCAGATATTTCTTAATGGCACTCAGCTCCTTGGCACTGGGACCCCAACGATGAAGCATTTTATGCACATACTGATTGTAGGCCGTGAAACGCATCTCGTCCGAGATGCGGCATTCCGGTTTGAAACTTGCCGGCGGTATTATCTTACAAATACCAAATCTCGCTGCCAGCGGTGTGATCCTCTCAATGAACTCTATGGGATCGGCAAACTCCTTTTCACTGGGTCGGAATATTGGGGCTTCGACCATCTGGGTGGGATCATCGTGCCGTGGAAAGGCTGTATTATTGGCCATCTTGATGGGCGTATCATCTTTGTACTTTTTGGCTATAGCCGCCGCTGTGGAGCTAGTCTGGGCCGCAGTCCGTGACTTGACCGATCCCGAAAAGAGTGAGGAATTCGAATTGACACGTACAAGACTTGTCCCGGTGCCGGTTCCAGTTCCAGTTGTTCCCGCTGTTCCCGTTGCTGTGGCAGGAGCCGAAGCAGCTGCTGCAGCCGCCGCTGAGGTGCTAGCCTTGGGTAAACTCTTCATGCTGGCTGCCGAGGATGCGGCATCATTATTACTGCTGGCCGCATGCAGCAATGTCTTGACCAATTCATTGGTATTCAGGGATTCGGGCAGAGGCTTGGAATTGGTATCCATTTGTGCTTTGGTGACAAGTGTCGCTTGCATAACAACTTTCTGATTGGGTCCATCGGGTCCTTCGCGTCCCAGTTTAACGGCAACGCCTTGTATACCCGTGGGATCACCGGTTCCACCAACTCCAGCACCCTGTAAGGGTATATAGAAGGTAGCTCCCTCATTGTCCGAATCTCCGCCACTGGTGGCAACTTGTTGTTGTTGTTCATGTTGTTGTTGTTGTTGTTGTTGTTGTTTTTGTTGTTGCTGTTCCTTCTGCTGCTGCTGTTGCTGCTTTTTGGCTCCTCTTCCCGTGGCCGCCTTAGTTTTGACGGCTCCCTCAATCTTACAATTCTCTGTGGGACTCAATGTCAATTGGACAGCCGTGGCAGCAGCTGCTGCAGCCGCTCGCTTCTTTGTGGGCGATCTTTCACTCAAGGCATTGGGCACTGTGGCAGAGGAATTTGTCGTTGCCGGAGCAGCAAGTGGCGGAGGCGGTGTGGGCGCTTCTAATCGCCGTCGATTTGTCGGTTTGTTTGTCGATGATTCTTCTTCCTTGCCAAAGGCATAGATGGAGGGATCGCTGCCACGTTTCTGATTGGGATTAGTAGTGGTCTTACTTTCCGCCTGATGGGATTGTTGTTGTTGCGGGGCCTGCTGCTGCTGTTGCTGATTGGCCCTGTTACCCTTCTGATTGTAGACCGGAGTACGCTTGGTCGTCGTGGTGGCCGATGATGAGGAGGATTGTGTGGCTGCTGGCGTTTTCTTGCCCTTCTCGGGTTTCTGTTTTCCTGCGGCTGTTGTTGTTGTTGGTGGTGCAGGCGGCTGTGGTGGTGGTGGTGTTGCTGTGGGTGTCGGAGTGGGACTCTTTTGTGAAGTATTTGCTGCTGCTGCTGCCGATGCTTTGGAGGATTTCGATAACTCTTTCGTTTTCTTTTCATTGGCTGTTGCCTGTTTGCTTGCCTTTTCTGTTTCGACGGTGGCGGCTGTTGTTGTTGTTGTTGGTTTCTGGGTAAGATTCACCGGCGTTGATTCCAAGCCATCGGTGTCTTTGCTCTCCTCCATTGCCGCTGGCAACTGTTGCTGCTGCTGCTGCTGATCTTTTCGTGTTAGTGGTATAACCATTACTGGCGTGGCCTTAAGCGATGGCCCCTTGGCCGACCAGGCACTATCACTTTTACCCAGATCTCCCCTGGTATTCTTTGACGAGGAACTAAAACTCAATGTGCTCGCATCCTTCTCGTCTCTGGCATTCGTAGCTGGCGGCGTTGTCGATTGCTGTGGCCGTAGGCTATCATCGAAATCATCATCGAGATCATCTTGAATCTCATCGGGATTCGATGAGCATTCAATTAACCATTTCTGGATCTGCTCATGGGTCATATTCACCTTCGCCTTGCGTCGCTCTTTGCTCGACAGCTGATCACCGAAATAGCCCTCGGTGGGTACAACAGGACCAAGAACTGGCTTATGTATGGAACCGCATTTACCCAAAGTGCATTTTGTGTTATCCGGCCCGGAACTCTGTGCGAGACTGACACTGGCTATGCCAAAGATTTTGCCAGATTCCTCTTTACTTGGCATGAGATTAGCTTGAGCCAAAATGCTGCCTATCTCATCTTTCAAAGGATCTGCACTTCCGGCAGCAGCCGTTCCGCCAATTGTTGTTGCTACTGCTGTGGCTCCTGCTCCTCCGGATGATGCCGCCGCGCCCGCCGCCGCCGTCGCGGTGGAATTAACATTGGGATTGCTATTACTGTGAGCCGGAGGTGGAGTTTGCGTTGATGTTGATATGTTTGCAGCAACTGCAGCAGCAGCAGCTGCGGCCG
Source organism: Drosophila insularis (assembly GCA_018903935.1). Taxonomy (NCBI): domain Eukaryota; kingdom Metazoa; phylum Arthropoda; class Insecta; order Diptera; family Drosophilidae; genus Drosophila; species Drosophila insularis. The sequence continues at coordinate 590,076 of JAEIFP010000150.1, read as the reverse complement.
ATGTCGATGGCACAGCCGGTGGAATGGCCGTTGGAGTGGCAGCTGCCGAAATGGGAGGTGGAGGTCCTGCTGCTCCAGCTGTTGCTGCTGCTGCTGGAGGTAAACTGAGATTGAGACTCATCGATTGCGTTTGAACCAATTGAGGCTGGACAACCACCGGCGGAGAGGCGGGCTGGACACTTTTATTGAAATTGGTGTTGCTGCTGTTGGATTGGAGTGTTGGATTGTTATTTGCTGCTCCTGCTTGGCTAGTGGTTCCACCCAATGTGGTGGTCGCTGTGGCCGGTGTGGGCATAAATTTTACGGGCGCCGGCGTTGGAAAATTAGTTGGTGCTGGTGCCGATCTGGGGGGCAGTGGTCCTCTCTCGTATTTCGGTGTCAGAAAATTGGGATTTATTTTCGGGCATTGATAGGCTTCAATGGGTGGTGGATAGGTTGTTGGAGGCGTTTGATATTTAAGCGGTGATGTTGTTGCTGCCGCCTGTGATGGCGTCTTGCCACCTGGAGCGACACCAGCTCCTCCGCCGCCGCCAAATTGATGAGTAGGTGTCGGCGGGGGACGCACATAGCCGGTGGAGTGATAATGTGGCGATGCTTGGGGCAAATACGATGATGTCTTCTGCCCAGGCAGAGCATAAGTGGCGGGCACATTGAGAATCTTTGATGTGGGTACCGGTGACTTCTTTTCCATGGGTTTGAGGCCACCGCCCGGCGCCGAAAAGGTGGGCGGTGATATTGTCGCATTGCCCGGATTGGGCATTGGCATGGGCAAAGCTCCCAAAGTACTTGATGCTGCTGACGCTGCTGATTTATTGGTCAATGGCAACATGGTTAATTGGCTGGAGGTGGTGGTTGGAAGCGGGGAAACATTTGTTCCCATCCCTGCTCCCGCTGCTAATCCTGCTGCTGCTGGTTTGACTGGTGATGGGCTCTTTAATTTGCCCGTCGTTGGTGGTGGAACAGCAGCCACTAATGCTGGTGATGATGGTGGATTGGATGTTGGAGTATCCTTGTTGCTAGCCCTGGGCATGCTGCTGCTGCCGGCACCATGACTAGCGGCAGGAACTTTAATGGCCAACGGCTCATCATCCGAGTCACTGAAACTCTTTTCCAGCTTACGCTTGGTTTCATTCAGTTCCTCGTTGATAAGAAAATCTTCCTCCTCATCGGAATCGACTTTCTTTGACTGTTCGGACTTGGCTTTGGTTTGGGCTCCTTTTCCTGTTGTCGTTTGTTCGCTGCCACTGCTCACTTTGGCCAATGAACCCTTCTTTACCAGCATTCCCTCAATTTGTGGAGGGGCAGATGATGCTCCCGCTCCCGCTCCCGCTGCTGCTACTCCTGCTCCCTTGCCCTGTTTGGGTGGTCGTCCTCTTCGCGCTGGAGCTGCTGCAGCAGTGGCTTGGGCTGTAGGTGTTGGCGTTGGTGTGGTTACTGTTAATGGTTTCTCTGACTCTGCTTGAGCTTCTGTTTTACCTGATGTCACTTCGCCGCCTTTGGAAACGCTGGAGGCTGCAGTCACTGGTTGCGGCAGCGGCGGTGGCGGCGCTGGTGAAGCTTTTCCCGCTGCATTCTTCTTAATTTCATTCTCCATTTTCTCCATTTCCTTGACATTGGGTATGTCAGGAAAACTACTTAGCGATAGATCATCTTCCTCATCATCGGCCAATTGCAGTTTATGGCCAATGATGCCCATATAAATGGCAGCGGCTTCTTTGGTCTTACGCGATGGACGTGGAGTCCGCTGTGGCGGCGTCGGTACCTCTTCCGTTTCTGGAAGGGATTTAATGGCTTTAGTTTGTTTATTGCCACGCTGCTGGCGTGCCTGGGGTTTATCCAATTGAGTTAATGGTTTCTTTAATCCATGCGCAGTGATGGATGAGTCGTCATCTGCTTTGTTTTTCCCCAGCTTTGACTTTGGTTCGTCTTCCTTTTCTCTATCCTTATCCTTTGTCTTTTCGGCTTTTTCTTGCTGCTGTTGCTGCTGCAGCTGCAGTTGCTTCTTAGCTGCTGCTCCGGCTGTTTTTCGTCCACGAACTGCTGCTGCCGATGCAGCTGTTCCTGGTGATTTTTTAGGACTGGCCTTACCGCCTTTTTTCAGTTTAATTGTTTTGGCCAGCGGTTGCTCATCATCGGAACTAAAATCGAAAACGTTTAAACTCTTTTTACCCTTGCCAGTTGAGGAGCTGCCACCACCAACACCACCACCTGTAGCTGTGGCTGGACTAGTGGTGCCGCCACCACCACCCCCACTACCATTCTCTAGGCGCTGCTTGTGGGCATCTTTGGCATAAATACTGGAATTTGTTTTCTCCTTGGGTTCCGCCGCCTTAATCGGTTCGAGATCTTTCATCAATTTTTTGTCCTCCTTCTCGTTTTTCTTTTCCAACTCGTTTTGCAACTTAACTTTGTCCTCCTTTTGCTTTTCCTTTTCCTTCTCCCTTTCCCTGTCATTTTCGTTTTCGTTTTCCTGAACTGGCAATACTTTGACGGGCTCAAAGAAAGCCCTCTGACGTGTCATACGGCCCGAAGATTCCGGTGACGGTATAAATATGGGTGATTCCTTTTGACGTAATCGCTTGACGGGTGCTGGCGGCTTTTCGCTTATGGCAGCTGTCTCAACGTTGGTTACTTTTCTGACTACTGCTGGACGTCCACGTTTCGCCGGGGGCTCTGATTTGGCTTCCACTTGTTCGGGAGGCACCGCCGTCTCAATGCCATTACGGGAAGAGGCATCGTGTGCAGAGAAATATTCATCCTCATCATCGTCATCGTGATCATCGTCATCTCTGTCATCTTGATCCTCATCTTCATCGTCATCGGTTTGACTGCCATCGATAAGAGGTTTGCTGTCTTTGACTATAGATCGGTTTGAGCGACGCTTGGCATCTGTATTGCACTTTGTGGCTCCTAATCCTCCTGCTGCTGCTCTGCCTCGCGCTGCACCCCTTCTATTGCCCTCTGCGACAACTTCGGCGCGCTTACGAACAGCTCCTGGCAGAATAGCAGCCGCAGCAGCTCCAGGTGGCTTTGGTAGTGGAGCAGCAACACTTTGAGGTGATGCACTTTGTGTAGTTGGATTTGATGCCGCTTGTTTGGTTTTATTACTAGCAGCAGCGCCTTGTGTTGATCTCAACTCTTGGCCCTTTGCCGCTTGGCCTTTGGCTGGTCTTCCCCTTTTCTTTTTAGCATTTCCACCGCCTCCTCTGGCTCCTGAGCCTCCACCACGATTGCCTTTTTTATTGTTATTATTATTATTGTTATTGCTGCTGGCCGCTTCGGATTCCTTGGATTTGCCCTGATTAAGATAATCCAAATGAGCCGGCAATGCTGGGGTATTACGAAAACATAGAAATGTTAGAAAATCCTGCGGCTTGGGACATTTGTTGGGTAAAATCTCAATGGGCGGCTGTTGATTTTGATCGGCACCAGCTCCGCCGGCACCACCTGCACCACCACCACCACCACCCGATGAGGTGCTTGGACCCCCTCCGGCATTTGCCATACAAGCAGCAGCAGCGGCGGCGGCGGCACTGGATGAACTGCTACTTGGTGCACTTTGGCCTTGGGCGAATTTCCTTTGAGCCTGCACCTTGGTTCTATACAAATAAGACAGAGAGAGAGAGAGAGAGAAAAAAAGAAAAGGTAAGTCTTAATTGCAACTGAAATTGTTATTCTATATCAATTAGATGGACAAATATTAATTTTCAAATGGGAAATCAAAAGCAACAAAGCGTTGAATTACACACATAAGTACACCCACACACACGCACACACACATGAACACATACAGTGAGACCCCCTTTAAATGAAACTAAAACTTGGTGTATATCATATAGTGCTTTACAAAAAATAGCTGAAGGAGCTTGAGGATCTTTATTAAATTAACTAAGTTAGATGGTTTTTACTGCGAAACAAAATATCCCAAAATTTCAATAAGATCGGATAGATAGAAGACAAGTTATAGTCAATATAAATTGGCTCTGCTCAAACGCTGCCGACAGCGCTGCCAGCAGAGCACTATGTGACACACATACATATGCAGACGCACCACTACTGCAACTGTATGTGGGTGCGTGCGGATGTATGTTTGTATGTATGTCCATTTGCATTGAAACACAGAAATTATGGCCAAGTACTGAAATCGTATATAAACTTCCGGTTTTATACATTTTTTATTTTTATGGAAACTTTCATTGATTTTTAAAGATGTCAATCTAACAGATTATTTAGAAATATATCTAAATATTGTTAAAAATGTTGAATTGGATAAAAGTAATAATCATTAATATTGTTTAAATTTTTAAAAGAAATTAATGACTATTTTAAGGACAAAATAAATAGTTTTTTATTATTCAAGTAAACCCTATCTATTCATTTATTTCTTCATAATTTAAATGAAATGCGTTTATATTGATATTAATTTTCAATTTTTTATTTTAATCTCAAAATTTGTCGTAATTTTAATGGCAATGTCTCTGATTGTAACAGGTTTCCATTGTAGCCAGTGTCCACTATAAGTATATAGAGCTGCAGGCTCCCCCTAAAATGGCAAAATGCGAAACACCCCTTCAGCAAATCATTACAACAACAACAACTACAGCGCCACGACACGATGTTGACGCTTGCTTATACAATTGAGCTCCCCCCAGTTTCGTTTTAACCTTCCACAAAACTGCCTACAACTGCCCTTACTCCTGCGGGGGCACCACACCAACACCTCACCCCCTAACCCCACAATTGTACCCCCCGCATCCAACGGCAGAAATACATCTACAACGCAACGTCATCTCTATTGAATTACACACATATGTATGTTTGTTTGTTTGTGTGTGTGACTGTCTGTATACATATATGTATGTACATACATACATTTGTATATATGTATTCAATGCATAGATGGAATGTTTTTTGTATGTATTTTACATATTGCATGGGCAACTTTATTTTGCAATTGATAGATTGTAGAATATGTAGATAGGCTCACCTCTTGGGCATTTCGGGTGATGACTCTACAGCCGTTGCCGCTGCCGCCGCTGTTGCTGCAGCTGATGCTGCTGTTGTTTGTGTTGTTGTTGTTGCTGCTGCTGCTGTTGTTGTTGTTGGAGGCGGTGGAGTCTCTGTTTCCTTGCGGCGACGCTTGTTGTCTTTTGAGACAACCATTTTTATTTTTTTTCCTTTTGCCGTTTTCGTTTTGGCGTTTATTTCGTTTTAACTTTTTTTTTATTTATCCTTTATTTTTATTTATTTATTTTTTTTCTTATTCTTGTATCAAATTTTTGGCGCCTCTTTCTCACACTTTTGGGCGCGCGCGCCTCTTTAACTGTGGGAAAGGGGAGAGGGTGGTTGGGGAAGTGGGCAGAAGTGACTCTGACTCGAACTCTAATTTATGCACAAAAAAAAAAAATATATGTATTTAAAAAAAATAGACTGGCAATTTGTGGAATTAGATGACGACGACGATCTTTGCAGTTTACATAAACGCAATTGCCAATTTTTTTGTGTTTTACATATATATATGTATATATATGTATGTACATATATCTACAACAAACACTGATTTCTGTGCCTCAGCACGCAATTTAGATTGTATTTTCGTTTCATATTTCTTTTGTCTTATCGTTTTTTCATCTATTTTTCTTAACACTTTACGTTGCAGATTATTGTCTCGGTGTTGTAATACATTGTGTTAATTTAACATTTCACAAAATTGCAATTTATGGCCAGCAAATTAAATTCATTTTCTTTCTTTATTGAAATTTTTTGCTTGCACATATTTTTTTCCTTCTTTCGCTCTTCTTCCACCGCTTTGCTTTTGCTTTGTGGTGTCATGGCGGATCTGGCATTTTTTTAATTGCCACCGATTGGTCACACTAAAACGTTTTGGCTACCAAATCTAGCTTTTTTGTTTGTTAATTCATTTAGCTAGTATGTGGCAACACTCTATTGGCTTCGAGGAAAAAAATTTCTGGCAACGTTGCCTGTGAGTTGACAAAAAATTTATTTTATTTAATTTTAAATCTTTTCTAAAAAAGAACAGTACATCAAATCACAATGAGCGAAGCAGCTGGCAATTGGTGTCTCATAGAGAGTGATCCGGGTGTTTTTACTGAACTAATCCGCGAATTTGGTAAGTTTTGTATTGTTTTTGGTGCCGCGCGCTTTCAGTGACGCCGGCAGCGACAACGCCAGGGCCTAAGGTTTCAATTAATACTAACAAAAATAAAAAAAATCCTTTAGGCTGCGATGGTGCCCAGGTGGAGGAAATCTGGAGTCTGGATGGTGAATCGTTTAAGAATCTGGAACCCATTCATGGTCTGATATTCCTTTTTAAATGGGTTCAGGAAGATGAACCTGCTGGTAAAGTCGTCCTGGACAAGGATAATATCTTCTTTGCTAAGCAAGTAATCAGCAATGCATGCGCCACTCAGGCCATTCTAAGTCTGCTGATGAATCTCGAGCACGAGGACATTAAACTAGGCGAAACGCTTACCAATTTTAAAGACTTTTGTCAATGCTTTGATCCTTACACAAAGGGACTCACCTTAAGCAATGCCTCCCAAATACGCACAGTGCACAATTCGTTTGCGAGGCAAACTCTCTTCGAACTGGACATGAAGAATCCCAATAAGGATGAGGATGTTTATCATTTTGTCGGCTATATGCCAATTGGCGGTCGCCTCTATGAGCTGGATGGTCTACGTGAGGGTCCCATTGATCTGGGCGAGATCAAGCCAGAGCAAAATTGGGTTGATGTTGTTCGACCCATTATTGAGAAACGGATGCAACGTTACTGCAATGGCGAAATCCATTTTAATCTAATGGCTCTTATTTCGGATCGTCAGCGCATTTATGAACAGCAAATTGATAAACTTCTGAATCCCAGTGAAAATGCAATGGATACCGAGGAAGATCGTCAGACTGAAATAAATAGCCTGCGATCCTATATACAATATGAAATCGAAAAAAAGAAACGCTACAAACTGGAAAATGTGCGACGCAAACACAACTATTTGCCTTTTATAGTTGAATTGCTAAAAATGTTGGGCGAGACTGGTCAACTGATGCCCATTTATGAGAAGGCCAAGCAACGGGCGCTGGAACGCGAACAGAAGCAATGCAAAAAGGATAGCAATTAAAAATTGCTTTAAAAAACAAAAGAAAAACACAAAAAGTTCATACACATATACCATGGCTATATAGTTAGGAGAAAAACTGCCTTGTATTAAAAAAAAAAAAAAAACTTACTTTTTTCTACTCGTAAACTCTCTTTCGCCGTGTTACTCTATACAACTAGAAAAACTTTAAAAAAAGAAAACGCAAAAAAAAAAAACAAAAAACAGCAGAATAAAGATTTTCCCCCCTCTACAAAATATATTTCATGTACATATTTATTAAATTATTATTTCAAAAGCCAACTAGTCACTAGTAGATATAACATACTGATCTGGCCAAGAGAAAGAAACAAAACTCAATCGGGATATTTTAGGGAATTTCAATTGTTTTCCGAACCTGGACACGGTTACGTACATATTACGAAGAATCTGTAAGGGATGTCCCGAAAATTTTTAAAGTTATGACATTTTGTTATATGTTAGAATGATATTTTTGAATATTAAAAAATTCAAAATTCTGACAATTGTGTTAAAAAAAATTGGTACTACAAATATTTCCAAATTTTAAAGGATTTTTGCATCATGCTTTAAAATTAATCTCTCTTTAGTAAGTCTGGACCAGTATTTTTTAGAAATATATTAATTTTTTATTCATTTTGAGGCATTGTACATATATCCTGGATTGTGGCGCAACGGATCACTATGCATTATAGTTTCCACAGATCGAGGTCAATCTTCTGAGAAAGATTATGTCAAGGGAAGATAAATAACTTGGCAGTTTTGTGATAATGGCTAATATATGTTTAGTATAATAATAAATAGCTATAATTATTATAATAATATACACATCACTTAATAACTGCGCCAAAATTTCGTTGATACTATATAGGTAACAATCGCCCTAAACGAAAATGTTGGTTAGATAAAAAATTTTGTTGCTTCCAATAATTAGCTATAATTTGTCCAATTTTAATCATAATCGGCTAACTATATGGCACACTTTGTGAGGTTTTTTATTTGGACACTCGTAGATATGAAAAGGATAAGACCAAAATCTGCAAGATCTGCATTTTGCAAAATAGCCAAAAGGTTGTATATATTCCAAAGAATAATACCATTTTTTTTAGACCCATAAATTCGAATAAAAAGAGAATTAATAGGCAGATGAGGTGAAATTAAATTATTAAAAGAATTGTTGATATTTTTTCGTATATAATAATAATATATTTTCCGTTATTCATATATGTCTGTATATGTATATATATTTATATATATATATATATAATTTACAATTGCTAGGTGTTTCGATTTGATTTTCTTCGGTTCTGCTTTTTAATTTTCATGCCTGCGTATATATATATTTATGTATATATATATATATGTATATATAATTGTATATAGGAATATTTAGTTTTTGTTTTTTTGTTAATCATCATGATCGTAATCTCATACTGCAGCTGATCCGCTTTAATCTGATTAAACTTATTATCTAGCTGTCTACAATTCAATACGCTTATGATTCTTCATATCGGGAACTTTCATTTTGGGAGGTCTTTGATTTAGTGTTTCCTTTATTTTAAGTTTTTTTTTTTTAATTTTGTTTTTGGTGTTCTGCTCTTACATGACTAGATCTTAATAACTAGAGAACTGGTAAAAGAAAGGAAGAGGAGGTATTCAAAGGGGAGGAGGGATTTTGTTGGGATGTGTGGCAATTTCTTTTGTTGTTTTTTGTTTTGGAAACCGAAGTAGAAGCGCTACAGAAAATATATGTATATATATATGTAATGTGTATATGTATATTTATGTATATAGGTTTAAATTATGCTTCACTTAAAGTCGATTTTCCTTTTTTTTTGCTTGGCTAAATTTGTTTTTAAATTATGTTTTCATTTATGCATTTTCTGATTTTGTTAACATTTTTTAGGCTAAAGTTTTTTAGGTTTTTGTTTTGTTTTTGTTACTTTTTACTAATTTTTATTGGGCATGTTTTTTTGTATGTATGTAATGTAGTTTTAGCACTTAGTTTTCCCATAATGTTTTCATTTTGGTTTTTTTTTTGGATTAAATTTTGTTTAACAATTTTTTTTGTTTGTTTTTTTTTTTAGTTCTTGAAGACACAACAGTTACTGGTCCAGTTCCAGGAAGAATATATATGTATGTATATGTGTGTTGTAGTTGTGGTTGCTGCTGCCGATGTAATAGTTGTTGCTTTTACCGTTGCTGTGGTGCATAACTGTACTGTGCTGCCAAATCGTTGCATACTTCGCTGCGCTGCTGCTGCTGTTGCGGCGTACCAGCATTCAGGGCGGCAAAGGCATGAAGTGGGCGTGTATGGGGATGCTGTGCTGTTTCATAGGCGGTTATATCCATGCTGGGCGCTAAAAATAAACAGAAACAAATTAAAACAAGACATTAACTTGCCGGGAAGTCCTTATGAAAACCACAAAAAAATGTCCTCATGAAAAGAAAATTATCTATAGCTAGAGTAGTCGGAGTATCTCAGGAGAAATGCATCAAATTGCAAAATCAAAGCTTTTCTATTATAAGAAAATGGCTCACGTAGTTAATGATCGTCTCCTTAGATCATAGATAGTATTGAAATCATGTAATGAATCTTAAAATAGGCGAAACTAGGTACATTTATCTTTAGAGCCAATTGTTTTTAAATCTTTGCTTAACTTAAAGCTTAAGAACAAGTTTAAATTATTTCTTCAAAGTCTTAATCGAAATTCTGGGGATGTATTATTATTGGAGTGGTCCGTCTGAAGCCAAAATTATATGTATATGTATTATTCGAAAGCTGTATCCCTCAGTTAGAAATCGCATAATATCTATTCAGTTTGCTGCAATCTTTCGCAGGCTGGAAACCGAAAATCCCTGTATAAAAGCTTAAGATGAGATAAAAGATAAGATGTCTACAGAGAGTGTATAGTCCCCATTTTTTTTTTTTTTTTTTTTTTATCACGATTAGAAATTATATTACATACCTGCCGCATGTAAGCGATTATAAAGATTCTTGCGTTTCTTTTTTAAAAGAACATCCAGATTATAATTGTCCAGTCCCGATCTGTTAACATAAAATTATTCATTAATAAATTACAATTTAGACTTTATATTGCAATACATACTTTTCCGTACGACCATGACTCATTAAATCCTTAAATGCCACATAGATTTTGTTTAATGTCAAATTGGATAACCCCTGGCCCAGATATCGTACAAATTTAAGTTGCTCACATTTGGATAAAGCGCTCTCGTGGAAGTCCAAAAAGGGTCGATGATCGGATATCTGATATTCCTATACATATATATACATATATACACACACACACACACACAGGCAAAAACAAATGTATAAAATGGAAAAAATATAAATAAAAAAGAAATATATTAGTAAAGTTTCATTAATAAATCAGGGCAAGAGTTTTGTTCTATGCTAAATAAATGATGTGAATGGAATTTTTCGTTTTTCATTTCATTTCGTTTCGTTCGATCTGCCAATTCTGCCAATTCTTCATTAGACAAGAACAAATCTCCGCTTTTCACCATATATAGTTTTCTTGTATTTCTCGATTTTCTTTTCATTTTCTTTCTATTTTTTTTTTGTTTTCGAGTATGAGGGAGCGCTTTGATGTTGATGCTGCTCCTCCTCCTACTTATAGTATTCCTCTTTTTTCATATAGATAAATGCACTTTGCATTTGTTGATTCTGTCGATTTGTTTTTTTTTTTTTTTTTTTTTTTTTTTTTATTTTTTTTGCTCACATTGCAAAATTTGATGAAATTCTCGATGAGTATGTACTTTTCATAATTGCTCAGACATTGCTGGCTACTCTGTATACCGAACTGTTTTAATAATTCCTGCTTTTTGGGCGGCAGGCGGCTAATATGTGTGCAAACCCCATCCTCAATGCGATGCGTCTCATGTACATCGAAATTCTCATAGATAATCATGTGCTCAAGTGATCTTGGTGGCGGACCCAATGGTGGTGGTAAAGGTAACGGCAGAGTTAGCCCTGTATGGGGGGGTAATGGTGGTGGCGGTGGCAACAATGTACTTGGCCCCCTTTCAGCTGATGCACTACAGCCATACCGTGGATCCAATGCTGATTGTTGTTGTTGTTGCTGCTGGTGCTGGTGCTGCTGCTGCTGCTGCTGCTGCTGTTGTTGGGCCGATGCAGCTGCGGCTGCTTGTGCTGCTGCTGTCACATAACTGTTCATATTATTATGCCCATGACTGCTGTGATGACTGTTGTTGTTGCTGTTGTTGTTGTTACTGTTGTTATTGCTGCCGCCATTGTTATTGCTGCTGTTGCTGTTGCTACTGTTGCTGCTGCTGTTGTTAACAGTGGCACTGCTGTTACTATTACAGCTGCTAGCATTGCTATTACTGCTGCTGGTGTTGCTGTTATTGCCACTGCTGTTGCTATTAACAAATTCCAGTGAGCCATCATTAGCAGCTGCCATATTCTTGAGGTCTATAAAACAGAATTAAAACAAACAAAAACAAACAGAGAAAGAGAATAGAGAAAAATCAATACTCCCTGTCCCTCCCCCCTCCCACCATTTATCATTCATATTTCGATCCAACTAGAAGAAAAAGAAATATCTATGCTATCGATAGTTTTATTTGTAATCAAAGTGTTGAAAGATCTCAAGATAAAGATGTCAAAAATGTCCTTTTATAATTGAAACCTATTTTAGTTGGCAGTGGAATCTTTCAATTTCAATTTTGCGATCAATTTTTAATCCTTTCTTATGATCCGGTATTGAGGATCACAAGCCGATTGGAATCTACAATAATTTAACAATCAATCAATGATTATGAAATACTAAAAAATTTCAACATTTTTTCTAAATTCTAAATCTGTATCTTAAACAAAATAATAGCATAGAAACATTTTCATTTTCTTCCCATTAAGATAAACCTCTTCCCCCCACACATAATGACCGAGCACAAATGCAGAGGCGGCGTAAAACAGGCAATTCATTTAGAATAATAAACAAAATTTTAACAACTTTTTGTTCTCAATTGTTTTCTGCTTTATATATGCATGTATATATATATATATATATATATATATAATATACATATGTATATGTTGTTTTTTGCTTGTGTGGTGTGTTTGCAAACAAATTCATTATTTATGTATATATGTATATATATATATTTGAATGTATGTATATATATAGAGGAGATGTATTTACTTGTATAATTAGGATTGGTTTACACATATCATCATTTCTTGTTCTTGGCTTACTAAAATATATCAATATATATATTTATATATATATGTTTATAGTGTGGTGTTATTTTTCATTTCATTTTGTTAATTGTAATAATCTCTTTTCAAGGAATAACATTGCATAGTATTCAGGGTCTTGTGTGTTTGTATGTGTGTGAGTGTGTATATGTATTTTAATTTAAATGGTATAGGTATGTATAATCTCATATGGTCAAACATAATACATTTATAGGTTTTGTTCTATATAAAAAAAAAATACCTATTTATTTGTAATTCCATCAAAAATTTAAACAACTTTTAAAACAGTTTTTAAACTGATTCGATTTGATTTCGACATGCATTTAGGATATATTAGTGGAACTTTTATGTTTTAGTTAGATACTTGTGGATAGTTGTTTTTCAAATTTTTGCTGGAATTACGAACAACCGTTATTTTTCTTCTATTTTTTTTTTTTTTTAAAAATTTGGCAAAAAGCTTGTTAAAAATTAGTCTACAAACGAAACATAAAATTAAATGAACAAAAATATATATATTTATTAAAAAAAAAAAAACTAAATAAAGTGATAGAAAATACTTGTGAAAATAATTTTTGTTCTTTTTTTTTTGAGGGGAAAAAGCATAATGTTTTCTAATTGGGATACACTATTTCTGTCAACAGGTGGCGCCACCATCTCACATCACATCGTATCAATTTCTGCCTTTGGCGCCACGCCGTAGCCAATCTCACATGACCGATGGGGATGGAGAAGAGGATTGTTGTGGTCCGGCTCCTGCTCCTGCTGCTGCTGTAGATGATTGCTGTTGGGATGTTGTCGGCTGTGCTGTTTGTTGTTGCTGTTGTGATGGTATTTGTGATGGCGGCGGTCCTTGGCTATAGCCCATGGCAGCCATATGCTGTATATGAGGATGAGGATGTTGCTGATGCGGATGCTGCTGTTGATGTGGATGCGGATGCGCATGTGGATGTGCGTGTGGATGTTGATGTGGATGTGGGTGTGGATGTGCGTGTGGATGTTGATGCTGATGTGGATAGAAATGTGGATGGTGTTGCGGTGGATAAGCATAATGTGGATGCCCTTGATGGTGATGTGGCGGCGGCGGTGGCGGCGTTGCTGGTGGATAATGTAAATGTTGTTGTTGTTGTTGGGGATGCATACGAGTTGGCGTATGTGGATGTAGCTGCGGATGTGATTGTGGATGATGTGGTGGCAAATGTGGATGCGGATGCGAATGCGGATGCTGATGATGATGATGTTGCTGTTGCTGCTGCTGCTGTTGTTGTGGTTGTGGTTGTTGTTGTTGTGGTGTTAGTGGTGGTTGTTGCTGCTGCTGCTGCTGTTGTCCTAGTGTTACACTTGATGGCAAATGTTGTCCAGCTCCAGCTCCTACAGTAGCAATTCCATTGCCCACTGCATTACCTGCCATTAGGGGCGTGGCTGGCCTTGAATTCGGCGTCATTGTGCGAACAGTTCCTCCGGCCGCTGCTAATGCAGCTGACGATGATGATGATGATGACGACGATGTGGCGGCCGGTGAGGCAGGTGCTGCTCCAGTTACACTTGCAGAAGAAGGTGGAGGCAATGGAGCTGAAGCAGTATCCGGAATATCACCTTGTTCGGAATTTTGTAGTTGTTCTTGTTGTGCTGTTTGTTTAACCGGTGTGGATGTTGTTGTAGTGTTGTTGGTTTTAATGTTGACTTTGTTGTTGGATTTGTTGTTGGTTGTTTTGTTGCTGTTATTACTATTGTTGCTGTTGTTGTTGTTGGTATTTTCTTTTTCTTTGTCTTATTATGGTTTTGGTTTGTTTGTTTTATTTAATTTTTTATTATTTTTTTTTTTTTTTAGGAAAAAAGTAGAAGAAAGAGGAAAAACACAAATAAAATTTGAAGTCAAAGAAAATTAAAATGAGTGAATTTTATTCCCCTTTTTATTTTTTTCCTGTATACTAAATGGCAGCCAATTGTTGGTTTTTTTTTTTCTTTTTTTAATATTTATCGACAAATTTATGGCCCTTGCAAGGGAAGCTCAAAATAAAAATGAGAATCTGAGTAACATTTTGGTTTGTACTGCAAATTAGTTAAATATTTTTTCCGTTCGGACAATTTTTTAATTAAATCTATTAAAGCTCGGTCGATAATAATAATTGGATAATTTAAATGCAAATTAATAAAATCCAACCTGTTGCTTGATTTATGTAAAGTCGTGTGATTGCAAGGGTATATAACACCTTCGACATGCCGAAGTTAGTTTCCGGGTATACTCTGAGATTTATTTATTTATCAATTTTTTTTTTTTTGTATTCCTGACAGCAAGAGAGTGCGAGCGAGTGAGAGAATAATAGGCAGAAGATAGAAAAAGACCAAACAGAAGCAAGTGCTTAAAATTCAAATAGAAAAATTGAAAAGAAAATGCAGAAAATAGTAAAAATCATATTAAAACGCAAAAACCGAAATAAAAATGAGGCACTTGATGTTATTTCTTATTTTCTTTTCTTGTTTCTTTTCTTTCATTTCTGTTTCTCTTTAGTTTTTTTTTTATTTGGTGGAAGTGGAAGTGGCGGAGGAATGGGCGGGGTTTACTGTGTGTATATTTTTAAAATTTAGCACATTTCGAGTGATTTTGCTCAGCCTGTTCATTTTTCTGCTGCTGCATTTGCACTAACTTTAGCTAACCTATATAGTATATATTTATACGTATAAGTATATTCATATCCATTTATCTACATATACATATGTACATATTTATATATAAGGAGTATATTATGCTAAGCAAGCTTACCAGCTGTTGTATTGGCCAAAAAGCGTTTGGTTTTATCCAGTATATAAGGCAGATTATAGCCATCCTTGGTGTAGCTGTAAAATACAATAATAAAAAAAAAATATAAAAAAAAAAACACAAATTCATTTAGTATACATATGTGCAGTCGACTTTTAGGCGTCATTTTTTACATTTACTTACATTTCCGTACGTTTAGTACAAAACAAATTCTTAAAATTGCTATAAATGCAAAATAGAGTAAATGTTGGCAATCCTTGGCCCAAATAACGTGCAAATTTGATTTGTTCCGGTTTATTGAGGCCACATTGATTTAATGATAGCCAAGGCCGATGATCCTTAATATCGTATTCCTGTAAAAACAAAAAACACAAAACTAAATGAGAATCACTTCAAAGTTATTTGTATTTATAAAACTCTCTGATCGCCTTCAAATTATTGCATCTATAAAATATCGTTAGTCTTCAATTGCTTACTTTAATCGAATATGTTACATTTTTGATAAAAGGGAAATCATAGAAGTGTACCTACCGAGCCGTATTACAATTGGTTGACATTTTTCTTCTTCTTACCCGTATTCTTCTTTTTTTTAACTAATCAAATTCCATTTCAAGCCATTTGTTACAAAATAATGTAACGTAAGTATGGCATCCCGAATCTAGCTCCTTTCGTCAACCCCTTTTTTCCATTTCACCCCCTTCTCCTTGGACTTTTTAATCTTGTTTTCTATACATTTTTTAGGCAGTTTTCATGTATTAAAACTCATTTCCCATATTTGTACATACATGCATAGGTTTACATACATACATATGTATGTATGTACAATGTATGTATATACAACATACATATATTATATTATATAGAGCTCCACCACTAACCCAACCAAAAAAAGCAAACCACCCACTCAGCCCTTTACAATTTTCATCTCTCATATATAGGAAAAACTTTGCCCCTTACTAA
The DNA here is from genome assembly GCA_018903935.1 of Drosophila insularis. NCBI lineage: Eukaryota > Metazoa > Arthropoda > Insecta > Diptera > Drosophilidae > Drosophila > Drosophila insularis. Next base: position 573,980 of record JAEIFP010000150.1, on the reverse strand, counting down.
TCAAAACTTATAATTCGTGTACAAGGCAAAAGTTTAAAACGAAAATTTTACACAAAAGCCAAAAACTTGCAGCCGGTCCCCCCTCCCACCGTCCGTTCACCAAAAGTCAACCCACAATCCCACCCAAAATTCCCTTTACCCACAAAACGCATACATACACACACCCATACAATGTATATTTTATAGTTGTAAAATTATATGTACGTATGTATGTATGTACATATGTATGAGTATGAGTGCTGTAGAAAGGGAAGGCAAAAAATAAAAAGGAAGTAGAAAAGGCACTAAAGCAAACCCAAATAGAAAAGCAAACAACATTTTCAATGAAGCCATTTTTCCCCGGCTCTCTTTTTCTCGTTTTCTCCCACTCACTCTCTTCTCATCTTAATTCCAGCACCCACCCAAAACACTTGCACACACATATATATTTATATTGGTAGAGGGGGTAGGGTGGGGGAAAGGTTTCAAGCTCATCCTGTTTCCCCAAAGATAGAAAGGGTTGCCATTCTTTATATGTATGAAGTGCGGTAGTGTGTGTGTCTGCATGTGTTAGTAGGCACAGCAGCTTTTTGTTGTTGGTCTTCGTTAGCCTTCGTTCTGTTATTCGTATGTATGTTCGTTTTTCTTGTTCGTTCTTGACGACGTCGTCGTCGTCAGTCGAAACTTATCAACATCCTCATAATCAGTTGCCCCACCCCCAACCTACCTAAGCACACAAACATACACACCCACACACATACACATAATTTGAAATGCTGACTGCGCTGCATACTTTTTGGATTTTTGATTGTGTTAAAAATCAATAGAGCAAAAAGGAGTGACGAAACTTAAAACTCACATCATCAGCAGCTCAGTGTTAGAAAGAATGAGAAAGACAGCGATCTGTACATGTACATACATACATACGTATGTATGTATTTATATATGAAAAAAAAAAAAAAAAGAGAGAAAGAGAGAAAATTTAACGCCTTTCAAACAATGACAGCAGCAAGCACCTGCCTGGACAGTTGACAGCGGCGCTACTCATTAAGAACAGAAGCTCTCCTGTTGCTGCTTACTGCCCACTTGTCCGCTTTTGTTTGTGTATGTGTTAGCATTCCCATGGCCAAAAAAAAAGAAACCAGCCAAACCAACCGACAGCAACAACAACAACAACAAAACGGGCAATGTGTTGCGGTATTTTGTTCTTCTTTTTTTTTCTTTTTTGTGCAAACTTATTGGCAGACATGCGTGACGTAGTCTCTCTGCTTGAGTTCTGCCTGCTGCTCTGCTTGGATGTTTGTGTATGGCAGGATTGCGGTTGTTGTGTCTGTGCCAGTGTCTGCGTGCGTGTGTGCGGGTGTGATGTGGTTTGTTGTTGTTTTTATTGAGACAAGTGTGAATTGTTTTCCTCTTTGTTGCTGTTGCTGTCGGCTTGTGCGTGGCTGTTGCTGCAATGATTTTTTTCATGTTCCGTATGTGGTTGAGGGGGAAGTAAAAGTTTTCACACTTTCACTTGTGTTCTTGTGTGTGTGCGTTTAACAGCCTAATTTGGTTCTTCTAATTAAACCGAAAAGTGTTGCCACCTAATGAAAAGTTGGTTCTAATTCTGCCTAGTTGGCCTAACACTAATTTAATATGAACAAAGTATTTAATATTTAATATCTCTTCCTGTATATTTTGTCTATATATTATTTGTACATGTATGGAGCATGCATGTACAGTTATGTACATAGATTTAATTTTAAATTATAATCAAGGTGTCCTTATGTTTATTACCTGCGCCTCTCTTTTACATATACAGGCAAAAAGCAACTACATACATATGTATATAAACATACATATATAGCGAAAACATTCATACACATTTGTATGCATTTGTGTGGGTAAACCTTCTCATTGCATGCGCACTTAGTAGCCTTCAACATGGGGCACCCAAATACACAGAGTCCATCCTCCTCCAATATAGAGACATGTAGTATAAAATGTGTTGATAAAATTCATACATACATATGTACATATATTTGTACATATACAGTCAGAGACACACACATCCATTCATACATATGGAGCAAAAGGACCTGCCCAAGCAAAGCAGCCCCAACAGCAACAGCGGACTGTCCAAGTAACTTTGCTATTGATAGACGGGCGGGAGGTTAGTGTTGGGGCGGGGCGGGTTGGGTTATGTATGTATGTGTGTGTATGTACAATTACTCAATAGCAACCGCCATCACCGCCAACCGTCTCCATCTTTGCCTCCATTCTCTGCAGCTGACTTGAGCTTTTTTTGGGGGTTGCCACCCAATTCCATTTCTTCTCACTCACACACCCCTACCCTATAACTACAAATATCAGAGAGAAAGAGAGCGAGGGAGAGTGAGAGTAACTTTGTAAGTAAGATAGAGATAGACAGAATGTGTGTGTGTCTGTGTGTAGGTGGAAGAGAGCGTCTTAGAACTAAAATGTGTTGTAATATAGGCGGCCGGGCCGAAGAGCCCGTTGAAATAAGGTTAGCTTCGTCCTTCTGCTCCATGACGTCGTTGTCGTCGTTGTTGTTGTTGTATTATGCCATCAATGCCATTTTGTACATAGTTTCAGTGTGGTCCGTGTGTATTTAGGTCTGTATGTATGTGTGTGTGGGTGGTTAGGTGGATGTTCCAACAAATCTAGTTTGTTAGTATGTATGTATATATGTATGTATATCTGTGTATTCTTCTGATAAAGCTGAACGCTTTGTAATGAGCATGGTGGCCTGTGCCTGTGCCTGGCCTGGGCCTGGTCTCTCTATAGTGTTGAAAAGGGCGCCAAATGTTCGCCACGGCAAAGAAGGGCGTGTGTGTGTGTATGGTGGGGGGTATGTGTAGGTGTTTAGAAGCTCCAACACACATACACACACACTCTCAGACAAACGTACAAACATTGTGCACACATGATTACAGTTGTATGCTGAATTTGTGGTTGGCTGCTGCAGTCAACGCTGCTGCTGCCTCCCATTGCCGCTGGCGTTGGCTTTGGCATCGGCGTCTCTGCTTCTGTTATTACAATTTATAATGACATTTGTATGGTAGTATGAGTGTGCTTTCTATGTGTAAATATGGGCTGATGGATGGGGTGGGTGAGGTTTTACACACACACACAGTCACATTCCTAAATATAATAATAGAGTGAGAAATGCGCCTGTGTAAAGGATATAGACAGGGTCCATGTTCATATTATGAATATCCCAAATATGTACATTATATATACAAATATATATCTAAATATATACATATATATATATATACGCATTTTAGCGGTTACTTATGTAAATCCCAATTGGTTTTCATTAGGTAAAACTATTGATAATACGGAAATTGCATACATACAAAATATGAATTTTCAATAAGACAATTTCTCGCCCAAAAGTATACTATGTGAAACGTTGGATTTTTTATTTGTTACATGCCGCTCTATTAGAACCAACAAATAGATTTCTGTAGAAGGAATGTTGTATCATATATAAGGATCTTAGGCTAATTGGCTTGAAAGTTAAAATGTGAAAATTTTAAAAATGATATAGGAACAAAATTTTAAAATCAGTTGGAAATGGTTTTATTTCCTTACACGATTTTGCATTTTCTCCTTCTTATATTTTATCCATATTAAAATCTATTTGCAAGTCAATTTGATACATCATACTAACGATTTAGAACGCATTTTAGTGTACTCTTATTCTCACCCCATTAGCACATACAAAACATTTTGTTAAGGGGCTATTACCAACCCCCCATCCACGCCACTCCACTCTTTCCCGCAGACCCAAAAATTTCAAATTCCCGCACCACCAATAATGCCGGACATTACACAGCCAACATCATAATAAATACATACATATACATACATATATGTATGTACGTGTGTATATATGTACATATATATATAAGGTGTATGTTTATACATATGTGAAAATATTTAAATTGCATATGGAAATGGGCAAAAATGGGAGAATGAGATGGAATTGGAATTGAGTGAGTGTGATAGAGAGAGATATAGAGAGAACGGGGAAACGAAATTTGACTCGCAAGTCCTTTCCTTTCACAACCCCTTCCTATATCTCCCATTTCATCCACAGCCCGACCCGCCCCGCCTTCGTTACAAGAACTCACCTCACAAAACTTGATGAAATTCTCCACCACAATCGATTTATCCGTTAGCGTCATTTGGCCAGTGAATCGTACGCCCATCTGCTTTAAGGTATCCTTTTTCTTTGGTGGCAATTTATTCATATGCTGAAATATGCCCTCCTCAACTTTATGCGATGAATGTACATCGAAATTTTCCTTGATCACAAAATTGCCAAGCAATTTGGGTGTATGTGATGCTGAGGCGGCAGATGAAGCAGTCGATGATGAGCATGAGGCACCACCAACACCACCACCACCACCGCCGACGCCGCCGCCACTGCAGCCAGTGAGAAGACCAACAAATTCACCAGCACCACCCTCCGACGAGGTATTCGAATTGGAGGCATTCAAATGGGAATTGGGAAAGGCAAGCAATTCCAGTGACGATTCATTGGAATTAGATGAACCATTCGAGGTTATGTTATGTTGCATATCGAACATCGTTTGCTTTGAATCATGATCAAATACATCCAATGCGGAAGAACTAGAATCCATGACAACAAGGCTATGGGAGGAAGCACGCGAAACGGAAGACAATAAGGCGGCTACTTTGCGTGAGGCGGAACGTGATTTCTGTGATGTACTGCTATCCAGATCGATTAGACCCAAACTGGACACCGGCGATTGGGATTGAGGGGGTGGTGGTGGCGTATGAGCTAATGTTAATTTGGAAGAATTTGATATTGAAGAAGATTTGTCCGTTGATGCAACCGTTTGCTGATGATTTGACGATTCGGTGGCATTCGATGATGATGTCGATGATGTACTGGAAGAAAAATCCGTGGAGTGACGCAGATATTTGATAAACTCAAAGGAACCATCGAAATGTTGGGGCACCGAAGATGATCCTCCTCCTGTTCCTCCTACTCCGCCTCCTGTTGTGTGCTGATGATGGTGATGATGATGATGATGAGGGTGTGGATGCTGCTGCTGATGATGGTGATGATGAGATTGATGAATATGTCCATTTGGTGTAGCCAATGCGGTTGGCCAACGATTGCTTTGCGCTCCGCCTGCTGCTGCTACTGTGCCCGATGATGTGGATGTTGATCCCGCCGCTACAGCTGCTGCTGATCCGGCTGATGTACCTGCTACTGAACCTCCTCCTAAACTGATAGACGTCGGTGCAATGCCAACTCCTCCAGCCGGTAGAGCTGTTGTTGCCGTTGCCAATGTAAGGCAAGTTTCACCACCACCTCCTTCTGAGACTCCATTGGCTATGTGTGTGTGTGAATACTGTAGTTGCTGCTGCTGCTGCTGCTGCTGTGACGATGGCTGCGACGACTGCGGCGCACCACAGCCAAACACTTGAAATTCCTCGAAATTTGTGCATTTCAATTCGCCATTGCTCAAGTATTTGGAAAACTCTGAAGCATCATTAAGCGAGTTTAGGAAAAATGAGCTAAAGTTGCTCGATATGCAGGACATTTTTGAGGACATTAAATAATACTGAGGTCCAACAAAAAAAAAAAAACACAAACACACACGCACGGAATATACAAACAAAAAAAAAACAATTTAACAAAATTTAAAGCTTTACAAAATGGCACATATTTTAGTTTGTTTTTTATTTGATTATTATTTGTTTTTTGTTCTCCTTCGGTTAGATTAATTTTTCGGTTTTCCTTTGCTTACTTTACTTTTCACGTTTTCTTTTAGTTTTTCTTCTTCTTGCTCATATTTTATTACAATTTTCCACACTCACTCACACAACCACAATTACTTGCTGCTGCTGGCGTTGTTGTATATGTATATATATTTGTTGTATATATATGTGTGTGTGTATATAAATTTTTCTTCTTATTATAGCAAAGTGTAATTTATTATTCTTATTGCTGCTGCTGCCTTTCGCTCCTTGAAATGGGCCTTTTCACCGTATGTGGTCGTTGTTGTTGTTGTTGTATGTACGTTCAATTGCCTCACACACACACACACTAAGAGAGGCATAAATATATATATATATAGCCAGCCCTGTAAATAGACGTTTTTTGCTCTCTCCCTCTCTCTCTATTTCTCTCTGTCTCTCTCTCTCACTCCTTGCCTCTGACTTGGTCTCTTTTCCTTTTTTAAACTGGTCTGCCGTCTTTTTTTTTTTGCCTATTTTATTATTATTATTATTACTTGGCTTCACTTTTTTTCGTTTCGTTTTTTTTCGTTTTTGCACTATATTTTCTAGCTTCCTTTTTGGTCTCGAGTTTCGCTCACACACACACACACGTACACTTATACACAAACACTATAAAAAAAACAAAAACAACAAATACATTGCGCTTTTTCAAAACAAACGCAAAATCATATATTGTGCTCTGTTGCTGTTATTCTCAGATTTTCCGCTTTTCCGTCACAACACAACATGACCGTAAGGCAGACGAAAGAAAACTCAGTGAAAGAAAAACGGTACGCTCAAATATATACATATACGAGTGACTTGCGCAGTTCTCTCTCCCTCTCTCTCTCTCGCGCGCGCGTTCGCTCTCTGTGTGTATAATCAGTTGTAGTTGTAGTTGTTGCTGCTGCTGCCGCTGTCGCTGCTGTCGGTGAGGCTAGGAAACGTGTATTTCTTCCTGCGAGCGTTGCTTTTTTAACCCTTTTCCATATAAACCTGATTTAATCTTTGATTATTATGCCTGCTGAAGCTGGCGCTGCTGCTTCTTTCGCTGAGACTGTAGGATTATGGTTACTGCTGCTATTTTTGAAAATTCCACGCCCGCGCCCCCTCTCTCTTTCTTGCTCTGACACTCACGCTCACGGTGTGTTGACTGCCGGCTCTGCAGGTAAAAACAGTTCATTTGACTAGAGTTGCCACTCAGTTGGCAGACGAGGACCACCTGGAATGCATAAATAATATGTTAAAGTTTTTATTAGTTTTCCCGTCTTGAAATTGAGAAATAGAATATATGTAAGTACTATATTTTTACAATTTTTCATTTACGAGGTCATAAAACAGCAGGCAGATTGTTTAGGTACCTTAGGCCGGCAGGTAAACCATCCATAACATACCAACTGTCAAGGCCACAAAACGAGCTAAGTACTCCACTGTGCTGAGGGCAGTTACTTGCAGTCATAGCCCTCCCCCGCGAAACAACTATGAACCCCCTGCCCACCCCTCCTCGCCATATCCCCTTACTCGCTCAACTGCTAATGCTTCTTAGTGTCTTAGGCTTACTTAAACCGCAATTTATGACTTTTTCCAAAAGTTAAAATGGAGCGGCAGAGTGGCTGGCAATTTGGTTGTTTGTGCTTTGTTTCTGCTTTCTGGCGCTTTTGTTCAATAAATAATTGTCATTGCAGACGCTTTTAATTTATAAATAAAATGCGCGGGCCAAAAAGGAAATCATCAATTAAGCTAACACATTCTCTATCTTGGTTTCTCTCTATATTCTGTCTTTTTCATTATTATTAGTATTATGATAATTACCTCGTTTTTGGCACAATTCTCATTCTCAATTTTTTTTTTTCTTAATTTTGTTGTGGAATTCAAAGTATTTCAGATATTGCTTAATAGACACATTTGATTGTTACAACTGTTACAACACGCGGGAAGTCACTTTACATGCATAAATCTATAGAAGCTTACATATACATATATGCATGTATTATGTAGCTAATTTTTCAATTAATTTTAATTATAAACTTAATTAGGAAATCAATGAACAAACGCAAACGGAACAAAACACACACGAAAACACATGAGCACAGACAACATACACCCTCCTCTCATGAAAGCAAAAACAACAATAAACCAGAGGGGCCGGGCAAACATCGGCTATGCCGAAGTCTGTGTACTCTTGTATGAGGCTTTCTCTATCTACAGGTGTCAAAGTAAAAATACCTTTAACTTAATTATTCGAATTCCCTGGAAGAGTTTGTGTTGATGCAAAGGTACAAACATGTAAAAAGACGGATATGTTTATATGAACTCCTTTCAACGTGCTGATCAAGAATATATATAAATATTCATTATTATTTATTTCTATACACACTTATGATCATATTTAATATACGCTTCTTTGTAAGGGCATAGAAAAACATCAAACCCCTATTTGATCCTGTATTTTAACAGAGCAACATAAAAATTAAGCCCTCTGTTTCTATTTCTTTATTTAACTATTTTAAGCCTAATAAACTTTTATTTTGTTAAGAAACACGTATTTTTTGTTTTTTTCTTTTTCTTTTGAAGGTTGTTAAGAATTCATTGTTATCCAGATTACACCCCATATTTTCACATATATTCCCACATAATTTAAACATTCTGTTGCTGGGCGCGAGTTGAGTGTGTTCTTCTATCGATATGTTTAAAGATATATGTACATATTTGTATATCGAAGCTATTCTTATCGATAAGTGTGCCTCTGTAGCGCCTCCTAGCGATTTCTGTTAAAGAAAATTTCGAGCAAACATTTTTTTTGTTAGTGGAAAAACGACAATTTCCGTTTTTAATTAAAATAATGAATTAATTAACACTTAGAATTAGAGCGTATTGTAACTTGAGACAGTTTAGTAACTGCTACACTAAAGAATATCATGGTAAGTCGCATCGAACAGCATTGACAAGTGCGTTAAAATATTTGACCCACTTGCTGTGGCCCGGAAAAATGAAATGCTGCCGCTTCGTCGTAATAATGACCAAAAATAGATCATATCCGCACGATGCCGAATCCATAAATAGATCAAATATGCATGGCTAAATCTTTGCAATGTATTTCCGATTACAGGCTGTCCTGGGCGCCCAACTGGTCATCACTCTGGTGATGGTCAGTGTCATCCAAAAATTGAGTCCGCATTACTCCTTTGCCAAATGGATATTATGCCGCACAGGTCTCTATCGTTATCTGCATCCCACCGACGATGAGCTGCGCAGCAAGGGCGGTGTGCCTAAGGAGAAGCTATCCAAGGGCAAACACAAGCAGCATCAGAATGGAGGAGTTTCTCCAAATAGTGGACAATTTCATGTACCGCGTAGCATAGAAGTGGAACTGGAGACGACACCAGTCCAGGAGAGAGATGTTGTGCATTTACGATACTTTACCGAATACCAATGGCTGGTGGACTTTAGTGTCTATGCCGGCATAGTTTATGTGTGCTCTGAGGTTCGTTAGTTAGTTGCTCCAGTTGATTTTAATTTACTACAATTCATATAACTTTTTCCCTTCAGGTATTTCATTTTTACTTCCCATTGAAGCAAGAGATCAATTTAAGTATGGTCTGGTGCTTACTGGTCATATTTTTTGCTCTCAAACTCTTGTCTTCCCTCACCGTGTTGTACTTCCAAAGCGAAGAATCGATTGGAGAACGCTCAATGGTAATTGTGGCATGTTTGGTATATCTGTTGATTGCCATGATTGTTCTAATTATCGATGAGCGTATATTAGAAACTGGACTGGAGGATGCTTATACCAGTTTCAATGCAAGTGCCTCAAAATTTCTAACCGAACAGGGATTACCCTCATCGTAAGTCATTTGACCGTTAATTAGTAACCGAAATACCCAAAAAAAAAAAAAAAAATTTTACAATTTTTAGTGGTCCAGCATCAAAAATAGTTGTGAAATTCTTTTTGGCCTTGAGCTGCGGCCTACTTGGCTCATTGTTTACATTTCCTGGCCTACGTATGGCCAAAATGCATTGGGACTCACTGAAATACTGCCGCGGCAATCGTCTGCTGCAAATCCTATTGAATCTTAGTTTTGTATTACCATTTATTTTGGTCATATTGTGGATAAGGCCCATTAGTCGGGACTATTTGACGGTGCGCGTATTCCAGGGTATGCAACAGCCACTGTAAGTTCCATTGCCATCAAAAGCCATCGAAACATTTAATCTAATCTTTTTTTAATTTGTCAGACTAAAACCGCATGTGTTTGAGACACTGCGTCTGCTCTTGGTTGTGTTTGTGGTCATTATGCGCTTTGCCCTGATGCCCATCTATCTGCAATCGTACCTGAATCTAGCCTATGACAAGATAATGGATCTTCGCAAGGAGGCTGGACGCATTACCAACATTGAGTTTCAGAAGAAGGCTAGTCAAAATTTTTTAGAGATCCAATTTTAAATGTTTAATGTGTGTAAAGTATACAATTTATATTACAGATCTCCTCCATATTCTATTATCTATGCGTTGTGACCCTGCAATTTGCTGCTCCGCTAATTTTGTGCCTTTATTTGACTCTAATGTACAAGAGTCTTGGTGGATTCAGTTGGGCGGGCATATTTAAGGAGAGCGTTGTGCTCCAGCACGAATGTGCAGCTGGCGATAATGATTTGACGACAGTAGCAGATAACACTGATAACAGAGCAGATCGTGAATTCGATATATTGGAATCGGCCCAATCTCTGCAGGCCTCATTTACGAGTCTGAAAAATGTAAGATACACCTTCATAACCTGCGCATCAACAACAAATCTAAGTGCTACATTCTCTTCCAGGTGTTCTCTACAGAGGTATATAAAGGATTTTTGGGCTTTGCCACCTGGTGGTGTTATTTTACATTATTTGCCACCTCTTCACTGGGCATTGTCTATCAATCGTACTTTAATAAGACCTAAAAGCAAAACTCAAATGATAAAAAGCGCACCAAATACTAAAGAAAACCCCAAGTAACTTAGAAAATTTTACGTTTCAAATTGTTTCGTAGTCGAGAAGCCATAGTTCAAAAATTTGTATATATTGTTTATAAATTTGTAATAAAAAAACGCAACTGCGAATCGGTTAGGAGCCAATATTGAAAAAAAATTCACATATACCCATTTATTTCAACCTTAAAGGTTTTTTTTTTTTTTTTAAACTAACAGACCACAAGTAGTAGATATAGCTGATATACAATGCATATATGTATATCGTGTAATTTCAGTAGATAAGATACATATATAGATATAGATATTTAGTCTTAGGGACTCCTCCTTCTTAGATCTTGGCAATGCCAATAACACCGCAACCAATGCGAGCTCCAGCATTACCAGTCGATTTGCTTAGCTCGTGTCCACCCTTGCCCAGATCATCGGCATCGGCATGGACGACAACTGTGCGTCCAATGATACTGTTGGCACCGACAAGCGTGATTTTGGAATCGGTGATATTGACAGCAGTCGGACCATTGCCAGATGCCTCAATGTTGCCCAAATCACCCAGATGACGATTCTCATCCCCAGGAGCGCCATGCTCCTTGCCAAGTGGATTGAAATGGGGGCCAGAGGACATGCATCCATTGGTGTTGTCGCCAAATTCATGAACATGGAAACCGTGCAGTCCCTTGCCCAGGCCGGTCACCTCGCCGGTAACTTTTACGGGAGCTCCATTGTCCTAAAAGTAAATGAGAGAGAGGTGTAAAAGGGGGAGCTAAGAGAACAGATAGTAAACGAGTGTTGAAGGGTGCTTCATGATAAGCCAACAAAAGTCTATGCCTAATCATTATGTCTATGTACATATGTATGTATGTATGTATAGTTTTTATCATCTTTGGGTTTGTGTGTATGTATGTGCCCTTATATAACTGCTTCTAACGATGACACAGCAAAAACGAAACCGCAGCAATTGCTCTCGGCTCAATTTGAATTTCTAATGTGGGAGCCACCGAGGGGAAAGGGGCCCCACCGAAGCCGGCTCTCACTCGCCACTAAGTACTTTGGACTGACCTTGAGAAACTGCAATTTGCCTTCTAAAACATATTTCACCATTTTTCCCAACTTTTGCAACTCACTGTACTTTCACTTACCTCCTGCTCGAAGAAAACGGTACCCTTGGCATCGCCATTAATAACGCAAACCGCCTTAACCACCATTTTGTTGATCTTGTTCCTGTAACAATCAAATAGAGCAATAAAATACAAGCGACCACAAGTCGGCAAACTCGAAGCTTCCAATGTAGAATGACGGCTAGAGATGGAAGGCCCATCGATGTTTTCCACATTTTTTTAAAACATGGATGCTTTTTTCTCAATGATCGATTATTTTCCACAAAATAAAATAGAGGCTCGGCAAGTAATTTAATTTAACTACATACATATTTCTAAAAACTTACACCTATATTTATAGCTCGAATTTAAGCTTCAAATGTCGAGGGATAAAAATATTAATAGCGGTTTATAGCTAAAAATAACCTAAAAGAGCTGAATTGGCCGCACTGCAGCATAGTGGGACATGGGGTTTAACATTTTTTCCAGTCTAGTTAGAAAAATAATTGCAAATATGTAATTAATTTACAAATGTTCATTCTATTTGGAATGCTCTTTTACGGCTGAAAAAAAATGAATGAGTAAATATGATCAAAAGACAATTTTTTCCAATAACGCCATTTAAAATATTATAGTTATTTATTTTATTTGTTTAATTAAATCTTTTTTAATTGTCCACCAACTCTAACATTTATATTAAAAGTCGTTCAGTATTATTAACTTGAGTCACATAAATCTCAAAATTGGAAATGTTATACAACTGTCTAAAAGCCAAATTAAACAACAAACCATGTTATTTCTAAAGAATTTCAATTACTTCAATGAAAGCTTTATTACAGGGTAGTCCAAACTGAATGATATTTGGCAAACAATATTTAAAGTTAAATGAATAAATGAAAAACAACATAAGTTTTACCGGAGCTTTACGATACAATCGCCTATTTTTGGTAAATTTAGCACAGATTTTCAGTAAACTAAATCATTACATATTCAATTAAAAAAAAATACATTTTTTGATCTAAACTTCATTCTCAACCAATGTCTAGAAGATATTTAATGACTGCTAAAAAACCTTTCCAGAGAGAGATAAAGTATGTATATATTTTCTATGTATGATTGGGATTGACGAAAACCAAAACCAACATACTCTTTTGGCATTTACCTATTCCTATATTCCAAATGCAATTTAATGTTAAGTAACAGGATAGAAAGGTACCCGATTGAAACAAAATGGACCAAGTAAAACAACAATTTGACATTTGTTTTTTGATTTTAATACACAATTTGTCCAAACACTTAAATGGGATTTTCTTCATTAATAAGAAATAAAGTGCAATCTTTTTTTTTTTTTTTTTTTGTTTTTATGTTTATACGTAGATGTTTTTTTTTTGTTTTGTAGTATTATTGTATTCGTAAATTTGTAGATATTTTTGTTTCTTATTAATTTTGTGGTTTTTTCTTTATAGTTTGTATATATTTGTTTATATATATATATATATATATATATAGGTATATATATATATGTATATACATATATATATTTGTATTTATATTTAAATCGATATAGGTAAAGGTATGTGGATAGGTAATAATATTCATTCGCCTGTTTGTTTGTTACTTGTTGTGTGTGTGGTTGTTGTTGGTTAGTTTTCTTTATCCTCTACTACTCTTGTTCATCGTCATCCTCGGTTCGCTTCTGTGTTTTTGTTTATTTTATTTTTTGTTGTTGTTTTGTTTTGTATTATTATTTGTATAGTTTTAATTTACTTTCGAATTCCTTTCCGCGGACTCTTCGGTCTCTCACATAGCTATAACATCTTAAACATGATAATCATCAATCATTACAATAATCAATCGTATATATTTTGCTTAATATATATACACATATATATATAATTATATATATATATATATATATATATATAAAATTTTGTTTGAGGCTTTACTTCGCTTTAAACTTAAAATTTATTATATGTACTTAGAGAGTAGCGTCATCGAGCATATTGAATTCGTCAGATTTAAGGGTTTTTTCTTTTATATAAATTGTAACTTTTGAGTGTTTTTAATTTTTGTTTATCCTTTATATAAGTAGTGTGTGTGTGTGTGTGTATGTGTGTGTGTGTATGTATGTATGTGTGTGTGTGTGTGTGTGTGTGTGTGTGTGTGTGTGTGTGCGTATGTGCATACTGTTGCAGCCGTTGTACGGTCAACATTTAAAACACAATCTCACAGTTTCTCGATTTTGTAAAAGTTTCTTTTTCCAATATTTTTTAATGTATACAATTTGTTTTTGCTTTCGACTCGGTTGCTAGACACATATATGTATATGTATGTATGTTTATATATATATATATAGATAAATATATATATATATATGGGGAAAAGTATTGTGGTTAAAAGGGGGCAGGGGGAATTGGCAAATTCAATATACAAGATGGAGATACTTTTTGTTGTTTAGTTGCTGTTGTTGCTGCTGCTGCTGCTGCTGGTTGGTTTGTTGGTTGTTTGTTTTCTTTTATAATCTTTTGTTTCCTTTAAATGTGAATTACTTTTCTTTACTTTTGCTTCTCTTTCTTGTTTTATGCTTCTGCTCTTGATCATCCTCTTTTGTATTGTGTTTTATTTTCTTCCTTCCTAATTTCTTTTTGTTTCTTTGTTTGTTTGTTTTCCTTTTTTTGTATGTTTATGATTCTTCTCTCTGCGGGCGCCACAGCCGTTTCTCTGGCTATTATTTGCCTTTGGGTTGCTTCTGCTTTTGTATGCGCACGCATCAGAGCACTTCGGATACATATTTAGGTCTTTTGGCCGCAGCAACAGCAGCGGCAGAAGCTCCTCCACCACCACCACCACCTCCAGCATCGGCGGTAGTAACGCATTCCTCCTCACTGGCTGCCTCAATGTGACCACTGTAATCGGTTGGCAACTCTTCATAAATAATCTCAGGATGTTGCTGCTGTTGTTGTTGCTGCTGGTGAAGCGTTACTGTGGCCGGATGCGGTGCGGCCATTACATGATTCCGTTTAAGAGCAATTAATGCACCGACACCGCTACCACTACTGGCTCCACCTCCACTTGCTCCACTGCTTTCCACATGCGCTTGCTGAACAGAAACAGTTGAATTTTGATTGGTTACATAATAGGGACTGCCGCCACTATTGATAAAAATAAATGATCTTAATTATTTAGTTTCTCATTATTGAATTTAATCAATTACTAACCTATATTGATTGGAATTATTGGCCAGCGTTTGCGCCTGTTGTTGCTGCTGCTGTTGTTGTTGTTGCTGCTGATGTTGCTGTTGCTGCTGATGTGCATTCTGTGAGTTGTATATGATTTCTACAAAGAAATTACAATTAACAGATATTAGGATTTAAAAATAAACAAATAAATAAGAAAGAAAATGTGTGTATGATGAATTACAAGCTCTTGAGCTATAGATAGAATTTGAATCTGGAACACGTGAATGTTAATATGCATTTGGGATTCCATGTTCTTACCAGCATCAGCCGCACGCTGCTCCAACGACATGCCCGGTGATCCAGGTGCCGATTGTAACACAATATCTTGTAGCGGTGAGCTCTCGCGTGAGTTATCTGCAGTAGCAAAAAAAAATAATATTAAATAAACATTTATGTTTTGTCTTATTCGTTTTGTTGGGTTACCTACCCATGTGACTCGGCGAGACAGGTGCCGAACGTGGCATACCATAGGGTGGTCGGAAACCCTGGCTGCTACGTTGCCGCCTCTTTTTGTAACTGTGATCGATCAATTTGGCCCCGCTATCGGGATCGATGCGCCAGAACGAGCCTTTGCCGGGTTCATCCTGCGAGCGAGCCACCTTGATGAAATACCTAAAGTCGAAATTTTTTATGTAAATAATTTGTACACAATAATGTAAAGGTGTTTTTTCTTTTTGTTGTACCTATTTAAACTGAGATTATGTCGTATGGAATTCTGCCAGCCCTTATTAGTCTCCTTGCGATAATATGGATAATGTTTGACAATAAATGAATAAATGCCCGAAAGGGTCAATTGCTTGTCTGGTGCGGCGGATATGGCTTGGACAATCAGCTGAGCATAGCTATACGGTGGCTTCTCATTATGATTGTAACTGGCTGTGGAGGGTGTTTGGAACAGATCCTGCTGTAAAAAAAAAATCAAAATGGCCAAAATTATTGTTTCAATAGATTTATAGATTTATTCTTTGATACTTACCGTATTGTTGTTACTGTAATTATTATAGTTATTGGGCTGATTCTGATGAAATCCCTGGCGTGGACTAGCCGGACAACTGTTGGCAGCGCTTATTGTACCTAAATATGAAATAAAATAAAACCAATATTTATATAAATTAGATAGATAGATGATTAAATTTGTTATATATAATCTTTTGATAAGTACCTACAAATTCAATGTCTTTCATAGCTAAAACTTAAATATATTTCAGAGTAAGCCAATAACCTAAAATCAATAACTCAATTTGGGGTAACAACATATCTCCGACGACATATGTATCTCCGCCGTTAGAAAAACGACATATCTCCGCCGTTAAAAATGCGACATATCTCCGCCAGAAAAATGTACTGGGCGGAGATATGTCGTCGGAGATATGTCGCTATGCCCTCAATTTAATTCATTTACACAGACTTTTACGATATAAGACCAAAAAGTTAAGCTTATTTATATGAAATTGAAATAAAATATCTATTCTCTTGATCAGAAAAATGTTTAACAATTTCCACAGACTGGTTAAAAGTATTTTATCGACTTAATTTTGCAAACTTTTTTTTCAATTTCAATGTTTGAGTTTCTTGATCAAAATTCTATTTAAATAAATTACAATACATATATCCTCAAAAAATAAGAAACATTGTTTCATTGAGTGACATTATATATGTATATATGTGTATATTGCCCCTATCAATGGAACCAAATAAGCAATAATAATAGGAAAAAGAAAAAAGAAATCGACTTGCCAGTTGGTGACAAATAGGGGCTCTTCTGCTCTTTCTTGGGTATGGAGATTTTGAGGGGTGAATAGATGCCGGCACCGGCTCCATCACCGACAGGCAGGAGATGTGCAGCCGCATTCCCCACACCCCCAAGGCCAGGCGGCGCTCCAGGCAGTCCGCCACGCTGTTGTTGTTGTTGCGATTGCAATTGATGCTGCAGAGCTGCTGTTGCTGCTGTTGTTTGATGATGAAGCGGGTGCGGTGTGTGAGGAAGTGGATGATGAGATGGCTGCTGATGTTGCAGGTGATGCGCTGGCTGATGCTGTTGATGTTGCTGCTGCTGTTGTTGTTGTTGCTGCTGCTGCTGCTGCTGTTGTTGTTGCTGTGACAGCTGCTGTTGCGTCTGACTGTGATGGCTAGGATGATGATGAAGATGCTGCTGTTGCTGCATCTCATCACGCGGCGGCGGCGTAATGATGACATGGCCACTACCACCACCAACACTCATTCCCGCATTTATTGCTGCAGGTGATGTGCCAACAGCGGCAGCGACAGATGCTGCATCCGTTGTGTAATTCCCAAGTCCGGGTACATAACTCTCGAACTCAATGCGAATTTCCGTGCTGGGAAAGCGGAAATAACAACTGGAGACACCAAATCAAAAGAGAAAGGGGAGAGAGAGAGAGAGAGAGAGAGAGTGAGTTAGTTTTATGCATAATTTATCAAAAACAAAATGAAATCCTCCTTACCGTTGAGGCAGACGCAGATTATCCGCATTGCGACGCTGCAGAAAATCATCTACGAAAATTCCATTCTTACTGAGACACTGGACGTAGAATGCCCGCTGCTCCAGATTGTAGAGCACCTGGAAATGTTTCCGTGAGACCAAATTGTTTTCGGCCACATTGAAGTGCACCAGGGATGTGGATGAATTCCGTCCAATGACGGTAATCGCGTCCGTAATGGGAAGCACTTCCTGATTAAAGCGTAATTCGCCATAGGGAGGTCCCGATTCCGCAGATGCGGATAATACGGAGGAGGAGGAGGCGGTGTTGGTGGAGGATGTGGAAGGTGGGTGGTTTACTGAGTTATTATTATTATTGTTGTTATTGCTACTGCTGCTGCTGCTGCTGTTATTATTATTATTGTTGTTGTTGCTAGCGGCCAATTCAGGACTGTTGTTATTGTTATTGCTGTTGTTGTTGTTGTTATTCAACGCAGATGCCGAGCCATGATGCAACTGCAGCATATCCTTGGCTATGGCAACAGTTGCTGCGTCGACGTTAACGTTAACAGCAGCACCTGCAATGCTGGTGGGTGTGTTTAGTACGGTGTGTACCGTTACAATGTGATTGTTGTTGTTGATATTATTATTATTATTGTTGTTGTTGCTGCTGATGTTGATGTTGTTGTTGTTGTTGCTGCTGATGTTGATGTTGTTGTTGTTGTTGTTGCTGTTGGTGCTATTGCTATTGCCGGTGGTTGTTGCTAGTGTTGTTGTTGTTGTTGTTGTAGTGGCGGCCATTGAGAGGTAATCCCACTTGTATTCTGCTTGCCTACTCACACAGACACACACATAAATAGAGAAATAGAGGGAGAGAGGGAAAAATTTATAAGATCAGCAACTTTGTTTTTTTTTAGTTTTTCATTTCAATAAACAAATTAAAATATATGTACATATGTACATTTTCATTTTACCACCACGCTCAAAAAATTCTACACTGATTTTAAAATTATTTCCAGACTATTCTTATTGTTTAAAGTTATGTACAATACATACATACATATGTATGTACATATGTTTATTGTTTATGTTTATGCTTATAAAAAAGCTGTTCTTTGTATTGTTTATCCCTTAGTGAGGGTATATAAAATTTGGCGTGCAATATGATTACTTCTTATTTACACTTCTTTCTTCAGTTTTGATTCGCCCTCAAGGTTTTTTTTTTCCTTTTTGTTTTCGTTATACATTCATACACACTCGTATAGATGTATGTACATTAGTACATATTTTGCATATATGTACATAAATACATACATACATGTACATACATATGTATAAAGATATATGTATGTACATACATGTATGTATGTATATGTATCCTCCCACACAGCAAACGCATTAGTTAGAGCTCTGCCGGAGCTTCGGCCAGCTGCTCTGCTTTGCTTACCAGCAATAGTTTGCCCCCTTCCATCTCTACATACATATGTATGTACATGTATGTATGTATTTATGTACATACATATGTACATATCAACGCTTCCCATTTCGCATTTTTATATTCAGTTTTTGCTTTACTCTGTTTTGCTACCGCAGCCGCTCACACAACACACACACACAAATATACACGCTCGATGACAATAAAAACAGCACCAGCGAAAAAGAAAAAAATAAAAATAATAACACAACTACTACTACTACTAGATTACGTGAGTAAATACACATACACATTCAAATGTACATTTATATATGTATGTGTGTATATAATCCATATTTTTCTTTATTTTCGCGCTAAGTGGTTGTTGGGAAGGGACAAAACAACAAAGAGAAAAAGAGAGAGAGAAGTGCGCGTGCGCTCCAGCTTTATGCGGCATTTGAGTTTTCCCGGGCTCAATTTCAGCTCGCTTGCCGGTGTAAAAGCAACAGCTCTCTTTTTCTCTCGCTCTTTGCTTGGTTTCAAAATTTTACAAATCTAAAATTGCAAGCAAAAGAGAGATAAAGGAAATTTCCCCGACCACAACACCGTTAAAACAAGTGGGTGGCGTTCATGGGTGAGGGGTGGAGCGTGTAACGAATGAGCTTGTTTGTGTTGTCTGGCTCAGAGTAGAGCATTGCCAGAGTTGTCACTGAGTTACGCGAAACATACCAAAAGAAAAACGTGCTTTTTACGCATGTACTGAAATTGACAGAAATTAACAATTACAATCATTAATTTGTTAAATAAAAATATGATTGCATTTATTATGTATGTATGTCTGTTTATATGACATAAATGTACATATTTAAGTACATACATATGTATGTATGTATGTACTTATGAGCGTATGTTGTATGTATGTACATACATACATATACAGTATGCATATTTATCTTTGAAAATTGTATCTGATGGCAACACTGTTTTTCTCACTTGGCGTATGTGCTTTTTATTTGTTTTTTGTTTTTGTTATTTGCCTAACCCCACATGGCCCCCCCTCATTCAATCGATTGAGCTTGCATGCATAAACATGCAAAATAAAAACCAAAATAAAATTAACGAGAATAACAAAAGGCAAACACACACACACTAATACAAACGTTATATGCATGTACATATAAATAAACTCATAACTGCACATTTACAGCATTGCTGTTATATGAGCCTTTTTAATGCTAAAACTAGCTATTTTGTAAACCTAATTGTTAATATACGTGCATATATATATGTACAAATACATATACATACATATGTATGTATGTACATATACTTTTAAAATATCAGCCCTTGTAAAGGGCTTAAAAGTTTTAAGGTAAAACAAATAAACCACTTTTATATTAATTTGTACTGTATTTGTATAATTGTAGGCTCAGGGTGCTGGGTAATTTTCAGGTATGTAAATAAATTTTTGAAAATTGTTTACGTCTTACACATATGTACATAATATGTAAAAACAGACATAAGTACACATGTACATACATACATACATACATACTTATATGATTTTTAGCTGGGTACCGATTATGGAAAGTACAGAATTTCACTGTGTAATTCATTGGTTTCACTTTAAGTTGCATTGCTTTTTCATGGCTTTTTCTTTGCAAAATTTCCTTTCATTGATCTAGCAGGATTTTTGTTTGAAATATGGCAGCACTGACATACATACACATGTATGTATGTATGTTCGGTCACTCGCTCTCGCTGGTAACGGATAACAACCAACAAGACCACAGCCGATCTGAGTTGAGAAGCAAAAGCGAAAGAGAAACACACAATAAATAAATAAAAACACCAAAATACACACACTCACACACAAACAAATACATACATACGTATCCAAACACATAAACACACACATACAGGCAACAGCGTATTGGAAATGCGTAAAAAAATGCCGCTCGTTGATTTTTCAGCTAGCAACCGACAACGGCGACGACTCCACCTGCTTGCCTCGTCGTATACATACTTTTAAACATACATACATATGTATGTATTCCTTGTTTGTCTCTCACTCATTTGCCAAAAGGGGGGAACAGAGCAGAGAGAGACGCGAATTGTGAGGGACGGGGCGGGGCGGGCGATTATGCTAGTAGGGAAAGCGGGAGGGCCATAACAGACAAAAGCGTAAACACACAAAAAGCACACTTTTCACAAGGCGATTGCGTAAACTTTGCCGCCCGCTTTTTTCCACCTAACATCAAAATATGTACACACACTTAAGGGGTACACACACACTGGCGCACGAACACACACACACACACATTTATAACAAAAAAAAAAAAAAAAAAAAAAATAAAAATAAATAACAATAATACATATATATATGTATTTGAAGATTCCAAAATAACAATCGAGTTTTCTCTTCTCCTTTTCTTCTTTTTATTTATATTTTGCTTCTTTTTCTGTCTTGCTTGCCTCTCCTCTTCTATTTTTATTTATTATGAATTTTTTTTCGGTATTGCTGTTTTTATTTTTGCTTTTGGTTATCAAACTGAAAACTGTTTTTGTTGTTTTTTTTAGTTCTTTTTATGTTCTTTTCTTCACTTCATCTCACCGTTGCTCTTCTTTTTATTTCATTCGTTTCTTTTTCTTTCTTTTCTTTTTTTGCACACAACACGTTTTTCGCAGCGTGTGTGTATATTATGTTTCCGTCGTTCTTGTTTATTTTTTTCCACACATTTTTGACTTGCGTACCTTTGTTGTTTTTTAGTAAAAGCGGCTTTGCTTCACAACTTAATTACTATTATTTTGTTTCTAATATTTTAACAATATTTTAAAGCCAAATATGTGCACTTTTTTCCAGAGTTTTTTTAATGCGGTTTTTTCAATTCTTATTGCAACCAGTGTGACCGACCGCAAACGACAAACGGGGAATACTAATTAGAGCTGGAACCCCGTCGATAGCATTGATGTGATGTGGTCACACATCAAGGTTTCTGATTTTTTGTCATCTCTAATACAAATTCTTCAGCCGTTCCACGGTTTTGTAACAGTTAAGAGTTAAATTATATTAACAAAAATGCAGAACCTTACTCGACTGTTTAACTGTTCACTGACGTTGAAACCCCAGCGGGTTGTGGCGCCAGTTGCCCTGCAACAGTTTCGCACAAAAACAAAAGTCGTCGAAAAACCGACACCTGGAGCTGGGCAACAATTTCGCAGGATTGTCCATTTCCCCGAGGAATACACAGTGGTGCCATTGAAAATAACACATTTAGCTGGTCGTGATCCTATCTCAGGTCGCGTGGTGGCTAAGGGCATTGGTGGTGGAATTAAGCAGCAATACCGTTGGATCAAATGGGTTCGCGATGGCCCCACAGAGGGTTCGGCGCAGGAAGAACGAGTTGTGGAGGTGCTAAGCGATGGCTGCCGAACAGCCAAAGTGGCTCTGGTGGCGGTGGGAGATGAACTGAAATACATACTAGCAACGGAGAATATGAAAGCGGGTGACATTTTAAAAACTTCGAGGGTAATTCCTCGCATTCCAGGTCAGGAACTCTGAGCATTAAGTCATTTAGGCGTAAAAATATTTGTATGCCTTTGTTTTCAGTTCGTCCCAATGATGGGGATGCTTATCCACTCGGTGCTCTGCCAGTGGGGACTCGAATTCATTGCCTGGAAAAGAATCCCAATCAGCCCTGCCATCTCATTCATGCGGCTGGAACGTTTGGCACTATTTTACGCAAATTTGACGACAAAGTAGTTGTCCAACTGCCATCCAAACGAGAATTCGCCTTTGATCGCACCTGCATGGCGACAGTTGGAAGATTATCCAACGTCGAGCATAATAAGGAACATGTGGGCAGCGCTCAGCGGATGCGAGAGATGGGCAATAGACCAAGATCAGGTCTATGGAAGCGTAAGGAAGGCAAACATGGACGTAAAATTCGCCGCCTGCCGTCTATGACAACAATAGCTCCACCGCCGGCGGCCAAAGATCAAGAGCTACGTTTGACATTAAATCTATGATAAACAAACATTGTTATATGTATATATGCCTGTGCCTCTGGCTTTTAATATGCTACATCTAAATACGCTTAAAGACTATATATATATTTTTGTTTTATTTTTATTTATTTGCGCGTCTTCTTCATCGAAAATCCTGTCCCACGGAAACTTTCCGAATCGGAACCAGCCGCTGAACCAACACCACCACCGGTTGCGCCCTCCTCTTGAACACGATCACTGATGGGCTTAATGCTTCGGTCAAATCGTAGCATTCCAAATTGGAATTCATAGTCTGGCACTCCGCGCGGCAAGACTTTTTTCATTACGGGAGTGTCGACTTGGTTGTCCTTCTTCTTTTTGCCATCAAGTCGAACACCAGAACCTTGGAAGGTTTCTATCACTTCTTCAAGGACGCCAGCAGTCCCTTGACCAGTCCCACTAACCTCGCCCTGTCCTACATTCGTACCCTGGGCACCATCTCCACCTTGACTACTTGCGCCGGTAGCTGCATTTTGTTCATTGTAACCAACGGGTGCCTCAAATTCCACATTCATGTCACATTCAATTATGCTCACTGCATTGCCCGGTCGTGTGTCCAGTACGCACAATTCATACACTTTTTTGTTGTATTTAATGGCAATAACATCGCCCTTTGTTAGACAAGCAAAATTTCGTAGCGCATTCTCTAGTACTGCCTTTGGATTGGTTATGTCCAAGAAATCTGTGCTATGTGGTTGAAATTTTGAGAAGGTTGCCACAGGTAGAGATACACTTTCAATATCCAATATATCGCCCTCCTCTAACAACAAATTGTCCATCATCCAATAGGGTAAATAGCATTTACCTTCGTCGGCTACAAACTCCAGGACTCCAGCATGAGAGGCTCGTGACTTTTTGGTATTGTTTAGCTTAAAGAGCATTGGATACTCCACACTTAATCGAGTTAGTGTATCAAGGGCGGACGGTGGCATGATAACTGAAATGCGATGGGGGTGATTAAATAAACGGATAAATTTTCCTAAATTGTATAAACATACTCTTGCCACCCTTTTCCACATCAGTTCGTTCATTTCCCGGCAGCATTGAGACTGAAAAACATTTGTAGGTGGCCTTAAAGATGCGGCCATCAGGGAACACCATATTGAAGCCGTTGAATTGGAACATGTCTTGTTGGTGTTTGTTTGGTTTGCGGTTAAAACTATTGAAATTTTTAATATTTGGCTAAAACGACACAAAAACCAAAAGTAAATGTCATCTCACTCGATAACGATAACGTTGTTCCGCACAGGTCGATAACGTGGCTTCGATAGGAACGATAACGTGCTCCACACATGTCGATAACGATAACCATGTTCCGATAATACCGATTACGATAGCTTTGCTCCGATAAAGTCGATAACATTGCAAATTATCGATATTTCGCGAGTAAAGCCGGGTTGCTGGTGCGCGCGAGTTCGTCCCGCTTAAAAATAATTTCAATAAATAAAATATTGATTTGAATAGTTTTGCTATACAAGTGAGTACAGACACCAGCAGCTGCATTTGCGGCGAAGAATAAAATTTTTTTACCACTTCAAGAGTAATTGAAATCGAATACAGTAGATTTATTTAGGCAATAGGAAAAGTTTGATACACTGCCTTATCCCTGTGTATCCTGGAAGTCTGGCTGGCGCCGCGTGTTTTTTTCACTTTTTTTTTTGCCAACCCGCGTGGGTGTTTGGTATGTGAATACGTTTTGTGCGTGTGTGTATGTATGCATGTAACTGCAGTGATTTTTAATTGAACAAATTTTTAAAAAAACAATACTTAAAAGAGAAACAAATTTTGTGTGCGTCTAGAAAAATCAATAAACTGTATTATACAAAGTGTGTGTGGTGGAAGGGAGAAGAATAAAGATAGGTGGGCGGTTGGGAGTGTAATAGGGAGGGGAAGGTATAAAGCTTGTAATATATACAAATTGGTAATATTATTTCACAAATCCTTCCATAATTTTCACCAGCTGTATTTCTTTGGTACAGTTGGCTGCAGTTTGACATTCACTGTAAAAATCATGTGCAGCTGTTTTCAAGTTTGTTGTTGTAGCGTCGCAGCTGGCTGCAGCAGCATCAGGCACAATCACAACAACAACAAGCTCTATATTCCCTGCGCACACTCCACTTTCCTCGCACAACACGCCTATGCCCCGTTATTATTTGCTCATCTTCTCTCGCACATTCCAGACAAACGTAGACCAATGTCTCGATGCCCTCTAAAAGGCACTTGCCGCAGCATGATTCACTAGCTACATCTCTTTACATTGACCACCCACCCACCGACCTACGGACTGGTCCTCTTTTGATTTTTTTACAGCTTCCCCGAAAATTAGTTTTTTATTTTTATATCGGCGTTATTTTATACATATCTACATGTATGTATGTATGTATGTACATACATATACCCACTGTGCACTCTGCGTGCCGTAATGTGTTGTACAAATCAAATAAAAAGGAGAGCAGCCAAAAAAAAAAAAAAGGGAGATAGAAAAAAAACACTTTTTGGCTGTTTTTTCTCTTTTGCTGATTGTTGCGTACAGTTTAGCCGCCTTAAAACTAAATATAACGAAAGATTGAACATGCAAAATAGAAGCGACAACAAAATGCAAGAGAAATTCAAATTTCGAATTGTTGTGCGAAAATTTCAATTATTTACAAAACATATATACATACATACATATGTACATACTATCAAGCGTACATATAATAAATGTATAGAACATTTCCATATTTCATTTCCTTACGCTTACGTCAAACAATAGAGAACGCAAAGAAATATAGTATGTACAAACATACATGCATATGTACATACATAAGTATGTATTTCCAATTGCAAAATTTCCATGAGCTTAATTGGGAAGGGCACGCTAAACGATACCCTGCGTCCTTTTTTATTGGCTTTTTGGTGTGCGATAGCTTAATATCTGCATGTATTGACTTTCCATCAGAAACATGAAAGTTGGTGAAAATTAATAAATTTTGATATTAAAACTTAGCTTAATTTTGTTAACTTTTGTGTTTTTTCTCTTTCTACATACCAACTAGAAAGGATCTACATACATACATACATATGTATATGACTCTTTTTTTTTTTTAGTGAAATCGGGTCATTTTCGGATATTAAAATTGTCTACCAATTTAAGAGATAAAATCCCAACTTTTCCTCTCCGAGGATCCGCTAGCACTCCTGTGGTAAAGCACAAATCGTTTTAGGTCATTAGTTAGTCTGCCTTATGTTCGTACATACTAATGTACATACATACATACATACATGTACATATACTCCCTTCGCAATCGTGTAGTAAGTAAAGGGTATAAAAAGTGGCAACAAATTTCTGCAAGAAATGATATCATTTGTTTTGGGGGGTAAACAAAATATTACCTGGCAGCATCGGCGGTGGGCAGCAGCAACCCCACAAGGTCATGCAGGCTAAAATGAAGAAGCACCTGATATAAAATCTTATTTCATATCTAATTATTTTTCTACATCATTTCAGTGACTCTATGACTGTAGGCTATGTATAGTTTTTAACGGTACAGTTTTTTTTTGTTTTTGGTCTTGCTGCTTTCTGATTAATTTTCTGTTTTCTCAATTGGTTCAAAATACATACTACATACGTACATATCTGGTTATTACCGGCTTCGGCTCTCTTTCTGCTTCACATCCCAATTTCGTTTTGGGTTCATTGTTTTTGTTCTTGTTGTTGTTGGGTATTCTCTCTCCTTACAGCTCCGTTGCTAGGCGGGTTGAACGGACATCATTTTTTTATACATACATGCATATGTACATATGTACATACATACATACATATGTATTGTAAATGTTGGTTTTCTTTCCATAAGAAATTCAATGCGAGAACTTAATGCTTTGTTGTTGTTTTCGGCGCCATCAAATACCTTTGGGTATGTGTGTGTATGTATGAATTTTGTTTGCTGTTTGCTGCTGCCTGCCCCCACACGTTTTTCTAGATCAGACGATTAACAAGCTCACTCGCACTCGTGTTCAACAATAACTAAACAAAACTCTACAACAACAAAAACAATAAGCTAAATTTTCACATTAATCGAAACATTCATATGATAATGTTTAGATAACGGTTTGTGTGTCCTTTAGGCCGGTCTTTGTAAGCATGCTTAATCAAGTTACATACATACATATACTATTCAGAGCTTCTCATGCTAAAGCTACAAAAAGAAAAGGGATGGACATGTGTGTAGTACAAACTGTTGGAGGGTTAAACATGAAATTAGAATAGGAAACAGGAATATTAAACATTAGAAGGACATTGTGACGTACAGTCGTCGTCATTCACTCATGAAAACAGTAAAAACACTCTTAAAGGAACATTAATATTTGGTCCAAACACTTTTTTACATATGTACATAGAAAAGAATGAAAAAACAGGTGCAAAGTAGCATATGTACATCAGGGAATCTAGGGAGATTCGTTGGATTTATTTGTGCAGTTTTCCGTTAAAAGTTTTATTTAGTTAATTGCTACTTTGCAGCTGTTTTTTCATTCTTTTCTATTCTCTTCGTTCGGGCTTTAGTTAAATGTATCTACATACATATGTACATATGTACATATGTATGTATTGTATATTCTTGCACGTGCTTGTTAATTATTTGTTCAGGTAAGCATTTTTCACAAATCATTTTCAAACTGCTATTAGGTTTGCGCTTCGTTGATCAAAGGATGTAGTAAAAGGAGGGGTAGGGGTTGATTAAAGTTTGTACGGAAAAATTAGTTGGTTTTTAATGTGCAAAAAGGGGATGGTGATAACGACCTTGAACTTGTCAAGGTTTGGTGTTTTACCAACCACCATATTTACTACCCTTTCTGACAACAACAAGTGGAATCGTTGGCCATAGGGCTGGCTTTATTGCTACGAACGAACGAATGTTGGTACATATGTATGTATGTACATATGTATATGTATGTATGTATGTGTGTGTGTATGATTGGTTGGTTGTTAGCAAAAAGTTTTAAATAAAAACTTCACAAAGGAATTGCTGGCAAAAATTGAATCAATATTAAATGCAATTTTGCAACAAGGCAATGTCAAGGTTGCCAATGACGATATTGCCTAGTAGGTAAATCAACATTTTCATTTACGTCCACCACTACGACCACCTCCTCTTTTGCTCCAACGTTTAATCGCCCCACCTCAGTTGGTGTCCGCCTATCACACTCTGCTGCACTTGAATTCAATCCATTTTCCATTTCCCAACTACATGGCATGGCATGGCAGAGGCATAGCATGTCATGGCATGAGTCTATTTTCTCTCTATCTCGCTTACTCTTTCTTTAGTTCTGTTAATTCCAATTATAGACCCATTTCGTAATGCAATAACTGTAATTTATTGCAGGAATGAAATTGTATGAGCTAGTGCAGTTTGAGACCATACCTACAGTGATTGTCAAACTGTAAGAAGCATATTATTTATATTACTTACATTAGGGTGCCCTAGTTAATCTGTCTGTATGCGATCAAGTCCGCACGTCAAATGAAATATATGTACATACATACATAAATGTAAATGAGTTTACAATTTGATCTCTAACGTTTTTGCAGTCAACACCAGTTAATAAGGACTATAATCTGCGAAAATAAAACTTAGAAGCTATTCCTTCGAAAATCTATATTTTTTTTTAACAGTAATGTAGATTATTATATAGGCTATGGTAACCTTTATACAACCTCTTAGCCATGGTTTTAGGGTGACCCTATATTTCTCAAACATCGCCTGAAAACGTGAGAAACAAAAAATGTGTTGCAAAGGGGAAAAGGGATAACACGCTAAATCAGCTGGGTGAGCAAAGTAAATAAACTTAGTGGTGAAATAGACACTCCATCAACAAACCAACCAACCAACCACCCACTCTTGGAATTATGGAAATTTTTTTTATTTTTTGTTTTTGTTTTTGTTTTTAGCGCTGTTCTTAGACGTCAGCTAAGGAAACATGAAGGAAACATGAAGCCTCATGACCTTGTTGGCTAAGATATTACCCTGATTATATGTATGTATGTACCTAACTTTTAGCTCTCCTTTGTCCTTCTTATGGACAACAATAGCTTTTGTTTAATATGTGTTTTCCAAGATTGTTGATTTTCATAATGAACTTTTAATTATGGCATATTTACGTTGGAAATTGTTGTGATACACAAGAGTAAAATAACTTGAATTAAAAGCTATTGATTCATTAAGGTAATGCACATGCCATAAGATTTTTTGATATGTACATGTCATGTAGGATGATATATTATATTGTTCTATATCAATGAATAGAGCAATAACAACATCAACTAACAATCAACAAATACACAATTACCATTTCAATTGTGAACATTTTCTTTAGAATTGGCGAGCAATTCATTTCATTTGAATAACCAATTGGGAGGGAAAAAATCTTAATGACCTAATGATTATGGATAGAGACTTTTAACCGATTGTAACCGGTTAATTGCAGATTTCGTACACGCAAATCAAACAAAAAATTAAAAATTGGCCATGTGATGATTTTCAATTAGAGTTTTCCTGCGTACACATTATCAAACGTTTTCCAGTTGCGGTGCTTAATGTTCAAGTGTGGTTTTTATTAAAGTTAAACATATGTACAAACATATGTTTACACTTAAAAAGAATATACATTTAATATGGTGAAAAATATGCGATACAAATTAGCTTTAACTTTTGCAAAATATTTCGAGATATCAAATTCTTCAAATTCGTCAAATTCTTATTTCAAACGGTCATAGTTGCCAGTGCTTGTAAAATATATAGTTAGGATGATAGCTTACAACTATATTCTATACTGATAATAATAATAACAATAATAATAAAGGTGGATTAAAAATAAGTTAATAACCAAATAAATACAATAAATAGTTCTATAGAAATAACTATCAATAAATACGTCCTGGAAAATAACTCCCTAAAGTATGCAATATTCAGCGAGAGGATTTCAAAACTATAAAGAACTTTTGGAATGTTTTATAGTAAAAAAAAGAAAACAAAAATGTTGCCAATGAGAATTAATTTACTTGCATACTTAAGCGGGCAAACTGAGTCCTAGTTATTTTATGAAATTGTATTTTTCGATTTCTTCTTAATTTATTTTTCTTCTCTAGACATGGTGAATAATTCTCTGTGGTGGATGCAAATATACTGTCCTAAACGTCAGGTAAGATTTTAATAGAATAAACAATAATTTTTTACTTATTACATATATTTATATTTCAATTTACAGTTTACCAATAACTCGACAACAATTAACTCCTATTCAACATAACAAGAAACTTAATAACAACAACAACAAAACACTAAATCCGCTTACTCAACAACAACAACACCATCCAATTGATTATTGTTTTAATCCAAGCAACTAAAAACAAAGGATTAAAAACTTAAAAAAAAAAACAACATCAACAAAAACAAAGTGGAATTGGAAAAACTAACAACGAGCTTGAGAAATTGCGTCTATAACAACAACAACAACTACCAACAGAAAAAAATTTTAAGTCGTTAAGTTAGAAAGAAAGAGATATTGAGTTTTATTTTTTGTGCGTAAAAGTTCATTTTCTGTGGTGAATTATAAAAATAGGTTTTATTATTATTAAATATTGCATACTTTTAGGCATCTAGAGTTTCCAGTCCCATTGTGACAGAGGAAGAAGTTACAAAGGAAGAAACAACATACAGACAGAAAGAGTGAGTGAGAGTGCTAGAGAGAGAGAGAGAGAGAGAAACAGAGAGGGAGAGAGGGCTAGATAGAGAGAGAGAGAGAGAGAGGCTTCACAAATCCCAGGGTATTTTAGTTACTTACATTTTGCATTTTCGGCAAGTTGTACTTCAATTTTCAATTATGAAAATAACAACAATGAAGTTTAAGCGCAAATATGGCTGTTTAGAGAATATTTGAAAAGAATTTCTCAATTTATTAACTAATTAAGATTTTTTTGTTTATTTTTTGCATTCGACTATCGTTTATTATTACGTAGTATTTGTATAAGTTCCCAAAACTTTATTTTTGCACAAGGATCCTTTGGAAACCACACACCAAAAACAAATATTATCCCAATTATTACCAACGTCTTCATCAAATTAAAAACCAATTTGTTAAACCTCCACTATCCACCCACCCCAACAGGTTTTTTTTTTTTTTTTTTTTTTTGCACATTTTTAATCAGTTTTAGTGTGTGAAAGGGAGAGAGAGAGCATAGAAAGCGTACAATATTTAGTTAGTGCAGCGAGAGATATATACCTATATATATATCTTAAGAGTGATAGGGTTTGATTTATATATATATAGGAAAGCTTTGGGTCTTTTTTTTTGTGTTTGTGTTGTTGCTGGTAGAAGTTTCAGCACACGAACATGGATCCCTATTCGCCGGATTTACTATGGATGGTCGTTATTGGCTTTATAATAGCCTTCATCCTGGCCTTTGGCATTGGAGCAAATGACGTGGCCAATTCATTTGGAACTAGTGTTGGATCTGGTGTATTAACCATACGTCAAGCCTGCATTTTGGCCACCATTTGCGAAGTTTCTGGCGCCGTTCTAATTGGTATGCTTGAGTTTGTATATTTGACATATAGTTACTTATATTTTTATTATTCGGATGTCATAGGATACAAGGTATCGGATACTATGCGTAAAGGTATTCTAGAAGTGGGCATGTATGAGGGATCCGAGGATGTGCTAATGCTTGGCTGTGTGGCCGCTTTGGCGAGCAGTGCTATATGGCTGCTAGCGGCAACTTTTCTGAAATTGCCCATTTCGGGTACGCACAGTATTGTTGGATCGACAATTGGTTTCTCATTGGTGGCACGCGGCGTCGAGGGTTTAAAATGGTCGACACTGGGCACCATAGTCGGTTCATGGTTCATTTCGCCGGTGCTGAGTGGTATTGTGAGCATTTTACTATTTCTGGCCATACGTCGTTTTATTTTGAGCGCTCAGGAGCCACTGAAGGCTGGATTCCGTTCTTTACCCATATTCTATGGTGTGACATTCTTCATTAATGTGATAAGTGTTGTCCTGGATGGACCAAAATTATTGTATATGGATAATATACCCACTTGGATAGCCATAAGTGCCAGTGTGGGCTTGTCCCTGGTGGTGGCTCTCCTTACGCAGCTGGTGGTTGTGCCATTGCAAAGACGCAAGATTGCCAAACGGCTGCGAGCCGAGAATCCAGTTAAATTCAATTTCGAGGACTCTGTCGGTTAGTAAAAATTGTGCAATTTGTTTCTTTTACACGATGTATTATTAATTGGTTACTTTTGCATACAGAATCATCGCCATCTGGCAGTCCCAAGAAACAGCAACGTCGTCCATTGTCGCTAGTTAGCGAGGGCAAACCTCTGCCTGCCATTGCTGAGATCACGGAACTGGTTTCCTTGAGCGACAACTCACCGAAAACGTTTAAGTTGGCTCCATTTGGGCTTTCGTCTAAAAATAATAATGCTCCTGCCGAAGATTATAAAATTGATCCTCAATTGATTAAGAAGGCCGAGGATCTGTTGGGAAAAGCCAGCTTGGATAATACTGACTTGACAGTTACCAGTTTAAATTTCATCGATGAGCAGCAGCAGCAACAACAACAACAACGGCAAAATGGACGCAAGCTTCAGGAATGCTTTAAGCATGTCCAATCGCCCAAGGAGGAGCACAGACAACCTCAGCAGCAGCAGCAACAATCGTTGCCACCGCCGCAACAACAGCAACAACAGGTCGGCAGCGATGGGA
Source organism: Drosophila insularis (assembly GCA_018903935.1). NCBI lineage: Eukaryota > Metazoa > Arthropoda > Insecta > Diptera > Drosophilidae > Drosophila > Drosophila insularis. The sequence goes on along the minus strand of JAEIFP010000150.1, from coordinate 541,287 downwards.
CTGTCTCAAACAACAATTTGCAAGTGGTGGAAAGTGCTGCCAGCCTTGATCTTATGATCAATTCCACATTATCACCAAATTCCAGCAAGGTGCCATTGATCGAGAGCAAGGAAGCACTCAATGAACAGGACGATGAATTTAAACGGACAGCCGGACGTCGTGTTAGCAATGGCGAAGAGACACCAGAGATTTCCATGCTCTTCTCATTTCTGCAGATATTAACCGCCACCTTTGGCAGCTTTGCTCATGGTGGCAACGATGTAAGCAATGCAATTGGACCCCTAATTGCCCTGTATATGATTTATTGCGAGGGTTCGGTACTGCAACGTGCAGAAAGTCCTATTTACATATTAATCTATGGCGGTATTGGAATCTCGGTGGGACTCTGGCTATGGGGACGGCGTGTTATTGAAACTATTGGCAACGATTTGACAAAGATTACCTCATCGACGTAAGTCATCTATAGGATTGTATCTTTCACTGAATTAATTAACTATATTTTTGGTTTTATTATCAGTGGCTTTACTATTGAAGTTGGTGCCGCTATTACCGTTTTATTGGCCAGCAAAATTGGATTGCCCATATCGACAACACATTGCAAAGTCGGCTCAGTTGTTTTTGTTGGCCATGTGAGTGCTTCAGGGCGTAAAAAGAATCAGAAAAAGCAAGCCGATCAGCAGCAGCAGCAGCAGCAGAAATCAAAGAAACAGAAAACTCCAGTCGAGAATGGCAAACCTATAGCTGAATCAGCAGCTGCAGCAGTAGCAACAGCAGGACCACCAAGAGAACAACCAGCACAAGCAGATGAACCCTCCACAATGGTTGATGGCAGTGTCGATTGGCATTTATTCCGGAATATTGCCTATGCCTGGATAGTTACTGTACCGGTTACTGCGCTCCTTAGTGCTGGAATAATGTATGTCCTCTGCTTAATGGCCGTTGACGATTTGGGGCACACTTAGAGCCCGGAAAAGATAGTAATTATGGGCGTGCCATTCAATTATTAATTGTAGAAGCGAATACACACATACACACACCCACACTAAGGAAAAACAAAAGCAAAGTAATGAAAAAACAAAACAGTAAACAAAACTTACTCGCCTAACTAATTACAAAAACAAAAAAGAAAACAAAAACAAAAAGGCAAACACACACAAAAAACTCAAAAACTAAAAACCAACAACAAAAGAAAACGTAATTACAAAAACAAAAAAGAATTGTACTTAGCGCATATTTATATTTGATTTTACATCAAGTCCCTCAAGCCTTTCGTGATGAAATTTATATGTATGAAACTTTTTTGTTAATTTAATAATTTTTCGATTTTAATTTGGATATTAATTTTCTAAATGCAGAGCATTTGATTGTTACAAAAAAGCAAAACACACAAAAAAAACAAAATACAAAAAAAAAACAAACCAAAAACACAAGAATAATAGAATCTCAAATCAAATTACTGGTTGGTATTTTTCCACCACCAGACTTTCAATAGACAGAAGCTGAGTAAATTATTTAAATAAAATACAAAACTATCTACCAATAAACAAATTATAATTTGTAACTTATTTGGTTTTCTTGTTTTTGGTTTAAGTTTATTTTATTTTCTAACATTCCAGAGTCATTTGCCATACCATACCATACATATATAAACATATATACCAAATAAAATTCTCACTAGTTGGACTTAATTTATAAATTTCATTAACTCTGATTATTATGCCATTGGCAAAGTGAGCATCAAAAAAAATATTTGACTATTTGCATATGTGTATGGAAAATAAAAACTACAAGTTATTGAATGTATTTATCTAAGCGTTTGGTTTATTCTAGAATCTACTTACAAGTGGGTAGAGAGATTAATCTGTCTAAAACTAATAATTCCCATATAGCTATATCTTAATATATGTGCTAAAGTTATAAGCTATGTCCAAACAAAATCATTTTACAAAATAACCTAGAAATCACTTAAAACATGTATGTTAAGTTTCGAAGTTAATTGCGTTTAGTTCTTTAGTAATGAAGTTTAAATATGGAGTTCACATGTTTTAGGTTTAAAAAGTTGGATGATTGTAATTTTTGATTCACGATAAAGTAAGTATTTTGAATAACGGCAAGGACGACTTTTAGTGTTTTGAATTTGATGAGTGGCACTAACTAATTTGGCTACTATTCGGATTCAGGCCCCTCTGCCCCCTAAAGTATGCAACAAGCAGTATGATAATACGCTTTTTCAAAAGTTATAAGAAATTTTGGAAGCAAATATTGTTTAAAGCTAATTGTTAAACCCTCTTTCAAACTATTGCATACTTTAATGGGCAAAGTAGATCCAGCTACATTGGCTTACAACTTATTTCGTGCAGAGTTATTGCTAAACTTTTAAGCCTTCTAACCTTCTAAACTATTCAAAAAACTATAAATGCATCTTAATTTAATTTCATGTAGTTTCTCTTTGACACATTTTGTTTATGCTAAACATTTTTCATTGAGATTTTTCCCAAAATTTAAAAACTTACTGAAGTTAATTAAATTTAAAACTAGAGCTTTATAAAGGGATGATTTAACAAATTAGAAATTAAATGTTAAAATGTTTTTTTAATCCATACACAAATGTAATGGCGCCACATTTAAAAACGCTAAGAAAACCCGTTCCGATAAAGCTAGTCAGAGAACCGGTTGAAATTTAACAGTCTCCATGTTAACCGCTCCTAACAGAAAAATGTTAAATGAAATTTAAAAATGACACGAAGATGAACAACAACAATAAACAACAACAATAAGCAGAGGGAGAGAGAAAAAATAAAAACAAGAGTTGAGTTAGTTGAGTTTTAAGCTTCGAGCCGTTTGGTTGACTGATTTTCCGTTAGCGCGTGAATTTCTACCTTGTATCTTATGCTTAACCTGTAACGCCTGCGCGCGCCTTTTCGTATTGCATATTGAACTGAAATTGGAATTTAAAAATTATTGTCGCAAACTATTCGATACATAAATGTAAACAAATAATTCAATTATCCCCAAAAAACATATCAAGTGATTTAAAAAATTATTTTTTGTTTATGTTAAGTGTGTAAACAGATGTTTAATATTTTTTTTTTTTTGATTGTAAGTCAACTGCAAAACTTTCCGAACCGAACTCGAAATTGAAACATTTTTTTTTTTTGGATTTACAAAACATTGGGGTTTTCCAAACAAAAACAAAAAAGGTGAGATAAACAAATATGAAATGAATCTTAAAGATTGGTCTCATAGCCTTTGCTTTAGCTTTCTAAGCGGAATTTCCGGTTGTAGTTCGTTTCCATTTCCTTTCAATCGTTACGGCCCACAAATATATAGATAGATAGATAGATAGATATATATTTACACTTACAGGTATTACTTAATTTTCTTTACTTAATCCGATTTGCGTGCATTGAACTCTTTGGCTGATGAGTTTGAGGTGTGTGTGTGTGTGTGTGTTTGGATGAGTGTGTGAGTCTTGCCTCATTTTGCAGTGATTTCTTGTGGTTTATGTGTCGTTATTGTTGTTGTTGCTGCTTCTGATTATTGTTTTCTCGATTTCGTCTTGGCATGTTCTCATTTTAGCACAAATTATTTAATGAGTTCTTCGTTTTTTTCGTTCTTTCTTTGCCCGATTTTTGGTTTTTCTGTATTTTTATGCCATTTTGTTGATGATCCCGAAAATAAGTGTAAATGTAAAATTTAAACAAAAAAGAAAAAACAAATTTTAATGGTAATTTAAAACCCCAACGAAATACCAATTGATAAAAAGATCTCTGTTTTCGAGTACCTATTTCATTTTTTTTTTTTTTAAATATTGTAATCTTTTTTTTTAGGTTTTATCAAACCTATATATAATCTAAAAATGAATGACAAAAAGAGGATTTGAAAATAATGATACTTTCGCCTATATTTTGATCAATTTTTACAAGTTTTAAACGATATACTAATTTCTCGTTTGTTTTTAAAAATAATATGAAAAAAATCTTTAACAAACTTAAATAAAATTTTTAGAACTATATTTTACAAGTGATCGGCACCATATAGTTCTGGGAGTTAAAAAGGTTCAGATATTGATTAAAAGACAAAAATAATTTACTTTGTGCCTTATTTGAAAGGATCGTATTAACTTTTTCAGTTTAAGATTAGGCTGAATATATTTAGAGTGCTTAGATTCACTTTCAATTAAATGCTGTGATCAGATGAATTAAAAAAAAAAGAATATATCAAAAACTGTGAATTGATTGATGAAGGTTTCTATCGAAATTTCCATAGGCTTGATAATAAAGTAATTAATGTTAGTCTCTTTGTTTAATTTCCTTTTTGCCGCAAATACAATTAAAATTTTTGTTTTAATTTTTTTTTGTTTTTGTAGTTTGCTCAGCATGTGTGACCCATTTTTTTTTGTGTTTTCTGTTTTTGAAGTCCAAAGAAAACCCATTTAGCAACTTGAACAGGTGTTCCAATGGCGTTTCGATCCACAGGTAGCTTAAGCTCATTATGCAGCGCATGGCTAGCGGTATTTTTGCTTAAAAGCAATGCCGACACCAAACCCAAAACCCCAAAATCTGAACACAAAACCCAAACTAACCGAAACAGACCCAAATCAACTTATGACTTTTGCCCATTCGCCAAATTCTGCACAGCATTCAGCAAAAGAGACAAAAAACAGCGACAGGGAGAGAGAGAACAAAAGATTCAAACTATCAAAGCCATTAACTCCTCTCTATGGGCCATAGCCAAAGCTAAAGCCAAGAGCCAAGAGCCAAAGTCCCAGAGTCGTCGACATCGAAGACCAAAAAGTCATTAAAGACAAAAATCTATTGAAAAAATAACACGCCTTAAAAAAATATTTTCTGACCAAAAAAAAAAAGAAAAAAAAGAAAAATAAGACAAGCATGGGGCCAAGTTGAGACTCTCTCTCTCCCTCTTTGGCTCTATCTCTTTCTTTCTCTATATCTCCCTGGTTGTTAATTATAAGCTTATCAGTTCATTACTAGTTAGTTTCTCCTCCTGGATGTTATGCTTGTGCATATGGCCAGGCCAAATGGATTGGTTTGGCCTGTTTGTTAGTTAGCTGGTTGCTTAACCTGCAATTACCAGATTCTGATTCTAATTTTCATTTCCTTGCAATCTGCTCTCAATCTCACTTACTCTCCCTCTCTCTGTCTCTCTTTCTATCCTTTTCAATCTCTGTCTTAGTCGATCTATATAGTAATTAATTCAAATTGCTGTAAGTGTGTTGTTATTACCAGATTCTCAAAAGTCCAGTTAAAACAACTTGCTTGGTTTTTGTTATGTGCATACAATAATAATGATAACCCTCGAAGCGTTTGAGCCAATTTGCCCACTTTCTCTCTACATACATTATATGTACATATATAGAGAGGAGTGGCATGCCCCAAAAGACACTCCTATAGCAAATCCTACTCCTCCCAACACTTCATCTCACGGCAACCACTCCTGTCGATATATCATCATAAATTCATTTCATTTCGATTATTTGAATATTCCATTATAAATGCCAAATTCAATTAAGCGAAATTGCTCATCTTTGATTGATTTTTATCGATCCATATTTCTTTTGGAGAAACTAAGCAACATATATAGAGAGAGGGAATGGGCATGAAATTTGCCTATATGATAAATATATTTGTTTTATTTCATTGATTGCAATGAAAGAAATATGCATAGGAAAAAACATATTTTCGAATTTTTTTGATTTATCCCCTAGAAAACTTGGATGAAATGAATAAGTTAAAAACTAATATATCTGTATATTTTCAAGTTTGTTTCTTCTAAGTAATTATTTTTTTACATTCATTTGTAAGTTTCGTCAGTTCTTAGTTTGAGATCTGGTTAAATATTTTCAAATTGAGTTACATATTCCTTACAAATTACAATATTATAAAAACTTTAGTTTATATTGTACATAAAATTTATATTTGAATATACATATAGCCCACGTTAATTTAAAATGAACACTAAAACATTATATCCGTCATATAAAATATCCACCAAGTTCATGGTTAATATTTGAAAATTAATTAACTGGCACATGATTCTAATAGACTTTTGATAACTAAATTAAGGTACTTTGAGTAAATAGTAAATGCAGGAAATAGAAACAAAATGATGAAGTAAAATTTCAAATTGTCATTAGAAGATAATGTACAGAAAAAAATGCAAATTTTTGTGATTGTGCAATGTCTATGAGCGAAAAAAAAAGCAAAAACCAAAACTTAAATCATTTATGATAAATGCAACAGAAGTAACAAAAAAAAAAAAAAGCAAATGGGAAAAGAAATAAATGTGCAACTTTCTAACATGGTCAGGCTGTTTCCTGAAGCTGGATAGCTTTCCTTGAATTTTCCTTTTTTTTTTTTTTTGCGCATTATCGCTGTCCCCTGCCCGTTTTCGGCAGCAGCCACTTGCCCTCTTCCTAAAACATTCCCCTCCCGACACTTCAGTGTCATTGAAGTCGTTTTGGACGTTGACTGCATTTCCCACTCAAGACAACATTTCATAAAGTTTATTAAACTTTTAACCAAATTGTTAAAGCGTCGATTTGCTACGTTGTCGTGGCCGCCTCGCCCTCCCCCTTTCCCCTCTCGCCACCTCTTCCTCTACCACTTGGAATTCCCTCTGCATCTACACCTCTCCTGCTGTGGCCCATTCACTTTTAATGCCGCTGCCGCTGCCTCTGCTGTTTGCTGTAGGCGCCCCAAAACAAGTCCATCAACAATTTGGCCAGCTTACAGACCAAAACAAACCTGGCACTTGGCTCTCGTCTGGTGGCAATGGACACCAACTTCCAGCTGAAGGTGCCTAACCAATCTCTGTCTGTGTCTGGTGTTTGTGTGTGTGTCTGTGTGATTTCTGTGGTCGGGGGAGTTGTCCAGCTACTTCAAAAAAAAAAAAAAAAATTTTCCTTGAAGTGGCCACTCCAAAACAAATTCGTCGTATAAGTACCATTTTTTTCTTTCTCCATCTCTCTCTGCGTGCGTATGCAAAATTAATTCAAATGTTTAAACTGTCAAAATGTGAAATCTATTAACCATTCATATCCTGTAAGGAAACGTTAAAAAGAAATCAAAACCCCTTCAAAACTTATGCAATAGGATGTAATGTTGGCTCTTAATTGAATAGCAAATAAGAAAAAATAAAAGTATAAATCATTTATCTCTTTTCATTAAATTTTATTAGTCCATTATCCCCGATGTAATTTCCAAAATTATTTCGTCCGGGCTTGAACTTGAGAACAAGAGTATTATAGTTTAACTACGTCTCCTCTGAGCCACCGACAGATATGTATATACCCTATATAGAAAGAAGCAGAGTTTCTTCCAGTTCTTCCTCATTTAAATATTGAGTTATTCTAAAATGTATATGAAATTTATGTTTTATATTTCTCTTACATATTATCACAAATACAAACATTCTATTTTTATTCCCCAATATCAAGTTCAACATTTGCTATGGTCAAAAGATAGAAATGGAATTTAATTTCGACCATTAGTTGTACAGAAAAAAAAAACATCTTAAAAATAAATAATGTGTTTAATTCAGTATGACTTCTAATTGACTGATATCAAGATAGTTAAAGCTTACTCCACTACTTTATCATACGAGATATATTGGAGGATCAACACTGGATCCAAATTGGAACATCTTTCTCTGTGCCTCAAATAAGCAAAATTTTTTTTTTTATTTATTATCCTTCTTAAATTTAGAAATAGTCTAGAATAAAGTATTTTAGCTCAATCATTAGACTTTTTTAATTCTTTTTTTACTCTATTAGATCTGACACATATAGTAGATGGTCTAGAATAAAGAACTTTAACTCAATAATTAGAGATGTTTGAAAGTTAAAGTCTTTATTTTAATTTTTACATTAAGATCTTTGCACAAAATTCTTAAAAGAACCAAAACAAATGGCATTTAAACATTATAAGAAAAAACTAACTACAAAAAATTCTGAGTTTATTCGCATAGGTTTACCCCTTTTGGTTTTTTCTTTAATGTTAGATCTGTTTAGATAGAACAGATGCTATTTATGGTCATCTGACAATTAAGGCGGTTTAATGTGGTGCAAAATGATTTCCAAGGCCTTTCGCCAACTAACTAACTATGTAAGAAACGAACTAATTGCAATCACACTGAGTGGAAACACACACCATTAAAGATTGTGTTGAAAAGGTTACAAAACATTGAAGACTCCTTTCACTTGGCCATAAAATGTTTAAATTTATGTTGGCATATAATAAAATATACTATATGGAAGATATATGTATGTATGTATGTGTGTGGTATGGGTTCACTCATAAACCATTCTTTTCACACCACTTGGCAAGGAAACAAAAAATGTCAATGTGCATTTGACTTAATTAGGAAAACTGTTCAACAAGTGCATAAGTTACCTTAAACAGAGAGAGAGAGAGACAGTACCATCAACAGGTAAACAACAACAATAACAACAATGTCTATAAACCACATTAACCGCATTTTTTCCATTCAGTCAGTTCAACCAAGTGAAGTCCAAACTGAACTGAACTGAAGTTTATGCTAAAAATTTGCATTGAAAGTTGTTTAGCTTACAGATCCAAAAGGCATTATATATAGTCTGTGTCTGTGTGTGTGTGTGTCTATGTATCTGCATTCTATTGAAATGGAAAATGTTTTTTTTTTTTTTTTTTTTTTTTTGAAGAAACCTGAAATGAATACAGTTCAATTTTCCTTTTGAAATTTGCAATAGATTTGATTTTGTAATTTTTGAAATTGTCGGAAAAGGAATGCGTTAATAATCCGTCCAGTAGTCAATTTCAAGTTATTTGTGGGCGGTGCCCAGTTGCGGTTGCAATTTTTTGTTGTCGTTTTTTTTGTTTTCTGTATTGAAACTTTCATTAAAAAATACCAAAGTGTGTGATAGGAAATTGCGCATACGCCATGGGTGTTGCTTGAGCATAATTTGATTTATAGAAAATATATATGTATGTACATACTCCACCTCAATATCAAAAGATAGATTATACTTACATATTTACGCATATGTTAACCCAATTTTCAGGTCTTTTTTTTTTTTTTTTTGTTCAAAATGTTGAATGGCAATTGGTTCAAAACCTCTGATCAAATACTGACCTCAACTGATTTATTTATTTATTATATTTCTGTTTTATTTTTTTTTTTTTTTTACTCTATACTCAGACAATATTGTGTACCAACGGCGCTCTCAACCTTGTTGAGCCGAACCCAAACTGAAATCGACTTTTGTGCCAATTTTCAATGCAAATCGCATTAAGGCAAAAGCAAATGTTGCAAACGACACAACGAACAGCAACGACAACAACAACAACAACTAGCGGCAACTTTTGCACGCCACATAGATAATTTGTAACAATTTCTTAATGACCAAAAAGCCGAGCAAACATACATATATACAAAACAACAAAGTGGTTAGTAAAATGGAAATGAAATGAAATGTAATGTAATGAATAACCAGACCAAAAGACCAGACAGAGATACAAATAGAAAAAAATAAAAGCAGATAGAGATAGACACAGATAGAGAGAAGGTACATACAACCATAAAATAAAAGTGGAGTAACAATAACAACAACACCAGCAACAATATACATATATATATATATATGTATATACCACCTCGACTTCAGTTAGCTTGAAAAGAAAAGAAAAAAACAACGTATTCAAATCAAGATTGGAAGACAGCCTTAACTAGCCTCTGAAATACAAAACGATTTAATTGCATTCACTTAGATATCATAAATAAATTTACTAAGCATTTTGCAAAATTGCAAATTTTGTACATTATGCTAATTCTAGCTTAAGATTGAGCAATATTAAATATATTTCTTATGAAAACTAAATTCGATAACTACTAGACTACGAAATCTAGATGTTCATATGGCTAGATCGATTGGGCTGCTGATGCAGATCAAGAATATATACATACATAAACTACTTCTGCTTTTTATAAACATTTCGACAAATTTTTACGAAACGTGAAAAGTTAAATTTCTTAAAAAAACTGGACAGCAATAATAAAAGGAAAGAAAGAAATGTGAGAGGCTTTCCAGCTTAATAGGGAAATAAACCGGAAAAATTATTCGTTAACCCATAATATCCTTTTATTATTCCCGATGGAACTACCTTTAAGTATTGAGGAAATTGGCTGCATATATTCGAAATTTCAAACTGATTGAACTGATTACTTAATTTGAAATAATTGCCAATTGTTGCACAAGTTGCTTAAGATAGGCTCTTGCTGAGAACATAAATGCTATATAATTGTCATACAAAACGACTGTTTGTTTTAATTTCCATTTTCATTTGTTTGTTTTTTTTTCGCAAGTGGAATGTATAATTAAATTGTTGCCACTCACAGAGTTTATGGCGAATGGGTTTTTTTTTTGTTTTTTTTTGCCATTTATGAGCATTAATAGAGCTCAATCAACTAACGTCTGAGGATGATTAAATGGTCAATGGAAGGGGGTTTTGCGGGGCAACTACGTATAGCTGTTAATACTGATTATGGGCCATTTTCTTCTGTTTATGGCTAATCAAATGGGTTTTTTCATTTACATGACACAAATTAAATGGCAAAATGCAGCAGCTGCTTTTTTTCCATGTAAATACACGATTGCATTTTGGGCCAAAGCCTTTTACTTTCTTCTGTAACCAAAAAAAAAAAAAAATAAATAAACTAAATTGTTTTATGCGTGTGCAAAAAAAAAACTTAAATAAACTAAAAGTTAGCAAAAACAAAATCTATGTATAAAATGCATAAACTCTTTGTTTTAGGCACGAGAATGGGAAAACTTTCACAATATCATTTAAGTACGAACTAGCAAGTATTTTTTTTTTCATCAAGATTATTGTTGACATAAAAATGCTAAAAGAAAATTATAGTAATAATTAAAAATAAATGCTAGCTTTCATTTGCATTGAAATCTTTTGATGCTGCCGAAAAAATGTTTATTAAAAATTCTTTTATATATATAAATTTTTTTTAATTGTTAATAATGTGTTTTTTTTTTGTTTCTTTGTATTTTGCAGGTTGGTAATTTCATAATTTTGAAAAACATTTCTGGATATTCTATTTTTAAATTTCTACTTTAAACAAATTAGAAGTAGAGAAAAGTAAAAGTAAACAGTAAGAAATTTAATGGGAATTCTTTTAAATTAATCAAACTAATTATCTAATGGTATGTTTTATTTTTTATTGTCTCAAACTAAAAGAGGAGAATTCAATGTTTTTATTTATAAAACTTTAATACTTAAATACTAAAACATTATGAAAAAAAATTGGTACATTTTTGTTTAGTTCTCCTTAGACACGCATATGATTTATATAATTTTTAATTTAATTACTTTATTATTTTATTTAACTTGGAATTGAATTTGAGACTTTAATTACAAAAATATGAAACTTGTATTTGTTCTTTATAAAGTTGAAATATATGTATATATATATATATATATATATATGTATATTCTCTCTTTAGTTGGTTATGTTAATATTTCATTCTATTTTTCTATGACAATTTTTTCGTTTTATTAAAAACTTTTCAATTTCTTTTCCAATTGTAAAAGAAGTTGCCATGAATTCGATTTCAGTTTTTCATAGTTAATGTATTTTTCATAGAGTAACGAAATGTTCTTATACCATTAATTTGATCACAACTTCTGATTTCATTTGCCATTCACTTTGTTAATCAACAAAAACTCAAATAAATGCCAATTGCGCAGGTAAAAAATACTTCTAATAACATTTGTATGTAAATGTTTTGTGGGCGAGGCACAATTTATGGTGAATTTAGGTTTGGTTTTTTTTCTCTTTTTTTTTGTTTGGTAGATATGTCTGCCAAAATGGCCAATTCAGGTTCTCAGCAAGTTCAATGTGATGGGAAATTTTCAATTAACGGAACAACTATGAAAGAAAGAAAAGAAAAAAATAAGAAATGAAAACGACAAGCACATTGGTTTTTCTTTTTTTTTTGGTTTTTTTTTGTTGTTTTGAAACACAAAACGTAAAAACATACATACATACAATACAACAAAAATAGAAATTGCCTTGGCCACTTGAAAGCAAATCACCGCCATAAGATAAACAGAGGAAGCAACAGATGGACAGATTGACAGACGGCGGAGATGTCGAAGTAGATGGAGGAGGTGGTAGGTGGTGTACGGTGGAAGGGGGGGATTTGAGCGGTTGATGTCGATTCAACAATCTTGTCAACTCAGGCAACAACCTACGCGGCTATGTACACTTGACCGGCTAATGGCTTTTTTGCGTTTCATTGAAGTTGCCTCAAAGTGTATAAGTATATATAGTTATTTAGATATCTCTCTTTAGATATATAGATATTTTCTTTTTTTTTTTTCTTACAATTTGGCAGCTTGTTGAAAGTGAAATGTGTGAAAATGGCTAATTAAATGCACGGACAACTTCCATCCGCCTCCCTTTCTTTCTCTCCCTCTCTCTCTTTCTATCTAACTGTCTGTCTTTTGGTCTTTGTGTCTTGGTCGCCCACTTGATAATTTGATTTGCTTAACTCACGTTTCTATGAATTTCTCTTGGCCAGCTAATTATGAATTATTTTACAGATGGTTCATTTCCCTCAGGTTTTATTGAGTGATTTTTATGAGTTGGCTTTTTGCTTGTTTTCTGTTTTGGTATTTTTTTTTCATCTGTTTTGGCTTATTTGTTAAATGTGGAATTCTGTTGTTGTTAACAATTTTTAGTTGTTTTTTTTTGTGCTTTCGAAGCACGTAGAGGTAATTACGCATCAAGTTTGTTGCTTAAGTCTTTTGTTTTATGGCCAATTTGAGCCAGCAAAAAGGTTTATAATAAAAATGAAATAAGGCTTCAAAATGAGGTTAGTCGACACTCTAAAATATCACGAAAAAGATCTAACTATACAGAATCTGTTAAATTGGGTTAAACCAAAAAAATTTCACTAATCATTTACACTTACAATTAAATGGGCATATGAACTTTATCAACATGCTGCATAGCTCCTCAGAATGAATGAATATATCAGGTTCGGTATATATGTAAGATTACCCTCTTTCTCTTTTTGAAAATGTATTCTAATTTATGTAAAATTCATCCTCTTCATAATGATTCTGCGCGAAAATAATGCTGGTGAATTGAGAATGAAAAAATCGTTGAACTTTCTTAAACAAATCGTTGGGTTATTCATAAGCAAATTTCTAAAAAAAATTTCTGAGCCTGAGAAATGACAATTTCTCAAGTATTGATTAGTTGACAACCCCACAACAGAACAACAAGAATAACAAAATAAGCAACAAAAAATTATTTATGCATATGAATTAGAAAGATAGAAAATTTCTAATGCAAATGTGTTTTTTTTTTTTTTTTTGGGTTTGTCTTTCTTTTGGTAACTTAACTGGTTTTGGTTTTTGGGTTTTATTTGTTGTTGTTATTTGCGTTCTCAGAGTTAATCCGCATTTATCATAAGACCCAAAAAGAGACAAAGCAACCGAAATGAAATAAATTTAATCAACTGCAAAAAAAAAAAAAAAATAAATAAATAAACAAACAAAATTATTTGGTAGCAAAAGAATTTCAAACCGGTTTGAAACCATTTGAATTGTGCCAAATTTTTCAAATGGAATTCGATAAAGAATTACACAAGAATTTTGAAATTGCAAAATATATTTGAAATTAAATCGGTTAGATGTTTTTTTTTGTTTTGAATTTGGGTTGAAAAGTTCATTGACTTGAATTGACTGAATAGTTAAGACAATTTCATGGTCCGAGGGTTTATAACTGGAAATCAGCTAAGACCAAGAAACACACACACACACACACACACACACACATAGAAAAAGTCATATAAAAAGAATTGTATATCCATGTGTAGGGCGAAAGGTGTGTAGATATAGAATTTGAAAAAAAAACCTTTATTAATACATGGTCACAAATACTTGTGTACGAGTATTTGTATTATTTTGTAGATGTTTACTTACAATAAAAATAAATTCAAATAAGAATTATTGAATGACTCCGTCAGCTTTGAGGAATGCGACCTTGAGCTGTCAACAACGATGGTGGCTGCGGCTATGGCAGTTCGATATCGAGATGTCGTGACTGCCCCAGACCCAGGCTCAGAAATGGAAACCAAAATGCTGATGGGAGACAAAGACAGAGATGTAGACGGTGACTACTGAAATGCTGGCAATGGCAAATAACAAGTACAGCACAACAGACAATAAATAAGAAAGAAGAGGAGACTGAAGTGGAGGTAGCTAAATCCAAATAAGAATCCGAATCAAATGGGAAAACACAACAAAGAGGGAACAAATAACGAATTATAACGAATATTTTAAATACTCTTTCGGTCAGGAACATAAACATTATTAAGAATATTAATATGATTTAACTTCTTATAAAAATTTATATTTTGATTTTAAAAGGTCAAGTCATTATAAAAATATTACAGTCATATCTGAGTTGAAAAGGGTTTCTATTCCCAATTGTTAGGAACTCTTCGAATGGATATTATAGTAAAGCATTTAATTCTTATAATGATCAAGTCATTGACTAGAACACCATTTTAAGAACTTTCTCATCAACAGACTTTGCTTACCATCCTTGAATCATAATGAAATGGTAACTAAAACTAGTTGGGAATTACTAGTAGATACAGGAAAAAGGGAAGGTATAGCTTATCCTTTGAAAATTAAATTCATGTTTGCATAAGATCGAATGCAAAACATATGTACTTCTTATTAAGTTTACTTTAATTTGATTGTTTTAACTGAAAGTATAAAAAGTAGATCAACATAAATTATGTTTGTTAAAAAGTTGAATGAATTTTAAAAGGCCTATAAGGTAGATAGACTAAATAAAGTTTGATCAAAAGGCTTACAAGTTTTAAATAATGATAGAACGCTTCATCAAGCCATTAATTTTTAGTATTTAAAATACTTACTTTAATTGTAAATTCTGATTAATTCTGAAAAAAAAAAAACAATTTCCTAACAAAGAAAGAAATATTAGAAAAACAACAAAAGCAAATGAAACTTGCATTTAGATAGCTTTTGGACTTAGTCATACATAAACATATATACCCCAAAAATGTAAGAGAACCTTAGCACGCAATGCAGCATGTGGCAAAGGAAGAGGCAACAAATAATCTCATACGTACCTACATATAGTAAAACACGTTTGACGGAACAATTTGATGAGAATGACGATGATGATGTGATGGTGGATGAAGATGAAGATTGAATATCTGGGCAACCGCAAGGCATACATATGTACATAGGTACATATATACATACATAGCTATATATAACCACAGTCAAGTCGGAGCTGTATAGCGTTCACTTTTATTTTCAACTATGAGCATATTGCAACCGCAAATAATAACAAAAACATGAACAAAAGACGCAAATGGCATAACATGCCAAATAACAAAGATCAAAATCTAAACTCAATACTTCAAAGGAGAACAAAAACTTGAGAAATAAGTTCTACTGATTCATTCAATTCACATACCCCACACATATACATATATATATATATCTGAGAGTATACTCAACTTCCTATTCCATCAAAAATTGTTTTGTCTCTTGATTCTTAGTAAAATAAAAAAAAAAACCCAAAATAATGTATATTTAATCAATATAAATATTCTTGAAAAAATGGCAAAAACATGGCGTAATGAATGACAAATGAGATCTGGCAATAGCCATAAAATTTATTAACTAATTTGTATAGGTATTTGTTTATTATTACGAGATTTATTTGCCAAAATTAAAAGGCAAAAATATACAAATCTTTAATTATGTTTATTTAGCAAAACACTTTTTTTAATGCAAATAAATAAATTGTAGAAGTTAATAAAATAAATAAATCAAGAAAAAATATGGAAATTTATTACAAAGAATATTTGATTAATATGAAAAATTTAAATGAGATAGGATTTTGACTTTGAGAAGTTTTTATAACAAAGTTTTTAATAAAATATACTATCATAATCATACCTTATATCAATAAACGCAAATTAAACTCTTTATACGTAGAGTAAAAAATAAAGTCAGTTTTATGAGCTTAAAAACTAAAGTAGAAGTAGGAAAATAAAAACAAGGCGGCAACTCTTTGAGAGATGCCATCTTCACCTAATTTATGATGGCCCCGAGGAGCGGCAAGAAAAAAAAAAGATGCATCAGCAGCAATAGCAGCAGCGGTTTCAAATGTACGTGAGCAAGATGATGTGAAGACTGAACTTGTTGGGTGTGTCCAAGTGTAAGCTGCCCCCTTGCCTCACCTCCCCTTCCGATAGACCAATTGCATAAATGGGCGGCCGACTGGGTTAATAGTACATCGAACTCAACTGGTTTTCGATGCCGCCTTTTATGCTCTTTAGTAATTTTTTTTTTTTTTATTTTTTTTATTGATTCTATTCGTGTCCGCATCGACTTTAAAATAGTTTTCCAATTTTATATTAACACACAAAATTAGAAAATCCATTAGAATGAAATCGTTTTAGACTAGAATTCATTTAAATTCAGTAAATTATGTGAAAGGAAAGTTTATAAAACTTGTCTCAGTAAAAAAGAGATATATAGATAGATATATATATGTAGATTGGTTCTTTAGGGATTTGCAATAAAGTTTAAAGAATTTTGTGATTAACTCATAAAATTAAATGACACCATGGAATAGTTCTGAGCAGGAGAACAATAATGGCCATGTAGATAAAGTGGAAAATGAAGATATATCTAGTCAACAATTTTTGTATCATATATCTGAATATACTAATTGTTAGTGCAATAAATATTTAACTAGCTAAAGAAAGTGGTTTTAAAAATACAACAATTTTCAAAATGAGTAAAAAGTATTTTCTTTAAATTGTTCTTCACACGATTATATGCGAATACAAACAAAATAAAAATTCATTTATAAATTTTTAGCTTTTACCACATTTTTGTTTTTGTTTTGAAATATTTGCTAATCAATTGAACTGAAAAAAAAAAAAACAGAAAGAGCAAAAGCCGCAAAAATGTTAATTTCATTTCATGCTGATCGTTATGGAATTTATCTTTTTATGGCATGCATATATTTTATGCCTACATACACACACACTTATATGCATATGTTTATGTACATATATAGTCTGGGTATACTATAGGTAACATACATACACATGTCAGTCAGAGTCGAAGTCAAAGACTTCTTTTTGGCTCTGCTTGGCGGTTCGACAGCCCAACGAGAAAAGGCAAAAAAAAAGAAGAAAAAAACACTTTTAAGTTAAACTTTTACTTTCACTGCCAATTTGACTGAACGAATCAGCAGCTTCAGTGCCGGCACCGGCATCGACACTGCCACCGACACCGACTCCGACACCGACTCTAGCACCAGCTAGCTCCAGGCTTTAGCTGAAGTTGGAGCTGGCTCAATTTGCATGGCGGGCGGGCAAACAATGTTATATTGTTGTAGAGGAGACTCATTTGCAAAAATTGTATCTGGCAGCAATTTAGCGCATAGATACAGAGGTAACAGCCACCCGACCAATACCCACCCGACCCTCCACCTGGATGTTTGTGTGTGTGTGTGTGTGCATTGTCTATGGTCTTTAGTTTAATTTCATTTTCACAATAACAACAATCTTTATTGTGCTGCATCTTCCACATCTTCTTTGCTTCCCTCTCTCCGCCCACACAGACACACACACACACCAGCCACCACCCTCCCACCACCCACTTGTCTGTCACACGTGTGTTCACATGTGTGCTATGCAATTTGATCGTCACGTCGAGATCTTCGGCCGCAAATGTTAATGATGAGCATTTGATAATAGCAACCTCTGCGTTTTTCCTTTTGTCTTCTCTTCATCGTTATTTTCATCTTCTATTTCATCTGTTTCCTCTTTCCCTGTTGTTGTTGGTGCTGTTGGACATGCTGCTTAAAGTTGTCTTCTTTGATTTTTCGCATGTTTGTTAGTTTGTGTATGTAAGCATGTATTTTTGGCTGTCAAGGAAAATTTGTTGAACTTTTGTGTTTGGTTTTTTTTTCGGTCGTTGTTTTATGTTTTACAACTGCTAAAATCGATTTAGGTAGCGAAAGTTGCCATTAACAACAAATAGTTAAGAGTTCAGTTACACGTTTGATTACAAACTCTGTTTAAACCTCAATCAGCGGAAAAAGTATATAAACTAAGGCTAAATCTCAAGTAGAAGCCTAGTCTAGTTCTAGTCTAGTCCCGCAAATCTCTTCACACATTGGCCATATTTAAATATTTTCTATAACTACTCAGTTACTGAGTTATTTTTTGCTTAAGATATGATTTTATATAGACATTTATATTTAGCTTTCGATTAATTATTCGATAAATTATTGACACTTCATTTGCCAGGCAAATATTTAAATTAATAATTCCAAAAAGATTCGGAAATAAAACCTAAGTAAGTTTAAAAATCGTATGAAAATGAGAATTAAACTTAATTTTATTATTGCCCATAACATTTTTAATAACTTTTACAAACAAAATGTATAACTTTGATATTAAGCCATAAAATCTTTAAAAATATTTTTGGTTAGTTTAACTATAAAAAAATCGCATAGTTTATTTTATGTATAGTCTTTATGGCAATAAAGTGCAATGGAATTCAATGGAATTGCCAACAGAGTTAAGAAACGATAAGTTAAGTTAAGATGCTTGATAATGGAAATTCTACAAGATTGAGTAGGCAACCGGTCATTATATTATACAGACATATACATACATACATATCTAATAGATATGCATAACGTCAAGTGCAAGCCGCATCTTGGTCTCACCTGGGCCAATAGCTTGGTCAAGTTAGCCTTGTTCTTAATAGACAAAACATTGTGGTTGCTGTTGTTGCAGTTGCAGTTTATGTTATTCGTAGTCGTTCATGAATTGAGCATAGGCAACGACAAGTGCATCTGTAAGATGCATATCAAGTGTCAGACCCGCTGACCACAACCTTGTTGTTGTAGTGAAGGAATGCACAAAGGGGTAGTGGAAAGATGTGTGTGTGTGTGTGGTGATGCCAGAGCAAGTTTGTTGTCTAAGTCTTTTGTATTTTGATTCTAACTGAGGCGTGGCCAGTTGGCACGTAACCAACAAAACATACAGAGAAAGAGCGAGAGAAAGAGATAGAGCGATGTGGAGAGTAACAACAATAAAGGCCAAACAACTTTCTTTTCTAGCCAACACTCTCACTTAAAATTTTTAGAGCATTATCTGAGCTTATCTCAAATCGTTTATCTTGCATCTTTATTTTTTGTTTTTGAATATGCATTGAAATGCGACATCGACAACGATTTCGTAACGTTTTCAATGATCATTTTTCTATATATGTATGTATGTATTGTTAATATTGGCCTATGTGTGTGTATGTATGTATGTATGTATGTGTTTATGTTTCGATTTCTGGTCAGTTGTTTTCTGGTTGTTTATTCAAAACGAGACGACACATTGAAGATGTCTGCCTACGTAATCAGTTTTCGAAATGACAGTGAAAGATGCTCTTGTTGATGCGGCAAATGATTTGATGAAAGTTCAATGGCAATAACTGACAATTTCAAGTTGAAAGGTGTGACATATTCACAATTCAATACAAAACCAAAAGAAAAGGGCTTGTCAAAGAAATTAAAGTTAAAATATTTAACATATCTACAAAGTAACTAGCAAAATTGCTTTCTGTTTATATTGTGCAAATAAAGAAAGTCACCTAGCTAGATCGAAAAATTGTTTCTTTTTTTTACATCATCTCACACATATATTTCGTATTGAAAGATGACAGGCAGACATTCAATTTAGTTGCATAAAATTATCGCAAACTTAGAAAAAAATTCAAGTTTTTTTAATGAAAAAAATCTTTACAGACAAAATTGTTCACCACTTGCAAAATTTGTTATTATTCTTTAGTCCATTTTGAAAATTTTATAAGATTTTTCAGTTGATAGACTATTTCGACTTAAGTTAATAAACTCTTTTTATTAAAAGATAATAAAACAAACTTCATTGTGGCATATTAACTTTTTCTATTAAAAATGTTTTACAAAATTCTTCTTCAACTTTTTGAAAGATTTTAAAATATGTTTAAACTGGGCTTAGACTGTTTAAGTAGGCATTATAAGCAGCCATTAGATAATTACTCTGTTGCAGTCAAAATGAAAACAAATAAGTGTAAACCCGACGAAAATTTATTGTTAAGTAAAAATAAATACTGCAAGTCTTTCCTTATTAAAGTCACATAATGGATTTTGTAATGATATATTTGAATTTATTTTATGTTAATAGCAATAATTTTAACAAACTCTTTGAATAACATTTTTAAATTTTCTTATTACAATATTTAATTGCTTTTTCTTTTCACTTAAAATGTATATATTTAATAGTGAAATTGATATAATATATATTGAAGTGGAAAAAAGTTCGAGTTTGATTTCAATGGCAAAGATTATTTTGATTAAAATTCTATGAAATTTGTATTTTTTTTTTATTGTCTTATCTTAACAAAGGTTTTAACTACACATAATGTAATAAGCCAAACCAAATTAGTACTAATTTCTAATAACTTTTTTCTTTTTCTCCCCCGCTGATATAGTGCTACGCCTATGAAAGTAAAATCTTGTTGAATTTTTACACGAATAGATACATAGATATATATTTCCATAAATAAAACACATAAATCAGTGCTGAGAGCTCTAAACTCTCTGAGACTCAGAGCCCTGAAACTCATTAGTAATCAAAAGCTGTGCAACAGCTCGATAGATAGAGTCTGAGAGACTGAATCGAGAGACAGAGAGAAAGAGACACGATCATTGAATTCTTTTTCAAGACTCGCATAAAATCGTTGCACAAGCCAGTAGGAAAGAGGGGGCGTGGGGGGTGGGCGGACTTGTAGTAGAGTATGTGGGCTGTATTCAAGTGACTGAAGTGCCACTGGAATGGAACGTTGTCACAGTGTTGTCTGTTGCCTGTTGCCTGTTGCTTGCCATACAGTCAGCTAGCCTGCTTTGCTTATTTTGTCTTAATGGCCATTTTATCCATGTTGTTTTAGTAGCAATTTAAATATTTTCAGGTTTTTCTTTCTTCTTTCTTCTTTTTTGTTTTTTTGTATTTGTGGAAAATATTTGAACTAACACAAAAAAAAAAAACCATCACCAACAACAACACCATAAAATTAATTGAAACAGTTGTTTAAAGACGAAAGCTTTACTTATCTATAATTAATTTTTAACTAGCTTTAACATTCGAGGACGATGACTTTTTGGCCTTGATCTTGACACCACCAGCACCGCCAATGGTTGACTTTTTGCGACCATTCAATTTGGTTTTATTGGTAGACATTGGCAAAGGTTTCGGTTTAATAATTCTCGCCTCGACTCTTATATAGAGATCATAGTTGAAATCACCGCATGTTTTGCCTGCCAAAATCCAAAATTAATTAATTCAAAAGTACATATTATTTTGCTGTTGTTTCTATTGTAAGACATACCGCAACACATTTCCTCGCCACAGGACTCACAGGTCATTAGACGGGTTTCGACAATGCCGGATTTATTTTTAATCTTTTTAACACAATTATTAAGGGCATATTCGCGACGATCTTTGGCCTCAGTTTTCAATTCCAATTTACCCATCTCAACCATACGGCTAAAATATTCCTCTTCCAATTTATTTTTCGGCCTCAATGTTGTAAGCATTTTCCAATCAATGGGCACAGCGCAGAGTTCCATAAGGACAACATCTTTCATTTCATTTGGTACTGGATCGGCATATGTATAAAATACCTCACGTTCACCATTATTTTTAAGCAATTTACGCATCTCCTTTTTGGGCATCTTAAAGGCATAATCCTTCTCTCGTATTTTAATCTCCTCTGCTCGCACCTTAACGGGTCGCATCTTGTAGTCGGGCACTTTTTCCATTAAACGTTTGAATTCCTCAATTGTTTGAATATTGCTGCGACTCAAATCTAAAACGGGTACAACCGTTTTCTTTTTGGCCAACAAATCATCCAATTTACTCATTTTATTTTTCTTTTAGTTTAGTTAGTTAGAAAAAGGTTTGGCTTCTATTGAACAAACAAATGTGGAAAAATTCTTTGTTGCCTGGGCAACGTTTAGTATTTTTAATACATCAGGCATTACAAATATTTGTGGTATATTCTAGTATATTTATTTCATATTCCTTTTCATTCTTTTGATTTCAGCGCCTATCAACTCATCTGGAAGCTCTTCTATGTGTAATTCGGTAGAGAAGTCAACAAAACAGAAACTGAAACTGAAACAGCAAACATCAAGACTACGAAACGTCGTCGTCGTCGTCGTTGTCGTTGAAAAGCAGTTGGCCCGTTTTTATCGTGCTGGCATTTAATTTACTTTATTTTGGTTACGTGGTTTTTGGGCCTGAAATCTCTAACTTGGCGTTGAAGTTAAAGTTTTGGAGCTAACGTCGTCGACGTTGTTGTTGTTGTTATTGTTGTTGTCTGGCCGCGGCCGAAAAAGAAAGTCACGACATTTAAAGCGGCAGAAACAAGATTTCCAAGATTCTGCAACGAAAGTCAAAGTTACAAGTTTACTTCAAAAGACCATTTTGCCCTCCTCCCCCCTTTGCTTTGGTTACAAGCACTGCACTGCAGTAGTGTGTGCATGTGTGTGTCCGTGTGTGTGTGTGTGTGTGCCACATTTAGAAAGTGAAAATCGAGTGCAATCGTTGTCGGCATATATATATATATATTTTTTTTTTTTTGGCCTGGTCTTTGCCTTTGGGCGCTGACGCTGCAGTTGAAAGTGAATTGATATATATATAGGTACATATACGGTCGGTCTATCGGTAGCCGTTATTGCTGCTGCTTTAACATACAAGCCATCCATCTCCATCTCCATCTCCATTTCCATTCATCAATAAGTGGCCAACGACACGGCGCAGCAGACAGACAAAAGTTCAACAACAATGGAGGCCGAAGAAATTACCAAACTTGTTGATGGCGTTTATAGGGTAAGTTCATTTTGGTTTTTGTTTTATCTTATTCTCTCTTCGTTTTTAATTTCATTTTCGTGTGCCAGTTTTTCTGCAAAACAATAAAAAGAAATTAACAAAAACAAAGTATAATTCATCTATGATAAGAATTTCTATATTTTTTTTTTTTGTGTTTTTATTACATTTAGAAATTAACTTGAATTTGTTATAGCATGTTGAGGACATTTATTTTTAAGACAGGAAGAATCTAAGATGTAATTGAAGTTCGATTTACTATAATCTTTCCATCTTTATTACACTTATTAACTTCCGGCACTTATCAAAATTAAAGGAACATACATATTTTATTAATCTGTTTTCTTTTGTAAGAGGCCCCTCAAGCTGAAAACTGACAAAAACAATTTGGTTAGTTGGTTGTTTGGTTGATGGTTTATATAATCAACTGTCAGGGTATTGCGTGAAGGCCATTTCTATTAAACCATCTATGAACTAATTTTTGGTTTCGTATCGTAGACATTTTTTTTTTTTTCTAAACGTTCATAATCCATAATGATGATGATAATGATGATGATCATGATAACCGTTTTTGGTTAACAATTTATAACGTTAAATGCTTTTTGGGGTTAACTTCAACCGACAATTTAATGCCGCACGCGATAACCATAAAAAGGTACAAAATCAACACAAAATATTGATACACACAAAAATAAATTAAAAAAAACAAAAACCAAAAAAATAGAGCTACGAATTTAGAAATACTCTTCCGGATTGCTTTTCACATTGTCTTATGGAAAATTTAGTGGATTAATTTAAGAAGGAATTTAACAAGTTTCCAAGTAGCCAATTCTTTTCCTAGCTAGTTTGAATGAAACTGTTTAATATTTGGCTTAAATTAATTTAATTTATAGCCTTCCATTGTATATTGTATGTTGTGTAAGAAATTAGATACTCTTTCTATTTGTCCAAGAGTATTGAATATTTTTTGTTACATTTTGGAAAATGAGAAAAAATATGTATTTTTAGATTAAGAGACATTTTGAAAGTGAGTTTTTTTTTTCCTGCTGATGGTAAACCAAATTTGGTCACGACGTTGTTTTGGACGAGAGAAGCTCGAAATGGTAGTTGGCTTTAGACAAGTTCAATTGAATTTTTGTGTTTGCCTATTGCCTCAAGACGAACAGATACCAAGCTGAAGTTGGAGACGTCGCGACGTCCACGACTCCGCCTTGAGAGTTTGGCAACTATTTTTTTTTCTTTCTTTCTGTTTTTGTTTGTTTGCTTTTTTTTTTTTGTCGCGGTTGCAGTTGCATCTGCCGCTTGTGGTTTGTGGAGTAAGTCGGTGGCGGATTCATAGAAAAAACTACATTTTTGTGGTTCCTTTTTGACTTGGCGGAGCTCCAAGGTTTTATTATGATTGAAAAAAATTGAAAGCTTCCTCTAACTCCGCCCCTGTAGTAAGCTGGGTGGAGTAAGGGGAAGGCGTTGCACATTTCGCGCATCTATTTCATTATGTAACTATGAGTTTGTTTTTTTTTGTTTCTTGTCGAAACTTGCTGCTGCTGTTGGTATTTTTTTTTGCGGCTTGAAATTGCGGAAATTTTGTTTTGGTTGGTTTTTTTTTTTTTTTTTTTGGGTTGCTTCCTTGGCTCGCTGTTGTTGTTGTTGTTGTTGCAGTTGCACACATCGTTGCATTTTCTCGACCAGCATTTGCATTTTGATTTTTTTTTAGTTTGTATTTCATCTCTATGTGTCACACACACATACACTCAAATGCAATGTAAAAGATGCAGAGACCATGCTAGTCTCTTATTGAATTAGTTAGTGTAAATATGACAAAGGCGCGGCCAAAGACGAAAGACTCAGGAAACGAACTTGTCTCATAGTTTTTTTTTTTTTCACTTGGTATTGGAATTGGAATCCGTTGTCTATATATATATATACACATAAATTGCTATGCATTAATCAACTCACTTCCTTAGTGATTTCTTTATGATTTTTTTTTTCCTTTACATAGTTTTTTTTTTTATTATTATTTTTCTGTTTCGCTTAATTTGCAGTGATTTATTTCGATCCGTTCGTCGTGTCGAGCCTCTCTCAGTGCTCAGTTGTCTGTCAGTTTTAAGTGGTCTACAGATTTATTATCACAATATTATTATTATGTTATGCTATTTTCTAATTAATCGACTGGTTGGCATTTGCCTATACAAACATACATACATACATACATACTATAATACTATAAGTCTCGCATTTGCTTGTTTTTGTTTTTTTATGTGAATTTTTGTAGTTTTTAAGCGGGTTTTTGAATTAATGATATATCATTTAGATTTCTCTTCTAAGATCATTAGCAAACTGTTTTAGTTGAAGAACTGGCCGACCTTTCTAACTAAATATTCCCAGAAACTGCTTTAAATTGGCACATTTAACCAAAAAAGTTGAGTCAAGTTAAGTCACATTAAGTTCGTGTGTGATCTAGTTTAAATGATAAATCAGCACAAACTGGTTTTATCCCATCAAATTGATATTTCGCCTTTAAATGCAATTTGAAGAATCAAATGACAAGAGAAATATATATATACATATATATATAAAATCATTAGATCATATAACTTGTTTTGATAAATGATCGATGGAAAACTATGTATACAACAATAAGTTATTACTTAGTACAAGTTAAGCGTAGTAATTAAAAAATAAAGATTTGAATTCGTTATGCCATTTAAGATAGTTAAGCTAAACCCTAATGATTTAATCAGTTATGAAACTGCAAAAAAAGTTGCATAAGTTTATATATGCATTTATGTTCTATGCCTAATTGTTGAATTATTTCTGATTTATTAGCTACAAAAATAATAGTCATGTATATGATTTCACTTTAAAATATAAATAGGGGACTATTATTTCTCTTAGTGTAGCTTAAATAGAAGATTATATTGGATTTAGTTTTCCCTTCTCTTCTGCAAAAATTCCTGCAAATTCATTTTTCAGATTGTTTGTCATTCGCTTAGATTTATGACACATTCTCCAAAAAGTGGGAAGGGGGAAAAAAGAAGGTAAACATAAATTGAATCTGATGTCAGTGAGCGCGCCACGGCGAGTGATCAAAATGACATCCAGCTGACCATACATACATACAAACATGTATATGTATATGTGTAGAGTCAAGCCGCTTGAATGGGAACACCTCATGAGAAGTGGCAACTTATAGGGGGGCGAAGCCTCTCAAGAGCCAAAGAGCTGAGGCATAGCATGTGGCGCATACAAGTGGGAAGGTGTCCAATGTGCTGAAATACAGAAAGAGAGAAAAAAAAAAAAAACTACAACTACAAGCTATGAAAATAAATTAAAATTGCAGCGCCACTGATGACGATGGCAATGTCTATGGGTAACATGGAGACGCTGATGGCCTAATGCCCAGTGACAACTCAGAGGGAGGGAGCAAAGCTGCAACTTGCCACTGCCACTGCAGCTGAGAATATGTGAATGACTGACGACGTTGTAGGCATTTGTACGGCTGCAGCATTAGAGAGGCAAACCAACAACTTGGTAGTTGAAACGGGAATGTGGGGGGATGCCAAGGGTTATAGGAGATGGGTGTGTGTGAGGGGGGCTCCACAAACTGGAACTAGGTCAACGTCCGAGTGGGCTAAGAAGCCCTACGATTTACCCTTTAATGACTTTATTCCCCCTTTTTTTTGTTTTCGATTTTTGTTTGTTGGCTTAAATTCTCAACATTAAACTACAAATATTTTAAACGAAAAACAGATTGCTCTCAAAATCTTGAATCATTCTTTCCTTACCTTTATATTATGGGGGATATATTTTCCTTGTAGAAGCAAAAGATATAAAAATGTTTTTTCTTGTTTATTATATAATTTGTTTTGCAATTTCAGTTAAAATTTGCTTAAAAATTTCTATTCCCCAATCATTGTTTAAAGTAGCAGACAGGATCACTTGGAAAATCACCTCATACCTCATTATCATTTTTCTCCCCATCCTCCTGATTTGGATTCTTTTAATTTATTCCAGTTATTTTTTTGTTTTCAATTCTACAATAGATAGATCTTCAGATTTCAAAATGCTAGGAATCTCAATCGAATAGATGTCCGGACGTGGGCACTCTCGTGTGTTCTCCGCATTCAGATTAATGTCAGAGCAACATTTATATGTATTCCAAAATTTGTTCGGTACAAATTTCAAGCTTTCAATGTAATCCCCACATTGAGTTTGCAATAGGATAAGAAAACGCTTGTAAGTCTCGTAGGTTAATTCACGATATCGTGGACACTTGACATCATGATGATGCGGCACACCTGGACAATAGACCCAATAGCGTTCGATGCATTTATTTCTAAGGTATTTGGTGAAAATGCTACGCCTATGATGACGGACATCAGTAGTACCCGTCATCCATGCTATACAATATTTAGCCGAGTCCCACAGCCAAGCGGTTACCTGGGGCACCTCACTTATCTCCTTGATTAGATAATTTTCACGCATATTGTCAAGAGATCGGCGTAGCCAGGGTGATAGATGTCGAAAGCGTACCGATGACATAACCAGGGCAATAAACCTTTTGCGAGCTGGCCAATTGTATTCGATCCAACGAACGGCAGCAAAGAATATCTCATCCTCGCAGTTAACACAAATTGTATCCTGCTTGAATAGATGATGGACTTCGTGGGCAGTCATATGCAAAAACTCTGTGGAAGCCACCAATGGATTGAATAGTTTACGTAGCTTGCACACCAATATGGGCATCATTTCTTCACATCCCAGGATACTGCTTTTCATATAGCCATGAAATGCAGTCATCTCACAGAATCCCAATTCGGGCCCCAATGAGAGGGTGTACCAATAATGTTCCAATAGTTGATGCATACCCAAATATAAAGCAGCTATAAAGAGCGGTATAAATTGCTCATCGACATCCAATTCATTAGTTTCACTTAACATCCAATCGTATATTATGGGCATTACGACCATTGGAACTTGATTTGTTGGAAATCGTAGCGATAAGCTCTTATTACAAAAACGAAAATTTTGTGCAAAATGTGTGAAAACAAAACGATCGACATAACAAAACTTTGATCCAATTTGCAATTCCATATCGGTATTCCACATATTACGTATACAAAAGATAAGCAACTCAACGGGGGCTAAAAGAAAAAGAAAAATAAACAATAAATAAATGATTAAAATAAAATCAATTCTGGGGGGAGGTTAATTTTAGGATATAACTAAAAATTACGAGAAATTAATGAATTCTATAGCTATATTATCTAGACGATTCATACGAATTTAGTTGAAACCATAAAATCTATGAGAGCTATTTATAGGGTATTATAAATTGTTAACTCACTCAATTCCCTTTCATTCTGCTTATTGAGAAACTTTGCCAATGATTCATTTTCTACGATTTTCATTGGTTTAAAAATCATTTCGAAATCATAACAAGATTCAACAGAACGTGCCGAGTTAACGGTATAGGTCAGATTTAACATTGATTGTATTCCATCATCATAGGACAATTCAGTCCCAGTTTCATCATCATCATCCTCATCATCTTCCATATCCACAGGCCAGCGAGCGGACAATGATTCCAAGTCAGACATTTTGAAAGTTTCGCTGGTCAACGGACCCTTTGGATATTTCACAACATTCCATAAATCCTGCATAGTATTATCGATTGTACCATGGTCCATAAACGTCTTGGTTTCACAATTGAAGAACAAACTGCTGCTGCTTTTGCTTGAGGTCGATCGAGAAGATTTACTCGATAGAGGCGTATAATGTGGATGTTTCTTATGGCCAGCAGCTTGATTTATATCCTCAAGGCTGGTCACTAGATTTTCTGGGACTATATCTTTGTTCATATATTCCTGCCAATTCCAATGTGGCGTAAATATATCATCCGAATTGCTCATCAAATCGCTGCTCTCATCGCTTTTGGTTTTATTAGCTTTTACCTGAACTGGCGAGCTGTCCGATGATGAAGAATTTCTATGCCTGGCTGGCGTCCTTTTTGCCATTTTGAGGGCTTTCATGGCTTCTGATTTGTGTTTCTTTTTTTTCGCAATTATTTCCAAAAAAAATTCTTTTTATTTAATTTTGTTTGTATTTTTGGACCTTTAATGAAATTGCTTTGTACTAACTCTGAAACTGAAACTAAATCCAATGAAGTTTGATGGCCTTACCTGATAAAATTGTTTTCTCAGTTTTGAAGTAAATTGCTATGACTATGTGATTCTAATTTAAATTTGGTTTATAACACTGGTAATTAAAAAAAAAAACATGACCGAATTCGATGATTTCTTGCGAATCGAATTTTCTTGTGAAAGTTTTTTATCAAAGTTTTTTGAAAAAGACAAATTTTTGATCAAATTTTTTGTCAATTTTTGATTGACTTTTAACCAACAACAAAGTTGCTTAGAATAGGACATGCTATAAATCTTGGAAAGGCATCTAGCTAGAATTTTTTCTTTCTTTGGGTCAGAATTTAAAAAAAAAACCCAGAGCGCCGGGGCTAACTTCGGCCGTGCCGAAGTTTATATACCCTTGCAGCTTTGTACATACCAAATTTCTTAAACTTTAATTGTGGTAAAAAATACAACAAGAGTCACACTTTTTCAACAATCGTTCCTATGGGAGCTATGTGATATAGTCACCCGATCTTTGTAAAATTTGGCATAGTCATTAATAGGTATATTAAACTGATAAATATTCATTTTTATGCCAAGTGCGTGAAAAGTAACGAAGTTATTGATAAAAGTCACTGTTCGTGACTTTGCCGTTTGTATGGGAGCTCTACGATATAGTGGTCCGATCCGGCTGAATCCGAGATATACAACGCCTGCAGTATATACAAGCCTACATGCAAAATTTTAACTCTGTAGCTGTTATGCGCACACTTCTGACCAAAATTAATATACCCTTTTTGCAAGGGTATAAAAATGACATCTTAATCCATGTTTTTAAATATTGAAAGTGTTCTTTTCGAAGCTTAATTTTTAAAATGAGATTTTATTAAGCTCAATATCAGCATCAAAGATATCAGATTTATCAAATTTACTTTTCAAAATATAACAATTTTATCACATTTATATTTTTTCTTAGATATACATAGTAACAAATTTTTTTAAAAACTAATTTTTACAGTCTATATAATAACTACATTTTATTTACATAACAACAATATTAAAATTATATTCCATAAGCTCATTTATTAAATTTCAACAAAAGTCTGCCTGCAATGAGCCAAGCCTTTAAACTTTTATCAAATATGGTTAATAAATAAAGTTAACAAATGTCGTTAGAAAATATAGCCTTGATTATTATCTGTCAACTAAAAATTTCGTTTTATGGGGTCGGAAATGTGGAAAACAAATCTCCTACATTTATATAAATTTTATTTTTGATCTGTGTAAAAGATCTTTATTCAAGATGTTATTCAAAAATTGTTATATATTCGTCTTTAGGGTTTAATTGAGAAAGCAGTTTTTCGTGGTCACGCAATGAGTGAATTATATTACATTTAACATTTTTCACGCACTTTGCGTTCGCATTCATCTAAAAACAAAAACAAAAAAGGTATTGGGGAGAGGGGGCGTGACTGGTTGCGCCTTGACGCCTTTTGCTAAAGTTTTGTCAACAGATAGCTTGGAGTTGTTTTTTTTTTTTTTTTTTTTTTTTTGTTGCGGTTGTGGTTGTTATACCTGTTGCGTGTTGTTGTTTTCTAATTGGCATAATTGTGAGTTGTTGTTGTTGTTGGTGGTGTTTCTGTGGGCTGCATTCTCGCATGCCTCTTAGGTGGGTGTGTCCATGCTGGCGTCGTTAAATTATGGCCTAGCCTGAAATGTGGCTCCACTTGCCCAGCCATGGCATACCTCGTTGAGAAATGTTGTGCTTGTGGTGTTGGTGGTGTTGGTGGTGGAGATGGTGGGGGAGTGGGTTACGGGTTTTGCGGGTTGCCAGTTTGCCGGTTGCTGCTTGCATGCCGTTTTGCATTTGAGTTTTAGTTTTTAATTAAAATAAAATTACATACAATGTGTGTGTGTGTGCGACCGCTCAGTGGGGCGATTTATGTTAAGCGCCGATTAGAGCCATACTAGGCGTCCCCCTTTTGGGCTGTGCCAAACCTACCTCAATTAATTTTGGGTTAAATATTGTCCAGCTGAAGCAAAGTGAATGAGAGATTTGCAGGTGTGATAAGCCGCGATTACGTCAGCAACTTTTATTTCTAATTGCCACTTGCCATCAACATTTGATATCCTTGTAAAAATAAAGAGAATTTCAACTTATCTTAGCAAATGGCAAATAGTCAAAATAAAGTTCTTCTTCCCAAACATTTCATTTTAATAAGCACTAAGTCCTAGATAAAGCAATATTAAAAAGTTATTTATGGAAAGGAAGATAATTTTGTTTTTTAAATATTTCAAAATTAGTTGTAACATAGACTCTTTAGTCTACACAAAAATAAAAGGTATTTTAGTATAAATAGAAAGAACAAATAATTCGAATAAATATTATAAACAAAAAAACATTAGCTTATGAATTTTCTATGGGGTTGAAATTGCCAATTTGATGTGGAAAATCGTTTCGATTGGATATCGAAATTTATACAGTTTTCTTTATATTCCAACCCTTGGATTTTAATTTTAAGTCACTTTTGAATGAGTAAATAAAATTGAACGACTTTCTTCAGTGAGTAAATGAACATGTTCTTTTTTGACTCACTGATTAATTGATTTCTTAATTTTTATAATAATCGAATTGACAATTGATAAGTAGATGCAAAGAAATAAGATACATATATAAGACATCAGACAATAATATAGTAACAAGTCAGTCAACTGAATAATTGAACTAGTGAGTGATCAACTGAACGAAATGAGTTAGTCAACTTGTTCATCAAACTAAGCCATACAAATTACAACATTGAACACAAAGTAAAATCAATTTTAATGAAGGTTTTGATATAATTAGAGACTTTATAAACGTTTTTTATATTACATATAGCATAAATGTTTCACAAATTGCATTTAGATGGCAATCGGGTTAACCTTTTTGAATTTACTTGCTAATTTACTAGTTTGCGGTTGAAACTGTCAAGGATAGAATTTGTTTTCTTCAAAATATATCTAACCGTTTGAGCCACTGATTGTTGGTTAATTAAGAAAACTCAGCTTGATTGAAAAAAAAAAAAAAAAAAAAAACACCAACACAATTAACATTGATAAACCAATAAAGGTTCAACATGTTGAAATTCTGTATGTAAGTAATTGCACTGAGGTCAGAGCTGGCTGCCAGTGAATGAGTGCACTTGACTGTGGATGGAGATGTAAAATTATATATTCAAATGCAGTCGTCAGTCGGCACTTGGTTGTGAGTTTCTCTCTCTCTCTCTCTCTATCTCTGTCTATCTAAATCAGCTAGCTAAATCATAAAAGTAAACACTCGAAATGAATTCAAGATGACCTTGTGGATTGTGTGAGTTGTTTGTATGTTTTTGAGTATCTGAAGCATTTTTGGTTTGAGACGATCCAAGTCATGATATATATGCTATATATATATATATACATAGCAATGCATTCATTCCCACGCCTTGATGCCACATTTGCAGCCAATAAATTTGAAAAGCAAATAACGTTCATTTTGTATTTGGCAATTTTTGTTATTTTTTTGTTGTTGTGTAGTTGTTAGATTTTTCTTTTTACATTTTGTTGCTAATTGTCGGAGAATTTCCAGTAGTCATGAGGCGGAAATGATTTAGAATCAATGCGAATAACAATTTATAATGCTTAAAGAATTCTCCATTACCCCACTACCCCCCTCCCACCATCTTCGAGACAGAAACAAGAAAAAACAAAAAACTTTGGCGTTTGTTTTTTTAATGAGCATTTAAAGAATGCTTTTTGCTTGTCTTGTCTTTAAATATTTTTTGGTTGTTGTTTGTTTCTTGATTTTTTTTTTTTTTTTTTTTTTTTGGAAAGTAACCAAAGCATTGTTTATTGCAACAATGAATTTGCTTTGTATGACCCACAAGACAGAAGTTTAATTTCAATTTTCGAGTTGCGTGTTAACTGAAATGAACTCCAACTCAAAGCTTCGGCATTGTCTACTGATGAAACTCAGTGACTGGGCCAAGCCCAGGACCAATATAATTGTTTGTACCTACATAGTTTAGATATTGTTGTCATGCTTTTTCTGTTGGCCATGTATACGAGTGGTATGTATGTTGTGTCAAGTGACAACACTCTGGAAACCTGATGTCATCTTGGTTAATTTAATCATTTCGTTTGTGGTTTTTTTTTCTTTTCACCTCTCGGCTGACAAGCAAATGACAAACGATTCACGTCATTCAGGCAATTGCAGTACCTACTCATTGAATTTTCAATAATTGCAATCGTGTGGCATAAAGGCTTAACAAATAATTAATTATCATTTAGCAAGTTTATTAATAAAACAGAAAAAAAAAATTATAATTTAATAAAAACTCAATTTGCATTCTCTATGCAATTGGCGTTGTTGTGTCAAATTTGCATTTGCATCATCACCTGTTGGCTGTTAAAAAATAGAATAAACAATTAGTTTGAATTAATATATATACTTAGAACTAAGAGAAAAGTAAATATTTTGAAACCCACTTAGGTTTGCCTTATAAAAAACTTTTGAATATGGTAATAAGATACTTTTATATACAATATAGAAAACTTCTGTTCAATATCAATTGATATATACCTTCAAATTGAGAAAGTCTAAAAACAATAACATTAGAGAGCGAGGCCTAACAATTGTTTCTAAATTTCTTACTTTCATTTTGCATTCACCATTAAATCATAGATGAATGTACGATTTTGTAAATGTGCAAGAAATTCAATTAGCATTACGAGACTGTGACTATTTTTAAATACAACAAAAAAAAAAAAAAAAAAAAAAAACAACCAGCAACTATGTATGTATGTACATACACGGAACCAAGACCAAGTAATGGATGTCTTATGGTTGACCACAAATTTCATCTATTAAATTATACAACCAACTACAACACGACTGGAGACCTGGGATTGTGACTATGACTGTGACTGAGACTTTTACTACCCGAAGCAAAACATTTGGTATAGGAAAAAGAAACACATTACGACAACCACACACCATATGGAAAGTCTTAATGAAATTGAATTCAAGTAGTAGAGACAAATGGTTGGTCCAGTCATAAATTAGTTTTAATTTGTTTTTGAAATACAATACAAACATGTTAACCTATTCATATACATAATGTAATATGTATGTGTCTGTGTGTGTGTGTCAACAACTTGATCAATCTTTCCTTTATATCGTTTTTCAGAATATACTCGATCGTTTCAATCCGGGTGCCAGGCAACTAATCGCAGCGGGCAAAAGTTACCTCAAGGCATTGCATGGTAAGCATATGAGCATATTTTTTTTTTTTGTTTTAGTAAGCATCTATCATCTAAATAATTGACCACACAACATGCAGGTGTGTGTGTGTGTGTGTGTGCACTGTATACAGTTAACTAATTTGCAATGCATTTTCGTGCCATTTTCATTCCACAACAGGTGCTGCAACCGCCTCGCGTCTATTCAATGAAGCATTGGCAAAGATTGCAATGAACGCCCAGCAAAGCGGAACGGGCGATATTGGTAAGACTTATAGAGAGTAGGGGGAAGGGAGAAGGGAGAGGGAGAGTAGGGTAGGAGTATTGATGGTGGTGCTGCTACTGGGAATAAATGTAGCACTAAATTCATATGGCTTTAACTCTTACCACTTTCATTCATTTAACAGGTTCAGCTTTGATGAGCGTTGTGAATGTTAACAAAGAGATACAGGAGCAACAGATGAATATTGTAAGTAAATCCAATTAAAATTATTGTTTTTTGTTCTGGTTCTTTTTAAAAGTCTTTAAATATTCAATAACAATTGGACAATAAATTGTTAATAGAATGAGATTAAAATGATTAAATGATTTCTTGATTTATCTCAAAGTCTATGAGTTAGATTTAGAACAGCCTTTTAAATACAAAAATACATTTAAAATAAATGTTTCAATTATCTCTTACAATTAGGAAATTCTTCAATTTTTTGTCGGCAACACACTAAATAAGATTTGTTGGAAAAAATATTTAAATATTCTACTTGAACGCAGGATAGAATAATTGCAATAAGAATATTTATATTTTAATATAAGTAAAAGAATATAAAATTACATAGCCACAATTCGATTAACATTGAGAATATAAGAAATAAAAAATGTATATTTTCTATCTCTAATATTTTCAAACAAAATCAACTTTTCTTAATAATAGTTTACGAGTAGCAGCGCGGAAGCAGCATTTCTCTCAGATTCTCAACAAAAAAATAACAACAATATAAATATAGTAGTTTACAGTTTTTTGAGTAGAAATATATATATCCTCGAGATCGGGTTAGTAAATGAGCGACTTTATTTTAATACCTTTTGATTAGAATTATGGATGTATTTTTGCTTGGCAGCGCGTGTATTTTGGACTCTTTTTAAACAAATTATCAATTGAAAACGAAACGAGATATTGAAAGCATATTTTTTTTTTTTTTTTTAATTAAGAACAAAATAAAATTTGAAAAATTACAAGACCTGTCGAAGAAGTTCTCTGCTTGTGAAGTTAACATAAAAAAAGGTAATCACAGGATTGTCTGAAATATAAATTCAACCCGGCTTTAGATTCAGCATAGATCAAATTTTGGTCCCAACCTCATTAAGAATTTTTGGGCCCTTCAAAAATAAAAATAGTCAAAAAAAATTCCAAATTTATAATTGAGATCAAAACCAGAATTATGGGTAATATAAACTTTGTTTCGTCCTTGCAGCCAGTGCTTTCCATAAGTTTGCCTCCCATAAGTAGAAACCACGTTGGGATGATATTCTCAAAATTCTAAAGTATAGTTAAAGCTAAAACAAAAACTTTTAAAAAATATTCACAGCCAAGAAAAGCTCTTCAAAAAAAAAGAAAAGAGAAATAGAACATAATTTGCAATTAGTAAAATTCTTAAAAATTCTTAAAATTAAATGCTTATTTTTTGAATTTTTATTGTTTGAATTTACTTGATCTAATAGCTATAGTATTATGATTTCTCCTGGTGAATAATATAAACTTTTGTTGTTACGATTTCTCATCAATTAGCTGAAAGCCTTCTATGTTGATCTATTGGTGCCATTGGAGACAAATCTTGAGAAGGACACAAAAGTTGTGCAGCATGAGCAAAAGAAATTTCTGCAGCAGCATAAAGTGCGCATGGAGAGCTATCAGAAGGCCGTCTCCACAATGAAAAAGCAGCGCAAGAAAAAGGCCACACCCGAGAATACCGAAAAGGAGTTAAGGGTGAGTGACCCTTAGAGTCCATTCAGATGATTTTCATTTTAATTTTCATAATTCATTTCATTTCAGAGTCTGCAACTGCTAGAGGATCAAAAAAAGAAACTGGATGTATTTTGCGATCAAAGCTATAAGAATGTAAGTATAGTTTAGGTCTTCTTTGGTTTGGTTTGGTTTTGATTCGGTTTTTTTTTTTTGGTTTTTTTTTTTTGCAGGCCATGACACAGGAGCGTCGTCGGTATGGCTTTGTCTTGGAGCGTCAGTGTTCGATAGCCAAACATTGGATGGCCTATCATACCACCGGAAAAACAGTAATTGATAATAATTTCGAAAATTGGCAAGAAATTGCTGCTTCTCGTGAGATCATTCCGCCGGCCGCATACGAGAGCGGCTATAGCAACAATAACAATAGCAGCAGCAGCAGCAACAACAATAATAATAACAACAACAACAACAGCAGACGATTGGTGAGTCATCATTATCATCATCATCATCATCATCATCAGTTGATTGAGCGCTAACAACTCTGTTAACCATTTTGCTTGCTCTTAACTCTTAACTCTCAATTCTGTGTGTTTGTGTGTGTTCTATGTTCCCAGGAGCGTATTAAAGATGTAGACGATGATCATCAGGGTCAAAACCATGGCGCCCAGTTAAAGAAATCACGCAGCATCGATGCCCCCTACGGCGATATGCGTACTCTGCATGAGCGTGAGAATATGGGCGGAATATTGGGTGGCAGCGGTGGAGGATCAGCCCATTATGCCCAGAATTCATTGCCACGCGCCAAATCTGATTTTAATTTGGCATTGGTTGGCACAGGTCCAATGTCGGGTAATATACATACATACATAGATACATACATATTCTAGCTATCTAATAATGACTCTGTTCTTGGCACACAGGCAATAAACACAAAATTATTGAGGAGCAACTGACACAGCTTAGCGATGATCGTGATCGTGATCATGAGCGTGGCGATCAACGTCCATTGGTTAAGGCATTGTATGCCTATATGCCCTCCGGGGAGAATCAATTATCCTTCGAAGAAGGCGATCGCATCGCTTTGGTTGGCGGCAAGGCCAAGGGCTGGCAATTCGGTGAGAATTTGAGGACTCAGCACTTTGGTTGGTTCCCAGTTGCCTATACCAATGCGGAAAGCGGGGGTGAGCTAGTGCCCATCGGTGGTTTGGCCATGTCTGGAGCTGGTCGACGTTATGAGAATATGCACATGAGCTATGAGCGCAGTGGCCTAAGAAGCTATCATGATCAGCAGCAACAACAACAATACATGTCCGAGGAAAATGAGACGGCAACCTATCGACGTCGCCGTAATCATAGCACAGAGGAATCCTCTTCGCCTACCCGTATGTTTGGCGATACCATTAAGCAGCAAAAGAAATATCGTGGCATCAGTTCCGGTGGTGGCAATCCCCGTCCTGGTCCACCACCCACATTGCCAGCTCCAGTGCCAAATGGTGGCCAGCAGCAGCAGCAACAAAGTCAAACGTCACGCATGTTAAATAGCTCGCAGAGTTTTTGTGCCACCAATGGAGTGCCAGCTGCTGTTGAGCGGCGTAAGCAGAAGCTATTGAATGGTGTCCAGGTGGGTAACAACATAATTTCAAAATGATTATCCTCTCTCAATTCATTTGACTCCTTCTTAGTCTTCCATGAGCCATCCATCGGGCAAATCTGGAGTTGCGGCAAAGACTTCACTTCATAGCAGCAATGACAGCGGTTTTGCCAATGAGCCACCACCACAGCCGGAGGTTGATTATTCAGATGAGGAGCCGGCCACCCAACGTGTGCCCATTCGGTATGAATCTTTGTATAATTTCTCTCCTTTTTTTTCAATTGTCACTAAAATATACATATATGTTAAGCATTCAGCTTTTGGCTTTCATTTCAAAAATTTAATTTAATTGAATTCCTTTTTTTCTTTGCTTTTTTTCGTTTTTTTTTTTCTTTTTAACCCTTTAATTTCATGTATTGCTATGTATTATTGTATGTTATCCACCTCAAAAAACCACCGCCTATCCTACATTATCGTCGCATTTGTTTTTGTGTGCTAACCAAAACTATCCACCACCATTTCCACACAAATAATCAAATCGCGATTATTCGAAAAAATATGAATTAAAAAGACGACGAGCCGATACCAATTCGCATACCCATACAGTGCCCAGGGATGTGGCCTCTTGGACACTGAATCGTAATTTCCGTAATAGCGTGGATAGCCAAATCGATGACAAGAGTTTGCACCGCCTGAGCCGGCAGAGTGGTGCTGGCATCGGTGGTGCTGGTAAGATGCGCTACGATCTGATTGCCTCCGATGATGAGATACTCCAGGCATCGAGTGCCGGGCTAAAGCGTACGAAATCATTTTGGAAATTTGGCGGCGGACGCAGTGGTGAAGATATTTTGGCTGGCATGTCATTGTGGCAACATCGTGACCTTGTTGCTGCACCCAATTTGGATGAGCTACGCGACAGGGAACTGGAGCTGGAGAGACGCTCGAATGAGGATCGTAATGGTACATTGACCAAGTCGCATAATTCCAATTCATCGCAAGAGAAACGAGAACGTAGCATTGTTCGTAAGGATAGTTTGACTAGCACCGAGCCTTATGGTGATGATGATGAGAATATCTATGGCATAAGTCAGGCACCACAGCAGCAACAGCAACAACAACAGCAACAACAACAACAACAACAGCAGCAACAACAATCGCAACAAAGAAGCAGCTATACGCCCAAATCACGCATGAAGATCATGAAGACCATTGAGATTGACATTGAGGAGCCCAGAGAGGAAAGGGAGCAGCAGTCAAAATCGCATACTCTAAGTCGATCGAAACCACAGTTTCCACCACATTCAACGGATGAGGGCGAAAGCGATGAACAAGGCACACTTAAACTAAGCGATGTTAATAACTTTTTCGATGACAATCTAATATCAAAGACCAATGGCAACAGTGGCGGCGGTGTCGGTGGTGGCCATGGTGGTCATGGTGGTCATGGTGGTCATGGACATGGTCATGGCTTGGTAATGAAGACAGTGAAACGACAGGATATACTTAAGCAATACTATACAAGTGAGGATGATGAATCCGATGCAGAATTAAAGTCAACTAGCTCCGATCCCTATGATTGCATTGTGATCAATGATCATCTAGTCCGCAAGGATGACAAATTGCGGGCACGTCATCATCACCAGCAACAGCAGCAGCAGCAACAAATGGAATTTCATACATTTCGCTCATCCACATCGACCACAGCGACGAATACGTTGAAGAAATCTTTATCCAAGGAACAGGATAGCAGCACACTGACACGGAATTCTAATGTCAATTCAAGTGCTCCAACAGCCACAATATTGCCACGTACCCGCCTTCTGAAGTCATCGTCATCGTCCAGCAATAACAACAACAACAACAGCAGCAACAACAATAGCCATCACAAAAGTACCACATTGGAGCGTAACTCCAAATTGCATACGGGCAACAAAAGCTATGGCCCTTGGTATGATTTCTGGGATCAGGAACAGCAACATGGCATGACAGGACAAAAGTCATCGAGTGCCAAACTAAAATGATGTGAAAATTCAAGATCGAGTGAGTTCAGTTTCGGTGTTTTCTTACCAGAGAAGAAAATGCGCAGAGAGAGAGAGGAAGAGAGGGAGCGAATGCATGTATAATAAGTAATAATTAGGGCAACTGGAGAGGAATATTGTATAATATTAAATTTTCTATTATTTCTGCATGTTCGAAATATAATCACTAAACTTGACAAAAAGTGAGAGAGCAAAATGTTTCATTCCTGTTGCCTGGCATTGTGCACATGAGTTTTTTTTTTTGCAACTTAGATTTAAGCCACAAAGAATATATGAATATATGCATATAAACTTACATATATATGTAGTGTATGTAATTTTCCTGTTTTTATTTTCATTTCGTTTTTTTTTTTATTTTTTAGCAGGCGGCGTGGCGTATATCGCAATTATTCAATAGATTACATGTAAAAAGTAAAAAAAAAACCCAAAAGCTAAATTACCTAAATTCCGACCCCCTCCCCGTTCAAACGAATCCACTTAATTATTTGTATCTGTAAGTACTTAAATAGATATTAATAAGTGCTTTCAGCGCCAAAAAATAAAATGTGTATCCAATTAAGGAGAACCATTAATCCATTCCACACACAATTTCGTCCATTCGCTTAATAATCTTTGCAGAGCCTCCCAATTTGCCACTGTGAAATTGCGTCACACCAAGACCAACGATCGATCCGCTCCAATGATCTATAGAAGCGTTAACAAGTAGCAACGACAGCGTAAGGTGGAGTTTCAATTATGACCAAACTTCAGCCACACAAAAGATTAAAAATACAAAAGCAGAAAAAATTCAGAAATTTTATCAGTTAGAAGCTCTACAGATAGATATAGATCTATTTTAATCGAACATTTTATTAAACGTGTCTATAATAAACTTTTATATATAAATATATACGATATATACCAACAAATATATAATACATACATTATATGCAATATAATGCCTTAAACTAGTTCCAGTTTTATACTGGGTTTGGATTTTTAATCATTTTTTTTTTTTATTGTAATAGTCATTAAGCTGTATTGTTTGTTAAAGAATTATATATGTTTTTAGGTACTTGTATGTTAAAGGTCACATCGAAATGTATATGCAATTATTATGCTGAATAAAATGAAAAATTGATATAAAGACAAAAAAATAATAAAATGATAAAGATTTTGATTGCTTTTCATGCCGGATGGAAGTAAAAAATAGACAGATTACTTAAAATCTTTAATACCTTAGCTCTGACTGTTCAATGGCCAGAACATGGTTTTTTTTATTTACTACTAGCTTTAGGAAGAATATAACAATAGAATATTTTTCCATTTTAATAAAGCTTTGCAGATCAAGTTTTATAAAAATTCTTAAAACTTTGAAAACATTAAGATCTTAAATTCAAACTTAAATTGGAATGTTATTCATTCTAATAATTTTCAAACAAGTCAAAAAATGCTTCTTTTAATTTTAATCTGCATTAAAATCTGAACAAGATTTTAATCCATTTTCAAATACACAATCTCCTCCACTTAAATAATCTGAGATAAATCCTTTAGGAAAAAACCTTTTTCTTTTTTTTTTATTGCATGAAATAACATAATTTGTTAAAATAAAAAGAATCTCAATGGTTTCTTGTCTTGGAAGTCCTGGAATTTGTATTTGCAAAGTATGCAACAAAAAAGTTAAAATGTTCCAAAGAGCCGAAAGCAGCCCTTACATATACATGAATGTATGAATCTATCGACCTTATAAAACAAAACAGTGTTCAAAATACAGCATTTTTTGCAAGTTTATTTAAATATAAAATAAAATATAGAATTTTTAAAATTAGGCGGGAATTTAATTAAACTTTCTGGCAGCGCCAATAGGTATCATAATTTAACATTTACCAACACTGGCATCGAAATCAAGTCTTTCCCGCCGTTTCGTGTTTTCGAACACTAAAATTTCGAGTAGCTTAAGTAAAAATATTTACCCATAGACGGAGCCAGAGCTTTAAGAATATTAAGCAGCAGTAAACAAACGAAAGTTATATTTTTGTTTTTATTTTTTTTTTATAATCTAAATAAGTTCAAAATGCACAACTGAAACGAGGCAATAATACAGGAGATCTGAGCTTAATCTGCAATCATGCACGGATCCTGGAAAATTGTCCTTCCCATTGGATTCGTGCTGTACTCCCTGCCGTTGTTTCTACGTGTCAACAGCACATCGGACTATATCATTGATGAGGAGTTTCACATACCACAGGGCTTGGCTTTTTGTCGCAAGCAATTCGATGTGGTAAGTACAACCAAATCACCGAGTCCCAAGCACTGAGCCGGCATATCCAATGAATACTTTTGTTTTCCACAGTGGGATTCGAAAATAACCACTTTTCCGGGTCTCTATTTAATTGCACTGGTGTTAAGTCCGTTAAACTACTGTACGGTAACTGGATTGCGTCTACTCAGCCTTACTGGTGCCGGCATCAATATACTTTTGCTGTATAAAATTCGACGTCGTTCACTGGCCGGAATCGGTGGCAATTCGTATGCAGCTCATGAGGCCATAACTTTGGCGGTTCTGCCTCCATTATATTTCTTTAATCATCTCTACTACACGGACACACTATCCCTGACCATGGTACTGCTGTTCTACAACTATTGGCAACAGGAGGCTCATTTGCCGGCTGCTGTGTGGGGCGCTGCCAGTGTATTAATGCGACAAACGAATATTGTCTGGGTATGCATGGGCTGTGGGATCACAGTGCTCGAAACATTTGTTCAGGAGGCGGTCAAAACACGTCGTAATCATCGATTTAGATTGCTAGGATCAGAGGTGGTTCTTACAGTTCTGTCTAAACTAATTTGGCATAATATAATTTTAAAAACATTTTCTTTTTGCATTTGACAGCTTTGGATGCAAATTCTGGCTAGCCCGCAATTGTTGTGCAATTGCATTCTACGGATTTTGGGTAAATGTTGCTTTTATGCTTCCATCATATTGCCATTTGTCGGATTCATTTTCATCAATGGTTCCATTGTGGTTGGCGATAAAAGTGCACATGAGGCCACCATACATTTGCCGCAGATTTTCTATTTTGCCATTTTTGCTGCCGGCTTTGGGATCACTAATACATTTCGTCAATTGGTAACGGCCCTTAGGCTGCTGCGTCGACATCTACTACTCTCTGGCCTGGCATTGGTGGCCATTGTATTGGTGATACATTTTAATACAGTGGTCCATCCGTATCTGTTAGCCGATAATCGCCATTATACTTTTTACATTTGGAGTCGTTTGTATGGACGAATTTGGTGGTTCCGTTATGCCATGGCATTGCCCTATCTCATTGCCTTGACCATGTTGGGCTCGGGATTGAGGCACATGCCGGATAGTTTTCTGCTGATGTTTCCCCTAAGCTTGGTACTGGTTTTGTGCTTCCAGCGATTACTAGAGGTGCGTTATTTCCTTGTGCCATACATTATCTTTAGACTGAATACACGACCCACACGTAAGGGACATGCAGAGTGGCTGGAATTGGGTGTGCACTTAATGCTAAATGTGGTCACCTTTTATATATATTTCACCAAAGAATTCTATTGGGAAAATTATCGTACCCCGCAGAGAATCATTTGGTAAATCATCAGCATCACGATGTCAATTATTAAATTGCTTTTCTTTATTCGTTGCATTGCTACTTGAGAGAAATTGCTCTACGTTTTTTTTTTTTTATTTTGGGTTACAATGAAATTACTTAAAGAATGGCAAGATTTTTGTGGTCATCGTGTCTTTCCAAGCATATAAAATATGCATATTAAATATATGTTAAAATCGTTCTCAGTCAAAAGGTAGTTAATAATTTAAATTATAAAACAAAATATTCTTATACGAATTTTGTCGCCTTGTTATCTTGCAATTTCCATTATTTCCGTATTCCAAAAAGTGAAAGATGTTAAATTTTATGAAAATTCTATATATATATATATTTATATTTAAGTAAACATTTGAAAAATTGGCTTTTTTTGTTGTGGACTGTGCAATATGTATTTTGGGTGTTTGTTTAAAAAATTTTGACTGAGAGTGACGGATGTTGTTGTATGTAAAAGTAGAAAAACTTACTTAACTAGTGTAAAAGAGACTTGAATAGATAATACTGCCGATAAATATCAGTTGAAAATATATATATGTATCGATATATGTATATACATATATATATTT
Source organism: Drosophila insularis (assembly GCA_018903935.1). NCBI lineage: Eukaryota > Metazoa > Arthropoda > Insecta > Diptera > Drosophilidae > Drosophila > Drosophila insularis. Next base: position 497,116 of record JAEIFP010000150.1, on the reverse strand, counting down.
ACTTATGGGTTGTAGATATACTTTGAGCATGCAAAGAAAATCTAATAATCTGATTTATAAATCCTACATAGATCAAATGGTTAAACTAGGCAAGAAAATGCTAATACTAATACAAAAAATGAGCACACACTTTGAGCGTTTCGAGCTGAGGTTAACATACACACAGCTCCTTCTTCTCCTTCTCCTCCACCTCTTCCTTGATTGTGTCTTGCGGATTTAAAAGCCTAATCGAAGGCCACCTTGCGGGTAAATGAGGTGAGGGAGGATATCTCACTGGGATTCGAATCTGAGGGCAGGTGGCTAAACTCAATCTCCTCGCTGGCCGCCGAAGCGACAATATTCTCATTTGATTGCGTAGTCTCATCGCTGTGATGCATAGATGGCCATTGCTTATGGCTGGGCGCATATAAAATGAGCAATGCGAATATATAAATATTCCACATCCCATAGACGCCAGTGAGGAAGGCCGAAGTCAATTGTATCTCAATATGCTCGTTCCATTTCCAATGACCCTCGGCCATTTGACCCATTATAAAGCCGGCAACAGTTAGAGCAGCGCACAAAAGAGTGGCAAGCATAAGAAATTTGAACCGATAGATAAGTCCTGGAGGAAATTAAAAAAAAAAAAAAAACAGTAAATAATAAAGACAAGTTAAGCAATGGCCTCTGTGTTCTTACCTTCATAGTGCAAACGACGAGCTTGTGACATGGATGGAAGTGAGGTGCGCTTATCGCCAATGTTCTTAAACACCTTCCAAATCATGAAGCAGAGAAAAAGAAAGTAAATGGCCGCCGAAACGCCAGCAAGAAAAATAAAGCCCATGGCCACTTTGGCTCCCAGCGGAGTTGTCCAGATGGAGTAAAACGGATTGCGGAGCTGGACACCACGCTCGCTGATGTCGAAGATGAAAAGCGATACACATCCCACAACTACGGCCGAAAGATGCTTCCAGTAACGTGATCGTATGGTTGACTTGTTGCCCGAATCTTGGATGAGCATGTGTTCGCCGGCAAATATAAGCCAAAAGGAGAGGAGCATAGCATAGAATATGCCTTGTCGAATATCGCTCAGTAGTAGCATATAGGGCATCTCTAGACCCAGTGTTAAATACTCCAATGGCAAATTTAGAAATGTTAAAGCACCACCTAGGTAGATGAGCATGTACTCCAACAAGGCGGGGGATCTTTGCAATAGATGAACACGTCGCCAAAACCATACCATAATGCCCACCACAAAGGGAAACAGCACTGACTTGAGGAATAGCCACACTTTGGTAAATCCTCCATTCTGATGTATGGCTGTTAGGGTAAGATCGTGCATGTGTCCAAATTGCAAATTCATTTGCTTTGGCGAGTCCAATGGGAATCGAAGATTCAACAAGTAGAAGCTATGATGCAGGGCACCGAGCTCAAAGAGCGGTATCATATCGCAGGTGTACAGTGTCTCCGTGGGTCCAGCATGAGAAGTGTCGCAGTCTAGATAACGATGCTCTACGCTGTGAGCATAAAGTTTCCAATCGTTGTCTGCATCGTCCTTGTTGCGGTATGCCAGGCGCATGTCGATCGTTAACTGCAATTCTTTGGCCGGCTCATGCAACTCTGGTGAAGAATCGTAGCCAAACTCCACCTGCAGGACTCCAATGAGATTCTGTTGCCAGCGGGTATAGTCGAGTATCTTGTTTTCTCGTGGCAGCGGCAATTGAAAGACATGTACAATTTGGTTGGCCAACTTTAGTGAGTCCGCATCCACCTCCTCACTCGTCACCTGCTTGCAGGCGCCGTCGCCGCGAGAGTATAAAAAGAAACTGGTATCGTTTTGACGTGCATGATTCTCTCGACACAATGAACCCAAGATGGTTAAATGACCCGCCGGCACTGGGGCATAAATGCCACCCAGAAGGAAGCAAAGCACTTGACATAGCAGCAAAATGCTCACCAATATGGACAACTTTCGTCCGCTTAGGTTCTCCAGAATTGTGCCCGACATGGCGACTTCAATGTAGAGACCAGTACTCTAGACTAGATTGATAAGCAACGCCCTCTGCTTGTTGTAAATGCCGTATAAAAAGGTAAAATAATGTAAACAATCTGCTAGACGGCTGCTAAAAAAAAACTTCAAACGCACCGCAAAAGCAACAACAAAGCGGCGTTCGTATACAGAATTAGGGATGGTTAAATTTATCGATAGACACCCATTGACGTAATGAAATCACCTAATGCCATCTAACGTTTACACTGTGGCTCCATCTGGCTTAACGTTGTTTCAATCCGTTCTAACGGAAACGTAAACTAGAAAAATATTTACACAGCTACTCATCAAAACACTTTTCAGTTTTGTTATTGTCTTATTGGTCCAAAAACGCTTTAAGTAGGTTTAATGAGAAAATGACAAAACAAACTTATATTAAATTATGTACATATGTGTAAAATTAAATGTAGAATTACACCTAAAATATTATTAATAAAAATAATGTGCCCAGACTGCCATTATAACCATATGCTAACAGGTGAACTAATAATAATGATAACAGGTGTCCGCTTGGTCCGGCGTCCAAAAACCGTTTCTCGACCAAAGACCAAGGTTGATAATGCAAGCACTTGTAAGTATCCACCATATGTTGCCCCTAAATCCTTCTATAACATAAAATGCGACTCCTGTTTTGCAGCAACTGCGTTTACTCTTCAATCGGCAATATTTGTGTAGGAGTTTAACTCGTCGCCGATTCCAGAGCCAGCGATATGTGGTCCATCAGAGCAATAAACAGGACAGCAGTTCCTGGCGTTCATTGCCCATTGCACGATTAAGTTTATTGGCATTGGGTAGCGGAGCCATTGCCTACGATGGCTTGGTAAATGAATTCACCTACTGTGGGGCCGCCGTGCGATTTGTGCGTTCCTTGAAGACAGCCAGTTTAATAGCCGCCGATTATATGCTCCTTAACGAGAATGATGTGCAATATGAGAGCAAACTGAAGGCATTGCATCAAAAGAGTGCCGATCGTCTGCTAGAGACATGTCTGCTTAATGGTGGGCTCTATATTAAAGTTGGTCAAGGATTTGCCGCCATTAATCACATATTGCCGGTGGAGTACACAAGGACATTGTCCAAATTGCAGGATAGCTGCCTACCCACCCCATCGTCCGATGTTCAAAAAGTGTTTCAAAAAGATTTTGGTCTAATGCCCGAAGAGATCTATATTGACTTTGATTATAAACCTGTGGCTGCTGCCAGTTTGGCTCAAGTATTTAAGGCCAAGCTGCCCAATGGTGAGCAGGTGGCAGTGAAAGTCCAATACAATGATCTACAAAAGCGTTTCATTAGCGATTTGGGTACCATCATATTTTTACAGGACATTGTTGAGTTTTTCTTCAAGGACTATAATTTTGGTTGGATTCTCAACGATTTGCGCAAGAATCTAGTCCAAGAGTTAAATTTTGTCCAAGAGGGTAAAAATGCCGAACGTTGCGCCAAAGATTTAAAGAAATTTGATTTTGTACGCATCCCACAAGTCCATTGGTCACATACAAAAACGGTGAGTAGAATCCTTAGTAAAATGTATTAATTATATTTTTTTAAATTCTCCTAATCAGCGAGTGCTCACCCTGGAATGGATGGATGGCTGTAAGATAAGTGATATTAAATCTATAAAGGCGCAGAATCTCAGTTTGCATGACATTGACGTCAAACTGTTTCAAACGTTTTCCGAACAGATCTTTTACAGCGGTTTCGTCCATGCCGATCCCCATCCTGGGAATAGTGAGTGATCTATGATACTTAAGTGTACATATATGACTTAATTTTTTTTTTGTTTTTGTTTCTCATCATCAAGTTTTTGTACGTCCAAATGACAAAGGAAGAGCGGATATAATATTGCTAGATCATGGCCTATATGAAGAGCTACCAGCCCAAGTGCGTGGCCCGCTTTGTGAATTCTGGGAAGCCACTGTATTACGCAATGAAGCCAAAATGAAGGCGGCAGCTCAAAAAATTGGCATTGCTGATTATATGCGCTTTGCCGAAGTTCTCTTTCAGCAGCCCATACGTATACGAGGCGGCCGTATACGCAGTAAATTGAATCAGGAAGACATTGAATACATGCAAATGGTGGCTAAACAAAATTTTGAATTGATTATGGGTACCCTTAAAGAAATGCCACGCAGCATGCTCTTTGTGGTGAGTAGTATACTATATGCGATCAATTGAAATGTACGATTAATATTTTACAGGTTCGAAATCTAAACACAGTGCGTGCCATTAGCCATCAACATGGCGATGTTGTGGATCGTCCTCGTGTCATGGCTCGCTATGCCCAATGTTGCCTTTACAATAAGCAATCGCCCATTCAATATGTTCGCTGGCTATGTCATCGCGTTTATTTTGAATATTGCATGTGGTTGACAGCATTTAAGATGCAGCTAATCAATTGGTATTTCAATGTGCTCTATCTCATGGGCCGTGCTCCAGCTTCGGCAAAAACAATAATGCAAGATTTACTTAATCCCGATCATTTTGATCATTAATCATTATCGGACATTCACCTGTTTTGTTTAGTATTGTAGTGGCAAAATTTTTTGTTTACCAATCAAAATTAAATGCAATATAAATCGTGGTGTGTGTTTATATGTGTTAAGTTAAAAGAACTGAATGATACAATATCACCATAGTTTATGAGGCATTTTATTAAATTATGGTAATATTGAATCTGTAAGTTTTTTTATCCTAACACATATTTACAGTCGCGTAAATGTAATAGATTTGTTGAATAATATTAGAAAAAATAGAGGCATTAGCATATGAGTCTGTGTATAATTTTTGTTTTATTATTCATTCCAAATAATAAACCTTGAAGGCCTTATTTATTATAAATATTTAATATTATATACATATATACATTAAAGATAAAATTTTCTACATGACAATTTTGCAATTTAAATGAACTTGCCTGTCATTTTTTTGTTGCATTGTAATTAAATTGCAGATGACACATGTTCCAAGGTTAACCACTTCTATTTAGAGCTCTCAAAAACACAACAAATCAATCAGGATAACAACTGTCTAAAATATAAATGAAGGTGGATACGGTATGGTGGTGGCTAGAATCGCTAGCCATTGTTTCTATTGCTGTTGCTGTTGACATCATTCCGAAATATTACGAAAATAGGCACAAATGGGCGTCAACTACATATTTCCGGTTGGATTTGCATGTATGTGTGTCTGTGCTTGTGTGTGTGCTTCCACAAAAACATGCCAAAAACAAAAACAAAAAAACGAAATCACAAGAAAATCATGTGCAATATATTACATATCATTTACATATGCATATCCTTGTATATGGAATATCTATGTATACTATATGGTTACCCTCCCATACCCCCCCCGCTTCACTCATACCAACCCACACATTATTTTTTATATATATTTTTTTTTTTTATTTTCTGTAACGTAACACTTTCACTTTTTCGAGTTTCGTGTGCCTCACACAGAACTAAATTCAATTCAATTTCATTTAAAGTTACTTTCCCTGACTGACTGACTGACTGACAGACAGACAAGCCAACCAGCAAGCCCCAGCAGCAGGAAACAAGCAAACGACCCTCCAAGTCCCACCCCAACCCCACCGCCACCTATTTTGTACTATGGGTTCCAAATTGCAAATTCTAAGCCAAGTAGTTATTTTGTTAGTATACAATCATAGTTGATTGTTTTCTGCCCATTGTCATCTTGGCATTGCACGACTAAAATATGAAATTAAAAATCCATGCTGAAGTGTGAAATGCCTCAAACTGGCTGGCTGGTTGGATGGCTGACTGAATGGCAGGTTAGCCGGAGCCAGGACCAAATTCTGTGCATTGTGAGAAAGTCATTTGTCGACGAATCGCTGAGCGGTGCAAAAGTAAAGTTCTACGAGCGGAAATAGAAATTAGCAGGCGCAATGAATAAAGAGTTTATCACGCAGGGTGGCACACCCATAACCGCTGAATTGGCCACGGTAATTGCCTGTACCGGTCATGCCCGTCACCACAATAAAAACAACAACAACAACTCTCCTTCTTTCTCTGTCACATCTCATTAACTGTGATTACAACTCTCAACACTTTTGTAGGAACTAAGAAATCTTGTCTTTGGCACCTCAGCCATACCAATGAGAGCTGAATGGCTTCAGACATCATTTATTTTTGGTGCACCCAAAGAGGAATTGGCCTATGGACTGCGTTCACCGCGAAATGCCACACGTGGTGTACTCTCTGTTGTCCAGGGATTTGTACTTAAGTATTTGCTATTCGCACGCAAGACCAATCGGGCTGCCTCCATGACCGAGTATGTGATTCGTTTTTCCTATCCCCCGCCCACGCCCCCGCCCCCATCCATTATATTCCGCCTGAGAATCTGAAATCTGTAATCCTATAGCCCCCTTTTCGCCACTGCTGAGATGCAACGAGAGGCCCTTTTCTGTGCATTGGTTGAGATAATGCGCACAATTTCGGACAAAGGAAAGGTCACCATGGTATTACCCTCAGAGGATGAGGTGTTTGTGGATCATAGTGCCAGCTATTTTCATGACTCGGTCACCGAGAAGGTTAGTAATGAAAATTTCATTCGATTCGTAGCTTCAATTATGCAATTCCATTGATTTATTGGCCCTCACAAATAAACATATATATATTTGTCTCTGAACAGTAAAAAATATTTCAAAAACATTTTCGTGTCATTTTAAAATTACTTTATATAAACAATTTTAACCTCTTTATTAACAAAGTTTTATTTAATGTCAAATTTATATAATAAAACATTTATTCCTTTTTTAGATTACAAATTTAGTTTTACTTCTCAAAATTAAAAATCTATTCACGTTTGGCACTTTCAAAATTTTTAAAATATTTTACAAAATTGCAACTTTTTTATTAACAATTTTGTACTTAATGCCAAATTTATATAATCAAAGATCTATTCCTTTTTTAGATTACAAATTTTAGTTTTATTTAAAAAAATGGAAACTATATTCATGTTTGTTACTTTCAAAATTATAAGTTTGTTTTTTAAATTTAAATTTCTTTAATAACAAATTTGACTCCCTGCCAAATCTATATAATAGGACATCTTTTGTTTTTTTACGATTAGAAAAGTTTATTTAATTTTTAAAAATTAAAAGTATATTCATGTTTGGCACTTTCAAAATTGTGAGGTTTTTTTTTATTTAGAAAAGAAATAAAATTAAAAGTATTATACTTGATATTGGGTTCTTAACTTTCAAATTAAATACATATTTGCAATTGTAAAAAAGGAAATTTTTCCTAAATGACTATTTTCATATTAAATATTATCGATTTCATTTCTTAGAGAAACTATAAGTTGTGTCTATAAAATGAGTTATGCTTGTTCGAACTTTTTCAAGAACTTTTTCTATTCGTTTTACAATTTTCTAAATTCTACGATATCTTCTTTTTATCTTATAAGTAGTAAACTATATTTTGATTAAATTTTATTAAAATACAAATAGACTTATATTATTAGAAGAAATTAATGTGTGTGTTAATGTGTAACAATTTTACATTTTGCTGTTTTTTTTTTTTTTTGAAACGCTAAACTAAAAAGATTTCAAAATTTGTATTTATCATTTATATTTTGGTTTTTACTGCTAGTATTAATATTCTATATATTTCTGTCCAATCTATTGCTTTATAATTTGCTCTTCCTCTACTTTTAGCTATATGTCTTTACCTTATCGCCCAATGATGAACTGGAGCATTTTATAAAACGAAATTTTAAATACGTAAGAAACTTTAAATTTGACTTTTCAATTTGACACCAACAATTTGAAAACAAAACACTTTAATATGAACATTTAAATTGTTTCAAAGATTTGCAACTTAAATCACTTAAAAGTTTTCAGAAGAGGAGACACCGGGGACATTGCTGTTTCTATATAGCGCCGTTCTTACACGATCGATGGGAAAGTAAGACGATGTCTGACGATTCTTGAGTATAGAGAAGTGTCCCCAAAACAAAAAATATATATTTTAAAATCAATTTTCAATGCAAGAATGAAATTTATTTGTATTTGTATTGTCCTTTTTTGCTCCTCCAAACAAACTTTATTCAGGGTGCGAACTGATTTGGATTCGAAATCACCTTTGACCATGAGCAATCACGAGGAAGGGTCACTAATGATTGTTACACTATTGTTGACTGGCCGTGCCACGCCCTATATACACAATGGCGTGATTAATGTGGGCGATGAGAGTAGTTATGTGAGTTTTGTCCTCACACAAGAAAAACAAAAAAAAAAAGGAAGTTATTGAATTTTGGGGGCCATTTTCAACTCATTGCAGGCAGTGCCACAATATGGAGTATTAAAGCGTTGCATGATCGGATTGCTACTTTGGGATATCGAATCGTCCAGTGTGAGTAGATCCAGAATTGGTTAATATTTAAATGTTTATCCCACCTTTATCATGAACTATGAGTTTTTGTTTCTTTCTTTCTGTTTTTGTTTTGCGTGTTGTTTTCTTTTTTCATTTTTTACTAAGACAGGCCGCTGTCAATCAATCCCGTCAGCCGGGCTCACGTCTGAAAACTCCAAATTATCCCATTTGGATAACCAGCTGTACGGGACATTATGGTGTCATCTTTAATAAAAATCCGGATCTATTACGAAACTATCATGCTGAATCACGTTTCGATGTGAATTATTATAGCTGTTCGGGTCATCAGATATTGATGACCATCGATAATCGTACATACAATGAGCAAGCATTGGTCATGTTGGAGCGGCAACCAATCACACCGGATAGTACCTCGCTGTCGGGCAAAACGGCCAACAAGGATGAGCTGCCTGCTTCTGCTGCTGCTGCTGCTGCTGCTGGTGGTGGTGGTGGTGGTGGTGCTGCCGGTGTTGGTTCGGCTGGCGCTAGCGGCGGTGTTGGTGGTGGTGCTGGTGGCACTAGCAGTGGCAACGATACTGTCGTCGTCGGCAAGGAGGAGTCAACGCTGAATACGCCATTGCAGCGCTTGATTCATACCAAGTGGGAAGAGGCAACTATAAGCTTTCACGTGCAGCCATCGATGTTGAGTTATCTTTTTAGTACCACACAGTAGAATGGCTAGAATGACAAAAACCGAAACCCCTCCCCCCTCAAAAAAAAACACAAAAAATCTTAATGGAATCGTCCTAATACACACAAGATAAAGATACAGTTTAATACAGGTTCATATATAGTATCGTTAGTATATATATGTAGGTAAAGCAAGTCAGGTGGTTGTGTAGGATCGATGCCAAAATCAAAAACCAAAAAAAAAAAAAGAAAATATATGTCAAGAGATTACATCTTTACCTTTTTTATATATTTAAAAAAATATATTTAACTTTAATTGGCATCGCATTCATCTAGTTTCGAAAGGTATTTCTTTTATGTTTTTGAATTCAATTTCGATTTAGTTTAAATTTTTGATTTCCGCAAAAAAAAAAAAAAACACAAAAATAGAACAAAAAAAACTCAATGAGCATGTAAGCTTGTTATGTTGTCTCTTGATCTATGATATAAATCGACATGCTTGGCGTAATGACCCAATATAAGGCCTAAACTGAGTAAACAGTAAACACGGTAACACGTAAGTTGGCAAAAACTAAAACAAAAAATAAAAAACCAAACATATACTTACTATGTAGTTAATGGCACCTACTTACTTACCGGAAAAGGCTTTTCCTTGCACTAATCTCTAGCAGTTACTAGATTTGCTTGAAAAATACTTAAATATTAATGATGATCTTTAAGATTTATAGATGTCTATTTTTTTGAAATTTGATCTATATAGATTTTATAGAAATTTTGAAAATCAAACGAGAAAGTAACTAACTTTGGCTGAGCCGAGGTTTCTATTTCCTTGCAGTGCGTTTTTTTTTTTAAATGCTTCAAAAAATTTCCCTAAATAAGCTTTATTTTTCAAATATTAATTTTCTCTATTATAAAAAATTTCTTACTAAATCTAATTTCAAAAGTCTTTTCTATATTTCTACTCAGTTTGTTCTCAACAAAGTAGTCTTTTCGATCTGTGTCACCTTTATGATATAGTGGTCCGATTCAATGAATTGTCAAATTTGCACTCAATTAGGCATAAAAAGCTTAAAAACCAAGATTTATTCCAGTAGCTTTAAAATTAAGGGCCTGAGTCGAATAAGAAACGTCTCCATAAACATTCGAATAAAATTCTAATATCCTTTGCAAGGATAAACAAATCAAATTTCTATATAAATTTATTCAATGATCAAATTTGAATTTTTAAACAAAAATTTTACTAAGATTTCTATAAATAATTGACATAATTTAGTATGCAGTTGAAAGTTTTATATTAAAAAAGCCGAGAAAAAAAAAAAACGATTCCAAATATAGAATTTACAAATGCAAATAATTGTCTCTTAACTTTAAAGTTAAAGTTAAATTCAGATAGTCAATAATGCATATCGATTTACCATAAACTTGTATTTCCATATTATGCTTGCTTTTAGGGTATTAGACTCCCCCCAACTAGCTTAGTAGTTTACAATCAAAAAACAAAAAAAAAGCACATAAAGTCAACAGAAAACTAATTGAAAAGTAATTTGCACAAATCTTCGATTTGTCGATTTCTACTGTTATTTTGTAAAGCGATACAAAATCATTGAAAATGGGTATTTGAAAAAGATAAAATGAATCAACAAGTCGATGAATGAATGAAACAGACGATGGTAAATACACGTAAAATATTTCCAAAAAAATATCTTTAAAAAAGAAAAACTTGAAAAAATATGACCTAAAAAATCGAGCAAATTTTTGAAAAGGAAACGAAAAAAAGTATGCAAAAAATTTTCACAAATCTGCTGAGACAAAAAAAAAAAAAGAAAAAGAAAACGCCTCTCTCTCTCTCTCTATCTCTCTGTCTGAATTATTTATCTTAAAGAGCGACTGAGCAGGAATATCCAACGACAGTTGACTTGATGTTGCCGCCTGGAGCCACTAGACGCATATGAACTAACTTAATAACTAACTAACTGATTAATTAGCTTAACTAACTATATTTATGTATCCAAGTAGAATACACCAACATGCTAAATGCTTGTCATACAAATTGTTAAACTAATAAACTAATAATTTAATTGTCCAAAAGTCCATTCATTATGATAAAAATTGAATCGTTAAAAACTTTTAATTTAATTTAATTGTGTACAGGTCCAAAAATCTTAAATCTCTCAAATAGTTTACAAAGTCAAAAATTGAACTTACCTCTCTTATGAGAGCACACTGCGTATACGTAATTGTGGAGTTAAAGCCTGATAAAGCCGAATCGAAATTTAACCATTTTATGTAGCCTACGTCAGTTAGTGTTTTGAGTTCTATAGGTTTCTTATTAGTTAGTTTTTAACTATCACGATAGATATTCGACAAAAAATGCCTTGAAATTATTTAAAACTACCTCATTTGCAATATTTTATTGTATAATATAAAGATAATATTATACCAAAAACATAATTATTTTAACCCATTAATATATTAGGTATGATTGAAAAGCAATTTACAAAATATCAAAGAAGTATTTTTTTGCTATAATGCATAAAATCATACACTTTGGATTTGGTTTTAAAATGAGTAAATTTTGAACCGAAAAGTATGCTACAATTTTCTGCTTTTTAATTTTAAAGAATTATTGGAATCTTATGCATCAAATAAATTATTTATTAGTATTGTTTGCAAAAAAAGAGCTATTTTTGTTATACAGGATATTCTGAAATCTGTTAAAAATGTAAAAATTTTAATGTTTTTGTTAAACTTTCTATAGTATACTCTTGGGTGATTTTAAGGTTTTTTTCACAAAATCTAGTCGTGATGGGCAAATAGTGAGTATGCAGTCAGAGTCAGCGTTAGTTTATTAATTGTTTAATTAGTTAGTGACACCTCTTGAATTAACATCACCAAAAACTATGTCGGCATGATTATAATCAGGAAACGAAATTACCAGACCATTTTTCGTTTTCGAATCCAAGTCAAATTACTCAGTCTTTAAGTCATGGGAATTTAAAATAATTGTCATTATTCTTATTAATAAGTTTATGTTATACCTTTCAAAAAGTTTTCTATTATTTTTTTTAAATGTTGAGTCGATAAATTCGGCACTTTTATTTATTTACAAGAAATATCCCAAAGAAGGAATGCGACAGCTTCGAATACAAAAAAGTTTGGCATTTCACTGGAAGTCAGCAAGAACAGGAGAATATTTGAATACACCAATTGAAAAGTGTTTAAATTTTATGGATTTTTGGATGTATATAATTCAAACTAAGAAGAAATGAAATGAGAGCCTTATTGATTTAATTATATCTAAAAATAAATCTAACTATAATTACGATTTTCGCACAAGTAACATGTCTAAAAATTTTACATTCGTATCATCATAGAGTGTAGCATTGAATGGCTTTGCCGGGTCATTTGCCACAGAACGCGTATGCCAGACGAGAATCTTAAGGGGGTGGAATGGAAGGGTAAAGAAAAGCAGATAGAATTGAAAAGAAAACATCAATATCATTTCGAATTTCTTACATCTGTACACTCATCGGCCAGATATTCGATATCTGAACTCTCCAACGGCTCGAGACTCTCAAGAAAGAGAGTCTCCTCAAAACTTGTTTTGAATGGCATTTTGGCATTTGGTCGATCGTGAAGGAATTTAACACTGACAGCAAAACCGGCCATATCAACAGGATACTTTCGACCACCAATCCAGCCATCATAGTAGCCAGCCAAAATGCCATTCCGTATTATAGGGCTGCTAACTCCGGTGCTAGTCACTAGGCCAACTGGCCACATGCCGACTTTTTGTATATAGCGCATCTATAAAAGAATATAGATATATACTCGATTAAGTAAGTTCGTTTGACTTAATTGTAATTAAACTACCCCAGCAAAAAGACAAATACTTAAATGAAATTTAAGAAAAAAAAACAAAAAATGCTAATGGAGTTTAAACTCTTTCTGGCCAACGTAAAGGACAAAGCCAGTTTGGTTTTTGCTCTGCTATTCTTGAGTATATATCGACTTTTACTTAGAGGATGTTCTCTATGGAGAACTTTGTTTTTCAAGTGTCAAAATCATTAATTATCTATAAATGAATCCAGTTATGAAATCAAGAATTTAAATGAAAAATAAGGAATGATTTGTAGTATAAAATCGAGTTTCAATGATTAGATTAGCCAACACTCAGTAATATTTGCACTCGAAAATTTTTCTTTGAGTGTCTGTCATGAACATTTCATTTTGGGTTTTTTCCATCATTTCCAATCAATATTTGATTTAGTTTTAATTGGACATTTTTGACTTGTGATTAATTATAAATAATCATCTGATACACACACACACACACACACACACACAAATTTATAGACATATCACTATCACATGACTATGATTTACCTCTTCGAATAAACTTATATCATAGGTATTATCATCATCAGCAAAATAAAATACACCTTCAGTAGCATTGGCTCTTAAATATTCGAGACCACGATTGCGATTGGAAACGCCGCGTGGTATATAACCTGTTCTATATTGTTCGGGCATGGGTGCTGCATTCAATGAAAAAGAAATATAGTCAATCAATTGTCTTTCATATCACGATCATGAAACTTACCCAATAGATACACATAGGGCACACCAATGCGATTCAGAATGTGAGTCACCAGGGGATGCCACTCATAGGAATCCTCAATGACCAGCCACAGTAAGTTTTCCACATGCTTCAGAGTTTGGCCAAGACGCGTCAATTCGGCCAATTGTTCGGATCGTCGATAAGTTGGCGTAATTATATATAATGGCGGTGGCTATAGAGATAAAACAAAATTTATAGCTTACATTACAAAGTTAAACTCAATTATTACAAAAAGAAAACCCAATAAATGGTTGTAAAAGTTTTCAGTTGCCTATTCTTTTGAATATATCCAATTATGATTAATCGAATAATAATATAAGTATTTTTAGTGTTATTTCAGTCAGTTATCTTTCTAGAATAGCAATTTCTATTCTATGTATATATGTATGTCTCTTTAACATTCTGATATGAAATTTCGATGTTACCTTATTATCATCGGATGGCGGCAGATAAGTGGGTACACAATGGAACAGTAAGTATATTAAAACTGTTCCTATAAATATGATGAGATACGTTCTGCTATACTTGCCAAGAATCATTTTGGTGCTTGTGTTGCCAAAGCTATAATATTGTGACTTCATTGCAATTGATTTATATACATTTGTATAATATAATTGATGAATTTTAGTTTTCCATGATTCCAACAGTATTTTCAATTTGTATTAACATTTGATTTGATCCTGCAAAATAGTTAGTAGTAGTTTTTTAAGTTTAAGTTTCTTTTATTATCTTATCTGTATCCGTGCAAGGTTCTCAAATTTTTAGGGTAATTAATTGTAACTGCCGGAGCAGTTTTATTCAAATTGGTAAAACTGTTGATAATTAAAAACTAGTTAAAACACAGAAACGATAAAAAATAAAAGGAAGATAATTAACCTATCAGTTTTCGAATAGCACCGAATTTGGCGGAATGAATAAAAAATTTTTAAATGCCAAAATGTAGTATGTAATGAAAACGTTTTTGAGAAACAAACGAGAGCTAAACGAAATGAAGTAAGTATGTCGTTTCGCCGATATTTTATACTTCAATGACGAAATTTATGTCTTTTAAATGCTATCTCGCTCACTCTTACAAACACACGAGCACTCTAGCGCCGCCACTGGCCTACGGCCACCGTCGCCCTTATAGAAAACTCTTTTATACGTATATTTTGTATGTTTCTAATTATGTAGTGTGCTGAATTTGATTTCGATAGTCAAAAAAACTGAAGGGGTCAATCGTTTTTTTCTGGATTATGGAGGAGAAAGTAGGCGTGGCAAAAATTTTAGACATCAATCATCATCGAAAACATAATCTAGACGAATACTAAACAAATCTACGTATCAAACTTGTTAGTTTTCGAGAAAATCAGTTATAGCTATATATTTACAGCTCTAATATATAGCTCTAAATCTCTAATAGTCTCCGAGATCTAGGTGTCTATACAGACGGACGAACAGACGGACATGGCTAGATCGACTCGGCTGTTGATCCTGATCAAGAATATATATACTTTATGAGGTCGGAAACGCTTCCTTCTGCCTGTTACCTAGATTTTGTCGATTTTAATAAGAAAACAAAATTAAGATCATTTTCGGAAGCAGCTACCCCAAATTACCCTAGAAATGAAAATGAGAACCTTGTACAACAACAAAAATTTTACATTCTGTAAACTTGTGTAATTTTACATTACCTTATCAAATGAAGTTTTTCAATAATGAATATACCTTATACACTTCACTTTCCATACCCAACTGATAGAATATATCATGCATTATAGCGTTTTTATATAAGTTCTTTGAACCTAAGTTAACACACACTACTAACTAACATTTGTCTTGTGCCAGAAATATCGACACGAAAATGCTTTTTTCATTTCGTACCTTTGCAATGCAAAAACTGATAACAGAAAAAACAAAAAATAGTAACACTAAGTTTAAAAACTAAAAAAGAAATAAAGGAAACAAAGAAAAGCGGAAGTTGTTTGTACAACAAGATGACAGAAAAACCAGAAAGCCGTGGCAAACTTCGATCGCGCCGAAGTTTGTATACCCTTGCTAGTTTTATTTTGCTACTCTAAGCCATAGCCATCTGCATGATATAGCATGCTATTTTATCGAATGTGAATAGGACAGCTATATAATATAGTTATCCGATTTTAATAGCAAACGGACAAGTAAATAAATTTTAAAGAAATCGAAAGAAGTCACTATTTTCGACTGAACGTTCCTATGGAAGCTATATAATATAGACCATCGATATTGATTACATTTTGTACAGTCATACAAAACTAACAGATATTTATTTTATGACCATGGCTTAGAAAACAACAAAGTAATTGTAATATATGTGCACGTTTTGTTGTGCTGATCAAGAAAATATATACTTTATATGGTCGGAGATACTTCCTTTTATGCGTTGCACACTTCTTACCAAATTTAATATACCCCTTTTGCAAGGGTATAACAAGAGTAATTAATGAAATATGCACCCGGAAACGATAGTCCATATCTCATGATAAGAGATTCCTGATGATTTAAAAAGAAAGGTCTTATATTATAATTGTTAATACCTTTAGATAACTTTTGAGCATTTCAAAATGATGACAATCTTTCTCTTATAAGTCTTACCAAAGATATTTATTGATAATACATTTTGGACAGAAATTTGTTAACAGAGAATTAATGCATTAAGAAATTTTTTTTTGACTCTGTTAAAGTTGAATCCAAGGAAATTTTTTGTTCGTTTTGTGTCCATTGATGAAATATGAATCCTCTGTTATATATCAAAGATCAAGAAACAGTATAAACAGTGAACTTCACCTGAAAACGAAAGATGATGGCTACCGTTTTCTGTAGTCCATATGGAATATCTTGAGAAGGATAAAATTGAACACAGGACACCACCATACCGATTTTATTGACGTCGAATTGCGGCGAAAATGCGGCCGCATTTGGCAAAGAAGAACTCACTGTATAACAACTTCGATTTAGAAACGGCCAATTTAATCAAATACCAATATACCATACTCTTCGGATTTCAGACAAAGAGAAGAGGATGACGAGAGACGGAGCTCTTCAACCTGAAACAGAACCAACAATTGTTGGACCACTTTTATATACATTTATTTGCCCTTGCCATTTGAAATAATTGTTAACATATTTGGGCTTAAAATTGTTAAGAAAATCTATTTTTTTGTATCATTTTATTAAATGTTTCATTTGCATAAAAATGATTGAAATACCTGGTTAACCTGAAACTTGCTGACATTCTTTTCTTCTTTCATATTATTTGTTGAATAAGAGAATAGTTTAGTTTAGTTTAATTTTGTATTTGGTTTCTTTTTTTTTCATTTTGTAGATTAAAGTAGCTGGGAATATTCTGTAAGTTTCTTGAGAATATGAATAGAATGAAGTTTTACCCTTGAGGTTAGATTGTTATTAATTTGCTTTTGTTTTCAAGATTTAATAAGTACCTAACTAAATTGTTTGTCTTTGTTTTTTTTTTCTTCGCTTTTGTTTTCTTTTTTTTTTTTTTTGTTTTACGTAATATTCAATATGCGAATTTTTTGTTGTATAATTTGTATAAATTTTTTAATACCATTTTTCACATTGTCATGATTATAATCATCTTAACTTTTACACAATATTTCAAATACTTAAATTTTTATTTTTTAATTCTTAATATTTACAATTCAGTGCATTTGTTTTCAAAAATTGTTTGTTGTTTGAGTTACAAAAAAAAAAGAAGGAAAAAACACAAGAAAAAAACACAAAAAAAAGAAGAAATTGGTGCATTTTTATAAAAGGCTTAATTTATAAATTATAGTTTAACTTCAGTATTCATTATATACCACATCTACACACATACATGTATATGTATATGTTTGTGTGTGTGTGTGTATATATATAGCAAGAGAGATTTAAATAAATGTCTGTCTGTACCTACATTAATGCATGTAAATATAAATTATTCAGCACTTTGCTATTTGCACGCGATTTGGCTGGCCCACGAGTCGTATGCGTTATCTGTGTCATGTCTGGAGGAGCAGCAGCAGCAATTCCTTTTAAAAAACCTATACATACATACATACATATGTATATACATACATTGTATGTACTTATATATAGTTGTATATACTGATGTGTCAACATAAATTATTCAAAACGGTTGCGGCCCAGATGAGCAGAAAGTTTTCCACTTTGGCCAAGATGACACCTGGCCTTAATTGATGGCGAGCCATGACCTATTGCTCTCTCTCTCTCTATATTTTCAAGGTCTGGCACACAATTTATTGCAATGAATTTGATTCGCAATTTTGAAAAAAAAACCAAAAAAAGTTGTAAATTTTAAGTCAAACCTGGTGAATATTTACAACAAAAAAAAAAAAAAATATTTATATATAGTATAATACAATTACTTATAACTTAGAGTTTAACATTTGTATATATATATATATATATATATGTGTCTTTTGTTAATATAAAGCCGGCTGGGGTCGCATAGTCAAATAGTTTACAAAGTTTTCTGTTTATGCTTTTGTTTTTAATACTTTTAACTAAATAAATACGACTTAAAGACAAGATTGTACCTGTACAACTGGTTAAAGCCACTTGGACACTTTGTGAGCTCTATCGTTTTTTGTTTTTTTTTTTTGCCATTTTCATTTTTGGTATTCCATAAGTATATGAATGTATACCTAACTAGTATTCCTAACTAACCACTAGAATTTACCCACCCACAAAAGACCCAAAATCAACTTCTCTATGGCCGCACTAACAATTTCTCTATAAACTCCAAATTCGTTTGGCCATATCGTGTAAAATTGACTGGCGAAGCTGGCGGATTCTTTTTGGTCTGCGTATGCCATGTTAAAATCTAAAAAAAAAAAAATTGCGAGGAAAAAAATGTACATACATATATGTACATAAGTTAGAAAAACATCTGAAATCGGTTAATTGTTTTAGACTCACATCTCTACACTGATCGGCCAGCAATTCAATTTCAGCATTTGCCAAGGGTCCTAGACTACGCAAAAAGCCATCTTCCTCATAACCAGGCTTGAACGGCATCTTGGCATGTGGTCGTTCGTGAAGGAATTTAATGCTAACCGCAAAGCCGGCCATATCAACAGGATACTTTCGACCACCAATCCAGCCATCATAGTAGCCATCCAATTTGCCATTACGTATAATGGGGCTACTAACGCCAGTTTTGGTAACCAGTCCAACTGGCCACATGCCGACCTTTTGTATATAGCGCATCTGCAGATAATTGAAATTATTTAGATAGTTTATAACTAATTTTTTTTCGTCGCTTATTGTTCTTTGTATTAACCTGCTCGAATATGCTAATGTCATAGGTATTATCATCATCGGCAAAATAGAGTACACCCTCGCTGGCATTGGCCCTTAAATAGTCGAGGCCTCGATTTCGATTGGAGACTCCTCGCGGCTTTGCTCGCTTTGTTGCTTTATATTCCTCTGGCATGGGAGCTACTCAGGTAGTTAGAGTAGTTATATAAATGGGAAATGAACATGAACATGCTTTGGGGGCTAAACTTACCCACTAGATATTCGTAGGGCACCCCAATGCGGTCCAGGGTGTGCGCCACCAATGGATTCGTTTTATTGGCATCCTCAATGACCAGCCACAGCAGGTTGACCACATGCTTCAGTGTATAGCCAAGGCGGGTCAATTCGGCCAGCTGTTCGGGTCGTCGATAAGTGGGCGTGATGATATATAAAGGCGGCTGTGGGTGGATAGTTTGGGGTAGGTTCAAGATTTTAGTTGCTTTCAGTTGTCGGTTTGACTATTATCAAATGCCATTAACTAGCTAAACTAACTGTATATAGTGTTCAAGTGTGTGTTGTGTG
The DNA here is from genome assembly GCA_018903935.1 of Drosophila insularis. Lineage (NCBI taxonomy): Eukaryota > Metazoa > Arthropoda > Insecta > Diptera > Drosophilidae > Drosophila > Drosophila insularis. Next base: position 477,585 of record JAEIFP010000150.1, on the reverse strand, counting down.
TGTACAATTTCTACAATATGTGCAATACAGTGAGTAGGTGAATAAGCTAGTAGATGGGTGGGTTGATTTGTGGTGGTGAGTAGGCGGGTTATGTGTGTTTTTAGATAGTTTAGTGGTTGGCATTGTGTTTACATGCGTAACGCGGCATGAGCTACGTTTTATGAGCAATTATGCAAATTAATTTACAGCCGAGTGGTTGACTGGTTGACTAGTTGACCGGGTTTTGCTCGACATACATATTCTTTATTCTGTAGTTAGTGATTACCCATCTTCTTCCACATTGCCCCACTGTCCTCGTTGTCCTCTTTATTTCACTTTGCTTACCATATGATAACCATCTGAGTTGTTAAATTGTGTAAAAATTAAAACGACCCCGAGCGAATATCATTAGAAATCATATGCTTGACGAGGAGATCCTTTTTTTATTCATTTTTTTTTTTTGTTTGACATTGCCGAGTGTCTATCTAAATGAATGCACTCACTTACTACAGCTAAATCATTGCAAAAAAGAAACTTAGAAAAAAAAAGAATAAAAGAAAAACTAACAACTGGGTGCGAATCTTTTCAATTGCCTCGCATTTCGCATGTATCCAAGTAGAAACTAGATCATCATCATCATCATCATTCAACATTCAACACAGACTAGTTATACATATATATTTTGATTGTTGTTTCGGTTTTTTGCATTGGGCAATTTTCAAATTAGGCTCATGCAAATTTTATGAAATGAAAATGAGGAGACAGATGCAAAGATAGCGACAGAGAGATGGACATCGGGAGCGACAAGTGGAACTGATTAACCTAAATGCAACCAGTTGATACTATGTAAATGATGATACATCGTTTTTTATTCCACAAAAGGCTTTTGTTTGCCTTTGCTGCTTGTGTTGCCATTGTGTTATGTAGGTAATCCATATACATACATATGTATTGCAATTGATGGCCAACAAATATTGGTTAAAAACGTTATCTGCTTTAAGCCAAGTAGTTGACTTTGAGTTACCCTTTATCTTAAACTTTTTACTAGCAAATTCTAAAAACTTTAAAAACGCATGAAGTATTTCTAGTTTTCAAAGGGATCTTTTTGAAAAATATATTTGATAATCCTTAACCATTTTGATATCAAAAAAAAAAAAGAATCTTTCAAGACTTTTGCAACTAAATAACAAAACAAATTACATTTGGATGGGGTCATTAACAGAAAGAAAAGAAAATTATGATTGAGTTCTAAATCTATATAAAGAATACGTTTTAGCCTTCAGATTGCCTTTATACCCTAAACTCAAATGTCAGCTTGCCGTTTTCTAAAAATTAAACTAATTTGATTGCACAAACGTATCTACTAATCAAGATTGTCTTTCTTTTTTAAGGGTATAAGATAAATGGTTTTGCAAGTGACTCGTTCACTAACAGCATCAATTTCGAATAATTATCTCGAATGGATATGCAAACAACAATTTCACGTAGTCAAACAATAGCAATTATAATTATTGATAAAGATAAGATATATCTTAGATACATTTTTTAACAACAAATAATGAAACAAATAATTGCTTAAATGCAAAAGCCTAAAGAAATTATGAGCGTAAAAGTATAAAACAGCAAAATGCCAGCAGATTTTCAATCAAGATCAAGGTTGCAATGGCCAGAATATATCGTTAGTGTTTAAACTAGTTGAGAATTACTTCCGAATTAATCTAAATCTCATTTCCATCGAGTTGGCTAATACCCGAAATTGATTGATTCTGTCAGCATTAGAAGGGTAAGAAAAGTTAAGTTTTTTTCCCAATTTTCCCCTGCCACTCTACATACTCCATGGCATTGAGGATTCTTTTGGGATTCTGATACTGATTGTAAAAATAAATCGAAAACTGGAATACAGGGTACAACAATTGTTACTTGGTGGAAAGAGAGAAATAAAGATAGAGAGAGACAGTGTGATTTGTGTGTAAGCAGGCAAACTGACTTAGTTTTAGTATATTGTGCCAATTGTGTAAACAGAATAGAATGTATGACTAGCAAATAATACATTGGTACATGTTCTAAACGAGCTATCGCTTGCACGTTTAAATGCTAACTAAAACATAATTTTGAATCACAATTTGAATTGAGAAACTTTTACTACTTATTATGAGTATGCAACGCACTTGTGCGCAATTTTCAGAAGAAAAAAAAGGAAGCAATTAAGAAAATTGGAAAATAGTGTGCAAAGGGAATATAAACAAAACAAAACAAGAGAAAAAAAAAAAAACGACCAGCGACTTCAATGGGCCAGGCAACGGGCAACAGCAAGAAGTGGAAATATGAAAGAAAGGAAATTGTAACAACCGCAAAAGCATGTTTCCCATTTAGAGAACCCCGCGCGATTGGTTGGCATAAGCGGGGAATAGTACGACGGAAACAATAATATGCAGATAAGCTCAAAATGCACTTTAAGAGATTAAAAACTGAAACAAAATTACAATAACTGCGGGCAATAATGGGAGTGTGCGACAGGCGGAGAAAGAGAACGGCGAAAAAAGGAGAGGGAGAGCGATAGAGAGAGAGAGAGAGAAGGGAAAGCTAAAGGGCAAATGTGCTAAAGTGTAATTAGTTTTTGGGTTTTCATTTTTGTTTTTGGTGTTGTTGTTGTTCTTTTTTCTTCTTGCTGATTCTGTGTGTGTGAGTGTATGGTGTGGTGTGAAATAAGTGGGCAAAAACGTGAGTAAATATTTACGGGATCAGAGACGGCCAGGAATGTTGGCCTTGTTGTTCTTGATGATGATGATATTGTTGTTGTGGTTGTTGTTGTTGTTGTTGTTGGTATTGCTGATTGGCGCATCGGGTTATGGCCAGCTTTGTTAGTTGGTCTATATGTTTGACCATTTCTTAGGTTTATTTTTGTTTGTGTCGCTGCTGCAGTTGTAGCTAATGTTTTTGTTGTTGTTGTTGTTGTTGTTGTTGTTGCAACAGCTACTGAAGCAGCTGTCGTTGTAGCAATTGTTTGTGTTGCTGCTGCTGCTGCTGTAGCTGTTGCTGTTGCTGTTGCTGATGTCGATTGTCTGCTAGTTGGTACAGCTAATGAAACCGTTTGAATGATTATTGATCTGCCATTATCTGTTTGAATCTGTTCCAATGTTGTTCTTGTTGTTTTATTGATGGTAGAGTTCATGTTGTTATTGTTGTTGTTGTTGTTGTTATTGCTGTTGCTGTTATTGTTGACTGCTGATAACAAGGACATGGGCGCCCACCAATATGATGCGATATATGACGATGATGTTTTGTCTTGATGCTGTAGTTTTTTATTTTATTTATTTTTTTTTTTTTTTTTGTGATTATGTTAGATATAATGCATGATTATACATTGTTAGAATTAGGAATAGAACAAGAAACAAGTAAACAAAACATTACAGTACATAGTCGCAACAATGATAAGAGATACTACATACTCCTATACTAAAAAGAATTCCTCATTCAGGTGCAATATATGTGTAAATGAATGACTAATAAATTGCATTTAAATATAAATCGAAATGTATCGTAACTTAGATTTAATCTAATATATATTTTTTTATTAAATCAACTAGTATTATAATTAAATGATTTTAAATACTATCTAAAAGGGACTGATCGGGGACTACAATTAATTAAGATTATCTATAATTAATTATCTTATTAATAATTAATTTATTATTTTATTTCCATACAAATTCATTTTAATTACCCGCTTCTGGACAGACAGATTTAAAATGATTTCGATATTTATTTATTAAAGCTTTCGGATCGCTTAAAAAAAATTTAATTTATATTCCATTTTCAGGATTCGGTAAAAAATATGATTTCAAAAATCACATCTTCGGTTGTATATCTCTAGTTGAATATCTAGTAAAACTATGGATAATTGTATACTAGAAAGAAAAGATTATCCTATCCTACGTTTTTCTAAAAAATAACAATAACAAGATATCGCCAGATAAGAGTGTATATAGATTTTGTTAGAAGTTCTTCAACTTGAATGAACATTTACTATGAAATACTGGTGATTAAAATTGGATAAAAAAATTTGAAAAATTATGCAATGTTGAAACAAAAGAATGTATCGAAGTATACAAAGATATTTTTCATATATTGAACTATTTTCTCATTACTATTAAATTAAATTTGGTTTTTGGAGGTAGGTTAATGTAAAATTGATGTAGAACAAAGTTAAGTTCCAATTTCTACCCAGCAATTTATAAAATTTCTTATCATATATATACCTATTAATCATTTTTAAAAACTGTAGTCATAAATGAGCTCATTTTCTGATCATAAATAAGCCCATTGTTGGGAAAAATGTTAGCCTGGCCACAAATTTTTTTGATGAGTTCCATATGATATTTTCTTTTAATCAATCTGGACTATTTTTAGAGTCGTATTTTTAATCATTCACGTCGATAGCTTTAGTTTTTACTATTGTAGCTTAGAAAAATTAGATTTTGAGCATTTGGAAATTTTCGTTTCGTCTTTTATTGAAGTGTTAAAATAATAATTTGTTAATCAATAAAAAGGCCCAAAAGATACTTATGATCTATTTCTATTTTTTAAACCGACTACAATATTTAATATTTTTTAGCAAACTTTATATTAGTAGCTTTATTGATTTCATTTCAGTAGATACTAATTCTAACTTATATGCAAACTTAAGACTTCGTTTCTTGAATGGTGATAAATAGATATATCTCCTTAATTCTTAGTAAGATATTGGACTTATTTGGTTAAACAAAAGGCATAAACGAATTAAATTTTTTCTTTATATTTATTATTAAAGCTTATTAAACATTGGCTTTGTTAATGCCGCTAATGTAATTGCAATATAATTATATTTATCTTTGATATTGTGTTATAATACTATAATTTATCAAATATTGATAATTGCAATTATGACCTTGGTGCAATTCTGATGCAATTGTGTAAATGAACTGAAGTGAGGCGCTTGAATTATTCATTGCTTATCTATCCAATTGATAAGGCTAATATCTAATTACATGGCCATTTATTTTCAAGCAACTAACTAAACAAAGAAATGTTTTAATGAAATACAAATACATACATATGTATGTCTATATATAGGCGAAAGCTAAGGACTTACTATCGATACAATCACATAGTATGTATACTGAGTTACATTTTATATGTATGTATATATGTATATATAAATAAAATCAAAGGATAACTCACCTTGACAACGTCATTGGATGCTAAAGGCTGACGGGACATGTGATACTGATAGAGCACCATATAGATGCACGTTGTGGCTACGAATATGGTCAGGTACATTTTAATGGACTTGCCCAGTGCCATTTTGTGCGAGTTATTGGAGCTGCTGTTGCTGTGGCCAATGCCCGTATAGAGGGTCTTCATTTTTATTGCCAATTTATATATATATATACATATATATTTATTATGTAAATGTATATAAAGATTTTGCTCTAGTTGCTGTTGCTGTTGGTCTTGTAACTTTAGTTCTTCTTTTCTGTTTGAATATTTTTGGCTTTCATTCGTTTCGGGTTTAAATTCGATCGATTGAATGCTATTTACCACTGAATTTTTTTCTGCATATTCTGCTACGTTTTATTGCTTATTTGCTTGGCCAGCATTTTGTAGTTGTTGTTTGTCTTATTTGGGTAATTTTTTTTTTGTTGTTTTTATTCTTCTTTTCTTTTTTCACAAATTTGGCTTATATTTTGATTGTGCCTGAAATTTATTGTGTACATATTTTTAAACTTTTGGTTTTAGCTTTACTTATATATATATATATATATATATATATATATATATATATATATATATATATATATATATATATATATATATATGAACAAAATTAATTAAAGTGTATATTCATGTAAAAGGAAACCTTTGATTCTATTGATTGAAATTGTAAAATTATTCCCTTGCAGGTGCAGTTTTTTCCAAATATTTTTTAAATAAGCTGAAGTAAACAATTTAATTAAACTTTGTTTATAACAAACTAATTGCCTATTATAATGAAAATATGTTTAGCTTTTCAGCCAATTAATGTAAACCTAAAGTTTCGTCGATCTGACGACTATAACTATAATACTTACTTTTGCTATGACGTCTCAGAGTTTGTCGAGAAATTGTAAAACTCAAGTAACTATTTCCTCTCTTATAGTTGAAATGTTTTACCAAGCTGCAAAAAATGAAAGAAAAACAAAAGTTAAATACCTTAATAAAAAATGCATTAGTAAGAAATTTTAAAGAACCTAAGACAGAGTAAAATATGACCTTCAGTTCTATTAAATACAAATTTCTTTTTATGATTTAATTTTTTATATAATTATTATGAGTAAGTTTCCATCAATACTTTCATAACATTTTTAATAAATTGTGTATAAATGAATAGATAGCATACTAAATTGATATTGCCCATCAAATTAATAATCTGTTTTTGTGACATAATTGTAGAAATTTATGTTTGTCATCCATCATCCATCATAATTTACACTCTATAAATTGTGAATAAACCACACATACATACGTACATAAATATGTATTTAACTATTAATGTTTGTAGTACTTATCAATTTTTTCTATGTCTGCATTAATTAAATAATCTTTTAGCTGTGTGATTCACAAGATAAGAATATTGGAAAATTGCAGACAAATAGATAGCAACTTAATTTCAACTTGATATAAAAAACTGTAAGTTATGTCGTGGCAGCGATTATAAGATAACCTAGAAACATATTTTTTCTTATAGTTGTTGAAATGCAATTAACTTTTTTTATGTAGGTACATATTTCAAGTAAGTAAATACCTTTGAAAATCTAAATTAGACTCGATTTCAAAAACAAATTTTCTAGTACACAGATTTGCCTTCGTTTTACTAAACATATAATCTTTTCTGAGCGAAAATTTACGATAAAATTCCCTTAATAAAACAACGATTCCAAAATTAAGAGTTTTTGAAGAAATAAATGACATAATTTACGTTACTTCATCCTTAAGTAGAATCACAAATTAATATATGTAAACTGTCTATTCTACATACAAATGAATTGATCTTATTTTATCATGGCAATAGACAAACTAATTGAAGTACAAATGTCTCCCATGAATGAGTGACTAGCTTTGGGAGTATTTTTTTTAAATGTGAAACAAGATTATTTTAGAATTAAAAATATACTGATAGTAAAAAAAAAACAAACTGTGATGTTTATTTTCTTACCAAGCAACTCTAAGATCTCTTCAAGGCCCTCCAACTGGGAATGGCGACAACCGAACAGTGCAAAGCAGCTCCAACAGCTGATGCACCCCCACTGAAGGGCAATTGGTTTTATAGGCTCAAGTGCGGGACACGCTCTCTCTTTCTCACTTTTTCGCTCAGTGCTCTGTAAACGAAGTGTAGAAAATGCGCGAATAGCTCTCACACTGAAGTATCTCCCTCTCTCTCTCTTACTCTTCTTCCCTCTCTTCTCTCTCTCTCTCTATCTCTATGTCTTCCTGCGTCTCTATCGCGTTTGTTCTCGTTCTCTAATATAGGTTGAGAGAATGTGAGTTATCCCTTACTTTCTGATCAGAAGAGTCGAAGTGAGTATGACAGTTAAAAAGAGACAAAGGGACTTTCATTTAAATTTTCAGTACTTTAAAATCTTCTCAATAATAATATATATACCTATTAAAGAAATTCTTATTCCATACCAACGCAAATCATATCTTGCAATCGAAATTGATTGGGAGAATATCAGGAAACAGGATCTATAATACAAAACTCGAAATATTAACTTACAAGCTAATAATAATCTTTAGAAAATTTAATTTAGAATCAGATATATAAAGCTACGATAACTTTTTTCTCAAATATCTTAAGTTGTTACATTGAGCTGCAGTGTTAACAAATCAGTGATTAACATTTCGAAACACTTTGAAAGTGGCTTAGTTATATCTTAGCGAAGCCAAAAACTTTGTTACTCATCCGCCATGTATTACCATATGCAAGAGTATTGATAATTTCTTAGATATAAAATTAGCACAATCCTTGCTCTTACCATTATAGTATAGGGGTAATAGTTTATGTGAGCCAAGTTTCTGAACCATTTAGTAAGTGTCAATGGCAATGATAGACAACAATTCTTCAAGTGCACTTTGCAAATTGAAAGATTTCTATATTACCTCTTGAAAATGCATTTTCACTTATGTACATATATGTAAAACTTATATACTTTTAAATTGCATTTTCCTATTATAGTTAGCGGCGCAAAGTTGTTAACATTTTTTGTGAGTAACTAACTAGCGGAAGTTATATTTTTTTTTCAGCCAAGCAAGTTTATCTCAGAAGCGTAGCCAAAAGGGGCGCTACTTTTATTGAAGTTTCTGCCTAGACTAGGCTATGCTAATTTTCCGTTTTTAAGTGATAATGAAATATATTTATTAAGTAGTTTGTTATATTTCCTTTAAGCCTTTTTTTTTAGTGTAGACTAAGCCACTGGATAGTTTCTGCAAATCTTTTTCTTGCAGACATTTGCAATTATGGTGAAATGAGGGCGTGGCAGGGCGCTATTTCGCGTGTTGAAACATTTTAAAACCAATTTTTTGCCAGTTTTACCAGTGCTGATATCAAAGTTCAATGGCCATTTTACAAAACTGTTCATGTGTTGTGCCTTGCATGTGTTATTTGGTTGGTTTAAGTTGAATTGGGTTCCTCTTGTTTTGTTTTTAAAACCATCCGCAGGCAATTTAATTTTAATACAAGCCATTCAAAAATTTCAATAACTACAATACCCCTATTACTCTGTCTCTCTCTCTCTCTCTCTGTCTATCTCGCCCTTTACCTCTTTCAGTGCAATAAAGTTCAATTATCGTGTATTGCAAATCTCTTTTATGCCCGTTGGCCAGACACATATTCAAATGTTTGTTGGATTTTTCAATGAATAAATCAGAATCAACAAACAACAAACATGGGACATGCGGAGAAGCGGAGGCAAAAAGCAATGCAGAAATTGTAAAATGAGAAAAGTAGAAATCTTTGTGAAAACAATTTAATATCAGAACTTAACCCATTTACATGACAATTCCAGCCGCCGTCGCTCGAGTTCTCTCTCTGACATAGGCACAAATACACATATACACACATACCTACATTCTCGTACACATACACATGAAAAGAATTCAGAGAATGGAGTAGGAGAATATAAAACAAAATGCCACATGAGTGCGGGGCCAAGTGCCGGGCAAAATGAAATTCGCCGGGCAAACTGGGGCCGGAGATGCAGGCGGAGAGTATCGTCCGGTTTCGGTTACGGTCTCTGGCACAAGTGGATATGGTACATTTTGCCAAGGCGCCAGGCCAACTGTTTTTTAAGTAGAGAAGGGATCTCTCTGACGGGGGGGAGGCTCTACACTTGAGACCCGGAGATGCCATTTTCAAGCAATGTCCTTGAATGAAGGAATGCCCACGCACAGTGGTGCATGAAGCCAGAGTTCAAGGATCACATAATAATGCAGGAAATCCACACACACACTTAAAGAAAGAGAGAGAGAGAGAGAGAGAGAGAGAGTTTTGCAAATGATTTTCTGTTTGTTGCTAAAAAAAACAAAGCAGAGACTCCAGCAACTAGAAGTGTTTAATGCTCTTCAAATGTCTTGCCACAAATTTAAAGGTCCTTTGTGTGTGTGTTGGTGTCTGGGTATGTGGGAGTGGGGACTATCAATTCCTGACGCCAAGCTGAGCATCTCGTCTCCCTCCTCCCCACTGTGGCGACGCCATCTAGTTTTGGTGGCGTCGGCAAAAAAACAATTGCATAATACAAGCCAGTGAGTAGATGGCACGTGCAGGAAGTTGGGCAGGACTTTTACACCAAAAGTGAAACCGAGTTCTCTTCATTTTGAATTGTATATGTAGGGGGAAAGTTCTTGTTTTTGTTTTTTATTTGCAAGTAGCTTGAACCCGGACATGTCCATTGTAAATGGCATTTTCAGATCTTGAAAACCACAACATCATATATCATATTTAATGGATTATGGAAGGTAACAGCTCTCTGCCATATATACAGTATGACTGCCATTTTCTTATGGTCATGTGAGTTATAGTGCATATATATCAGATACGGTGGCAGCCTTTTTGAATGTAATCAATGGTTACACAACCCGAGAGAGAGAGAGAGACAGAGAGAGAGATATAAGTGAAAAATTGCAAGAGATCCAGGATATTGATGATGTGTAAAATGCAATTGAGGCAATCCTTTTACCTAAACTGATTGGTTACCAATTCCATAGCCATATAATCAATTCAAATATCTCTGTTTTTTGTGCCAAAAATTTTACTATTAATCTATCAAAGATTATTGTTTATTAGTATTTATGACTTATACTTTAAAAATAAAAATAGCATATTGCATCTGGATTCATCTGGAGGTGAAATGAAGTGATTTGCTTTAATTAAATTTGTTTGTTTCTGCAATTGCAATATGGTAATGAATAATTTAATTGCATTTTCCAGTCTGCTGCTATTCTTATCTGTTAGTGTTCAATTTCGCGGTCGGCTCTCTCTTTTGGTCAAATACTCAACGTAAACTGACTCAGACATTAACATGAGTAATGTACATATCGAAAAATTTATCGTATATACATACATAGTATATAGTTTACTTATAGAGATTTTTGGGGTGGGAGGGCAAAAGTAATGTGTAGAAGTAAAACGACGACGATAACAAAAGTGATTTATGTATGTCCCAAAATGTTTTTACATTTCCGAAATTACATTTATTATCCATTTATATATATATATTTTTTTTTTTTTTTGTTGGGGCTGGTGTCTTAAGTGCTTGGCGGTAGAAAATGGAACAATTAAGATAAAAAAATCATAAAGGAAAGTTAACTTTTTTTTTTTCGTATTTGAATCAAACTGAAAAATGTAAAAAAAGACATCATTTTGCACTTCCGAAAGACATAGATAAATTTCAGTAAACCAATCCAATTTATTTCGATAAGGTCGAAAAACAAAGGACTACTTTATAGACAAAATAGCCGAATAAAATTTATTACAACAAATTAGTGTGGCTAGAAGCTAATGCCTACCGGTCAATAGAATAAAATAAATGGTGGGATGGCATTGAAATTGGGTAGGTTGTTTTATTAGCCATTAGGCTAATGCCAAATCGTCACGAAGCACAAAGGATTCAAAGAATATGAAATATGTATAAGTATACATATTCAGCTGGTTTTATATTTTCTTATAAAAGGCAATTTTCCAACATTATCAATTCCAAGCGTATCGACAAACTCACGCAACATCACTTTGATTTTACCATAACGACATAGTGGGCCAACTGTTGCACCCATTTTTTTTTTGTCTTGTGGCATTTGATGGTCGCCGCACCCAAAAAAAAAAAAAACAAAACATCACAGAACAACCCAATCATAGAAGCAACAGTTGATATAGATTCAAACTTTGTCTATAACTAATTAAAGGTTTTAACTGCATTCGAATCGTATTGACTCAATATTGCTTATTAATTTGTTGTCTATTGGTGGTTAGATGGAAATGAAAAAATCTGGAGATATAGACCTTTGAAAATTTCTTAAAAATTGTATATTCGACTTCCGTTTGTTCTCTAGATTAAGAAATACCCCCACCGCGATTTAGGTAAACTAAAAAATATTTAGTACGAATTTCTAGGAAATGGATTATGTTTATTGCATGTATTTAAGTTATAGATAACACATGTGAACTGAAGACTCTTTTTTTATGACGAAGCCAACAAAAAGATAAGACACTTTCATTGTTTTAATTGTTCTGTGGTAAACAATTTAATCGTAAAAGTCCATAAGCTTTGCTTATTCTATTCTTCTATTCTTTTTATTATATGTTGTAAAATAAATTCAAGTAAACATCTATGACTATGACCATGAGTGTTTCAGATTAATGACTTTAATTTAGTGGATACGAAACCTCAATTTCGCTTGCCTAAAAGAGTTTTAAATGATTTGGAACATAGAAAAGTCTTAATTGGCATTGATAACTAAGAAATCAATTTTAGTTCCAAAACATTTAATCAGTTCTAGCAATGTCGACTAGTATACAGTCTCTAGATAACCAGTTGACATGGCTATAGTTTGTCTATTGAAAAAACCCTGTTTAATTAATTTTCAAGGCAAAGAGACAGTCAAATACTGTGGCAAGACAAAGATTTTCAAATATATATATTTGAAAAGAAATGAACTATCGAAAGTACAAGTCCATGGGTTATAAGGGTATATAAAGTATTAATCATAGAAATGTTGAACTAAAACAAATGTATTATTATGATTTTATACAGAAGTCAATGGCCAACCTTGTCCTGTGTATAATGCTTTTAAGTTTTGGGCTTGGCTTTATTTTAAATATTTTATATTTTTCTTCTTTTTTGTTTTGTTTTGTTTTTGCTGATAACTAGTAGAATATGAACAAATGTACATATGTACATTTTTATCAAAAGAAATGTTGAGTTTCTCTCTCTCTCTCTCTCTCTTTTTTATTTTATTCATGCTTCTCTTTGGTCACTCAAAGAACGGAAGTCACATTCCCCTCTCACAGATATCCTTGCCTCTTGCCTCTAGTGGCTTATCGAAAACCCACTTTGAAAATTCTAGCTAGATATATTTACTTGTATGTGACGAAGAATTCCATTGTAAATGAAGAACATTTTGGAATTTATGCATACTTTTAGTGTGAAAGTTTCAGTGTCATTAATAATTTTTGTATATATATGTTTAATATTACTTAAGACTAATTACAACAGTCCAACTATATCAGGCATTCCTTTTAATAATTTATGCATTTGGTATGTATTGGTTATATAAGTACCTATATATACATATATACATCCAACTTTGTTTATTATATTGTCATTTAATTTGATATGCTATTATTGAACTTTTTTTTCTTTTTTGGGACACAAATTGAGAAAGTTCATGGCTGGCGGCCAAATAAAAAGATGACGACGGCGAAGGAGGGAAAGTGAAAATTGTCTGCCAAAATTGCCAATTAAATGTACAAAAGCAAAACGGAAGACGAATAGGAGAAAGCTAAACAATGTGAGAAATTGCAATTGCAATGCGGATAAAAATATAAAGTGGAAAAGATGCACAGAGAATTCTCAACATCCTTCAAAGGACAAACGAATAAGGCAAGCAAAACGGAGAAAGTAGATGGAAAAACTTAGCCAACAATGCCGACTCACCAGAAAGATAGAAAAAAGGTAAAACCAGAAAAGAAACCAAGGCGAAAAAGTTACATTTCCGTAAATTTTATTAGATTCTGTTTTTTTTTTTTGTTTTTTTCTGTTCTTTTAGCAATTTGGTACTCTGTTATGTTGTGTCTAGATAAATTCTGTGGCAACAACAAATTCAATTTGTGTTTATTTGCTATTTATACTTGTATTTCTTGTTCTACTTCTTTCTATTTTGTTGTTTGATAGTCTACGCACAGGCAAACAGTTGGCATTTTTAATTTTCTTTTTTTTACTCTCCAAATGGCATTTTAAAAATTTAATTGCCAACAAGGCAGGCCGAGGCGAATGACTGAATGTTCTCCTCTCTATCCTGTCCTTATGTCTGTATATCCTCGAGCCATGCAACACTTGCCTGGAGTGTCCAATGCTTCACCAAATTGCAAGTCAGCCCCATGGCTGGGCCCCCAGACCGGGGTTTTCTGTGTCATGTTTGTCAAATTGACTGAAGACCCTCTTCCCCTTTCCGCTGCTCCAGTTAGTCTTGATGCTTTTGTTGCTATTGCTGTTGCTGTTGCTGTTGGTGTTGTTGATGATGTTGATGGGCTGTCCGTTTCTATTTTGCCATATCCTAACTTTATTCTAAGGATGCTGAGGAATTTTCAATAAGGAAATATTCTATTCAGTCAGTAAATTACTTAGGAAATTTGATGTCGAAATTGAACAAAATTGAATTATTATTAAATTTTAGACTTCAAAATTTTTGAAAATTAGGAAATCTTATTGAATCAGTTACAGGATTGATTTCAACATTTTTATATATAAAAAAAAAAATCGTTCTTTATTCTTTGTTGTCTTCTATTTCGATGATTGATAAACACTGTCCATAACTTTAATCAATAATTGTTAATAATACAAAATGTTAGCCAAAGGTAGGTGGAAAAAAAGTAAAGAAAAATATTGCTGCCAGACATTTTTGTCAATTTACTGTCGGCTTTTCTATATGGATTTTTAGCTGCTTGCAATTGAAAGCCATACTGATGACCAAAGGGAACAAAATATATATAGAGATATGTAGGTATATACATATGTACATACATATATATGTATTTGGTATGTAACTAGAATTTACAGTCCACTGACTGTATCAATATTTCCAATGCACTTAAGGCTTAACGTGATTGATATGAAAAGGTTTCGCCATACCACCACACACACATTTCCACGTGAAAACTTGTAATTGTAATGATGGATATGACAAAACATATGTAAGTACGTATATATGTACATATGTAGGTATGGTTAGGAATTAATTGCTTAACATAGTTAAGCCTTTTAAACTTGCTCCAAAGTAAGCAAAAATTCAACGCAATCTTAATTGTCATAATCACACACGAGTCGCGTTGGGCTCTTCTTTTGTGGCGTCAAAAATTAAAACGTGACACAAATTACTCGACAAACTCCTCGGGGTCCTCCACAAGAACACACACACATACACACCAACTTACACGCACACATAAAGCCATTAACTAGTACAGCAGCTGGGGCTGGACTTTGTTTTTGGCTAGCCGTTGCCGCACTGCGCCTGTCCCCAAGTTCGCTTCAGTTCGTTTCTATTCTATGTGACTGTGATTGTGTGTGTGTGTGTGTTAGTGTCTGTGTCTGTGTCTGTGTGTCTCTCTGCCGCACCTCGGGGGAGCCTTTGTTAATAATAATTTTTCAGCTCGCAGATTTTGCACGCACGCACGCATGTCAAAGGACTCTTAGGGATACAAAGCCCAACACCAAAGATCCCTGTACGTAAAGTATGTACGTAATGAATATGGAAATTGGATTGAAGAAACCCAAAGCCTAAAGGCAAATCAACAAGATAATTCCAACATCAATATGCAAATGAAGAAGAATTTTCCTTGTTTTCTATTCCGGCCTCTTTCTTTTCCTTCTTCTTTTTTTTTTTAATATTATGAAATGCAATTTTGAAATAAAGAAATTCTAACAAAGCTAGAAAAAATATGCAGATCAGGGATTGAATATTTTTACTCGAAGCAAGCATATTGAGGAAGATTGAAATAGAGTATATATAAATACTTCTCAGCTAAAGCTGTGAAAATCTTGGTACATAATTTTACCTAAAAGCTTCTAGATACTCTCTCTTCCCTCTGTTTGTAATAAATAATAATGCAAACTCTTTCTATGGATTTTTTTTTCGAATATAGCCAGGTCGCCAGAAATTCGCCCAAGACTTTCCCTTTAGACCAATTAGAAACTGTTTATGTTTTAAGGCGATTCTCATGAATTTGTTAATTAATTCACTTATTAATATTTCTGTTAAATTAAATCAAAAATTGGCGACTATATCGTAAAGTTTCCATAAAAACGATAAGACACAAAATTAATTTTTGGTTACAAAATAAAATTGTTTCTTATGCGATTATCACCATCATTTCATCATTCCATGTCTGATCTGATCGGATTAATATATCTCGCCTACCATAAACTACATATTTATGTACTTATATGTATCAAAAAGGCGACAGTAAAAAGCGATAGACACAAAAGTACATTAGTTTTATCATGAGAAAAATTAAATTATAATCATTATATATTATACTGAAAAAGTGTAAGAGTGAAGAGTATATGTTACATTTGTTATTTCTACTTTTGCTACCTAAAACTTATAAGGGTATGGAAACTTCGCCATGACTGAAGCCAAATGGGGACTTCTAGTTGAATACACATTTTGAAAACAATTTCTGTGGTTGCTTATTCATTTACTACTGAAACAGTTAAATATTTTAAGAATCTATATATCAGATTTGAAAATAAAATTTTACAAATTATGTTTAATCTCGACGGGAGTAAAGAATCAGGAAAAAAAAGGTTTGATTTGATGATATTACAAATAACCATTCCATTTGTTCTGCTAATTATTTAAATATATGCCCTAGCTTTTCTTTGAAAACAAAAGTTTACGTTTTCTTTTTTGTTTTTGGTTTTTGTTTAATGTGATTAAGAACTTTTGTCAATTCGCTCCATTAGCAGCTGGTTAAGGCAAAGTGTTCTTCAATAATGAAGGCGATGGAGAACAAACACACGGAGGGTCGTCTTGGTTAGAAAATAGCACCCAATAATATTCACACACACGCTGACACACTCACACACATGCATATATATGTATATATATATAATTTACTCACCTCCAGGCCAACAGACGATGGCACCTTGTTAGCGACGCAGGCGAAACGCGAAAAAGTCTCGCAATGAAACGACTCCGACGAAGGCAACATCAGCAGCGGGAGGAGCAACGGGAGCGGCGAAGAGGCTATTCCCATGTTCACTTCATTGCCACAAAGATGATGGAAAGTTGCAGCTACTTTTAGTGGGTTGTTGTTTTATTACCGTTAGAATTGTCTTAAATTTAAACTGTTCTGTTTGAAGAGCCAAAAAAAAAAGAAAGAAAACACAACAAAAATAAGTGACAAAGGGAGAAAAAAGAAAACAAGACTGTGAACAATTTTCCTTATATGTGTATTATGGTTTTTGTTGTTGTTATTATAGTTCTTTTTTTTTTGTCGTTGCCAGGCGCAACAACAACAGCAACAACAAACATTAGCTCACAGCAGGTGTGAGA
This sequence comes from Drosophila insularis, assembly GCA_018903935.1. NCBI lineage: Eukaryota > Metazoa > Arthropoda > Insecta > Diptera > Drosophilidae > Drosophila > Drosophila insularis. Next base: position 460,761 of record JAEIFP010000150.1, on the reverse strand, counting down.
GCCAAGGAGAGGCACCCACTCCAAACACCGTTAGACGAAAAGTGTAAATAAAGTAGTAAAAAGAAATGTGCTTATGCTTCTGTGTGTGTGTGTTTGTGTGTGTTTGTGGGGCGGGAAATGAAACAGGATAGAGCTGAAACAACAGAAGGAAGAACGTACGGTGGGTCGGACGTACGTACGGAAGGACGAAACGGCAAGCAGACAGACGTACGGACGGACATAAAGGCTGACAGGAGAAACGTAGGAAACAATACACGCATAATACGGAACAAGGAAGAAAACGCAAGAGAACTGTGCGGCGAACCAGCAACCCGAGAGAGTAAAACTGAGAGCGAATCCTTTTTAGTGAGAATAAAACTTTCGCCGTTTTTGTTTGTTTCGAACAACACACACACACACACACACCGACTCGTACTGGGGCACTTTTCACAGGATGCGGCATTTGAACTAAAGGCCTAAACAAATGTAATTTATCTCTTTTATTTTCTTTTTAGTTTTTATTTTGAATCTTTATAAAATATCAACCCACACTTAAAAAATAAACAACAAAAAAAAAAAAAAAACAAGAACTCCAAACAGTGGCTTTATCTCTCTTTCTTCTATATATGATGCTTGTTTGAGAGGGTGTTGTTGTGGCTGTTGATTTTTTGATTCTTTTTGGTTTTGCTATTTTTAACATGCACTTTGCGTTTTTTTTGTGTTCTTTCTTGTTTTCTTTTTTTTTATCCAGGCGCTAGCTGGCAGCAACAGCAACTAACTGTAGATTTTTGGTTAGCGAATTTCCGGACTCCGCACACGAAACAGGCACCCGCACGTACTGCTATCGAAAATGCGACTGAAAGAAAGACGAGCAAACGAAACAAAACGGAAACAAGCCACTGCTGATGGTGCACTGTGGATAAAATGCCCACTTGTGCGGCGTAAAAATACATTGTAATGGCACAATTGTAATGTATATTCATCTATAAAGATAATAAAGTTTTTTTTAACTCAAATGGCATATAGGTTTAGATAATGGAAAGTGCATTTAAAAATCAATATCTAACCTTTGAACTTTATTGACAAATCGTTGCGAGGTTTAAAGCAAGAAAAATAAAATAAATATTTTCCTTGCATACTTTTAGGCACTGCTAAAATAAAAAATTTAATGCTGCAAATGTATATGTAGATATTCTGTTATTCGGCCACAAATGCCTTAAAATTTGAATTCGTTATCGTTGTAGCTTCTTGAAAGCTGTACACATATTTATTATGTATTTTATATTTCCCATTTCACCCATAGTACCCCAATGCTGCGACAGTTGAGTCCCGTTTGCACTGGACTATGTCAACTCGTTACTGTTACTCTCAGGTTACACACATACAGTTAAATATAGAACCACATATGAAATGCTCTCCCACATAGTAGAGTGCGAATAGGCCTCGATTCTGTTTATTTTTTTATTTTTCTCTTGCTTTAGTTGCTGTTGTTTGTTGTGGGGGTGTGTTGTGTCTGTTTTTTTGTATACCCTTGATAAAAAGGGTGTATTTATTTTGGCCAGGAGAGAAGCATATCCTTCTAGAAAAAATAGACATAATTTTGATCAGGACCATGATTAATTACCTTAAAGCTACATACATATGTATGTATAATGCATATTTGTATATCTCGGAGTCAGCTGGAAAGGAGAATTTTCTGAAACGATTGTTAGAAGTTTTAACTTTGTCTTAAGATTAAGAACTTCTGTTTGCCATTTTAGCCATTTTTTGACACGAAGTGGGAAAGTAGTAAGGAGAGAGTAAGCCTTAATAGGGTAAAGAAACTTCGGCCTGGCCAAAGTTTGATCCGGAGCTCTGCTGTTTTATTAACAGCTGTGTTAACAGAGCCCTGTTAATGGGATTAACATGCATCGTTAGGTTAAAATTTGAAATACCGTCATAACATACATATTTCAATTTTGTTAAACTAATTATATTTTAATTCATTTTTAATGAGTTTTGTTAGGAAAAAATTGCTTATATTTGTTGATTGTATAATCAATTCACACATTTGGAACATTTGTAAAAAAAATCTTACATTTAACTTAAGGCATAATTGTAGATTCTTGTAAGAACTTTCAAGCTATATTCCGACTATATAAGAGATATACATTCATATGTATATGTGTTGAGATATCAAAACGTTTCATTGTAAAAATCTCATTCGAGTAAATAAATCTCAAGCACTCCAGCATTCTTAAAACTAAAACTAGGCTTTGATTTTTGATTCTATCTTTGGAGTGGCCAATATGGCAGTGTGTCATAGGTATTTTTTTGTTTTTTGAGCAGCACACTCTACGGATCTATAAAGGAAATCATAATGTAGCGTGTGCCATTGGTCACCAGCAATCCTTCGTGGAAATGTGTCAATCGACCTGGATGCATTAGCATCCAACCCTTTTTGGTTTCAGTCACGGAACAATTGTAGCGCAAAAAACGGCAACCGCCGCCCTCGTAATCAATGCCCGCTCTATTCATGGCAATATTGATCGTATATGTCGATGAATCGTGATGAGGACGCAATGAGGGCTGTTCGTCCGGTCGGTAGCGAACCATGAAGTTCATCAATGAGCGTGGTGGCTAAACAAAAAATAAACATTCCAATTACTTTAATATGTCCATATTCCCCTATATTTTTATCAGTTTACTCACATTATGATAATAACCCAAAAAGACTTTCTCCTGCAGGGGTCGGACGAATAATTGCAAAAACTTTAGATACAAGGAGTCAAGTCCCACTTGCTTCATATGTATATCACGGGTAGGCACTGCTTCATAGCCACCTTCTAGACGTTTGTCGCTATTGCTGCCATCGGACCAACCACCATGATTTTCCAAAATAGCCACCAAATCGTCACAAAAAGCATCAGTTACTATTTGAAACCAAAATACATCTGGACATGGCTGGGGTATGACCGTTGACTCATTCAATTGCAATGAATAATTCGGATGTATGTACTTTTCGGTCCAATCATAACGATTTGTGAACAAAGTATGGAAATCGGGTCGAACTAATGTACTATTAAAGTTATCCGTATTAATCAAATGGCCAAAGTAACGCTGATTGCTGATGTACATGAAAATGCCCTGCAACAAAAAAAACAAAAAACAACCAAATTGAATTTATATTTAATTCGTTAATTAAATGGATTTTGCATTGACTTACCGCATTTCTCAGGGACTCACTTAGGGCCATATCGGGATCATATTCTTTATGATTAAAGTTAATAACATCAAAGGCGCTATGCTTAATTAGATAGATGCTCGTCACATGGGGTACATTAAACATGCCGCTAAAAATTGAAAACAAAAATCATTTAAAAATTGCAAGTGCATGAACTAAAAGAAAGAGAAGTCAATATTAGTTTTTGAAAATGGAAAGTAGAATTGTGCTTATACTCTTTCACTCTTTCCCTCTCTCTCTCTTTCTGTCTCGTTCGCTCTGGCAGACTGTCGTTCTCTGTTATTTTATTAAATTCAATCAACATTTTTGCAACGTCAAGGGGTAAAACATAGATAAGTGGAAGCTGTGCAGACAGACCGCAGTATGAAAACAACATTCTCCGTTGACGTTTGGCGTACACGGAGAAGATTGCACCACATATTAAATCACATCCCACATATTATATATACATATATAGAAAACAAAATATGCCCAATCTCAGACCGTTTCGTACATTTGCTCTCTTCTTAGGCCTATTGCTATTAAGCGATTTGGCCTATATAGCAGCTCAAAGTGAGTAAATGGATTGTTAATCAGTATTCTTTTTGACTAAGATCGATAATTACAGGAAGTACGGGTGGTCGCAATGTTCTACGTCGCAATTATACGGGCAAAAAGCCAGTTGTCATTCAACATCGTACCCAGGATGCCGTTAACTATTACGATCATGAGAATGTAAGTATACTTATATATATATATAAAGTTGTGCTCCTGGCTGTTTGAATCTATTGATCTATTGATTTAGGGTGCCAAAATTATAAAATCATCACATTTTGAATTGGATTATACATTGGGACGTAAAATCACATTCTTTTGCATGGCTCAGGGTAAGTATTTAAAATTAAATATATAATTTTTCTTAAAATAATTTTGAAAACAAAACAAATTGAAATTTTAGGTAATCCACGTCCAACAATAACTTGGTTTAAAGATGGTGCAGAATTATATCAACATAGATTCTTTCAGGTCAGTTAAAATGAGTTTAGTAATAGATATTAATATTTTATCATATTGCAGGTACACGAATCGCATATAGAAACGGATATTATTAAATCGAAAATGGAAATTGATCCTACAACACAAATGGATGCGGGTATTTTGACCTCCGCCCCCATTTGACCTATCTCTCTCACTCTATCTCTATCTCTATCTCTTTCATTTTCAGGTTATTATGAATGCCAAGCGGATAATATATATGCCATTGATCGTCGTGGTTTTCGCACGGACTATGTAATGGTTAATTTTTAGTTACATTTAGATTTTTGAAAAAAGAAAATATAATCACTAAGTATTTACAACAAGCAAACTATTGTATTCCCTTCCATTTTGCATATGTTTTATTTTTTTGGATTGTGTTTTTCTCTCTCAATGGAATTCAAGTTCTTCTCTTTGTATATTTTTTGTACTCGACCTTTCGCCTGCGTGTAGCGGACAAATTGTCTCAATTACCTAATTGAAATGATTTTTTTGCATTTATTTTATTAAAATGTGTGAAAGCAAATCTAAACAAACCAAACAACAACTGACTGTACGAAAACAAAAAAAAAAAAAAAAGTATAAAAGAATTAATTTTTTTTTATTCGGATATCCAACTGGTGGATATGCCGCACCGTGGACTAAAATATTGGGTTTAGTTTTATGTAATTGCAAACTTTGTCACGGTCAGGAAAAAGCAAAAGGTGCACCACTGTGCGGATCAAGCAAATTTAACTAAACCAAAAAATAAAAAAGGGTGAACAAAACACTCTTTATGGAGAGGAATATTATTGCGAGTGCGCAAATCAAATCAAATGTTGAAATTGAGTAGATTTCAGTAGTAGGAGATGCAAAAAGCAGAAACCGAGAACCAAACCAAGCTGAAGCTCATTGCTGATGAAGCAACCCAATTACATGACAGTCCAAAATCAGCGCTGAGCGGATCACACCGTTTGGCTCTGGATCAGTTGCCGCGCAGACGAGATTCGCAAAGCATCATCCAACAACTCTCCAACAAATCCATTCCATTCATCCATTTATTATAATGCAAGTCAAATGCCTGCTCATCTGCCTCGGTCTGGGTTTACTGATGCTGGCCACGCCCATTTGTGAGGCGCGTCGTGGACGTGGTCGTGGACGGACCAAGTCAAGAGTGCAAATTGGTTTACCCATAACAGGCAAATATCGTGATCCGGAATCCGATCAGTACTATAACAATAATAATGTGAGTTCCCCTTACCCCTGCCGTTCCCCCTTATTTCATTTGAGAGGCTGAACCTTTTTTTTTTATCACAGGGTGCCAAAATCTTGCAGGCTTCGCATTTTGATCTTGAGTACGTACTAGGCCATAAGATAGCCTTTCTGTGTGTGGCCAAAGGAAATCCTAGACCACACATCACCTGGTATAAGGATGGAGCTGAAATCTATCAACATCTATATATGCATGTCCATGAATGGCGCATCGGTGAGGATAAGGTCAAATCGAAAATAGAAATCGATCCGGCCACACAAATGGATGCTGGCCTATATGAGTGTACGGCAGATAATATGTATTCGATTGATCGGCGCAGCTTTAAGACAGATTTCTCCATTGCCTTCGATTGATTGAATTGTTGTTCTTGTTTGTATATCGTATTGTTTAAGTGATGATGATAATAATAAATGATTCTTACATGAGATCCCGTTTAACAATATCCACATAATCATGGGAACGTGCATAGTAACCCGAATCCGAAAGTGCACCCCAGAAATTGCTCCACAGCTCATGATATTTCGAGAATAAAGGAGCCACAAATTGCCTGCCAAAAAAAAAAAAAAAAAAAATTAGAAAAAAGTCTTATATAGAGATATATATAAATGTCGTCCTATAGGGACATCCGTAACCTACTTATTCAATTTAAGCAATTCGCGTAGCACTTCGGGATCATCGATATGTGATTCGCCATCCACATTGAATATATAATCGCTATGGTGACGTTTTGCTTGCTCCCTGAAATCAATTGAATTTAGTTGAAAATTCTTTAAAAAATTTCTTGAATTTTTTGCAAACTTACAAAGCCAATTGTCGGCCACGACGTTCGTCTAGTTCATCCGTGGATAAAACATATTTAGCACTGGCATAGATAGCTTTATTTTGATTCACAAATGATTTGACATCAGCATCATGCAATTCAACATTGCTATAAATGAACAAATGAATACTTTCCTTTGGATAATTTAGGTTTTCTATGCCCTCTAGAAATTGATCAAAGAATGGCACAGGATGCGGTACAATCACAGATAATGAAATAATTGGTATTTCATTTTCCTACAATGATCAAAGAAATGAAAATAAGGAAAATAATTAACAAATGAATAAATATAAACTGCTTTGTATTTCACTCACATTCAATTCCAGGGGATATTCAAGACAAAATGTGCAGATGCCACTAAATGTTTTGGCCAAATAATTGCCATAGGCGTTCAATTCGACTTTGCTCAGGCCATTGCCATGTATTATGGCTGGCGTGGTCATAAAATTAATATTCTGCAGTATACCCTGATTGCTATCAAGATCCACTTTCAGTTTCACATCATTTTTGGCACCATGTAGATTCTGGAATAATTGCGATTTTGTATCTAGTTTCATACCCAATTTGCCACGTTTCGTTTCATCCAAAAAGATTTTTGTAAAGTATAACTGATCATCTTCAGAATCGTCGATTGGTGTGTCCCCGAGCAGTTCATAAACCTGTGGCGCATAACCAATAAAGGCACCCGAATTCAAATATCTAGACTCCTTGCCCTCCACCTCGGGATATTGATTGGCCAACGATTTGTCTGGCCAACAATACTTCTCAGCCGAAAAGAGAAGTTTGGCATCAGATGCTTTGAATTTCTCCAAAATTTCCTCTAGATTGGCAGTGAAAATGACATCATAGCTATTGAGAAATTTGAAATGAACAAAAATAATGTTAGTTTAATAGATTTACAAATCATTTAAAATTTTACCTATCCGTGAATAAGATTATTGTGTCCTGAGCTTCTTTATGGATTGCAATAGCTTCTCGAAGTAGATTTAGTTTATAACCACCGCCAGCCCGTTGCATATCTCCGCCCTTCCACTCATCGCCCATGCCAAGAGTTGTAACCTATATATATATAGAAGAAGAAATCAGAATATGGAATATAAATTCATTTATTGTCAACACTTTTTAATAATCTGGGGTCTAAGGTTTCCTCAAGTGCCCATTATTAGTAAATACAGCTCTGATTATTAATATAGATTTAGAAAATATTTCAAATAAGCTATAAGTCAGATCTCACTGACGAATTCACTTTAGTAAACCTTTTATAAAACCCCTTTTATAAAACAAAGGACAAAATTAAGGATATCAAACTTATAAAGAACATTACATCAAATATTACAAAAAATATTAAGTAAATTGTCTGGATAAGGATTTCATGATCTATTGATCAATAGAAATATCTACGAAAAAGCCTCATTGTAACCGACCGCTGATCTACACTATTTTTTCACTGCTTAAACTAATTGAGAATTACAACTTAATTAAACAAACTTTCAGTCTGTAAAAAAGTAAAACTCTTTTAGGTTTGAAGAGAATTTTCTAATGTATTCATGATCATATATAAGCCTTGAGTTGAGAAATCACAGACAGTCATTTCGAAACAAGTTTTGCTTCTGGATCAGATTCTGTTAGGTCATAAATAAGTGTCATAAAGCATTCAAACTTGATTTGATTTGATTTGTGCTTATCTCTCTTTAGTAAAAAAGTTCAAAGCAAATCTTTAATCCATAAAACTTTTCCATCACATAAAAAGAAATCTGTATTGAATACAAATACTATCTATGATATTCGTTTGACTTTTATGCATATGCCAATTGTAGATAAAACCTGAATTGTTAATTATTTATCTGTTCATTTAAATGCGAAACAAGCCTGGTTAAATGGCTTAAGTTCACACAAGTCTCCGACTACGAAATGAAATTCGACAATACAACCGGCTTATCAACATTTGTTTTATGCTTTTTTTTTTTTTTACTAAATATGAGGAACTGCTCTATACAAACATACATAAATGATGATGTTTGTGTAATCATAACCGGGCATATACATATTTCATAGTGATAAGGAAAAAATCTTTACTTAAATGGAACAGTAGAAAGTTCTAAGCTATCAATTTTGGAATTGTGCTAATTACACCCGGCAACTGAATGGACTACGTGATTAAAAAAAAAATAAAAAGAACACACATACAAAAATAAAAACAAACAACAATAAAAAGAGCCCCACAGAAGATGAAAAAAAAAAAAAAATAAATCTGGGTTCCATATGGACGCTTCATAATGCGTCCAGCCAATCTGTTTAGAAACACATCGCCGGATGCTGCTGGTCACTCACATGCACACACACACACACACACACACACACACACAGAGACCCATTAGACATATTAAAAACAATCTGTGAAAAAGTAATGAAAGTGTGCCGATACAATATAATATGCTATATATAGTCACATACATACGACTACTTTTTCTTGTGTGTTCTGCTTTTTGAATTGATTAATCAAATATGGAATTCATCAATATAAATTTAACCATTCAAAATGATGTTAAATAACGGTTCTTACTGCCACAAAAACCACAACTTTATGCTAAATGAATTCTTTTTTTTTATAAGACCCAATTTCAGTTCATACAGAATAGAATATAATAGAATGATATAGACTAAATCTTACCTCAATATCGTAAACGCGTGAAGATCGTATATAGCGCATATAGCCATCTGTTGGTTCGCTGGCCACCGTAAATACTTTGACAATATCTGAATAAGAAAATATATACAGTGAAACCTCGATATAACGAACTTCGTTATAACGAAAAACCCAATATAACGAATTTTTTGTTAAGTCCCTTGAAAAAACTAAGGTTTTACATTTCAGTACCTATAGCGAATCAATAGATATAACGAATAATTTTGCGATCCCCCTCAGATTCGTTATATCGAGGTTTCACTGTATATAGTACAGTCCATAATATTATAATCTTTCTTCATAACATTTCATAATAATTTTAATATGTCAGAAGAGAAACAAAAAACCTTTTTTTTTTTTTAAATGCTCAAATAACAACGAATCAAATGCATTTCTTTTTTTTTTTTTTTTTACATATACCAAGGCTTTATCTCAAATTTCGTGTGTAAAATTTTTAATTTTCCGAATTTTAGATGCGCTTGCATTTTATTATAATATACACACATCTGACTTAAGGTTGGTTTTAAGAAATTTATATGAAATTTTTGTTAATTTATAAAGATTTGTTCTATATGCTTATAAAATGCATTGATTAGGAATGCCAGAATATTTATATTTTAGGAAGATTCGTCACAAAGTGGAGAAAATTATTTATATTTTTTGAGAAAAGGCTTTTCGTGATAATATATTCCTTCGTTTAAGATTCTACCAAACAACAGTTCTTTATTATAGATTTCCTTTTTGGAAACAGCAGAATAGTTTAGCAGTAGAGTTTTATGATCAGATAAACCTAGTTTAAAACCATTTCCATGGGGTTATGAAATGAAAATGGTAACAAATTTAATAAACCACAGAATAATACTAAAGTTACTTAAAAATTATTCAATCTAAATAAAAATTCCATGACGAATCTGATATGTAAACTGCTCCATAGTATGTATACAATGTAGACAGTAATTAGAGAGATGCATTCCACTTCGACATAAACATTCACTTCTAAGGAATTTAAACAAAAGCCGCTCTAATTATAAATGAAAGATGCTGGATGTGAGTATATATGTGCATATATACATCTGTATGCAAATCCACCCACTCATTTGAGTGCAGAATTTCAAAGAAATGCAGTTTTAGTTTCTAGTTTTATTATCCATGTGTTTGTTCTTATTCAAGTGATGAACTCATAATATGGAAGAAATTAAGAAAAGAAAAAAAAAAAACAATTCAAACCATTCAAATTTGCCTCTCCAATTGCAGCATCGCCTTCATTTGCCCCCACCTCAGCTCCTTGGGAAGCCCTCACTGCCGAGAACAACAAAAACAACAGCAGCGGCAATAACTGAGAACGCAAAAACATTGCGATTTATTTATCTTTGCTTTGTTTTGTTTTGTTTGTTGGGGATTTCCTTGTTTCCGGTCTCTCACACACGCTCATACAAACACACACACACGCACACTTCCTAAACGTATCCTTAAAAACGAAAAAACTATACAAAAAGGTTCGCGTTATAATTGTTGCATGTTTTTTTTTTAGGAAAACAAAAATTAATTCATTTATTTTGCTGCTCTTGCACCGCTCCGTTTGCGAGAACGATAAAAACACGAATGAGTCGATAGTGAAAAAATAAATAATTAGAGGCAATGCAGTAGCGCTAGTGTGCCAATGGGTAAAAGATGGCGCCACAGTGCGCAGTTTGCGCGCCAAAGCAATTGAAATTTCGAATTGGAATTCAAAAATGCGCAAGCATTTTATGAATTGCATGTTAATTTCTAAGCCGTTAAAAGTTTAATTACAGGAGTCAAAACAAACAAAAAAAAAGATTTTGAACTTCTTCCAAAAACTGAAGGATTGAGGCCCTTAAAAAATTCAATTTGATCGTATTTCTGTAAGACATCTACTTATGTATGTATCAGACATAGTCATGCGTGCATTTCTTGAATACATTCTATTCTATTTTCCTTTAATTAGAAAATTTACTAAGATTCACTAAGATGTGAACTATTAAACCAATAAATGTTAAATTTACCTGCAATCGCTTTAAAAATAACTACCTTTCTAATTTAAAACTCTATGAATGAATAAATGAAAATCGGTCAAAACGATTCGAAGAGAAAATTATTAAACTTAAATTTTTGGTTTATCAGATTTTGTCCATACTGTATTTTTGCAAATTTGTAACCAATTTGAAAAAGTTAAATATCAATTAAATTGCAATTTAGTATATTTTAAAATGACATCAAACACTTGGATTTTTGGAAAAATTAATTTCGATTTCAAAAATTGGCCACAATTTTTGTTTTTGAGATTTTAATGCAAACTTAAAGATTAGTTTATAATAAGAAAGCTGATATATAAATTTTAGAATTCGGTAAAAAATTGAATGAATTACGGATTTACAAAGTTAGGGTTGTATGAGAATGTTTGAGACATTAAAATAATCTTTGGTGACTTAAACTATTTTCCACAGAATGTAATTTCGGCAATTTGTAGCCAATTTCAATAAGTTTTATATTAATTAAATCGCAATTTTCCCCATTTTAAAATCATTTCAATCACTAAGATATTTAAAAAAAATTAATTTCGACTCGATTTTTGATAAAAATCATGATGTATACATTACAATATTTTGCGAAATTTGGCAACAAATTTAGTTCTCGAGATTTTAATCTAGATTGAAAGAAAAAATAAAAATAAAAGGCATGAATTTTTCAAATACTTAAAAAATTGACTAAATTAGAACTTCCAGAAATTAAGATTTATCAAAGTATTTGGCTGTTAATTGAAATGTTTTAAAAGCATAACTTAAAATTATTTGTGAGTTACAACACAATTAAAAATTGAATTTAAATGCATTGAAAGGAGTTATCACTTTCGAGAATTGGTTAAAATTTGGCAAATTTATGAGTATTTGGGAATCTTTAGAACTTTTCAAATAAAATTATGATCAGTTTAACTATATTGTTCAGAATTATATTTCGGTAAATAAATGATGACAAATTATAAATATTAACAACTAATTCTAAGGAATCATTTGACTTTATTAAAGAACGGAAGACGGGCATTTCTGTAGTCTCTAACTAAGACTAAGACTAAGACTAAGAAACTTTCAGTTGATGGCAGTAGGAAAGCCAGGTTTAGACGTATTTAAAATGTCTTTTTATGTTAGGAAAAAATAAAACCAAATATTTCAGCAAATACTTTAATGAGTGGTAAATGCAAACCACAAGAAATTTAGATGGATCTCTTGGCGATTCTAACAAATATATTGCGTCATCTAATCATTTGTGTTAAATATAACCCAATAACCCAGACTGTTTTGACTAAACAGCCAAATAGTTTGAAGTAAGGTTCTAACACAGAAATGAAAATTAAATGCTTAAACTAAGTTGTTATGCATGGACAATTTTTTAAAGATGAAAATACATTTTATGAAATTATTTAACTATAATATTTACCATATTTTCTTGTAGTACTTGACCCATCTGGCATATGCAAAATGCAAACAAATTATTATTAGCTGCCAACAGAGTTGGCTCCCACTTCATCTTCACAACGAGGCCACCAAGGGTATTCCTTTTATACAAATGTGGCATTTTCAATAAACAAACTAAACTATGAGGCAAATGAAAGGCTAAGGAAGGAGAATGACCACCAATGGACATGGCTTCAACGCGTGCAGCAAGGCATCACAAGTTCAATTTCACATTGTGTTGCATTTGGCTTTTAAAGTCACAACCCATAAAGACTAATAAAATATGTATATAGGTATATATTTTATGATTTAAATGGATGTTTTAAGGAGTAAAGTAAAAAGGTCACAAGTTAATAGATACAATTAGGCCAGACATATAAACGGAATAATGATTTACAATCGGGGCTGATTCGGCGGGCTGCATTCACAACAACATGTAGCTGTCGATGATAACATGACTTGGCAGCGATTTATCAGTGGCGAAATCAATTAGTGGCTACGTAGCTTATCGAAAGTCGTCGATGAGCAGGAGGTAATGGAGGAGGAGGAGTAGATGGAGACTTAGCTGAAGCAACTGGTACGTGTGATGTGTTAGGTGTAAAGGTGAGTGTTGGGTTGAATGTTTGTGAACGCATAACCCATTCATTATACTGGCAACGGCAGGAGAAGTGTCATAAATATTCCCATCATCGTTTATTCGGCATCGTCGTTACCGGCACCTCCATCGTCATCGTCATCGCCATCGTCATCGTCACCCAAAGCACCCATCAAAGTGGCCACAAATGAAAAACCTGTTGATGTCCGTGTACAAATACCTGAACACAGAATATAAGAATGTATGCAAAGGTCCTCTTCAGATATTTTCTCGTAATTGAAGAAGCGACAAAAGTAAAAAAAAAAAAAACGAAGAAAAAAACGGCGCAATGTCCTCCATAAATATTCATGAAGCACTAAAAGGGTTTTTACTCGGTTGCTTAGGATGAACATGTGGCAAATGGAAAGAATTGTATTTGTATTTGGTCAATTGATGCCCCCCATGCTGACAAAGAAATGCAATATGCAATATGCTCCATCCACACCCAATTGTAAGTGGTTGCCTCTCGTTTAATTTTAAATGCCAGAGGGAGCTTGTTGGTGTTAACATAGAAGCAGCATGTACCTGAATTTAAATGAGTCCAACTCCCTAAGTCCAAGTTGGATCCATGCGTGTGCATATGTTTGCCTTTCGGCACAATGTCTGGGGCCAGCTCCCCAGGGACGCGCATGTGTGACTTCGGCAGGACAAAACTAAAACCTGAAAAAAAGCGAACCTATAAAAAAGAATGGAAAAACAATAGAAATAACATTAGAAATATGGGAAGGAGTTATTTTCCTTCAACCCAATAAATAGGCAACACTTTTTTTTTTTTTTTTCGGCCACTTCCGTTGCATACAATGGCGGTTGACAGCGCCAGCATTTCCCTTTCCATTTAAATATGTCATTGCTTGTTTGTGTGTTGGTGTTTGTTTGTTTGTTTGCTTGTGTTTGAGTGCGTTTACATGCGTGTGGGTGTGCGTGCGCAGCGTGTGGGAGCCCTTTTATCACGAAGTAAACTTCGTGTGCCTTCCGTTTGCCAATCGGGTGCCTCGGTTTGCTTCCGTTTTTGATTTATAAACGGTTGCCGCACCATGTTGCCTATCATTAACAGTTGATCAACAGGTTTACCAACAACACGAGATCCCCGAGATTTGGACGCCAGCGAAAGCGCTCCACCATAGTTTGTGCTTTAATTCAATTCTAGCCACACAGCACCGCAAATTCATTTATAAAAGTAATTGGTAAAAACAAAAACTAAAAATAAAAATAAAAAGGTATAGTCCAAAACAAAAAAATATTGATAGGAAAGTCGCGGTATAAAGGCTCGACCACAAATATAACACGGAAACGCGACCTTTCGAATATCAAGCAAAACATCCAACAACATAAACCTGCAAAAACCAAAACCAAAAAAAAAAGGAAAAACTTTGTGCGAAAAGCCACTTAATCAGGTGAGTGTGATTGGGTGGGGAGGGATTTTCATTGAATATACATTTATCTTGTGTGAGTGGTTTTTGTAATTCAATTTTATTGCCAAGGAAATGAGATTTTCAATCCCTGTGTGACAAAAAAAAACTAATTGTTTAGTGGGCATTTTTAAAAGCCACAGTCAAAGAATCAATGCAAAATTAATTAAATGTTTATTGTGTATACAATATTTAAGAAAGAAATTATTAAAAGTTAAGAAGATCTGAAATTCAATTATTGTCTCAACAGAAATACAATTTTTATTGATCTCTGCTCAATATTGTACATTAAAATAAAGACAAATAAGTTAGGAAATATTTGGTTTTTGATTTCATTTAACTAATTGCTTGGTTTTAGTTTTAAAAAATATATTTTCAAAGATTCTATTATTTACATACTATAGAATAGAATGAAATTTGTTTTAAGGGCCTTAGTTACATTCACTAAAGAAAAAACTTTAAATTCCGAATATTTTTTTAAACATTTTCATGGTCAGTTGTAGGAAATATGGAATGAGTATTATTTCAGCTTCTAAAACCGAAACAATTTCTATTCATTAAATTTTTTTCAAAATATATAATCATCATATTGGAAAGCAAAACATTTCACTTCTGAAACCGATTCGGAAACGAGAACAAGCCTTAATATTATAATCAATGTATAGAGCGAAAGATAACAACCTTCGAGATCTTCAATATTTTAAATATTTTTAAATAACTAAATACGAAATAATTTAAATGATTGCTTGCATCACTTAAGGAATTAGTTGAGATTTTGTATCAAACTCAGCAAAATTTTTTTTTTAACTCCTTAAAATGTTTTATACTATTTTAGAATATGCTAAGCTACGATTAAATTGAGATTAAACGTTTTCAAAACGCTTAGAAATTGGCCAACATACAGTTTGAGTTATTTGATGTTTGTTTTGCTAAATATATTTATGCATCTAAAATGTACATAGTTGCCAACAAGTTTATGGCAAGAGTGCATTTTGGCAACATGAATAAATGTTTATATGCAGGTACAAACAAATTTGGATTTCCATTAGCTGATATTTTTAAAAGCCTTTTACTTTGACTCATAAGTTGGTCAACTAAAAATAATTTGATTAATATTTCATGCATACTCGTATATTTTTTGGGAGGGGCCATCTAGGCTCAATAAATTGAAATCCATGAAACTTTGTGGACCTAAAATTAGCGTCAATTTGTTTACAATATCACTTAAATTATGCAAAAGTTTGCCAGCGCCTAAACAAAGCATTAAAAATTGAATTGAATTAGCCATCCCGGTTCAATGTTGGCCCGAACAAGTGAGTCCATTGGAGAGAATGGACACATGCACATAACCCAAACTTCTCACACATTTTCCATCGTTCTCCATCTCTTACTCTCTTTCTCTCTCTCTCTCTCCTCCTCCTGCTCCATCCAAACTTTATCCAGACGAAAATTTATTTACTCTTTTGCGGATATTTTGTTTATTTACGAATTTTCGTTAATGCTGTAAGATTTTTCTCTGCTGATGCTTCTGTCCTGTTGTATTCAAATCAATGATGGGACACCAGTTTTCAAGCAGTTTCCAAGACAGAGACGCAACAGGCAGCGGGTAGTTTGGGTATAGGCTCGTCCGTCTTTCCTTCTATGTTGTGTGTGTGTGTGTGTGTGTGTGTGGGTGGGTGCTGTATGAGGAAACCTATTTAAACAAAATACTTATTGGCAAATGCCATCCTTTAGCAAATATTTGCTTTAGCTATTTATCAAGCGAACACAACACAACAAGCAAGTAGAATAAAGAAATTTTCCCCCAATTTGGCGCGAAAATTACATTTAAATTTATTTGCTAGCAAATAGAAGTTGAAGTTGAACCTATCTACGAGAGATCGAAGGGAATGTTTCCATGCCCTATATTGTCCATGGCCACATCAATAATGCCTAACCAGGCGAGCGCCAACTAAATGAATAATAGAGTAGAGAGCAGGTATCTACTATGAAATTGGTATCAAGGTGGCACTTCTTCTGGTATGTCATTCCAGTGCGGGGGCCAGTTGGGCCACTGTAATACTCTTGCTCTTGCTCTTCTCAACCACAGGGCCATAAATATTTTCAGTTAATTTCAATTACAAGTTGACCCTCCATGCGGCACGTGTTGCTGGTTGCCAGGGTACGATTGTGGTCATAAAACTCCATTGAGTTGAGCATCCATTTTCTATCCATGCATCGTGCCCTATCATCATCATGTTGGCCACAGTCATCTCAATCTATAATAATTTACGCGTAAAGCCGCTAAACCTAAAACTTTCATCTTGGGCGTCGATCAATCAACGACAAGCGCACAAATTAAATGCAAAACAAAAAAAAAAATAAAAAAAAAATAAATAAAAATAGAGAGACAGAGAGAAGAATATATGTATGGAGAAGCCAACTTTGTGAAATCTACGGACAATCAGTCAAGAGTTGAGGCCTAGAGTTCACAACTGGCAAACGAGTTGACTTTCCGACGCCAACATTTGCTTCAATTAAGTGGCCAATCCAAGCGGACAGCGAACAACATCATTTAATCAGGGAGAGAGACCGTCTAGATTAGATATGCGTTTGGCTTGCCATTCCATGGCGTGAAAGGGCTTGGGTGGGGAATAGTGCCAGGGATATGAGACCTGAAATCCGGGGCATACTGATTGACGCGTTGCGGGCTCCAAAGACTTTAGTTTTTCCTTTTGTCATGCCATAATATTGGTAGCGCCTACCAGCTGCACGGGATTACATTGCCATTGACTTTTGCCATAGATAAATGAGCCAAAAAGGATTAGCAAATGGCTTCACCTAAAGCCAACAGGGCTCAAATCATACAAATTGTGAGCAAATTAATTGATTGCCTTCAAACTAAATTATGTTATAACAAACAGTAGTCAGAGTAGTCATTAAAACTAACTAAGCCATTTATATAAACAAACCAAACTAGGCTAAAGTTTTTAGGTTTTACCTTAAATGATTTCAATTAGAAAATCAATCAACATTTTCTATGATGGATCTCTAAAATTCTATAACATTTTAATCCAAAGTTTTGAGTTTTTTTCCCAATGAATTTTCTTCTATTGATTTTAATTGATTACATTTTATTTTTATTATTTGTAAAGTTTATAGTTTTAAAGTTTAAATTCGTTAAGTCTTAAAAATAGTCAGAGTCGAGCTTTTCTAGAGTAAACTCTTTTATAATAAGGTAGATTTTGTTTTTCAAGACCCCTATCTTCTTTAAATTCGGCCCTGTCTTGTGTCTTTTTTTCTAAATCTGAGAAAAAAATTAGTTTTTACTTCAGAAATGAATTGGAATATGTTTTGAAAACGATACGACGCATAGGGACTAACTCAAACTTTAAGTTTTAATATAATTAAGAAATCTTTATAGAATTTTTCTGCAAGCTAAATTCATTTCTCTCACATATTTTTATATATATTTATTACCATATAAAATTAACCTTTTTTCTTGGAATTTTGTTGAAAGTTTTAAATAAATTTGAAAATTAAAATAATTGTATGAAAACATGAAATTTTGTGTTTGAAAGTTAATTTGCGCATTTTTCCTTTTACAATTTAGACAATAAAACTTCTTTGGAGTATTGGGAATACATATTTGAAATTTCAAATCGAAGTTACAGATTTTCGTCAGAAACTTCAGCCACTGTAATAAACTGTTGAAAAATTATAGAACTTATAATGAATTCAAATTGAAAATGCCGCTTCAAATAAAATCAAGTTTAAACTAAAATTATTAAATTTAGTGACTTATATTTGCTTCGATTTGGCATATTTCCTTTGTTTGACTCTTTTGAGAGATTGTTGCATTTGGATTCAATTTTGTGAGATGTCTTTTAACGTTTTTTGATTTAATACTTGGCTTTAATACTCGTATGCTAATCAATATTTGTTGCCAGGGAGTTAGGTAATGGGTGGTAAATGGGTGGTATATTA
Source organism: Drosophila insularis (assembly GCA_018903935.1). Classification (NCBI taxonomy): domain Eukaryota; kingdom Metazoa; phylum Arthropoda; class Insecta; order Diptera; family Drosophilidae; genus Drosophila; species Drosophila insularis. The sequence continues at coordinate 442,308 of JAEIFP010000150.1, read as the reverse complement.
TCACCCCAATACTGACGCATATGAATGAAACGACTTTGGCAGGAAGTGCAAACAGAATGTTATAGCACTTGGTGCTCCTTCTCCAGTTACTGGCATTGTGTCTATTCCTCTGGCAAGTGGTCGCAAGTGCAATCGCAAGGCACTTAAGTTGTTTGGTAAACATAGCCATAATCTTGACTATCAGCCATCACATTATCGTCTTTGTAAAGAAAAGGACCGCCTTCGTTTGCTCCTTGCTCTTGCTCTCTCTCTCTGTCTCTCGGATGCCACCCATGCAGCAGGCACTTCATGGTGCACGAGTATCGCAAAATCTACTACAAAAACAGAATGTGGTCTTTAATGCAGTCACGAGCCTACAATCATCATGCTTATATCCAACCCCCCTCCAAAGCATTTCCCATCACCCATCATACGGACTGGCTCCTGCTGTTTGCTACCTCAACAAGACATTAATAGGCCATAAATTGTAACTGTTATGCGCTGTTGCCTTTTAACGCAGCAGTTGGCGGACAGCATGACCTCAGCAATGAGCCCGGGCCAGTTGTTAGGATATCCCCCATTCCCAACCAACACCACTGCCTCCCACCGCCTTCAATTAGAGGCGGTTATTCGGCTAAATCGTTATGCATGTTGTTCTTGTAATTTTCGATGCGTGGGCGGAAATGATTGCCCTCGACAGAGCCAAAAAACAAAGCATTCCTACCAACCTCAATCGGTCCCTAGGGGTTACCAGGAGTGAGGGATGAAGGTAGGCGGGGGTGTGACCTCTAACTTCAACTTAATTGAGCATTCCTTAAGGAGGACTTGAGGTTAATTTTTCACTTTTCATATTTTTATTCACAGTAAGCGAGACGAAGTAGAAACGAAACGAGCATAGACAAGAAAAATGGCATGGAAATATTCTGGCGGTCTAATGGTGCTTCTGCTTTGCACTAGTGCCAGCAGCAGTTTGAATTTGGCCAGCACCACAACCACCAGTAATGAACCCACCGGCCTCTCCGAACAGGTGGTCGATCAGCTAAGCGAGAATGATCTGTACCAGGCCAACAAGCGGGCCTGGCAATCCCTTCAAAGTTCCTGGGGTAAGCGTGCCAACGGTGCTGATGTCGCTGGAGGATTCGGTGCAGGGGGCGGCGATGATATCTATATGACCGGACACTTTGTCCCACTGGTGGTTACGGACGGTACCAATACCATTGATTGGAAAACCTTTGAGCGCATGGCCAGCCAAGGTCAACAGCAGGCGGATCAGGTGGCAGAGCAAACACAATCGGATGAGGAACCCGACGAGATTGGCGATGTTGAGGCGGCGAGTAATAATTTGCTGGATAAACGGGCCTGGAAGAATATGAACGTTGCCTGGGGTAAGCGTCGTCAGGCCCAGGGCTGGAATAAATTCCGCGGTGCTTGGGGCAAACGTGAGCCCACCTGGAACAATCTAAAGGGCATGTGGGGCAAACGCGATCAATGGCAGAAGTTGCATGGCGGTTGGGGCAAACGTTCGCCCATGAATTAAGGATCATTTAATAACTCAAGGCAACTGCATAAGAAATACTATAACAAAAGCAACAAAAACAAAAACTAAAACAACAACAACAAATACTAATCATACCATACAATACAATACAATACAAGTAAAAATATATACCTACTACATATACATAATTATATAGATATACATATATATCGGACATATACCTAATCGAATAAGTGTGTATGTGTTTTCAATCGAGGAAGCTGCCAGCCAACCAAAAATGAGGAGCAGCAGCATCACAATAATAAAATAAAAAAAAAGATTTAAAAACAAAACATCTTTAAAAGTCAATTCCGAAAATGTATGAAAGCGCTGAGAATTATCCGTATATATGCATGTACTTATCTAATATACACATACATATATATTATCTAAATATATTTACATCTGATTGTATATTCCCTAGCTCAAGACAGTATTATGAATAATCCAAAAATGTGTCTACATAGTATCAACTCGATTCAAACAAGCTCTTAGCACTTAAAATTTCACAAAAACTACACAAAACGCAAAAAAAAAAAACAAAAAAATGGAACAAAAACCAATGAAAAGGACAAAAAAAAAAAATTGGAACAAAAAAAACCAAAACTTAATTGGAAATGGAAAACTGTTAATGAGAAAATTCAACTGTTTAATTTCGAAACGTTAACCAAGTTAATGGAATTGTGCATATATATATACATTACATATACATTTTTTTTTTGAAATTATACATACATACATGTATACTAAATGGAAATTACATACTTACACATATGAGAATGCAAATACATATATTAAAAAGTGACAAAATAAAGAAAAACCCCTCCCAAAAAAAAAAAAATTAACATCAAGAAATTAATTATTAACTATTGATTAGAACTTTCAGACATTTTTTATAGTTGCTTGGGATTGAAATTACTTTTTGAAACTAATCAACAAACTTCTGAAGGAAGTAAGTATGTAAGTATCTAAGTATTTAAAGGTGTAGATATCGGTTTTGTCAGCGAGAAAATTAGCAAAGAAAAACATTTGAGAAACTTTATAAAGCAGATTTTATGCCTTTTACATAGAATTATACTTATAATTTTTTATTGTTAAATACTTAAATGAATTTTGCATTTCCATTATATTCTATATTCAAAAATTATTTCTTTATTTTAATTTATGTATATGTTTACAAAACTATTGAATGGTTTTCTAACTAGTGGCAATAAGCCATTTAGCAGGATTATTAGAGCTCTATTAAAACATTTTTGATCACTGAAAAATTTATTATTTAACCAAAATAAAGTTCTGAGAAAAAAATAGTTCAACTAAAAATTCTTAAATAAACTTAACTTTGCGATTATTTAACTTTGCCAAATTTTAACCAATTTTGAAAAGTGATATCTTATTTCAAATGCAATTAAATTTAATTTTGAATTATATTGTAACTCACAAATAATTATCAAATTATGTTTCATGTGAGACAAAAAATGCCAATGAACTGCAAAATAGTTTATTAACCCTTATTTCATGAAGCTCTAATTTAGTCAATTTTTGGAGTATTTGAAAAATTCATGTCTGTATTATCAATTTAAAAGAAGGTCTTTCAATCTGCATTAAAATCTCGAGAACTAAATTTTTTGTCAAATTTCGCAAAATATTGTGATGTACACATCATGAATTTTATGAAAAATTGGATGAAAATTAATTTTTCCAAATATTCATGTGTTTGATGCCATTTTAAAATATATTAAATTAAGATTTCATTGAGATATAACTGTTTGAAATCGCTTAAAAATTGGTTAAAATACAGCCTGGAAAATATGAAGATTTATTATCTCTGGGATTTGTTTTTGATCGATTTCCATTCAGGTTTGAACTTTTACAGTTGAAAGTGATTTATGATCCTGAAAACTTATTAATAGGTTTTTGGATTGCAACTGGTCTGAGCTTGGTCTTAAATAAAGACTTTAATAATAGAGATAAAAAGATAAGTATGTATTTAACAGAGAAATAATATTATATTAGAAATCATTGGCCAAAGTTAAAAGGAAAGTTGTGTACCTTAACTTCTCCAAGTGAAGGAACCTTAATTATAATAACTAAAAAGTGAAAAATTCAAAAATGTTGATAAACGAGAATTTTTTCCTTTTTTGAGCTTATTTGAGTGTGAGTTGAAAATAAGCTGAAATTGTTTAACACTTTTTGTAGTTTTTTGTAAATTATTTTCATATTTTTCATATTAAATCTTCATTTGACAGAGTCACATTTCAATTTAAAAACAAAAAAAAAAGAAGAAATTTAAAAATTAAATTATTCACTTTCAATGTATCCGCTCGACCTTCACTGAGGAAAATCTTAGTCTTTTTTTTTGTAATTTTAAACATTTTTATTTACTCCATGTTACGATGCGATAATTTCTACAATTAATTAATTCCCTGACTTGGGCGTGGATAATTTAAATAATCGCTCAAAAAAAACTTACACTCACAAAATGTATATTTCAATAAAACAAACTTCAGGTCGGCGACAGCAATTTGCTATGTCGCTGATGAAATGCTTGAAATCAAATGAAGAAAGAACTCCTCAAGCTGGCGATACTAATTGCCCATGGAGTTGCCAATGCAGAGTCAGAGCCAGAGCAAGAGACATCATCGTCTCAATGCCAGCGAAGCGTCGACAACAATTTCAGGCCTAAATTGTCGTCAAAGTGCAATTTATCGCCAACAGAAATGATGACATCGTTTTTTTGGGGTAAGTACTTTTGGGGGCAAGTTTTATAAAAATCGGCGGCAATGTGAGACGAGACTTTAGTTGAAATGTTTGTGGCTGTGCAGAAACTACTTCCAGCAGTGAGTCTGTGGCTCTGTCTGACTCTGGTGATCGGCGAGGAGGCTGACGTTCAGAGTACAATTCCTGGACAGGAGTCATGGAAACCTATTAAGCCCAAGAAGAGACAGGCTAATATTAAATTGGATTTATCCGGTTCGGCAACGGCCAAAAGTTATGAGCCGCCACCAGAGTTTTATAGAGGGCCTGGATCTAGTAGTACCAGCAAATTGGATAACTCGGCAGCAAGTTTCATATCGAAGCCCATTAGCTCATTGCCCAGTGGCGGTCTAGGAGGAGGTGGAGGCAACGGAGGAGCAGGAATATCTCATTTGCCATTGCATGATGTAAATGAGAATCTAAGTGATGCTTACGATAAATGGCGTCAGGGCGGCGGTGGTGGCACTGGTGGATTACAGGATAGGATTAGTGTGGGTAAGTGGCAACGGGTGCGGTTTTAGTATAGTTTCAAGCACTTCTGATCCAACTATGCCACTAGGTCACTATGGTAGCAAAAGTTATGCCTACGATTCTCATCCGTATCCCTATGAATATGGTGGACCGGGACCAGGACCAGCACCAGGCTATGGCAGTGGATATGGTAGTTCAAGCTCTGAAGCTGGACTTCCTTTTCATGTGTATAGACCACGTCCCGAGCATGGCAATTATGGACCTGGCGGAGACTATTCTTATGGCTATTCCTATCCCATTGAACATCATGAGATTGTCTCGCACAAGGGCTCATCAGAATTATCACCAAAAGCTTTGCTGGCCAAGAGTTTCCTCATTCCGCTAGCAGGAGCAACTGTGTTGGGTATAGCAGCCGCCTTGATAAGTAATCCGCTGCTATTGCAGCTTGCCCCTGTTCCTGCTCTCGGTGTGGGTGTTGGAGTTGGTCCACCCGTTGTGGGCAAACGTAAGAGAAGACGGCGTGCTCTAAGATCTGATGGTAAAACCGCAATCTAATAAAGTTTGTAAAAATCACAAAGAAAAGTGGTTGCCAGACGACTAGATATTGTTTTTTTTGTGGAGTACAATATAAAATAAAATAAATAAACACATTTTTTTTAACCTACAACCATTGTTAATTTCGGTAAAATTAATGGAAACAAAGTCAAATTCAAAATGAGCGCCCAATATTCCGTTACTAACAATCGTTTATCAACACTTATCGATGTTATTGACCGCTCCCCATAAATAATCGATTTCTAAAATTTAGCAACACTGTGTGGGCATTACCCATCAATAAGCGAAAATAAACGTTACCCAACACAGCACAATCGTTACCTAACACTGCTTAATGTTTCCCGCATTTTTCTCACAAGCGTTCTCATGACATTGTAAATTGTTATAAAAATTCGCAAAATTAAAAGTATGCATTACTCTAGAAACAATTGGTATGTATCGCAATTACAATTTGATTGGCAATTACTATAACTAAGTCTTTCAGTTCGCCGCTTTCTCGCAACACTGTGGTGGAACACAGTCTCAATCTGCGCCTTCGCAATTCTCAGTCACGAACTTATCTCAAATGGGCCGCTCTTAACATATTTTTGCTCTCAGCGCTAATCTTTGATCTAAGAGGAGCATGCCAATTGAAAAGATATTCGTATTATTATTTTGCAAAATATATGTTTGCTATACTGTCAGCAACCAGCGCATTGGCATGTATTGTAAAGTATCTATGGATTCTGTTGGCCAACGGCCAGGTGATGGGCACTGAAAACGAAAAGAGCCTGCTAGACGATAATAAAGGTGAGTGGCCCATTATTTAAAGGCATTCGAGTTAACGAGTCTATAAAACTTCACACAGATAACTCCTTTAAGACCATAAGAAGTGCACGGCCAACAAGAAAACCGATTAGTTATGATTCGGAATTGGATTTAGACGATGATACTCCCATAATTAATTGGCATTCATCTTTTGAGGACTCCTGCTGGGGTTCACAGTCCATGCGTTGCAGTCCTAGTCCCATGCGTACCCCTCAAAAGGGGAACTCTTCATCTATAATACAGAATAATTCTCGGAATGCCAGCCAAATTAGTGATGAGTCGGCTTACATGTCACCGTATGCGGAAGTCCGTGGTGAAGATTTTCTCACAGATCCACGCCAATTGGCCGCTCTCATTAAAAAAGCCGAAAGGGAACGCAGCCATGCAGAGGAAGTCGATGCTCTCAATATGCTAGGCAATATGGGTTCGGCGATTTCATTTTGGAACTATTGCAACAATGCTGCCTACATGCTGAAAACTACCATATATCAATTGGCACCAGCACCAGTGGCCTCTACAGAGAATGCCCAAACGTCGACAGAAGAGTTTGGTACTTTTCAATTCAAGGACAGCAACTCGGAGGTCATTAAACGTATCTCAACGGAGAAGTTGTCACAATATGTGGCCAACTTAAGATATGTAAGAATTCTACGATTTTAACGTTTACCATTAATATTGACTTGATTTGTTTCTTTTTAGTGGATATCGACCACTATACTGCAACGTTTGGTTTCGGAAATTAATTACCTAGATGATCTCTTCCGCCAACGTGGAATTAGTGATTTAAAAATTGGTGCTGTCGGTCTAGAGCGTTTGCGTAAAACAGCAGAAAATTTACAATTTGTTCAGACCTGTGCTCCTATGTTGCCGATGTTATTGCCCTTCCTGGACACATTTAACAATCAAGAGTATTTAGTTCAGCGTATTAAAGAACTATCACAGGGATCTTGTATAGCAGATTATCGCTGGAACTCTGGCAGTTCTTACAATGGCAAAGAATGGGGTGAACATTTGCCCACCGATTCAGCTGTAAGTGAATTTCATTTAAAAAGAGATAGATGTAAAACGAAAAAGATGGATAGATAGTAGGGCCAAATTGGCTATTTATACAGAAGAGGAATATATTTATATAGATGGAATATTAGTTGGAGTAATAGATGGAGAAATGTCAACAAGAAACAGAATTATATGATTTAAATACATAAAGTATTTAAAAACAGTTGAAAAATAGCTAATAGTAAAAACAAAAAGTTTGCAAAGAAAACCAAAATTGTAAAAATTGCTCTTCGTTAGGGTGAATTTTATGTATTATTTAAACACATATATTATGTATATATTTTGACTGATGCCTTTATAGTTAGAAATATTATATTGATTTTCCCTAGTTGTTTATTAATTTCTATTCATTCTCTTTCAGATACTTTTTCACATCTTCTGTGTGTATTTGGATAGCCAACTAATGCCATTGCCCCAGGGTGGCGGTCGTCCATTTCATTCACGCTATGTCCTTATATGCGATGAGAAGCGTTCCACCAAAGAAATTGTTGGTGCCGTACACAACAGAGCCCATTGTGCCATACTTAGTACGAGTAATTATCTGAATCCCAAATTTAATTTCATAAGCGACAAAGAGCTGCACAATTGTGTCTACGATAGAAACAATTTGTTCTATGTGATCATACAGTTTCTAATCTATATGCGACAGCACCGTGAATCTGCATTGGAGGGTGTTAATCTTGGCAAAACAGGCATTAATATAATGTGTGTTATTGAAGACTGATTTCTTTTTCACATTTTTTATTTTTATTTTTTCTTAGACGAGTATAGTAATTAACACTTAGGCGGCGCAGTTTAAAATTTATTTCTTCTACTAGTTTATACATTTGTACGCGTTACTTTTGGACTCTACGGTCGTTTACGGTGCACGACTCTAATGATAATTTTGCATATATTAAGAAGACATAAATGCATTGATTATGCTAATATTAAATTATATATTTTGTAATTATCGAGTTAATAGTCAAGTCAGTGGCTAATGTAAATATGGGAGTATCCCCCGATTGTGGTGTGGTTTTTGCGGTCATCTTTAACCATAAACATGAACACCATCACCATCACCATAGCCATAATCTACATCATCATCATCATTCTCAACCATCGTCAACGTCATCGGTATTCAACTGTCATGTGAACTTTTGACGGTGCAGCAGGCGTTGTCATTGCAGGCTTGCGGTAATTGCGGTCTGCGCTTTGCCAACAATTAACTTATGTCGAAGTCAGGATGAAAGGCGGCAGATTGGAGTCAAGCATGAATGAAAGAGGTAAGACAATGTGGGTGTGGGTATCGGCCTTATATTCTTGACTCTTCCTTTCACATGGGTAGGTCTTAATGGGGATGGGTTGGGTAGGAATAGACACTATAACTGTGACCAGGTGGTCGACTTTAATTGCTTTTTCATGATTTTTAATATTGATTGTCTACTTGTTTTGCTGCTGCTGCTGCTGGTGGTGCTGATGGTCAATGGCCCAGCAACGACTTGAACTGGAACTCGGACATGGACACGGGCTGGTAATACTCAAAGACTCCGATTGCGACTCATGTGCACCTCTTTGCACTTCCGAAAGTGACAAAATTAATGGCTTCCGCCAGCGTTGTCGACATTCTGCCAAGAAACGTTGAGAAAATGCTTCAAAAGGAGTGTAAACTGAAGGAGCAAAAGACACACACACACACACACAAACAGACTCATACAAAACCCTTGACTCCTGCATATACTTAAAGCCAAAAAGGCGGGGGCAGTAGCAGTAGCAGCAGCAGCAATAGTAGCATAAGCAGTAAGCTGGTAACGGGATCGGCTCTGGGCAAGCCGCTCGGCAATGGGGGCCAAAGCAGGAGCAGGAGCCGCATTACCATTTCTCTTGGCCATGCTCATTTTTGTTCTTGCCTTCTGCTTGCTTTGACGTTGAATCGGTTGGTTGGTTATTTTAATGCCGTCGTCCTTGCTGGCACCTCGAGTGAGTAATGTGCCCGGGTTGTCAACTTTACACTTTTATCCCTCGCATTATATTTGCTTTACCTACACATTCATACACACACAGGAAAAGCTGCTCCTTCCACCGACAGACCATCCGTCCATCCTGTCCTCCTCTTCCTCCATACACATTCGTCTCTGTGGTGTGATATGTTTTCCTGATACTTTTTCTCAAGTTGTAAATTGGCTTAAAAATAATTTGTCAAAGCATTTCAGCGTAGATTGGTGGGCGGGGTGTCGGATGGAATGGTATGGGATGGGCAACTGCCTATCACTGACTGTGGGTGAGCCACTTGGAGTTGACTGTCGTGCGCCATTTTCTTGTCAAAATATTTGGACTCTCGACGTTGGCTGGCGGCACATGAAGTAAAAATGCCTTTAAAGAAACGCATGTGCGCGTCTTCATATCCAATTAGAAAAGTTTTTCTTTCCACTGCTCCGTAATTGTGTTGATTAGTGCGGCTCGCTGGCTTGGCTTCAGCTCAGACTTGGTGCCATGTTCTCCTGTCTGTATGTGAACTCGAATTGTTATAGAAGAAGAAGAACTAGGAAGAAGATGAGAAGGCGGAGGCAAAGTTGTCCCCAGATGCTGACACTTTTTAAAGAAATGCGCATTAGATTCTTCGATTGACAATCGTCGACAACGAAGTCTTTCAATAATGGGCCGGCCGCCAGAGCCCATCTTTCCCATTTTTCCTTTCCTTTTCTTTACGGCTTACACAAATTTTCATCTAATGTCGTCTTTGAGAAAAGAGCTTTACTCTACTTTGCTCGAGTGGCAGTGGATGAGGAGGTGGAGGTGGAGGTGGAGGTCGAGGAGGAGATGGAGTAGATGACAACGCCGAGCATGATTATTGTGTGGAGCTTGTGATTGATGGTATAGTGGAATGAATTTCAGTTTTCTTTTTTTATTTTCTTCTCCCTATTTTTTTCCTTCATCAACTAACAATAGAAAAAACTTTGCAACTATACGATTTAGTTGTTTGAAACTTCATTCTCTATCCTTTGATAACAATATTAATAAGAATTCGTTAATAAAACATTAATCTGTGCATTAGTTTCTTTTTTGCTCATCATCGTCTGATTTAAACAGATTTTTATACTAAAAAATGTTTTCTAAAACGAAACGATTTTCTGTTGATAATAAACTTACCTGATGGATGAATTTTTAATTACTAAATTTAATTGGGATATTTACATATGTATATCACTATATAAAAAAAGGGGTATTAAACGAAATTATGAATTATTATTTAATTTTTCTTTCTAATCAATGTAGAATAATTTCTAATTTCTTTCTAAAATTTAGGATCAAACAGATATTATTGAAAGCTTTAGACTGTATTTTCAGTGTATTGAAATGAAAAAAATATCTATGCAAATTGCGTTTTAATTAAAAATCCCATTGTTAATTTTCTTTATACATAGAATTGAATCAAATTCTACAAAGAGAGTTCCAAAGTATTTTTAGATTTTTGTTTTAATCTATGTGATTTAACTACTAAATATGAGAATTCTAGAAAATATATTTTTAAGGATTTATATTTTTTAATATTTCTAAAATGGTCTGAAGCTGTAGATGATGGTTTTCTTGTTAAATTATTAGTTTTTATTAAGATTAAAGTTACAAATTCGTATTACGTATTCTCTTTATTTAAATGCTCAAGTATGTATTTTTACAAAATCATAATAGGATACACATTTGTATATAAGTTCTGTATAAAAAGGAGAGAAATATTGTATAAAAGGTCAGAATGTTTATAGTCCTGATTGATGTAATATAGTCATGTCTGTCCGTTCTTTAATCTATCTGTCCGTCCGCTAGTCTATCAGTTCGTCTTGACTTTTTACAACTTCCTTACAGTTCAATCATCAATACATACATCTCGAATTCAGACGAATCGGCTGAAAAGAACAAACTATAGTAAAAATATTTTTGTTGATTGGCTAAACATTTTGGTTTTTCTTTTACAATTAAAGGATATATATATAATTATTTCGAAATCTAATTTAAAATCAAATGATTATATCATATAGGTAGTTGTGTTAAATTTGATTGTTCTGTGGGCCGCATTATTTGTGTCTTGGCAACTCCCACATCGCTTAGTTACCAACTAAACATCTCTGCTTACCTGGGCCCTAAAATTCTCATTCTTGTGCTCTTCATTTTGTCCCACTGTTGAGTAAATATTTATATACAATAAGCTTGCCCCTAGCTCTTACTTTTCGGCTTTTCTTTTTTTACCTATATTAATATTTATATATATATGTGTGTGTGTGTGTGTGTGTGTGTGTGTATGTACACAAAATATTGATATAGTATGTTTTTTCCCCTCTATCTTCTGGTTTGCGGATGAATGTGTGCGGCGGAGGGGGTAGCGAGGTGGGCTTCACATTAATGAAAAAAATATTTTCGTCCATTATGCGCCAATATGGTCAGTTCAGCCATATTTCGGTTTATTTAATTTTGCGCAAATAAAACGGAAGTGGCGTTTTTATTTTCGTCGTCCTTTCTTTCTGTTCTCCCGCTTCTGGTCTCTCTTTGTTGTTGCTGTTGTTGGTGTCTCTGGTCTAGCTGCTGGCTAACATCCTCCCTCCTCCTTGCATCCGTCCCATGCTTCGAGTGGCATCTATTCGTGCGCTACATAAAATTCTGATGCTGATGCTGATGCTCCGATGTCGAGGCCAAACAAACTTGCGACAATGTTCAATGCCTGGAATGCTGGGCAAATACAAATACGGCGAGTTCTTCTAGGTTTTTTTTTTTTTTTGACGCATATTTTAAACAAGCAATTTGTGTGTAGTTTAAAGCGTCGCCACCAAAATGCCACCCACAAATACTTCAAACGGGGAGGGGGGAACTTCCGCTCTTTACTCTCCAATCGGCGTCAGTTGTGAGCTTTCCCAGGCGCGTACTAGTACCAAAATGGAAATGGCTGTCGTTTCCTTTGATGCTATGTTCTAGCTCCAACTCCAGCTCCCCCATACCAAACTCCTTCTTTTTTTTTTTGTTGTTTTTGTTTTTGTTTTGCTCTCTTTTTGCTTTTTTGCTAATGGTGGGGAAATGAGTTTCTATGCCAACTATTTGGCAGCTATATATAAATGGATGCAGTTTAGTACTTTAAACCATATGTGGACATCAGAATGGTAGCAGCTGGCACCATCAGCATGAGCTGAAGTAGCTGCCATCTGGTCCCCGAACTCGAGTATGAATCTCGGCTATTGAAATAATAATTAGTAGTAGTTCTCAATAGTGCCCCATCGAGGGTCATTTTGGATATAGAAATGGGTATAGGTATGGCTATTGCTGCAGTGTTTGCTTGAATGACGACTGCTGCAATGCAACCGCTGGCCAATGCCACTTCACTTTGTTCCCTGATTGTGTGTGCGTGTGTGCGCGCGTGTGTGTGTGTGTGTGTAACCTGAGCTCCCTCCTTTCCTCTTACTGATTCATCCACCATACTGATAACTTACGCAACTAATCTGTGCATCTGCATGTATATATGGGAACAAGAAGTGCTCTGAGTACGGGGACATTTGCATTTAATCGGATTTGCTTATGGTCCGGTTCGGTCCTGGTCCATTCTGTCCCAGATTACAGGTTGTACTTCTGATTTCAAAACCCAACCATACATACATACATACATACATAAGATGAACAAAACAAAAAAAAAAAAAAAAAACACATCCATTTGTTGTGTAATTTTGTGTGTGAGTCTAGAAAGAGAAAGAGAGAGAGAGAGAGAGGGTAAAGTAGTCGACAGTAGAGTGACCACCACGACCAGCAACAGAACCAAAACCAGGACTGGTAAGCAAGTGGCGTCATGACAAATTAACATGGCTGCCAGTTCTAGTTCGGACTCCATTTTGATGCTCCTTTTTTTTTTTTTTTGCTGATGCTTTTGTTGCTATGACAGCTGCTGCTGCTGCTGCTTAATGAATACCCTTAATAATACCGTAATTTCAAAACGAAAAACGAATCATATTAAAACGTATCAGCACTTGAATAAAGCTCAAGAATACTATCAATTAGCAGATAACTCACTAATAAATGCTTAATATTAATTGATAACATTTCTATGATTCAACAATTTTGTACTTTGTAATTGCATTTAAGTGAAAAATAAATTGATTGCCTTTCATGTTTTTTGAACATTGTTAATACTTCTTTTTACCAAATGAGTTGGGTAATCATTTCCTAAAGTTGAATTTTTCTTTGATTCTGAGATATACATAAAAAATGATTTCAAAATTTACGCCTAATCATAACTTCCAACTTTGTTTTGCTTTGGCTTTATTATTGGTCTTAGTTAAATTAACAATTAAAAAAAATCATAATATAATTCATGTAGTTTGTGTTTTTTTTCCTGAAATAAAAAAATGAAAACCACCTTAAATTCGTGTCGAATGAGATATTGTCAATAGAAATTGGATAAATATTGAAAGACTTGTGCAAAGATCAATGCACAATAATAATATTGTACGTCTCTTTCACTTCTAAGCATTGTCCCTAAAATATTTTTCCAATTATCTGAGTAAAAATAACGTTTATACTTTTAATTTAGTAAATATATTATTAAAATTCATATGACTATTTGAAAAACGCTAAGTTAAATATTTCATAAAAAATTTTAATGGTGTTTCCTTTGCTTGACTAAAACAAAGATCAACTTGCTTGATAAATTTTAATCTTTACAAGTTTTATATTTACTAAAAAAATGCTTTTCGTGCTTAAATTTTGAATTCATGTGATTTCTTTATAGTGAATTGTTTCATGTGTTAAATATGTAATTTATAGCTTTAAGTTGGTCTTTGTAATTATATTTGTTCTCCTAACTCTATTTTATTTTATTCAACTAAATTTTACATCCAGTTTTAAAAGTTAATAATTTTTAGTAATTGTACCTACAATGTACAATAATTATATATAGGGTATCAATTTGTCGTTTTAATATATTAAAGATTTGTGTTCTTTTCTTCTTACTATTGCGCGTAGGTAACGAACCGGAAATGTTCTTAGCATTTCCGCTTTATATCAAATATAAAAAATGACTGCTTTTAGACGTATTTGACAAAAGTTGTATGTCACTTACACACACACTCGCCCACACACACACACACACACACACACACATGCTCGTTTCGCCCAGTCTCATCTTCAGCATACATATAGAGACATATAATTGCATAAATCAAACTCAAACATGCAACATGAAAAATCGCATTAATTTATCTGCTCACTGTTCATGTAGCCAATGCCTACGTACGTACGTACATACTTACATATGTATATGTATGTATGTATGTATGTATGTATGTACATATATGGAATATGTGTATTTGGAACACATCCTCCTTCCCCAAATACGTTTACCCATACTTCTACTTTCGCTTCTCACTCCAATTCCACTGAGAAGGCGCTGTGTAACATATCCGCTTATGTCAATTTTTTTTACTACTTGGGAGCGGCAACGGCGGCATCATCATCAACGCCGCTGTTGCTGCTCCTATTCCTTCTTCAACCCATACCCCTATAGCTGCTGCTACTGTTCCGGCTCCTGATGCCGCTTCAGCTCGTCACTTCAGCCAGTTGTCACTGTCAGTTTTGGCTTCCAATGTTTGTCATTGTGTGGATGTGGATGTGGATGATGTTGGTTGCTCTATCGCTTGGTTTGTTTGTTTAAATGCTACATTTACTTTATGGATTGTTGCTATATTTTTTCTTCAACTTGCTACCCAAAAAGCATAGCGTATAAATTTCACGTCAATTTCTATACACACACACACACACACAACAGAAAAAACACACAGACCCTCACCCACTCAAAAAGGAGATGAGGCAAATGGAGTGAGTGAAGCTCAGCTGGGTGAGCCCTTGACTGATTGTGGTCCTTCACAACTTGCTCTGTTTTAATAACTTGCCCACATACACAAAGACACACACACACACATGCACACACGCATCCACTCGAAGGACTCATCCGCTAATAACCTGACATTCTTTTTTTTTTTTTTTTTGGTGCCTCTCTTTATGTCTTTCGTTTTTGTTTTTTTTTTTGTTTGTGTGTACACTTTAAATGTTCTCCTCTTCACGCTACATAGTTTAAAATTCTTTATAATTGGATTTGGCCATCTGAAGCTGAACCCAAACCCTGAGATCATGCCACATTTTTTATGGCCAAATGCCGGACCTACATACATCTGTGTGTGTGAGAGTGTGCTGGGATTGAAAGTGAAGAATAGGTGGAGAGACGAAGGGGGGTTGCTGTATATATGAGTAGCTGGGCGGCATGTCAAAAAGGATTTTACAGTTGACGCGTACAAACCAAAGCTGTTCTCACACCAAGGAGCCCAACAACTCCTGGCATACTCAATGGTTTGTCTGGTCCTTTTTGTTGGGTCGCCAGTCGACCAGACGCGCTCCTACAGCATATAGGCCTATAACCCTTTTACACACAGACACACACACACACACACCACATGTGTGTGAATGTGATGATATGTTTCATTTCACACGGCAACGTTCGGCAATCCTTTCGACCGCACACAGACGAACAGACAAAGAGGCCGACAGATACAATGAGCGAGAAAGAGAGAGAGAGAGAGAGAGAGTGAGAGACGCATGCCTATACTCCGCCAAAGGGGGCCCACAGGAGCTGAGATTTATGTTTTCTTGTAAACAAAATAACGGACATGCTTGAGGCTTCACTAGGCCAGCGGAAGGAGTAAAGTAAAGTGACGTCGACGGTGAAGTCGAGCCGTCGTGCGAGGGGTCCAAGACACAGAGCCTTGGGGCCATCAACTGACAACGGGATTAGGCTCATGTAAACCTGCGTGTTCGATTTGTTTCCTTCTATCTAGGAGTATGTTTGTCTCTCTCTTCATCTATCTTTCTCTTTCTCCAACTTACATCACCGAAAACTTTGCTGCCATCTCCTTTCCTACTCCTTTTGTGCGGTTGCAAATGTTTTGTGGCTGAGCCAAGCGTAAAAATTAATTATTCAAAGGCATTTCGAAAGGACTGCGTGCAGCAGCCACATCAGCATTTGACTGAGATATTTTCCCATTCATTCCATTTTTGCTATTGTAAAGTGAGTTGTTCTTAGCGGGCTTTAATAGGTTTAGGGTTCATAAGCATCCATAGAAAAGCGACAAAAAATCAAAATTCATATCAAAGTGAGTAAATTCACATTTATTATAATAGTAAGTCCAATAACATTTCCGAAATAAGTAGATTCCATAGATGGATCGTCCCATTGACCACTTGGATTAAATTGAAGAAAAGAAATTTAGAAGATATAATAAATTCTAATCAGAAGCATTTGAATGGCTAATGAAAACAGATTAAAAATACAAGCAATCGCCTAATAAAATAAAAAAAAGTGATTTAAAAAATTAAAATTGAAATTGATGAAATTTTGTCATGATCATGTACTTGGCGAAGAATTATGAAATGGAGAAAATTAAAGGCGATTCTTTGGAAACTATATGTTTCAAAAAACTTTTGTTTAATTGCAAAAATCGAAAACCTATTAATCCATCTTCATATTGACAACTTATTAATTTATTTGATTAAAAAAAAAATATATAGGTATATAAGAAAATGTATTTTATTTTGTTTTGTGAGCACTTTGTTTGATTTTTTATGGCGTATTTTTGGTATGGAAATTACATTTATTATTATTATTTATTAATTAGAACATATATAAAATATAAATCTAATTGCTTTATATCGACGAGCCATCGACGTGAATATATAGATTTTATCGGGTGGGAGATGACATTTAAATTAATGTCATATCATAAATTAGATTAAACAATTTAAGTATCAATGACTAGGATATGATAATGCTTTGTGTAATCTTTGAAATGGCAATATACATATACATATATATATATATATATATATATATATATAGTAAAGTCTTTTGAGTTATTGATCTAGTTCAATCTATCTTTACCTTGTAGAACAACAAGAAATTACATTCTTTATTCTTCAGCTTTAATTAAAATCTCATTTACCCTAAAAATATTTTATCTTAAATTCTAATTTTGTATTTTGCCTACATTTTATTTACCTGTAACCGCTCCTCGGTCGATTTGCAAGGATTATGTGCGATTCCTTCTCGTTTTCTAATCTAGCCTTATAAGATAATGGGCAATTACTTGCCTTAATATCAATCAATATTATAGGCAATTTCTTAGTTTGTCTCATTCTACATAATTAAATGAATTTCATAATTGTTAGTTATTTGGTTTTGAAAGTTTTTTTTGTTGTCTCCCAGTAAAAATTCTCTTTTTAAATCGTTTTTAAATAATTTTTGGCTTTTATATTTAGTTAGCCTAAAAACAGGATGAAATTAGGAAATTAAAAAAAATATAATTAAAGATTTATTTATTTATTTAGACTATGATTAGTAGGTAATTATATATTACCTCTAATCTATGTGCTAGCTATAACTTCTATGGTTTTAAGCTAGTTGTAAAATATGTATATTATACAGTTGTTTATAATTAATAATTATTTACATTTCTTTTGTTAACCTATATATTTATATATATTTATATATTTATATAGATTTAATTTATGCAGTTGCTATATAATTATACAAAATCTTTTCGATCATTGTTGGCTTAAATGAATGATTGAATTTAAAAGTTAGAAATTTGCATTATTAGTTTCCTTATTTAATTGACCAATAGCTGCATTCGTCTCGCATTACCTCAATTAGGTCTAGACAACGTTCTGTTTTCCATTTTTGGCCATCAGCATATTTTTCTGCTGATGCCACACACGTGTCCGGTACCTTTGGTAGAGTTCAGCCGGAGGCTTCCATAGGTTGCCATCGTGACTGCCTTCTTCTGCTTGCCTTGCCTGTCACATGCAAATATCCTAATTTGCATATATTTAGCAAAGGAGCCCAAGAAAGGCAAAAAATATAAATAAAAAGAGAGACAGAGGAAAAGCAGAGCAACAGATTCCATTCAGCCATCAGCAGAGAGGAGATTTTCGTAGATAGAAAGCAATCTGAACGCATTAAAACCAAAAAAAGGAAACCGCGAAACAAGTTCCAGACGTAATGGGCAGGTCATTCATACGTTGCTTATGTTGCGCCACAGGTGGAATGTGGCAAATGAGACGATGGCAAGGAGGCAAACTTGAAAGAAGAAAGCATAAAAACCAAATTGCCCAGCGGAAATTACGCACAACGGGAGCCACGATTCAAGTTTGCCTTTCTCCTCATCGACCCGATGTCGCTATGGGGTCGTCGGCGGTTTCAGTTACCATTAAGTTGGCTAATTGAGCAAATCCTTAAAACGGCTTCGATTGTGCCTTTTATTATGCCCCACCAACACCCCAAGCCCGGCCACCCCAATCTCCACACTACTCGTAATTATTATAAATCAATTGCTAGCAGGCAATTTGTATTTGCTTTTGAATACCAACCAGCAAGTTGAGTTTCCTCTGGAGTTGCGTGACATTTGGCAAATCCTTGAGGCAATTTTTCATAGCCACAACGCTTCGCTCTCTCTCTCTCTCTCTCTCTTTTCTTTATCCCTACCCGCCCTCTCTCCCTTTCCTCTTCACTGTTCACCTGAACTTTCAACAGTTCGTGCCGTTTTCCAGCTCTTTCTGTTTGCCTTTTTACTGTTGCCATTGGATCTTACCCTGCCCATGCTTTTTTACTTCCTTTCTTCCTTCATCGCTCATCCATCTCTTGATTTGCGTTCAATCTGCGTGGTGCTGCGCTTTTCGTTTTCAATTTCTTTTGGAATTTATTTCAGGGAAAGGCATAACCCATGCCTCCCGGTGCCTGTGAATAAAAAAAAAAAAATGGTTTATATTTATATACACATACATATGTATGTACCTTTATATCTATCCTTTAGATACAGTAGTGAACAGAAAATTAGCATACTATGATTTTTTCTGCTTTTTGTTTGCCACACTTTCCATAAATCGGAAAAATTTGAAAAATTCATTATAATTTATATGAAATGTGATTTAGGTTTGATTGATAAACACAAATACCAAATATTTGCACTATAGCAAGATATTTAATTTGCTTAAACGAAATTTGCTTTTGGACTACAATCTTTATATCGACTGAGTACCTATAATTTTAATTTTGTTATTCTAAATGCTTGGCCACTATTATATTTGTATATTTATATATTTTTATGTGTTTATATTTGATGCGTTTGCTGCTGGCGGGATTCAGTTTGCCCAGTGGAACTTCTTGCAAATATTATTGTATATATGTTAGTATTTTCTTTTCCTTTTTTTTTTTCTTTCTTTTTTCCTTGTTTATTTTTTTACACTCCAGGTTCTGTTTGCCTCTGATCCGATTTATGCTGTACACACGTTCCCTATATATGTACAGTAGAAGATTTTGATTTGTGGGGGGTTCGGTCTTATGAAAAGCAAAAAAAAAAAAAAACAAAACAAATAACATATGGGCTTAGCCAATAAATTAAAATTACAATTGAGTGCATTTTTTTTATTTCCTTAATTGAAAAGTTTTAGTTTCTGGCTGAAAAAGTTTAATTCTGTTTCAAATCATCCTAGGTGGGATGGAAAATATATTCTTTCCCTCAATGCGGCCCTGTCGTATATGTATGTATGTATGTTTGGTGGTATGAGTATGTCTGTATATCGATGTCATGGCATTGTGTTTGCCCCGTGGCGGCTGTGGCAAATGGCCCCGTAAAACGTTTAATAAAATATGATTCCAATTGATTCGAAAGTCGTATTTAAATAGAAATGTATGCCATATATGGTTTACTTGTACTTATTGATGTATGTGTGTGTGTGTATGTAAGTGTATGCGTGTATAGATATAATACCATGTCTTGCCCGACTTTGAATCGGATTCCGATTCTGAATCTGGTTCTGGACGCCAATCAATAAAGCAAAAAACAAAATGCCAGCAGCATTGCTTACTCACTTACTCACTCAGCCAGTCCGTCAGTCAGTCAGTCAGTCAGTTAGTGAGTTTGGTCTGTCCATTCCTTCGTCTTCGCCTCTAGAGGCCTTCGGCCCGCCTTGGCTTTTTGTGGGTCGCACGGTTATCCGCTTAGATCACTCAACTAAAAAACTCAATTTGCATATTAATATTATTTGGGTTTTTGGACGTTTTGGCTACAGCTTCGGTTCCTCTTGTTGCCTGCCTCCTGGATCCTTTTATCATACAAAAAAAAAAAAAAATAAAACAAAAAGTAAAAGAAATAGCAACAACAACTGGTGAATCAACAGTAGTGAATTGAATTTGCTGTGCTTCAACGCCTTTTTGGTCGCTCTTTGATATGCTCATGTCCGGACACACACACACACACACACACACGCACACATTGATGTGGGACTTGTTCCCAGGTGCATACTTTGAGGCGTTGCTTGAGAAAATTCTGTTCAACATTAAACCTCATATGATTTGCCTCCCTCCCTGTATGTGTGTGTGTGTGTGTGAATGTCGGTTTGGATCTGGCCTTTATTGCTCCTTGTTTTCCCCTTTGTCTTATCCCTTACCTGTATAAAACAAAAGCAACAGCAACGATTGGCAGCAGTTGTCTGGGCACTGAACGAGCTTTTTATACTTTATTGGAATTATGTCAGTGTTATTTTGGCATAATCATAAAAATGATTGTTTGGCATGGGTTTTATGTACCTTTTGTATATTTATATATATTTCTTTACATTGAAATTATTGCAACAATTTGTCTACCGAATGTCACGAAGCTTAATCTCAATTAAAAGACATTGTCATAATCATAAAAACAAAAACGAACGAAATTTGATAATTTTGAAATTTTTAAACAATAAGATCTATTAGGAAGAAGATTATTTATATCCATTTGTGTATTATCTCTTTATCAAATAACTCAATTATTGTATTATAAATATAGTAAAGATTCTTACATACTTAGTTTCAATCTAATAGACTTATTTCTTAAAAATATATTCAGCTACGAGATGAAAATTTTAATTATTAAATATTTGCTCATGTGAAAATGCTTTGACTCTAATAAATTCTTCAATTAAAACTTTTGAAAAGCAGAAATTAACCATGATTTGGTTTGCCAAATTGATTAATTTAATTTAAATTCGTTTCTTGCTATTTGGTATTTAAAATTCGCTGCCAGTTTGATTGTAAACGATATTGAATATCCTCTAAAAGTGATTGTCATTTTATGTTTCGTTTGAAATTACTTTACATCCTTTTCTCTTTCCCATTAGACTTTATGATTTTATTTTTTGTTCGTGTGTGTGTGTGTATGTGTGTGTGTGTGAGTGGGTGTTCAAGTGGCGTGTGTCATTTCAATTGAACATTGCTTGTTTTGATTTTTATTGATTTTGAGCATTTAAGTAAATCACATCGCTTTCGGTTTGTGTGTGTGTGAGTGTCTTTTTTTCTCCATGAATAATGCATGTTAGAGAAATTTAATGAAAATATTTATTAAACATTTTCCTTAACTAATTGGTAACCATTAATTTTTCAACAACTTGATGGCAATTAGTCGTCCATAATCTTCTGTATAAATACAGCTTTATTTGGCTCAAGTGGCTGCAGTTCATCATCAGCTTACCATACGACGACGACGACGATTCGTATCCATTCAAATGGCCATGAGCAATCGCAATTGCTATCGCTATCGTCCGCGCCTTGGTAACGGACAAATGGCACCGATGCCATGGCCTGTGGCCTTATACCGTTATCTAAATCATATTTCATGGCCGCTGGAGGATGGTGTCAGTCGACGATATATATATATCGAATGGTTTCTCATTTTTTGCGGATTTCTTGTATTCTGCGAACACAATGAAGTTGATTTTCATTATCTAATTGCCAATCGACATGATTTAGATAAAATGTTAACGGGCATGCCAACCTATTTAATACTGGTTGAGATGCAAATACGTTGCTTTCAATTGGCCCTTCAAAAGAATCGCTTTAAATTGCTTTTACAAAGATTTTATCGAGAGATTTATATTACCCAAGAATCGGAACCGGCACTCTACACACGCATACAAAGACAAATGCTGGGCACACGTCTTAATTCTATAGTCTATCTAATGGCCCTATTCAATTTTCTTGTGGTACCTGTGCAAAATGTTATATATCATCGTCGGGAAATGCTATATAAACAGGTCTATCCCTTCGATAATACACAATTGCGTTACTTTATACCATTGATATGCCTAAATTTTTGGGTTGGTGTCATTATTACATCGATGCTATTCGGTGAGCTTAATATTCTGGGTGAACTTATGATGCATTTAAATGGCCGTTATATTCAATTGGGTCAAGATCTACGAAAGGTGGCCCAACAATTGCTTAACGAGCATAATGTTGACGATATGGCTTACACTTATCGACAGGCTTTTACTCGTATTCTGCGTCGTAATGTGTCCTTAAATCAATTTGGTGCCCAGATGGAGGAGCAATTCAGTTTTCGTATATTTGTGATGTTCGCTTTTAGTGCCGCTCTGCTCTGTGCCATGAGTTTTAAGGCCTACACGGTAAGCGGGAGTTAACTTGATAAAAATTATTGTAAAAGCAAAGTGAAATTTCTCTCTCTACCTTACAGAACCCTTCGGGCAATATTGCCTATGTCGTGTGGTTCATGGCCAAGTTCCTGGAACTTGTGGCTTTTGGCATGCTAGGATCGATTCTCTATAAAACGGTGCAATCCTTAAACCAATAGGACTGAATATAATATTAATTTCTTTCCATTCCAAAAATATTAGACTGATGAACTGGGACTTATGTATTATCTCAGTGATTGGGAACTGATTGTCCATCAATCGCAAAATGTTAAAGAAAATGTTCAGTTAATGAAGCTTTTAACTATGGCCATTGAAGTGAATTCAAGACCATTTTTCCTAACTGGTCTTAAATATTTTCGCGTCACTTTGGCCGCTGTAATTAAGGTTTGTCCGGCATTGGCATTTGATTTTTTGTTTTTTTTTTTTTTGTTTCTAATAATATAATTTTCAGATACTTCAAGGCGCCTTCTCCTATTTTACTTTTCTGACATCAATGCGGTGAGCTGACCTGACCAGAGCTGAGCTGAGATAATAATAGATTATTATTGTCCATATTGTGGTTATTCAGAATGCACTATTAATGCATGAACAAATATCAAAATTATTTGAAAATAAGTCAAATTTCATAGCCATTATTTGTGGCTTTGACCTTTATCGGCAAATGCTGGGCACAGCTATGTTCACAAAAATATATTGACTTTATGTTGATGGTGTTGTAAAATTTAAGAAAAATAATTTTATTGATGGCACCCAGAAATAAAAGTCAAGCTAACTAATTCGTCTTTGACTTTAAGACATTTTTTGTAATTAATAGTGCGGTTTTAGTGTACAATTTTTCCCAATTATTGCATCTAATCATAATTAGTCATAACTACATTCTGATTTCCTATTTTTATGAACATAACTGTGTGTAGATAAATACATAGACGAAATGTAAAATGTTGATAGTCAGAATTTAATTTATTTCTTGTAGGCTAACTAATATTTTGGCATAATACTTGACGATAAATATATTTAGATATTATTAATATTTTCTTTTGTTCATGTTAATTAAATATATATATATATATTTACAAAGTAAAGATCTTTTAAACGAATTTCTTAAATATTTCTCGAAAATGTTTAGATCAGTTTCTCAAATATTAAATTGCTGGACTTGTCATTTTCTTTAATCCCAAACATCAATTGAATTCAATAAAAAGAATCTCGATTAAGGTATTCCAAGGTGACAATGGCAAGAGACTCTGCCTTTTCAATGTATCAACCATCAAAGATACATAGTAATGGGTGATGCCAACTTCAAGTACCAAGAACAGCTGCAACAACAACAACAACATACACACATATATATGACTGTGATTTATGCCAAGGGGAGTAGTCCTCAGAGATACTCTGTTTTCTGTCCCTGTCCCATATCCCTGGGTTTGGAATCCTGAATGCAATCCACTCGCTGCACGCCTTTTAAGCAGAACATTTAAATTGAATGAAATTTGTTGCTTGCGTTGACAGCTGCAATCCGAAGATGTTACGATGCATCGACAACGATATCGATATTCATATATATGTATGTAAGTATATATAGCCATAACTGCCAGCCATGACAGAGTGGCAGCAATTGACGGCATGAAAAAGTAGGACTTGGAGGAGGTTAGGTGGAAATGGAGGTGGGCAGCTATCATGACACAATATATTGAAGTATGAGTAGATGTAGATGGAA
Source organism: Drosophila insularis (assembly GCA_018903935.1). Lineage (NCBI taxonomy): Eukaryota > Metazoa > Arthropoda > Insecta > Diptera > Drosophilidae > Drosophila > Drosophila insularis. Next base: position 417,910 of record JAEIFP010000150.1, on the reverse strand, counting down.
TATATACTCTTGTACTTATTCTGGCACAATGCAATTTCTATATATACATATACATACACTACAACACATACATATCTACACATGGACATGCACAAGTATTACACATATACATAAATCGGCAAAATGTCGTTACAAATATTTTATAACAGAAAATCCGTTATTTATACGCACATTGTATTCACTGCGGGGTGGCAAGTGATGGAACATAAAGGAGTCGGTGAGGGGAGCAAAAAATGTTGAAAGAAAATAAAGCTGAGGATGCAATGGCAACAGCTTCAGCTTCAGTCGGCACTTGGCAAATATGAATGAATGTTGTTTGCATGTCGATTGTCTGTCGCTTGTCCTGTGGTCCTGCTGCTTCTGCCACTCCACTCCATTTCGCTTCGTTTCTACAGATGCTCCCCCCTTCCCACCTCCTAGTCATCGTTCAATGCTTGCCATTTCTGCCACCAACTGATTGAAGCAGCGACAAAATGCAAAATCCTTATGAATTGGCTACAATTTTATTTATTATTACCCGTTCTATTTGCTGCCTTGCACTTGCTATACCATTTTCTCGTATTTCTATCAACCAATGCAATGCAATGCAATGCCACCCCTGCCCGCCAGCCTGCCTGCTACCCCTTACTTTTGGTGCCTTCCTTTTGCTATCGTTGAATACAAAAGTGACTTGTTTTGAGCCACACAAAATGACGTTCCCAAGGCAATTCCATTATGATGGCTCGCAAAACCGTTGGCAAATTGCAAAGGCGCAATTGATATTGGCTCTGTGCATTGTATAAACAAAGTGCCAATATCGTCAACAATAAAATCGAGAGCAATAGCATCTCCACAAGGAAACAGCAACAACATTATGGGACATGGAAAGACATGGAAAGTTTTTGGTCAAAGGCAAAGTCAGGTAACTACTGACAAATAGTAAATGAATAACTTTGAAGCAATTTTAAACTAATAATTGGCCACAGACCCATTAAATTACTTTTACCTGGTCAACATATTTCCTCCTCATCGTCCCATCTTCAAGATGTCCCATTAAAATATTAAATTTGTTAACAATTATTAAGAGTATAATACGCCTACACGAATTGCACATTTATTGCTAAACTATGTTCAAGTTGAAAGTAAAATCAATCAAATGCTATTTACTTTTAAACAACTTGAAGTTTGAAATGAAATTAACAACTAGTCAAAGAAAATGCATTTCCATTTCAATTAAAATGATTTACAATAGTTTTTATTGAATTCAACAATCTTAAATACATGTCGTATGTGTAATATTATTGTGAAACTGCTTTTTATTTTTTTTTTGTAAGCAAGTTGCAACAAACGTAATTACTGATTGAAAATATTATAAATTGATATCAAAAAATAGAATATATGTATGTACAACTGACTTTTGGTTAAGCACTCATGGCAAGCAATGTCATTTATTTGATATCGAAATTTGAAAGTGGTCAAAAACATTTGACCAGCCTGGGCTTTGTTTTAACCAAAAAGAAGGTGGTTGTTAAAAAATGGATGTCATCTTTCTTTATTGGCTAAGGTTTCAACTACTAATTCGATTGCATTTCATTGCTGTCGGATTATTTGCCATATCTGGTTTGCTCTTGGTTGGGATTTTGGATTATGGCTATAAATTGAATGGTTGGGATCTGCTCTATTGGCGTCAGCAGTTAAATCAAATCGAGATCAGTCCCATGAGTCTAATGCTGTTCATTGGTGGAGTTAAACTGGTCGCTATTCTATTGTTGACTCTATGGAATTATCTCCGTTATAAGACACAAAATCCTGCGGAGGAGCCGCAACTATCGGTACAGTTTGTTAAGGAGCGATATTGTCGCTACATTATTATGCGAATGATGGCTGTCATTGATGATCTAATGCTATTGAAGGATAGCTGTCAGTTTCATCTTCAGCACACCGTCCTGCTAAAGGGCATTGAGCTCTTCCGCTGGGATGCACGCAAGCTTTTCGAGTTAACTGAACTGCAATTGTGTTTGCCCATACATCAGGTGTATCCGGTGGATGCGCAACGTGAGCGTGAACTGATCCACTGTGGCTATGACGACGGTTTGTCAGACCTAACCGAATTGAACATTTTCAACATGCTCTACGATGGGGATCCATGAGAATAAAATGTAATGACAATAAAGTGCAGAAAACAAACGAAAAAAAAAAAAAAAAAAACAATATATGTGTATACACACACACATTAATGTGAAAATGAAGTGTATAGTAACATGAAAGAAAAGGTAAATGTAATACATGTGATGTTGTCGGTGCGAGGGTTGACGGTGTGCTGGGTATTGGAATATAAAACGTATACCACAAAAACAACAACAGCAACAGCAACAACAACAATATGTAGTAGCACAGAAATTTACGAAACTTTTTAATTAGGTTTCGCAAACAATCTTTGCTCGTTGCTGCTGATGTTGTGGCTCTTGTTAATTTTCACTTTGCCAACATGTTAATTTTAATGCCCCTCACGCAAGTTTAGGCACACACACACACACACAAACTCACATGAAAGATAGATAAATAGATAGAGAGAGATAAAGAAGAGGAGTTGGTTAGAGGGTGAGCTCTTTGGGGGATGTATGTTGTATGCCACTTTAGTCCCCAAAGTGGCAATTTCTTCCATTTGCACTGATTACTCACAGCAACCTTCAAGCAATGCCACCAACAAGTTTCAGTTTCCTTTTCCCCTCTGTCTTTGTATACTCTTGCAAAGAAAGGGTATAACCAAATTGGTCAGATGCTAAATATGGAACCTAAATGTAGTCATTCATTGCATTAGTTTCATCAAAATTTATTTCCATAGGAATGATCAGTTAAGACGGAGTTACTTCTTTAAACCCCTTTTGAGTAAAATTAATGAAAGATAGTGATAAAAAAAAAAACAACTTTATTTACAATATCTTTGATTGCCAGCCATGGCCGTCATAATCCTCAAAATCGTCATCTTCCAATACCTTACGCTGATCTGGCAGTAAGGGATTATGATGCAACCTGAAAGGTGGTGGCGGTGGTGGTGGTCTCGGTCTCGGTCTAATTGCTGGTTCTGGACCTAGTCCTGGTAATGGTCCTGTGCCCGGTTTAGCGATTTGACGCCGCCAGTCGGAAACAGGTCGCAATTTCAGTGGCGGTGACGAATGTTGAGGCTTCTGATAGTAGTGCTTGTGTATGGTAACCGGACGTAGGGCGAGCTTCAATTTTTCGGCCTGTCTATTGGCCAGCCATTGCTTGCGATGAATGTAGTCCACATTACGTTTAACACCAAAGACCAAATGAAGGAATGGCTTGACCAGGACACTCAATGCCACAAAGCCCAGGAAACCAAAAACCACCGGCGAGATTAGGGTGAAGAGAAAAACACCCAAAGTGAACGGATTGAGGACAGTGAAGAAGGCCACAAATTTAATGAACGGATAGAGAACATGACCCACATGACTGAGATACTCTTTCTTTTTCTTCTTGAAAATGCTATTGTGTCGCAGTATGTATTTGATCTTGTTGAACGGACGCAGAGTGGTTGGAGTAGTAGCTGGACGTTTGGTTGTGGTAGTGCTGGTGATCATCATATCTGATGGCATGGGCATTGGCATGGGCATGGGATAGGGATATGGATGGGAATGGGAATGGGGATAATGGTAATGTGGTTGCTTTGTTGGATTGGCAAATATAACTTGTCCTGGCTGACCCAAAACTGGAGCTGCTATTTCCATGGGTTTTTTCTTTTTCTTGTCTTTGCGCTTCTTTCTCTTCTTCTTGTCCTTTTGGCCCTTGTACTTCTTCTTCTTGCGCTTCTTACGCTTCTTTTTACGCTTCTTTCGTCGGCGACGACGTGTACGTTTCCTTCTCCGACGTATTCGTTTACGGCGACGCCGGATACGTTTGCGTTTTCTTTTCTGGCTTTCCTTGGCCCGTGTTTGCTCTTTGGGTACATCCTCAGATTTATGTTGTTCCTGTGGTTCTGTTGATGCAACAGGTTGAAGAATTTCAAAGCCCTCTTCCTCCCCCTCCCCCTCACCCACGCCCTCCTGCACCACTTGCACCGCTTCACCCTTCTGAAGTTCGGCCAAATGATGCTGCATTGCCTCCTGTTTCAATGTATTGATTAGATGAAAGGGCTTAATGGTTGTTGTTCGTCTGTCAGCCTGCTCTTGGTCATGATTCAGTTGGGCAAGCATATGGAACGGTTTCACAGTGGTTGTTAGTCTATCACGTAGCTTCTCTTCCACTTGCAGGGCTTGCATTGCATTAAAACTGGAATTTGTCTTGGCCAGGGCCAAAGCCAGAGCCTGCTGTTCCAGATCCAATTGTTGCAGCACACTGAAGGGTTTCACAGTTGTTGTTCGCTTTAGTTTCTCATGCAAATCCTGCTGCAGCTGTTCTAAAATATGAAATGGCTTCTTGGTTGTAATCAAAACAAATTGACGAACCGGGGGAGCTACAGATTGAACTGGCTTCCATAGTAGTTGCGGTTGATGCAGGGGACGGAGGCCACGCCCTTTGAAATTCTGTTTATCGTTGTTGTTGTTGGTGTTGTTTTTGCTGGTGCTGTTGCTGTTGCTGTTGCTGTTACTGGTGTTGCTGGTAGCCACAGCCTGCAGCAATCGCGTATACAAAGTTTCATAAATTTTTGCAAAATTAAAAACATACAAAGCTTCCTGCTCCTGCTCCTGCTTCTGCTCTGGCTCTAGCTCTGGCTCTGACTCTTGCTTCTGGTCTAACACTGGCAACGGATTCGGCTCCCTCTGTTTGTGCCTGCCGCCAATGCCACTAAACTCCAACTTTGCTAATCCATCACGCCTCTCCTCCTGCTGGGTGCGTGCCTGGCCACAGTTTTGTAAAATCAACAGAAATATAACAAAGTTCCTAACACTTTCGGCATTTCGTCTCTGCCACATTTCATTTCATTTTGGCCCAAGGATATGGGACCCCATGAAGGATAAACGATGGTGATGGAGATGGATATGAATGTTGTTGTTGTTGTTATTGCTGTTGGTTTGTTGCAAGGGATTGCGGGTTGTGCTATTCGCACTTACTCTTACTCCATTCCTTACTTATGCCCAACCGAGTCCCTGTTTTTGTGATTCAGTTTGATGTTTGATTTAATTTCAACTTTGGCGTTTCACTTGCCAACTACAACTAAAGTCCAGCACTTGGCCATGGCCACTTCATCAGCTCGGTTTTGTCGAGTCGTTGCCGCGTCTCAGAAAGAACATGCCAACTTGTTGAGCTTGTCGTTCAGACCCGGGTCAAAGTCACAAATGGATGGATGGAGGGCTGAACGGGCATTTGGCGGGGTGGTGGAAATCCACCACCCATTTCACTTTTTTGCCGTCTCAAACTTGACTTGATTTCTGACTTGTTTTTCTTCGTCGCTTACATTTTGTTTGCTTGTAGTTTTGTTAGTTGGGCCAAAGTAAAATTTATGACTACTTAGTACATCATCAGCGGTTCGGGGTGTCGCCACCCAATCCCCAATGACAATTTCCTTTACATTCACAAACTTGTAAGCACTTAATTATGTTTTGAGCTCAACGAAAACCAAACAAAACTAAAAAAAAAAAGAAAAGAAAACCCAGCTAAAAAGTTCTTCAACGAAAAGCAAGAAAAAGAACATCAACAATTTTTGGGCCAAAAGCGAAAACGAGTTCAAAAAATAATAAAAGCAACAAAGAATAAAAAAAATACCTAAAAACGAGACTATCACAACAAAAATTATGTGAACTGGGCATGCAAAAAGTGTTTCTATACCCTGCAACCATTAAGCAAAAGGGTATATTATATGTCCATAATAAGCATAATAAACTCTTTAAGACTTTGTTAAAAATAATTAACCAATAGGTTAAGTCTTAATTTCCTAACGATTAATCTAATAATTATATAATCATAAGCCTATATCTAATGGTGTAGGAATCAAAAAGCTTTAGTTTAGTTCGTTGCAGAGTATATACAAGTCGGCGAATCATTTAGCTTATTTCATTTTTGTTTCTGAGGAAAGTGGTTAGAGGTTAGTGGCCAATTTTAGTTTTGCTAACTAGTTGTCTGAGTAGAATTTTCTTGTTTTTGGGTAAGCCAATTGAAAAGCGAATTTCAAATTTATATAGCCAGTCATAAATATGTATGTACATAAATATATGAAATTTATGATAATGTAAAAGTTTGATTTGCCATTATGTTGCATTTTATGACCTAATCTTTTACGAGTTGTACACACATTAATAATAATCCCTAACAATAAAAAAAAAAACAAACAAGGGAAAAGGGCAAAGAAAACGAAATTTGTGCACATGGGAATGGGCTGTAAAGAAAGTATGTATAAATGAGCAACAGTCCACAGCTGAAACAACTGGAACAGGTGTTGATAACATTGTTTGGAGCCATGTTAAGGGAATGGGCCTGAAACGGCAGCTCCATCAAAGTGATTGACAGTTCAAAGTGGAAGAGAGTGTGTGCTCCTCCACACACAACACATCACATCGCATCACATTTTCTGTTCTATGTCCGTCATCATCATTGAATACAGGTGCGCATTGAGATTTAATAGAGCCCAAGGCTAAATAGTTGAAACAGAAATGAAAATTCGTATTTCAAAATGGTTTATTTGGTATTAATTCGTAGAACAATTAAAGCCATGCCCAGTTTTAGTCGAAGAAACTATATAAGACTTGATATGCTTAAACTATCTGCTTAGAATAGTTCTCTTTTTGTATGGGTTATAAATTCTGTTTAATATTATTATAAAGTTAGTAAAAATTAATTTTTGTATCTAATATTTAGTCTTTAATTGAAATCATTTTGATTGAATTAATTTTTGCTAACTAAAGCTTCGAGTAAAGCAAATAAATTTCTAATTAATCACATACATATGGACATAAAAATATGGTCAAAATATGCAAATAACTTTTAATTGTGGTTCAATATTTTTTCAAAATTTTTCTCATTTGATTTAAATACTAATCATAAACCGACTAATTATATTTAAATTGTGGTTTAAATGTAGTTTGACAATTTAGTTTTTACCAAAACTTATTTGCTAACAGCTAATTTTTGCTTTTAACATTAAATTTAGCTTTTCAACTAAATTAATCATACGGTTAGTTTTTGTAGCAAATATTTGTTTTGATGGGAAAGAAATTTAATTTATTAGAACAGAAAAAAAAAAACAAAAATTTATAAAAATTCTTTGATTAAATTTTAATTGAATTGCCAGTAAATTGATTCGTTTAAAACCTTTTTAATTAATTTTTTAGCTTGTTTATGATAATTAACTTTGCGTTTAGTTCAATTTTAAGATGTTTGAGTAACTTTTTATCCGGTCCTGAAGTCAATAACATATTAGCTCAATTAAGCAGGAGCATGCAATGTGAACAATTTAAGCAATTTGGTGGATGTCATCAAGAGATGATTGGTAGATCGAGAATTGATTGGCATATTGTGACCAAAGTTGCCTTAATAAGAGCTGTAGATGCAGTATGTCATGGCAACATTTGATTGACAATAAGAGACACTCACACACACACACACACACAGGATATGAGTATACAGTTAGAAGAAAGTCAATATTCAAACATAAAACGTTTATTAAAATTTACGTAGAAGTTGAAGCATATTTCCCTCAAATAAATATCTAAAGATGTTGGTCAATTTCTCAACTTTGAGCAAACTTAGTTGACCAGAATTGTTTTTCATTTTTGTTCAATTTTAATATCGATGACATAGCCATCGGAGCCCATCGGCTAAAGTCAACATGAGATAAGACATCAAGTCATCTAGTCATCTAGTGACTGTCAATAATGATTTCTTTGAGAATCTTGTGTCAATATTGTGAATTTTTAAGTGGAACAAAATATTATCGACTGGTTGAGTGAGCCAAGAACAGGTGGCAACACTCTATTAATTGCAACACCTTTGGGTGAAAATTAGTAGCTAGTAAGTCAATCGGGCATTTGTCACATATTATTGTTGATTAAGTTTTAAAGCTATAAATTTTCGCTTGCCAACATCTGTTGTTTTGACTAAGCTGCATCTCTCCAGCTCAGCTCCACCCCGTCACCTTCGCCTCTGTCATTTTCCATTCCCATTTCCATTGGCATTCGTGTTGTCCTCGTCGACATTGCAGTTTATCCCTGGCCAAAAGGACATGCCTTGGATTTCTGCAATGTTGGCACAATAAACAGACAGTCGGACAGACAGACAGACAGACAGAGAGACAACAAGCAATGACGACAAAAACAAGAAAGGCCAGCAAGAACGAAGAAAATATACTCTAGGGGACTAGATGAAGGGTGGAAATGGTAATAATGTTCCAGTTAATACCGATTGCTTCGATGTGTAAACCGAAACTCTCTGGCATTTGGCAAGGGCATTTTGTGTAGCGCGAAATAACCAAGCCCCGTATCCGGGGCCATGTCCTGTCAGCCATTGCAGCAAGTAATCAGCTTTTGTCTTGTCTTGCTCCCTGCCATCCGTTTTATCCATACAGTTTCATTCCCCACCTCCCCCCCTCTCACAGCCATCCCTCCATTTGCAGTGTGGCTGTTGCGTGCTGCGGTTTGACCTCCGGCATTCTAATGAAATGTTGCCAACCCAGCTCTACATATAACATACAAACAACAACAGCAGCAACAGCAGCAACATCAGCAAACTGGCAGCGATAGCAACAACCTCGATATTGTTTTGGCCAAAATAGTTTTAATTGTTGCTCTACTACTCTACCGCCTTCTCTACCCCACTCCACCTCCACCTCCACCTCCTTCATCACTTCTTTCCCATTTTTTTTTTGTTGAACATTTTTGTTATTTTTCAGCTATCGCCAGTCTCAAATTACATACAATGCATATTTCCAGTTTTAATAAATCTGTTTGTCGCCCGTTGGTTGGTTGGTTGCTGAGCCAGCCTCTCACGACCCCTCACTATCCTCTCTGCCCCTCGTGTACCTTAGTTGTCGTCATGCAACAGGACTTACCTCTCCAGGCGGCATGGTGGCCTGGCCATTGTCCCAGCGCCTGGTGTTGAATTTTTAAATGAAAATTGTTGCTATTGAAAGTTTTTAATTTGTGTGTATGTGTGTGTCTGTGTGTGTGTGTGTGTGCGTACATTTTAATTTTATTTTTCCATATTGTTGTTGATATTCCTTTACGTACAAAGCCTGAGGGTTTAATGACTTTATGAGAGAGTTTGTCACATACAGGCCAAAGAGTTTTCGGTTTGAGGTTGAGTTTGAGTGCCAGATACAGATACATATATAACTACAGATATAGATTTGTTGAGGTGGCATTGCTTCCACCTGACAATGGACCAATAAAATAAATAATTCAATTAAGCTACATACATACATTCATAAGAATATTTTTCTATGAAATTAAAAAAGTTTACTTTTGCCTTTTTTAATTTGTTTTACACCAACAATTTTTCTATGAATTTGTGATTGCATTTTTCTCGTTTTCCCTCACAATAAAAACTTTGAGTTGCTTCTCATTTTCTTTATTTAAATATTTTTGATTGATTTTCTAAGAAATGTCACATTAAAAGGCTGAGTAAACAATGAACTTTTATTCTGTTAATTATTTAAAAAAAAATTCACATTTGAAATTTGATTAAAAAAGAAACCTTTAAAAAAAAATTCATCTCTAGGCTAATTTGAAATTTCGAAAGAAACAATAACTGAAGGCTTTGTAGTTATTATTTAAAAACTCAAATTCAAATTGGGTAAAAAAAGATTAAATATTGAATTTCTGTAAACTATTCAAGGCTATGTCTTTGTAAAAAAATCTTTCTAATTGAAATTTACTTGTTCGCCATGATTAAGGAAACTTTTTTGTAAAAAATAACTCTCATCTATATTTCAAATTTAAAATCTTTAATCTTTTAAATTACTTTCTATGTAGGAACTTTTATTTTCCTAGTATGACAACAATCAATCCTGTGGATAAATAGATTCATCCTGGCTTCTGGTTTATTCCTTTGACTTTTCAAGGACTTAAATTATCAGTTGTGAAATGGCAAATAATGAATGAATTGGCTTATATAATTCAAGTGAACATTTTAGTGTATATAAATCGTCTTGATGAGCGTCAATATTTTCAGCATTTCTCTTTACCCTTCCCCGCTGCTGACATGGCCAAAACAAAAAAAAAAAAAATACCCCTCCAAATACACCCACTACATTTTGCGTGATTTTCGCATGGCAAAAAAAAAAAAACAAACAAAAAACGGCACCTTTGGGAAATTAATATCCTTTTTGGACCGAGGCTGGCCAGGCACGAGGCGAGTCGCACACATTCACCGCACGACAACGATAACAACAACAACAACAATAATAATAATAACAACAACAAGTAGAAGTCACGCGGCAGAAACGCGTGAGCGTAGTTGGAACTTATTTTGTGACCACGTTGCACGTATGCCTGCCTCGTTTAACCCACCCCCCCCAGGACCCTCACCTTACCGAGAGCCGCTTACGCTTGCCCATTGGACCCAGACTGGCCTTTGTTTTAGTTGCTGCCGTTGACAACTTTTGTTGGTCGCGCGCTCTGCTCTTATAACTGCTGGCAGTTTGTCCTTGTTGTTATCCCAGATTGTTTGGGCCATCCTGCCTTGTGCTCGAGCTTTTTATGTAACTGCGCGTCCTTTATTACATTTTTTATTTTTTTGGAAGGGGGTTTTTTTTTGCGCAATTACTCATTACATTATTGCATTTCATAGTTCTGATATACACGCATAGTTGACTTTGCCAACAACGGGATATGGCCCCAGACCAGGCCAAGCCAACTCTTGGGTTTGGTGGAAAATAATTAGAAATACTTTGCTATCAGAGAGAGAGAGAGAGAGAGGCATAGAGAGATGGGAGTGGACGTTTTGGTTGGTCGGCTGGATGGCTGGTCGGATAGTTTGTTGGGGCGACTTCTCTCATTGCAATTGCCACTTTGTGCATCCGAGAACTTTGCATTTTAGCATTTGCTTTCGCCGGCGGCTTTGTCGTCGTCGTACTCCAAAAAGTTTTCATTTGCATGTTTTTAGTTAATTGAATTTATGCAGAACTTTCCGCTTTGGCGCTCTGGGCCAGCAGCATTTATAACTAAAGCGCCAACTGGCTCAAAATATTAAGCATACGCCCCATAGGTCCATAGAGCTTATTAGCTGCTTCTGCTGCTCCAGCTGCTGCCGTTGGTCTTCTCCTATTATTATTTCTTCATCCTCCTCTCTTGTTGTTCTGGTTCGGCAACTGGGCATGGCCATTAACTGCGACTGGTGACTCCTTGACTTCTTCTTTGACTTTACTTCTTTCGGCTCCTTTGATTTCCATTTATGGCTACCCATAAAGTCCTAAAACGAAAAAAAAAAGAAAGAAAGAAAAAAAAAGAAAAAGATGCTTCAACTTTATTACATTCCAGTGCTAGCAATTTCCTAGCACTACCTAGCTACTCCATCGCTCCTAATGCTACTACTGTCATCAGATGTGGTCATAAATGTAGCTTTTGTTTGGCTCCTCACACATGCTGTTGGCCAAGTTTTAAAGCCCGTTGTGCTCGTCTCGCTGTGTGTTGTCAGTCGCATTTAAATTTGATTTTTATTAAGCGCAAAATCAAAGTGGAAAATTTATCTCAATCTACGAACCTCCCATTCACATGAAGCTATATATTTATATAGTATATATATGGGCATGCCAGGAATATTTCAATGCTCTGCTTTAGCTTCTACTGTCTTCTGTTCCCTCAGTTTGGTTCAGTTAAGTTTGGTTCGGTTCTATTGTAGTGTCTATCTCTCTTTCTCTCTCTCTTTCTCTCTCTTGTGAGCATATAAAAGCAATTTTATTGCTCAAGTTGTGCTGCTCGATAGGATAAGCCCCTCATTTATGCCTCGTTGCCGGGCAACATGTTGCCGTCGCTGTTGCCTTTGCCATTGGCAGTGCCTTGTGTGGGCGGGCAGCCACTTACCCACCATGGACTAACTATTAAAGTGCTGTTAACTTTATTATTTCGAGCACTTGTTGTATAATGTGGCAATGCTGTCATGGCAACTTAGTGCCATAGTTTCCCCTAAAATTGGCAAAAATAAAAACAAAGAATAAACCTCTAAACGAAGCAGTAACTGAACAGAAACACACTCAAATTTTCTACCATTTCGAGCGGCAGGCATTTGGAGACCCAACAAGAATCAGAGGCAAGCAACAAAGTCATAATTTGTCAAAAGTGCCTGGCGAGAGGCAAATAAATATGCTTGGCAAATATTTGCTATAAAATATATATACACACATACATACATATATATAAACTAGAATATTGTATATATTCTATGCAAAAAATGTTGTAAACCTTCATCCTCCAATACTTTCTTTGTTGTTGCAACTTTTCTTCCTGTCTGTTTTTTCCCCCATCTATATTTTTTGTTCATCTGTAAATTCTTGTCTTGTATAATCAAAAAAAAAAAAACGAGAAAAAAAAGAAAAGTTTTTCCATCGATTCTTGGCTTGGCTTGGCTTCTCCCAATGTGTTGTGTCATAAAGCTGAAAAGCTGAAAAGTTACTTGACTGTGGAAACTGCATGAAAGAAATATTATACAAATTGCATACATTTTTACTCGATTTCCATATACTTATACTTATATACATATATATCGATGCAGAGGTCATAGCTGCAATAACAATTTGTCGCCATTGTATTCAGTTTCTTCACTTACTTCCATATATTTTATTTCTTTTTGCTAACCAATCCTTCTAATAGGGTTTTAAAATATATTCATTTTGATATTAAATATTACCACAAGCTTCAGCTTTAAGTGCCTTGAAAGAGAAAAATAATGAGCACTTATTTGTTAGTTTATTTTATTTCATTTATCTAGAATTTTTAAATATAATCGTTGGATAGTAAATTCAGCTATCTAATCCTTTAATTATTAATTTAAGCATAAAATACGCCTTTACCAATTTCAAATGTACTTTGCAAAACCTTTATGTTTCTAAATCTAAATAAAGAAGAAACAATTTTAGTTATATTCTCAGCAACGATGTATATTATTTTGTATATTATATTATATTATACATATATATTATTTGTATATAAAGTAATGGGGGCATGATTGGCCAATTCTGTTGACCATCCACAACTAATGTAAAAGTTGTGTTTAAGCCAAAAATCAGCAACTATCAAAATAATTACATTTTTAACATTTTAGCCAATCAAAGTTATCTTAATAAAGAATATAACATTTTTAGCATTCAAAACTTCCAGAAATATGTTTTTAATTCAATAGAATAATACAAATTCAAAATACAAATAATTGGGCAAATAAAGAATTATTACAATACACATAATAAAAAGCTTCTTTTTACTGTATTAAAAAAGATTTTTATCCGAATGCAAAGCATTTCAAATTTATTATTATTATATGAGTATAATTCGTTTCTAATTTTTGTAATTTCAACATTTTTTAAATTAAAAATTTGATTTTGCACAAACATTCAATCTTTGGGTATGTTGAGGAATTTTAAATTTATGTTCATTTAAAACATTTTATTTGCATTAGTTTTGTTTAGCTGCAACAAATTTATAGTTTTTACATCAACTAAGTCTTAAGTACATAATGCACAGAGTTTAGTAATAATAATAAAATAGAATTTTGATCTCCATAAATACTTAAAAACAAAAAAAAAATAGCAATGTTTTTTTATTCATGTTAATTATGATTATGATTTTGTTTATTTTTCATATTTACTTACTTGATTATTTTCTATATTTCCTAAACAAAATACTGAAAATTGTTCATGGATAATAGTTGTTTTTTAAACTTTTAATAGAAATTTCTCTGACTGGTTTAAAACGAATTAAAGCATTAAAAATAATGTATTTATCCTCCCCCCTTTCGATGTAAAAAAAAGATTTGCAAGCTTCCTCTCCATAAAAGTGTTAACAGTTTGTGGCCACATGATGTACTTAAATAAAATATTTGAATGTTTACATAATTATACTATGCAATTAACGGATAAAGTGGTATATTAAAGTCCCCCAAATGTATGTAACACACAAAGGAAATATTTGTAGAGAAACGTGTGAAGCAAATGCTGTCAATCTAAATAATCAATTATAATTGATATTTATAGGTATAAAAACTTTAATAAGTATTTTGTCGTTTTATTGTTAGACAATTAAATGGCTTGGTTTAAATAACAATTTAAACAAGGAACAAACTACACAAGATTATAAATATACTTAAACAAAGTGACAAACAACAAATCATTAACTTATTTCAGCAATTAACATTCCCCAAAGGCCATTATAAATCATTGCATTTACAATTTATTACAAATTAAATGAAATTTTACAATATTTCACTTTGGTTATTGGGTGTATTCTTATTTCGAGCCGCGATGCCCAGATGCAACCCTTGAGTATTTGAAATCAACAAGAATTGCGTTTGGACAATCATAGCTAAAAATCGAATTAACCAAATATTTTGTTTTTGTTCTCTATCTTGCTTTTTTTTTTTTTTGTTTTATTTTTTAGCACTTTTCAACTGATGTCGTCTTATCCATCCATCCGGGTATGGGTTGGCTTCTATGAGTTGGGGCGAATGTGAAAAGCTTTCAGGCAGCTGGTAAGTTTTCCCAAAATAGTTTTCTGGATATCGCATGGCATCTTGGTTGAATGAGAATATTTTTTGTTTGTTTTTTTTTTTTTTTTTTTGGGGTAGAGGGAGCTTTGTCAGCTGCTGCTGGTGCTGCTGCTGCAATGGCGTTGCTGATGGTGATGGCTGTGTTCCATTTTCGTCGCACTGCATTACAAAAATGGCAAAAGACGAACCCCATCGATGTGAAGTTCTCTTGTGCTGCAACTTAATACGAAGATGTAGATAGCGATGCTTGCTTAAAGTCTTTCACTCTATTATAGTCAAGAACACACACACACACACACACACACACATACGCACATTGATATACACGCAGCATAGGGAGAGGGAGACACCCTAACACAGTTGGTAGTCTGGGAAAGGGAGGGCGGTAGTCCTGTCAGCTTGGCTTGGGCCATAAAGTGTCGGAAGAATCACAAAATCATTGTAAATGTTGAACGAATCTCGTATTACACGCAAGGGGCTGGTCGCTTGGTCGCCATTCTCTCTTACCCTCTCTACTGGTGGGCGAGAGGAGAAAGGTTTGGCAGAGATGGTAGATGGTAGAGATAGGGGCAACTTGGGATTGCCCCTGCTGACACTTTGGCTCGCCTTGCGTTGCACTTCTTGATTAAATTTTTTCCTCACTGCAAAAATGAACTTGGTTCGCCGCATACGTCCTCGGCTCAAAGTCGTCAGCGAACGGTGCGGTATAGGACAGGACAAGACAAGACAGGACGGGACAGACCAGGACAGCTGTATGTCCGTGTCTGCGTCCGTGTCCGTGAGACATTCGCCTCCAACTCTGGCATGTTTTGTGGTTTTTATTTCGCCTGCCATGCTTTTATTGTACTGCTATTGGAGATGTGCTAAAGGAGTGGTAGCAGAAGCAGGAACAGGAGCAGCAGGAGTAGGAGAAAGAATTGAAGATGGTGCTGGTTGCCTTACTTTGACCGCTGCCCATTGTTGCTAACTGTAAAATGCATTCCTGCGTGGCAGTTGCCGCCATTCGGTTCACTTTTTTTTGCGTTTGTTGTTTTTTTTTTCATTTTCTGTTCTCGCTTACTGCTTTGCAATTTCCAAGGATCAGATAGTTGCGGGTGTTCCTTCTACTTGTTCTTCTGCGTGTTCATGGCTGTGGTCGTGTCCGGCTTCGTGTCCAAGTCCGTGGCCGTGTCCAAGTCCAAGTCCGTGTCCATGTCCGTGTCCGTGTCCGTGTCCGTGTCAGGCAGCTGTTATTACAATATCCTTTATTGTTGCTGCGGTACGGGTTACTTTTTTAAGATAACAACATCAAAACCGTTTCCTTCTACTACTTCTCATCTATCCGTATTGCTATTGCTGTTGCTCCTTTGGCTTTTCCGTTTGCCATTAAATTTGAAATTAAATTGTCGTTCCATTCTTATGTGCACTTTGTGGATCTACTTTTATGGGTTGTTGTTAATTGGAATTGATTGAAAGTTATTTGATGTTTGCCTTTTTGGTTCACAAAATACACTTGGCAATAGAAATAACCAAAAGGACAAAGGGATTTTCCAAAATGTCCGCTACGTGTCCTAATTCTATCTCTTTTGTTCCCCCCCTCATCCACTGTCTCATTTCGTCCATTTGCCATCTCTGTCTATATGTTGTTAATAGACTTTGGCTGTAAGTAATTAACATAATTTAATTATGTGCTTGGCATTTATTTTACGCACGAAATTAAGTGTTGAATTTTAAGTGTCTACATTTTAATTGAGCAACATTTTTACACACACACACACACACACACACACACAGACACCGACATAGACACATACATACAGACAGACAGAAAGACAACTCTCAAGGGGAATCCCAGGGTATGATGGATGGCGACATCCTTGATGAAAGTTGAATGTAAATTAAAAATTCAGAGACCAATTTGTTAGCTAATTCTCAACGTAGTCAAGTATTCAGCTCACGTATAGAAAAAATGCCGTCAATGCTTAAAGCAAAACCTTTTGGGATACAAACTTAATAAATATTTTACACGGTATATTTTTTAGTAATTCGGATTTGATTTGCTTTTGCCAGTTGTGATTAACTAACTCACAATCAGTTTAATAATAATCTAAAGCAAAATGGAGCGACCATTTTGTTGAAATTCTCAACTAGTTTTAGCATCGAAAGTATAGTATGGCCTATATAATTCAGAAATCTTAATCGTTTTAAATCGTTTTATGTTTCTAATACTCTTCTTTTTGGGTATCACGATGGTCGAGGCCTGTTTAATCGTATTGTTTTAATTGTTATTGTTCTGTTGTACGGTACACAGACCAATAAAATGATATTTGTGGAGACTTTGTTCGCTGAGGGAGGTGGCTGGGGATCTGGCACCATGACTAATTCAATTAAAACCAAAAGTAACACTTATTCACTCACAACAACAAAAAGGAGAGAAAAAAAAACACAAACTGAAACAAAAAGTTTCGTTTCACAAAGTAAAAAAAAAAAGCAGGAGATAGGAACAGAAAAAAAGCAACAACAACAATAACAAACTCAGGCTGTTGCTTTTATGGGCAATGAAACGTAGCCTGTCAGCCACATTAAAAGGGCTTCAACGCGTGAAGCGAAGGCTCGTAAAAGGACGAAGATGCCTAATAAAAATGCCGCAGCACGTACGTCAACCTGCCAGGCATTAGTCCCTACTTACACACACATACACACACACACACATCTAACACACACAGATAGATAAATGTATGTGTTTCAGGAACAAACAACTCGTCGCTTCGTTGTTATTAATTTGCAAAGCGAAAGCAAACTTCTTTCTTCATACGCTCGCCAGGGCAATATCCTGAAAGAAGGAATGTATGGTAGCTCCTGTTCTCTTCTGGGCCTTGTTTGGGACTTGCCTTTTATTTAGCTATTTGCAAGCAATTTGATTTTGTTTTTATGCCTTTTATGTTTGCTCAATGTATCAAACTTGTAGACTTCTAGACCCCCCCACCCATTATCAATATATAGCCCAACCACCATCAGCCAATCCACCCCTGTAACATGTATCGAATTGCAGCTGGATCATCCATCGGGCCGGTCCATTAGGCCATCATCCACTTGTCGCCCCAATATCTGCTTTTAGCCAAAACGGAAATCAACCGCAAAGAAGACAAAAACAATACCAGAAAAGAGATCCCCTCAATGTACCAAATATATTGTTTTGAAGTTCGGTACAATAACAAAAAAAAAAAAAAAACACACACACACAAGCTTGGCCAACAAGCCAACAAAACGCTATCAAGAGTCATTGGGCCAGAGCTTTGACTGTGTAAATTGAGCTGCTAATGGCCTCGACAAAGAAAACCACACACACATACACACACACACAAACATAAAATAACAATATAAATACAATGGATCAGGACAAAAGGCATATTAAAAATAAATATTAGTCAACCTAAAATGTTGGGTTGAGCCATTCTCAGCTTTAATAACAACAAACACACAAGCTAAAGAATTCTTATGATAAAAAATTTAACTTCAAATTAAGAAAATGCAAAATTTCTAACAAACTTTTATGCAACAATTTTTGCAAATCATTTTAGAAATTATAGTAAAGTTCTAAAGAATTCTTAAATGAAATGAATGTCGTTATTAGACTTTCAATTATTTCAATTGCATTTGAAAAGGGTTTTTGGGGGGAAAAGTTTACGTTTCATTTATGGTTTCTTTAGACCTTAGTAGGGATATAAAAAATGTATTAGATTTGAGTCAACTACTGGTTTAATTATCTTTTAAATTGCTGGTACTTTGGTCTAGCCCCCAATGGATAACCCCCTTAATGGTAACAGTCTTTGGCATTCCCAGGCCGTCATCATCATCATCATCATCATGAACCATGTTGTCGTCACAACAAGAAATATAACAACCTTTTGCATATGCCCAGCAGCAATTGGTTAGAAGGGCAGGAAGAGAAAAGGGGGAGAGAAAGGGCACTTAATCTCGCCAAGCTAGAGGCAACTTTATTAGGCCACGTTGACTGCTACTTTGGCGGTACTTGAGTGCCAACTTAAATGCACTTGAGTCGTCAGCTAAATGCAGTTGTTCTTGTTGCTTTTGCACCTGTCGCCCCATCTGCCTACCTGGCTGTTCTGCCTGCCTGCCTGCCTGCCTGCTTTCCATCGTCTGTCTAACTGTCTGACTGCCTCTTGAGGCGGTCCTGACAGTCGTTGTGTCGCATCGTTTCGTTGAAAAAGTGCCATTAACTTGTTACAACTTCCGGCGCCGGGCTTGCACTTCCTGTGATATAGGCTTCCCTTGCATACGCCCTCTATATAAAGATATATATATATATAATATTATATACTCGTATTCTAAACGAACTTTTTCTTATTTTCTTTTTCTGCTTTCGTCTTTTATTTTTTTTTCTCCTTTTTTTTTATTTGCGCGCTTAACTTTTGCTATGACTTCCTGGCGCCCACTTCATCTTCTTCACACACATATACACAAAGACATAGACATATAGGCAGGCACACACACACACACACACATACTAACTTACACACAAAAGGCGACGCATATTTACTTGACATTGGGTGTTCTCTCATTGTTTACCTGGCCCTTGTCAGAACTCCGAGCCAAACAATTTGCGTCAACGGCACCTGCTATAACCTTCTTCTTCGTCTTTGCCTTCCTTCCGGTTAGCCCTTTTTGCCTTTGATTGCCAGTTTTTGTGCACCCGTCGAGGGTTGTCCTTGTTGTTCTCATCGTCTCCATCGTCGTCGTCGTCGTTCCAGTCCTCATCGTCATTATAATGAGAAAATTGTTTCAATTATGTTTGTGTTTAGTTGCTTCAATTTGCTAAGCAACATCATTAAGTGTTGTAACTTCATTTGGCCCCCTGCGACTCCTCCTGCTCCTACAACCTTTTGCATACGTATAAAAATATATAATTTGAGTTGGCCAGAAGAAGAACAAGGGTTGCCTAAGAGGCCACACACATACATTTATATATATATATATACATACTAGTAGTGGCAGAAATAGTGGGTGGAATGTTTCACTTCCTGCTAAAACTCGTATGGATGAATAAAATAACACACACACACACACACAAACAAACACACGCACATACAGACACACAAATTGCGCACGTGAAAAGTTGATTCTACTCTAAGCCAAGAGCTCCTTGCTGTTGGCTCCAGCTCCAGCTAATGTTCCACCGAGCTCCAACAACAACAACAACAACTCTGACTCAAATATTGCAGCCAATGTTTTCACATTACTCTCTGCTCTTTGCTCACGTGGCCTCGGCAAAACGGAAGTTGTGTGTGTGTGTGTGCGGGTGTGTGGGTGTTGTTGCTATTGCCTCTAATACTTTGGCGTACAACAAAACTTTCACATGGATTATTTTCACATTACAAACAAAAGCGAACGCCAAAACGAAACTGCAAACAATAATAATAACCTTCTTCTAACCCAGGCAAAGAGTCACTTTATGGCTTTATTTCACCCAGGGCCGCTTGACTTTTGAGTATCTCTCTCTCTCTCTCTCTCTCTCTCTCTCTCTCTCTCTCCTCACCACCTTAGAAACATATGTCTATGGATATATTATGGTGCATAGGAGACAACATCTTTGTCTCTCTCTTTCTAACCATTCTCAAAAATATATTTTATATGCATGCAATTTGTTTACTTTTTATGCTCTGGATGTTAATTCATTTACAAGGCAAAATATTATTTTATGCAAATTTATGGTTTAACCATTAAAAAATTGATTTTTTTTCATACATTTCCCAAATTTATTTTTGAATGGAATTTGAAGGTTTCAAATGTTTATAGGAAGACCTCTCTCTGAATGTCTTTTTTTGTTGTTAGTTATTTGATTACTTTTTGCTTTTTTCATTTAGGCAGAAATCGGAAATGAAATCGAATAGAGAAGGCAACTAATGCACTATTGTCTAGTTGTTAAGCATTTTGAGAATATGTATACATATGTATATATCAATATATATTGAGTCAATAATGGCGTCAACATCGTCCTCGTCTCGTTGTTCTGGAGCTGGAGCTGTTGGTGTTGCCAATGCCGTTGCCGTTGCAGGCCAAAGGCAATTTATGGAGCATATTGTGCTGTTAGTTGGTATCAGTGCAAGAAATCCCACAAAAAATCTCCTTTATTGCATGCACAGCACGTTTCGTGTGTTTGTCTGACTGTGGAGCAGCTCCCGTTCATCGTTCCCGGTTACTCCTGTCTCTGTCTCTGTTGTTTTCCTCATCTCTTCTTTCGTTTCGTTTCGTTTCGTTTTATTTTTTTGTTGCTGTTCGACGTTCATTTGCAAGCCTCAACGTTGGCAATGTGATCAAGCCTGCAATCTGCAATTTCAAACAGATAGAGAGAAAGAGAGAGAGAGAGAGAGGGAGACGCCCTAAGGTATGCGCAAGGGGAGTGTAGCTTGGGGTTTGACAATCGGGGGCATGACTGCCAGGCAGGCAGCAGGCAACCTGGCTGGGAGGCAGGCAAATAAAGTTTAATTTGAATGCTTCTGTTGAACGTCACATGCTCCGGATGGTGGAGGGGTGTATAAGAAGAAGGAGGAGGTGTTGTGTAGAGAGTCGTCTCGACTCCCATAGGAAGCAGTTTGAGGAAAATCAAAGTTATTTGTATTTATTTGCAAAAACGTGCGGCGCGTGCAATACACTAACAACAATGCCCCAGACACATACACACACACACACACCTACATTCTCACACACAAAGGCAAGTGCAGTGGGTAAATGTATTCTATGTA
This sequence comes from Drosophila insularis, assembly GCA_018903935.1. Classification (NCBI taxonomy): domain Eukaryota; kingdom Metazoa; phylum Arthropoda; class Insecta; order Diptera; family Drosophilidae; genus Drosophila; species Drosophila insularis. The sequence continues at coordinate 396,542 of JAEIFP010000150.1, read as the reverse complement.
TGGGGATACACATGTCCAGGAAGTGATTCGCTCCATTGCTTACAATTGCCTTTACAAATCTACTTACTTGTCCTATCCACAAAATGACCAGAGGCGGCTTTTTCCAAGTATTTCAAATGAAATATCATTAAGATATCGACAGATTGACTAACCTTTTACTTGATCACACTTGGTAAATTTATTTTATCGCCCCCCGTAACTAAACTACGCCCCTGTTACGCCTGTGGTTCTTAATAGTTGTATGTGCAGTTTGTATTTTGTATTTTGTATTTGCTGGCATTGTAGCACGTTACAATATTCGAGAAATTTTAACGTCAATATCAAATGTATGCAAAAACCTGAACCTAAGACTATGTCTACGCACGTGCGTCACGTTCCAGGCTATACGACACTATGACATAATACAGACAGGCCAACTGGTAGTTGGTTGTAGCAAAAAGAACACGTTCAACTAAAACGTAGCAGAACGTTCGCCCTCATCTTCATCCAACGTGTGAGTATGCATCGACGCCTTCAATGAATAGAGTTGATCCATTTATTCCATCTGCCCTCCCCTTCCTGGAACTTGTGATGCTTAGACTAGCATCTATTATTTTTATAAGAACTTATTAGCAAGACATTAACTTTAAACATCTCTTCGTTGAACATTTTTTATATACTTCTTTGTTTTCTTAGATTTTCAGTCGTTCTTTTTTTTTAATGGCATTTTGCTAAAAGTTTGAACTTGAAAATCTTAAGACTTATATGATTTATGGGACTATTTTCGACTAGAATATTCCAAACTTCATATGTGGTTAAGAAATTCAAACAGATTGATATTGATGGAATCTTCTTAAAGATGGCTAAAGTTTGGGTTAAGAATTAGAGATTAAAAAGTTAGATGGAATTTTCTTTAAGCCAATATGTCGTATGAGTGATATGTAATACATAAACAAAATGGCTCAGAATTCACCTCTTATTTTTTATCTTTGTTGCAAAATATGATTTTTGAAATCTTTATCTAGCATGCAAAGTTTTACTTCAATTTGAACTTAAAACATTTAGAAATTGGACAAGTAAAAGCAAATCAAACATATATGTATTTATTTATTTATTGTATATTGACTGCTTATCAAATATTTATTTATGACCAAAGTCCATCGAGTCTATCTGGCTTCTGCTAGCACTCCGATTCCGATTGGAGGACTACAAGTGCAATGCATATTCCAATGCAAACCGAAAATGCAATGCATAAATTTATATCATGCCATACTACAGCAGACAATTAAGAGGCTGGCAAAGGAGTTGCACAGCAAGCCAAATGGGGGAGGGGAACGAGATAAGAAGGATGAAGTAGATGAAGATGATGTGGCTGGTGTTGGAGGGATTCTGGCAGATTGGCTTGCTTGTTTCTGGCAAGCGTGTGCATTGAATGCATAAAATGAAAATCTTTACCCAAAAGGGCGAAGGCGTTGCATGCAACATCTCACACCATCCCTCACTTCACTTCCTTCTCTCTCTCTCTCTCTGCTGAGTAGAGCTCAGATCTGGTTCTGGTTAGGCTGGCAGTTGTTGTTCTTGTTGTTGTTGCTGTTCCCATAAATAAAACAAGCGAACATGGTGATGGCGCGACCAAAAACCCCAAAATTCACCCTGGCAAACATTTCAATATGCGTGTGTGTGTGTGTGTGTGTGTGTCTTTGTGTGTATATGTAAAATGATTTAAATTCAATTTGTGGAATTTGTTATCGATATCAAGACATGCCCACACATACACAAGCACAGGGAATAACACACACACACACACACAGATACACTCAATTACATGCAATAAAATTTGTTTTCAATTATTTCTACGATATATGGTTTAGATGTCGTCTCTTGCCGCTTTCTGTTTTTGCCACACCCACACACATACATATCTACAATATCTGTGATGTTAGCATAGGGCGTATACGTAATATTTTATGCAGCAGCCTCCAAAGTAATGCCTCCTATTGACATTGTCAAACATTTTTGCTGTTTTCAATAGACAGAGTAAATGGGAGTAAGCCACCCAAGTTTATATATGTATGCTACCTATGCCTATGCCGATTCTCACAGTCTATCTATATATAGATTTATTTCCAAAACTCACTCTAAACAAAAATTGCGGTGAAGAGAAAAAGAAAAAAAAACTTCATTGCCAGGGCAACAACAAATGGCACATATGGACAGAAGAGAAAGAAAACAACAAAAAAAGGAGTGGAAAGAAGTAGAAATGTGTGAAAGAGAATAAAATTTGTTGGCTTTAAAGAAGTTGAGACCGCAATTTACTCATACTCATTCTCATTTCATTTTTGCGTGGTTTTTATTTCGCTTACGAGCGAAAGAAGAGCTTAACTTTTCTCCCCTGTAAGCCCACTTTCCCTCACCGCCATGCCACTCTCTCTATTTGCTGTTTTGGTAACATTTTTTTTCGTTTTTCGTTTTGTTGGTGTGGCAATGAACCAAAGCGAAACCAAACTGAACTCAACAGAACTAAAAACTCCAACTGCAACTGGAAACTCAAATTCAAACTCCAACTTCAAGTGGCTGGAAAATACTTCTATTCTGTGTGTGTGCGCTTGGTTTCGCGTGTGTGTGTGTGTGTGTGTGTACTTTTTTAACTATCTCCTTCTCTTTCTGGTTACTCTTTGCTTTTGTTAGTCTACAGAACGTGTGAGTAGCACCAGGCAGCTCATTAAGAGTCGGGCATGCAATTATAAAAGCCAATGCAAAAATTTCAAACGAAGCGCCGTCGCGCTCCGTTGGCATGACGCCCGAAAGCCAACTGCAAATGAAACTCAATTCAACTCAAAGGCAAAAACAGTTTATTTCGTACGAATACATTCGCACAAAAAAGAGCTGACTACTCCCCTACCTCCCCACCATCCGCCAACCTGTGCTGCCATTCTCACTCTTAGCCTTTGGGCCAAATTGTGCGTCATTACGCTTACAAAACGATATTTGTATCTATCTTTACCCCTTCAAAATCTCTCATTTCCCCTTTTATCCGAAGGGTTTTGTGCACCCTTTGTGTGTGTGTGTGTGTGTGTGTGTGTGTGATGGCCAATTGACTCATTAAAAAGCCGAAACTGATTTTTATATACTTTTTATACCTTGAAAATAATATGAAAATGGAAGGGTATATTCTGTTCTCTTTATCTGTGACTTAATTCGGTCGATATTTAATGTAAAAAGTGTTGCCTACATTTATGGGCTAGTTTTTTATGTTATATTTTCAAATAGTTTTAACTTAATGGAATTTTGGTAGGTTAATCTGTGACTTAATTGCGTTAGGATATTTATTGTAAAAAGTATTGCCTACATTTGCGAGTAAATTTGCTTTCGAAACATTATTTAACGGAAATACATTGCCTACATTTGTGGGTTAGTTTCATATATATTCTTAAAAAACTAGTTTAAAACTCTTAACCATTAAGAAGTATCACAGAGTCGATGCTTTGCATTCTCCAGATGTTTTTCTCTTGGTGTATGTGTGTGTGTGTGCTTCAATTGCAGTTTCAGTTTACAACTTGCTTTTTGCCACTGCCAGTGAAGTGTGTGAAGTGATGAAAGCCAGCTTCCATTCGCTGACCCCCTCCCGCTCTTAGCCCTCGCTCTCGCTTGTACTCTTTCTCATTCATTTCACCTTTGGCAGACATTTTCATGTAGCAATTTGTAAGCACTTTTAAGCCGGGACACAAGGACTCGTTATGGCACTTTTCAATGGACAGGTGAAACTGTTGGCTAAGGGTAGCAGAATGGCAAGGGAAATATGTGGTCGGCAGTGGCAATTCAACAGGTTGTGTGCATGTTACTCGAGGCAAATTAATTATACATTATGTACATTTGCCCCACAAGTGCATTAAGCTGCATAATTTGCCAGACACACGCAGGCTCTGACTACTTCAACTTCGACTTCCACTTCAACTTACCATTGTCCTTGTGTTGGGCTAATCCCTACTTCTCGAACCGTCACTACCATACTTGTTTATCCATGGATATCCCAGGTGCTGTAATTGAAGACAAAAAGAAAGGCAAAGCAAAGAACAAAAAAAAAACGGGAGAGACAGTTAGAAAACAGGAAAACATAAGAAAACTAAGTTAAGTAACTTGTCGAGTGGCAAATGAATGAAAATGCTCAATTGGCAAATGTGTCTCAACTTCCTTGCCATAGGCTACTATATTCATACTACTACAACAACTTCTCATGCTGCTCCTCTACTTTCTCTTGCACTTCTGAGCACTGCCGTTTCATTCATCCCTCTGTTCTAATGTTTATGTGTATCTTTTGTAATTAATAAAAGTTTCACTGCCTTGAAAAGTTTGTTCATTTCTTCTAGTCTTGCATAAATTGCGTCAAATTAGACAGAAATATTTAATTAATCTCTAGCAAAAGTTTAGTTTATTGAATTATTTGCCACGCCTGCCTCACCCTCTGACTTGGGGTCGGGATTTACCATTCACTCAAACTCTGACGTCGTCTTTCGGGCCGTTCCCCATTTTTCTCGTAAAAATCTTTATACATATACATACATACTACATACATTAGTATGTATCTAAGCTAATGTATGTTAAAGCTAACAAACATTTTTTGGAAAATTACTTTGGCAAAGTGTCATTAAATGCGGCATATGGGGGAGAAGTAACACTGTGTCATTAGCTGAACATTAAGGCGCCAAATTGATTGGCAATGAATTGATGATGTATATCTGAGATAGAACGTACTTACACATACATACATAAGAATAAATATATATTAATCTACAGTTGAGTTCACCATACAGGAAATCATTTTTCAACCAAAAAAAAAAAGCAACAAAAAACATTAATTTAACTTTCTTGGAATAAATTTCATTTGCACTATTTAATAATGACACATTAGAAATAGATTGCGTATTTATTTAATTTTAAATACATAATGTAAATCCGACTTTATGAAATACTATTCAAAAGGTTTAAAAAAAAAAGCTTTTGATGGTTTTTGAATTCCAAATCCAATTTCAGTTCAGATTTTTATTTTACCATTTCCCTTAGCTTAAAAATAGATATTTACAAATATCAAATCGTATTGGCCTAGAAAAATATTCTATCAAATTGATGTTACTTTTAAGACTCACTTACTTTTAACTACTATTATGAAAAGATTTTCAACTCTAGATTTATTATATCTAAAGGCTTCACTATTAAATAAATTTATTAAACAAGTTAATATGCTTACTATAACATTTGAACAGCGTAATTATAAAAATTTCCATCTTGTAACAAATGGAAATTTCTATTGGAAATACAAAGTCTAAAGTCTAAGTCTGAGTCTAATAAAGTGAAATAGGAAACAGGGACTGAATATATATAAATAATCTTATTAATAAGCCTAGCACTAATGAAAATTTCTTAGTTCACTCTTCATAAAAAAAAAAGAAATTTTTATTAGAAATCCATAAGCTTGATTTATGCCTCTTCGATTAGTATACACATTTTTATACCATACACCCATAGGGTGAAATGGTATATTAAAGTCGCTAAAATGTATGTAACAGGCAGAAGGAAGCTTTTCCGACCCCATAAAGTATATATATTCTTGATCAGCATCAACAGCCGAGACGATCTAGCCATGTCCGTCTGTCCGTCCGTCCGTCCGTCCGTCCGTCCGTCCGTCCGTCTGTCCGTCCGTCCGTCCGTCCGTCCGTCCGTCCGTCCGCCTGTATGAACGCCTAGATCTCGGAGACTATAAGAGCTAGAGCCACCAAATTTGGTATGTAGACTCGTGTCATATGTACGCTTATCGAGTTTGTTTCAAATGTTTGCCACGCCCCCTACCGCCCCCGCAAATGATATAAAACTGATTTTCTTAAACACTATAGCAACTAGAGACACGAAATTTGGTATGTATATTTGCTAAGTAAATGCGCACATTTTGTATTTGTAAAAATTTTGCCACGCCCCCTACCGCCCCCGCAAATTAAATAAAACCGATTTTCTCAAAAACTATTTCAACTAGAGACACCATAGTTAGTATAAATATTTGCTTAGTAATTGCGCACATTTTTGATGTGTAAAGATTTTGCCACGCCCCCCTCCGCCCCCGTAATTTGAAAAAACTCGATTATCTCCCGTAATTTTCTACCGTGTGCAATCAAATTTAGCACACTTAAATTTGATACTAATGTTCAGCAAAATACCAAATTTGATCAAAATCGGACTAAAAATAGCCAAGTTATGCATATAAACGTTTTTCCATATGGCCGGAGTTGGCCGTTGGCTGGTGGGGGCGCTAGGGTGCTCGTATGCTTGAGTGAGCGAAATACTAAGATATGCTTGTGAAAAGCATGTGAACAGTTTTTTTTAAATACGAAAATGTATTGGTTATTATAAATTTAAAATATTTGTTTTACTGGTGTATGGTATATCCAAGTCGGCGAGACGACTTACTTACTTCATTTTTTTAAATCTTTCCAATGCCAATTGTCATATTCACATATTCTGATGCCAATTGCCATTAGTTTGATGGTTATGGTGTTGTTGTTATTTTTGCTATTGTTCATGTGGTGGTTATTATGCGAAAAAAACGAAAAGAGAACTGAACATCTGCCATTGACAAATGACACGATTTACATTATACTTGATGCAATTTTTCAAGAAGCCAGCCAACATGTCAAAAGTGGACACAGAAGGCAACATCGACATAAAAAAATGGAAACATTTATCGGAGAGAGAGAGAGAGAGAGAGATAGATAGAGAGAGAGAAGGACAAGCAAACAAATGATGCGCGACTGCATGCTGATGACGCGAATGTGCGGATTCGGCGGATATGTTCTACGGTCCTTCTTCGCTCTCATTCGCTCTGTATGCGGGCTGCATCTTAAGCGGCGGAAACGGAAGTCATTTGGCCAACGTTCATGATGCTGCTAACAATGATGTTGATAATAATGTTCATGATAATGATAATGATGATGATGTTGTTGCTGTTGAGTTTCATAACAAATGCAAATATATATGTAGGTATACATAAGACAACTACATAATAAAAATTTAGCGTAATGCTTTATTTATGTCAGCTACTGCTTAAATTTTTCCATTTTCTTTTCCCGTTTTCTCTTGGTTTTTAATTTACACTACACCACGCCCCACTCCATCAAACCCATCAAGCGCCCATCCTGCCCGCTATCCGGAAGCAAGAAACCAGAAACAGCAACAGAAACAGAGAAACACTGGCGGAAGTGTTGAATTTCTGACAAAAGTTGCAAACGTCCGACGACTTGGACTTGGACTTGCTCTCAGTATTGGACAGAAGATGGCCTTTGCCTTTAGCGCTTGTCCTTGGTCCCTTTTTTTTATTTTTATTCCTCCCTTGTCATTTGTTATTTAACCCTCCTTACCTCAACTTTGTTGCCACGCCTTTTGGCTCGAAGAGATAATTTTATTTTTCGTTTGTTATATTGCACTTCTTGCGCATAATTTTCTTGTCGCATTTGCAGTAAAGTTTGCCTTAGCATAATTGACATAATTTGCAAACTATCCGTACACGGGCTAAAAAATAACTGGCAAAATGATTTTTCTCTCACTATCATTCGCTCTCTCAGTCTTTTCTCATTCCATTTGCAAAACATTTAATCTAAGATTTAAGATATCCCTGTAATACTTTATTGAGTTTTACCGTCTGCATGCCCAGACATTTCACATTAACTTAAAAGCATTCTCTATACGCCCCATAGGATCTACACATGACTTGAATTCTATACATACATATATGGAAATTTGGTAGCGTCCAGCAAATAGGAAAAATAACAACAACAACAACAAAACCCTGACTAGGGTGAGATGGGTGGAAATGTTAGGTCTGGGCCATATACCAAAGTCGATAAAGACGTCGGAAATGTCAACATGATGACAACAATTTGTAAAAAATGCTTGATTTATTTGCCGAAAAAACCACAACAACAACAACAACGACAAGACGAGAAGGAAAAACAACAAAGACCTGAAGAACGCATGCTGGGCTAATGGCAAAGTGGGCGTACACATGCGACCCGCCTCCCACTCTTGTCTTCTCTCCTACATAAGCCAACCAGGGCACGTAATGAATGTGAGCAAAAGGCAAAAAAAAAAAAAAAAATTGCACACTTCAGTAGGAGGATGGATGGATGGATGGTTGGACGAGGCGAAGGGAATGTCTATAGAAAAAAGGACTGGCATATAATTTTCAATGTTGACAGGCAGCAAAAGTTAATAACGCACCCATATACACGATAATGGCCAGAACCAAAAGCGATATACAAATAGACTCCCCACAAAGGATGGATGGATGGATGTATGGATGGTGGGATGGTGGCATAGAGTCGACACGAGTTGAGTCGAGTCGGCCCCGTTTTGTGGGATGGGAGATGGCAATGAATGGGCCAAAAGCATCTAGCGACCTCATCACTAATAGCGTCACAAATGGCCGAGATTTAGAAGCCAAGAGTCCGTGTATTTGAGAGTGTTCGAGGGTCGGTGGGTCGGTGGGTCGAGATGGGGTCAGTTCGGTTGGCTCAGTTTGCTGTCCTGGCCAGAAGCAGCTCGACCCAAAGTCACCTACATCAATGTGGCCATGGGGCGGCAAACGGAAAAGTAGAAATAATGGTGAGCTCATTGTATGTGTGTGTGTGTGTGTGTGTATTAGTGGATGGGACTTCAATTCGATTGATGAGTTCCAGTAGCGATCGAATACAAGAGACTATGGCAACAGTTTCGAGAAATTTTTTAGAAATGATAGCGTGAGCCAACGACAATTGAGACATAGATAGAGACTATGGTGATATATGTACATATATCAGATCATGAATTCATATACATATTTACCTGTTCTAAAAGAATCCTTTTGAAGTTGATTTGTTAGCCTTTATAGTTTTTTATATCTGTAAATATAAGAATGAAAATAAATATAATTAACAAGGCTAAGTTAAAAACAAAGATTAAATCTATTTACTATATCATGATTATATAATTCGGATGAATCGTGTCACGCGGCTATTCCATGTTTGTTCTTTACCTGCCTTCACTTTCTCTGCCCCTCCCCTTGTCTGTTAGAGTTTCATGTTGTGAGTATTTCTGGAGCTTAGCCGCATATTTGCCACTTGAATTCCGTCTCATCCACTTCGTTAAATTGTGGGCAATTAACTTGCTTGATGACTGCTGCCAATCACAGTGAACTGACCTGGGTATTCTCCCTTCCGCTTAGCCCTCCCCATCCCTCCCTCGGCAACACATTAGGGTAGATTTTAAACTCTGTGCTGGCCCGTCCCCTAGTTTCCAGTTTTTCAGGGATTTCTTTTTTTTTCTTTTAGGACTGTGGCCAAGGTTTTTCATTTAATTTGCTAAATACAAGGGTCTTTGAGTTCGGACCCGACTCTGACTCCGACTCCGGCTTAAATTCAAGTAGCAAGTATTTGTATTTGTTCGTCCTTATGTTTTGTACACGTGCATTAAGCGGATTAGCGGGGGTAAATACTTTGATTTAGGACACGTGCATCGTGCAGTTAACTGCGATATGCGATAATTAATTTCCAGCTACCTGTGCAGATGCAGATATATATACATATGCAACACCACTAAGACCAACACCAACAGCACACACCAAAGTAATAAGCTGAAAGCTTCTTGTCGCTGATTGTAGTGATGGAGGCGATGGAGTTGGCCATAGCAATGATGATGATGATGATGATGATGAAGGCATGGAACAAGTCATTTACAATGCCAAGCAAAAGATGAGAGGGAGAATTTTGGGTGAGAGAGAAAAATTGTGTGCCATTTTGTGTGCTTGGTTGTCGCCAAAATAAGTCAGCCATTTCCTAAAACCAAACCCAACCCCAACCCAAATCCCAGACCCATATACATTCACATAAAACACAATGCATTGGAGGAGCAGGCAAGCAAATGAACATAAAATGCCACTTACTTTGTGGGCCCTACATGTGCTGGAGCCACGCCTAGTTGAAATAGTGGTTGGTTGAGTGGCTCGTTCGTTCGTTGGTTGGGTGGTTGCTTGGGTGGTGCATAACTTTTGCATTCTTTATGAGGTTTGTGCCACATCTTCATTTGCATTTTGTTGCTTTGCCGTGGGAGTTTGCCTGGGTTGCAAGTGTAAATTTTCGTATTGACGGAAATTTAATGCCAACAGCAAGTTCATTTAACTTTTTTTTTCTTTTACTCATTTTGTCATCCTTTGCGTTTTCTTTTTAGCCTTAGCCTTTTTTTGTGAACCCAACTCAAATGTATCTAGCTAGCATCGTTGCCAAAATCCTTTCAAACACGAAATGGGTTAGGTGACAAGAACAGAACAGCAGCACCAGCAACCGGAGTGAAGTTTTTCAGTGATAGGCAGGGGGTAGAGGGAAGAGGCGGAAGGGTGACGGGACCTGCGGCTGCTGCCTCACAATCTGCCATATCACTGACAGTTTTATCGACTTAACAAAACTAACTGCCATTAGTTTCACTTTGCTGCTGCGAGTGTTGCTGAAAAGCCACGACAGTTTTTCTCGCTCCTCCGCAAAAACCAAAAATAAAAAAAGAAGAAAAAACTAAATGAAAAGAAAAACCAAAGACCATAGCGGAAACTTGGGCTTTTCGTGGCAGCACCAAGACAAAAGCAAAATAAACACGGAAAAAAAAGAAACGCAAAAGCAAAAGAAAGATAAGCAAAATGGTAAAGCATAGCAAAGCGGCACTTCGATATGAAAATGGTAGAATAGGGGTATACGATATGGTACGGGTGGGTTGGGGGAAGAGAGGGTGTCCTGCTCCTGGCAGACGTTGAAAAATCACTTTAGCATGACCCCAAAATGTCTATTTCATTAATACAAATAAACCGAACCGAACCGAACCGACAATAACAATAACAACAAGAACAAAATCCGCAAAAAAATGGAAAAGAGGAAAAATGCCTGCTCAATAGATTCTATTTCGGCCAACAAAAAAAAAAAAAAAAGAAAGCGACCAAAACAAATCGTTTGTGCCGGCTGCAAAGACATTCGGACAAATTAAAATGAACATGAAAAGCGGCGGCAGATAAAGAGCAAATGGTTTTGGCCTCCAAGTTGTATCCTCCTTTATTTTTGTTCCTTTCTCTATGTTCTCTCCTGCTTCAGTCACCTTAGACGACTTATCCATCGATTTTTTTTTTGCTTTTAGGTTTTTGTTTTTTTCCAAGGAGAGAGCCGCACGTCTTTGGCTATTGACATTAAAATTTGTCATTCGTTTTTGTCGTTTGCTCGATTCGTTTTCATTTTTGCCTTTCTTTTAAGAAAGTTTTCTTCTTTTTTTAGCAAATAATCGCACAGAGTTTGACTATAATAAATGAAGTGAAATATTTTATTCAACTATCGGACGAGCCAAAAACGGGAAATCATTGCAAATTGTTAAGGACAAAATATTTGCCATATAAATAATATTAAAAAGCCCCGTGTTGCCATCTACGTAAATCGATGGGAATTTCCCATTTTGATTTTGATTTTGATTTTGTGTTTCCGTTTCCCAGGGAAATGTCAAACATTTTACTGATTTTTTTTAAATTTTCTACGGAACTCTTTTCATTTTCGAATCGGAAATGGTAAATTTACTTTAATATTTATTTTTATACCATTGACTCGAAATCAAATAAATTAGTTCAATCAGAACATACATATATTGAGAGTTTCCTATGTGTTTTCTATATTTAGATTATGAAATTTATTAGCATCGCTTAAGGGCATCGAAATATTCGCTTATATTCATTTCTCTTTTTTTTTTTTTTTATTTATTTTGCATTTGCTTTTTCATCAGGTTATCCAAACTACTTGAGATTCTCGTCACATGGCCATGGCCACAAAATGGCTTAGATAAACAGCTATTGGGCTATGATGGTTGGGCCAAGGATGAAGTGTGTGGGGGTGTGGCACAACATGGCGTCTCTAATCGACCAAGTGCTTGAAATAATTTTGACCAGGACTCATTGTTAAAACTTTTGGCGATTGATGGGCCATCCATTTTGGGGATTTTTTTTCTATTTCTTTTGTATCCTCTTCCGGTTCTTGTTTTTTTTTTTTCTTTTGCCCACTCTAAGGGTGGACCGTAGGGACAAGAGCTGTCATTGTTTGTGTGCCGCTTCATTTATATTTGTATTTCATTAAAATTATTGCCAGGCTTGTTGCGTGAGTGTGTGTTCATGTGTTTCTATCTGTGTCTGTGTGTGTGTGTGTGAATGTGTGTCCGTATCTGTGAAACTAATTGATTGGCACAGTTTTTGCCCAGGCTTGATCGATTGATTTAATTTATTGTAAAAAGCTGCTGAAATTGATGGAGTTGTGCAACACAACAAAATAATACAAAAAAAAAAAAAAAGACGAGAAAAAAAATAATGAAAACAGAATATAATGAAAAGCGAAGAGAAGTGAACAAAAAACGGAAAGAAAGAAAACGTAATGGCATTAAGCCATGACCGAGCGAGAAGAGTGGACAGATGATGTTGTGAGTAAAGGAGAGGAAGGGGAAGGATTTACTTTATGGGGGCGGGGCATCACTTTTGTAATGTCATCAAAGTGGCAACGGGCCACAGAAAATGCATAAAGCGTCCAACAACAAACACAACGAAACGACTCAAAGGCAAAAGGCGCGGCTAAAAGCCAAGGCAAAAATCGATAAGACTGTAAAGTGGCTTGTGTGCAAAAGATTATGAGCGAGACGGTGTGTTGGGAGGGGTAAGAGGTAGTGGGAGCTCTTTACGAGACTGTAGACGATAGATAGAGACTGGAGACTGGAGGTGGCATTGCCTGTTGGTATGGAGATGATGAGTTCGCCAAAGCCAAAGCCAACGTCTTTATCGTTTGCTTTTGACTTGCTGAATGTTGCACATTTGCTTTTAAATTGAAGTGTGTCGAAAAGTGTCAGGAGGGATAGCAGAAAAAAAAGAGTGAATGAGAGTGAAATAACGAGTCTAAGCGACACACAAAGTCAGACTAAAAAAAAAAGACTTCAAATTGCACTTTTCATTAAATTAAAAGTGGCTATGAAGAATGTCCACAAAAAAAAAAAAAAAAAACCAACGGTTTCGACAGAGCTTCGAATTGAATTCATTTTCAAATGCATTTTATAAATTATTATAATTTTCAGCAATTATATTTTGTTATCTTCAATGAAATGCAATGAATGCTGATCATAAATTTTCTTTAATGAAAATGTTTACTTCTGCTTTTGACAACGATGTTGATGTTGATGTGGATCAAGCCATGGACATTCCTTTGATTGCTCCTTACCCTTATATATGTATAGTGAATTCTTGGCTAGTTCCTGGTCTCTGTTCGTTCGCTAGCTTGTCATTCATCAATGTTCAATAAATGGAAGGCAAAAGAGCCGAGGAAATAGGGAGAGGAGGAAGTGTCCTCCATCGTTTGGCTGCTTGAAAATTAGTTGCCTGCTGCAGCTGACATCAAAGTGTGTCAAACGAGATGAGAGAAAATGCACAGAAAGAGTGAAGTAAAAGAGGAAAAGTTGAGAGGAAAAGGTTTGCTGACAAGTGCAATGGCAAAATAATTTACACAACTTTTGTCGAGTCATGACATTAGAGTGGGAGTAAAAGAGAGAAAGAAACGAAATGAAAGCAAAATCGGTAAAACGACATGGCAAAACGGACGAATGAGAGGGAGCAAAGAGAGGGCAGCAAAGCAACTTTAACTTTCCACAGAAAAACGGGGAAGTGCGGCAAAATGCTTTTCAATTTCCGTGACAAAACGCGCGAGCAAAACGTTGAGTAAATTCAATTTAACACACGCAACACCATAAAAGTTGAAGGCGGAAGATGAAGACAGAAAATTGAAGATGAAGACGAAGACGAAAACGAAGAAGGAGTCCCATATAACAGGATGCAGGAAGAGACCAAGCCACGTAGTGGCCCTAAAACGCCGTCGAGCATTTAAATCTAACATTATTGCATTTTGCCAATGAATATGTCAACAAAAACTCTGAGCACCCACACACACGCACACACCCATACACACGCACATACAAAAGTAGAGTGTCCTGGACTCCTATTTACTGCTGCTGCTCCTGCTGTTGCTGTCAGACAATCAGCTAACTGACGACTGACTTGACGACTGACATGCTAAGCAAATGATGAGGAATGAATGCGAAATGGTAATCAGCATGGAAATGGAATCGCAATCGTCAATGGGTAAATGCAAATGGCATTGCAAAATGTGTGGGACCCGCACGTTTTGATTTCGTTGATTCAGCTTCAGCTACAGAGACAGAAACAGAAACAGAGTCAGCATCAGCGTCAGAGTTAGAGTCAGGAATAGATATATGTATGTATTATGTAGGTATGGGGGGGGGAGAGAAGTATCCGAGAGTACCCAAAAACGAAAGTCAACTTGGTCTTGGTTGTTTAGCAATTTAAGCAGAAGGGTCAGCATGCTTTTGCTCACAGAGCATTAATCAAACGTATCGAACCATGTGGCCATGTGTGAAATTCTGCAGGCCACTGATTGCAGATAAACCCAACCAACACACACACTCACACACACACACACACACACACACATGGACAGTAATTCAAACCCCAAAAACGCCAAGATGGCATCAAGTACACACAAACATACATACATACATACATACATATATGTATGTGTACGTGGCGCCCTAAGTTATGCAGTGAAAAATTGTTGAGAGCAAGATAAATGAAGAAGCACGCGAAAACGTGGTCAGCTCCAGCAGACAGCAGTCAGTCCAATGTTTTTTTCCTTGTTTTTGTTTTCATCATCCCTTTTTTTTTTCTTTCTTTTTCTTTGGTGTAATAATAAGAATCAGAGCAAAAAAAGAAAAGATAAAGCAAATCCAAAAAGTGAGTGAATGAAGAACAAGCTTGTTTGTGGAGACAAGCAAACATCACGTCGTTGTCTTTTCTGAGCCTTTTCTTTCTTCTGTTCTGACTCTGGCTCTATCTCTCTTTGCTTTGCACTTACTTTGTGCGCATTTTCAATTTGTCAAACGCATAACGAATGAGCGTGATTGAAGTGCCTTGTCCTTGTCCTTGTCTCTGGCAAATAATAAGGGGATTGGACAAATGGTGAACTGACGCGTCGTCAATGGTATAAACTGGCAAGTGGCTCCCTCATTTCATGATAATGATGATGGTGGTGATGGTTGTCTTTAAGCGAGACTTCAACTTGGCCAGAACGTTTTCATAATTTGCACACAAGCTGACTGAGAGTGAGTGAGAGGGAGAGAGAGAGGGAGAATTGCCATGATTAATCGTACTGCTGTTGCTTCTGACAACAGGATATCTGCCTTCATCTCTCTTACTAGTTTGGCTGATACAGTTGCTGCATCTTCTGTTCTGCTACTCGATTTTCTTGTTGTTGGCAGTTTGTTTTACAGCCAGCAACATAATTACAACAACAATGCCCGAGACCGTTGTACGCATAATTGTGTGACAACGGCAGCAGCAGCACCACCACCACCACCAACAACAACAAGGATACATACACAGCATACGAAGCGTATACACTACTCACACATATGTATGTGTGTGTGTGTGTGTGTATGTGTAGCTGGCATGTTGCAACTACCGACTCGCCGACTGCCAACTGGCAACTGGCAACTTTTGCCTGCGCCTTGGTTTTGATTTTGACACTTTTCAGCAAACGCCTCAACAGCAACATCTCTCGCCTTGTTTCCATTCAATCTCTCTCTCTCTCTTTCTCTCTCTCTCTCTCTCTCTCTCTCTCTCTGTCTGTCTCTCTCTTTCATCAGAAATGAGCTCCTTTTCCACCTCTTTCTGTTCTTTATTGCCCGAGTCCAAACAAGGCTGTCATAAATGCATTTTATGATTTTAATGAGTTTTCTGTTTATGTTGCATGCTTCTTGCTCTCTGAGAACCGACTGCTGCTTTAGTTTTAACTTACAATTTAAATAATGATTCCTCGTTTAGGTTGTAAAAACTTAACAAACATATTACATATAATCAGTTGAAACAGCAAAGTCTTTAAATCGTATACTGAAAAGCCTGGCTAAAAATAAACCAGAGAAACTGATATTTTGGCAATTTGACGTTGAACTTTCTTTTTTTCTTTTGGTAGAGCATAAACTAATATCTTTCCTAAAGAAGAGAGTATTTTCATTTGAAAGTCTCTTGAAATTGAAATTTGTCAGAGTTATGGGTTATGGCAAAAGATGTTAATATAAAGGTCTTCAGACTGTTACTAAGTTTAATATGAAAAGTGTGTGCTGCGTCACCGCAATGGAGTAAAGTATTCTCAAAGCTGGCAAAAAAAAAAACAAACATTAATCAAACTGTAGGAAAAAAAATAAACAAAAATGAAAATAGATACATATATATGTACCCATACACACACACACACACACACATAAAATGTGGCACAGGGTGGCCCGGGCATTGTTAAGCAAGTGTTATAAAACATTTTTTGATAAATGCAAGCGCAACCGCAAAATATCATATGAATGATTGCATTCATAAATAATGGTTGGTTGGTTGGTTTGGCACCACGTCCATCTATCCCGCCTCCCTTCCGCCTGACCATTCGGTTGCTTACTCGATTCGGTTGCCAGTTCGCTCTCTACCTTTAGCATAAATTATATGCCAACACATTTTGCTATTTGTTATTTGCATTTAATTAAATGCAAGTGTGAACAATAAAAAACAAAAAAAAAAAAAGAAATAACAAGAGGATGAAGAAAAATGACCATTGGTTGGGACTACAATGGCATTTAATTAGAAATGAAATCAAATAAAAATCAAATGGTAAATAGCAAATACTATGTGTTAAATCAATGGTGCATATCGTCTCACCTCACCTCACTTCACCTCAACTTCACTCTCTCATCTCATTTCACTCGCTCGTAACACGTTTGACAAGCAACCGCAACAACAAGTGCAGCTGCAACTGCAACAAAAACAATTGCCCTCGCGGCAGGACAAGCAAATAAACAAACAAACAAAATACCAAAAGCAAACAAACATTAATTTTTTTGCTTTTGGTATATCACATTGGGTTGCATTTTCCGGCATTTTCCCCTGATTTTTGATTGCAGTTTCCCAGGCAAACAAACAAATCAACTTGTCGAGCCTCCTTCACCAGCCCTCACATTTTTCTCTGCCTCCTCGTCCTCCTGCTCCAGCTCGACTCACACCTCAAAAAGAAAAGAGAATGGACAAGGGGGAGGAAACACAAAAACAATTACAAAAAGGGATTGAATTCAAGTACCGCCCATGTACCTGTCCATGCCGTTCTCTCTCTCTCTCTCTTCCTCTTAGCCTGATTCAGTTTTCGGGCAAACGTTTAGTAGAGTTTTATCCATTTTTTCTCATTTCCTCAATTTCCCGTTGTTTGCATATGAATCTGTAGCAGAATTCTCCCTTATACCCAAATCATGTATGCCTGCCATCGGTCATATCAATTGGACGATAGAGGCAAAAGCAGAAGCAGGACCAGGAATAGAAAAGTGGAAAAAAATCACCATAGGAGCTGTATTTTGCAGAGGTGTTTGGATCGCATTGTTTTTTTCTCTTGTGATAGAATGACTGCCCTCGGGATTTTGCCATATTTTTTAAATTTTGCTTTGACTTTTTTTGCGAGCAAATTTATGACTTTTGTTTGAGGCCATTGAAGATTAGTTTGTTATTTTTACACCAACGCTATACACATACATATATGTATATATATTTTATTGGCATTCAGCTGAATCACAAACTGATTAAAAATTTACATGTTTTTTGGTTACAGGGCAGAAATTGTGATTTCTTCTATGTTGAACAACAAAATGTGTTTCATTTTTGTTTTTAAGGCATTTTATGAAATTGTTTTATCAATTTGTGGATTACAAAAAGAAAATAAATGTAAATATTACTACAATTATGCCAACTTGCATTTGTTTAATCTATATAAAGGCTTTGATTTTTATCTATTTTACAGTTCCAGAAGACGTTATTCATTTTTTGTAAAGTGAAAAAATTCTAAATGTGAATGAAAAGATCTTGGTAAGTGAGAAGACTATTTTGTATTATAAAAAAAAAAGTCCCCTCGCATTTTCTGATAACTTTCATTTGATTGAACCAAGTGTGAATTTGTTTTAGAATTATTTGTGAAACATTTTTCCCAAATGAATTAAACAATAAATTTTCAACAAAAGCAGACTATTTAGCTGTTAAATGAATGTGGAAAGGTCAAATGTGGAAAGTTATCTTTGATTTTGGTTATACTTTAAGATTTTTATTGTTTTTTTGTTCTATTCGGTTGTGTTTTATTCATTTGATGGTTTATTTTAAATATAATGTTGATTACATTTCCAATTTTCAAGTATTTATGTTATTTTATTTGTGCATATTTAATCTGATAAAATTCAAGTTTGAAATCGCATCTGCCAATTATCTTTGCTATTCTAATTTCGATTTATTCACTTGATTAAGAGAGAGAGAGAGAGAGAAAGAGAGATAGAAGGTTATTGAAAGAAAAAGGAATAGAGAGAAAGAGAGAGAGAGAGATAGAGTGGCATAACTGCAGGCAAATAGATTTTGAAGGGGTTAGAGCGAGAAACAGATAGAGCAAGAGCAATAAAAAGACTTAAATGCGATGCCAAGGAGCAACAGCAAATAATTGGCAATTTAATGCACATTGTTCATGTGCAGACACAAGCACACACACACACACACACACACACATGCACACACTGATTGGCAGTGAGTCAATGTCCGTCTTCCTATACGAGTTTGAGTCCTTCGTAATCGAAGCGTGCGTGTGTCTATGGCTTTGTGTGTGTGTGTGTGTGTGTGTATTGCTGTTGCCATAATTCAATTATGTTTGGCTTGGTAAATCAGCAAAAATAATTTCGCTTGTTTTGCAGATTGTGCAATATCCGTGTGTGCCTTACGTGCGTGTGTCTTTGTGTGTGTGTGTGTGTGACTTTTCATTATGCATGGCATCACGTGTAGGAAAAGTTTCGTAATTACTTTTCAGCTGCAGTCATATTCTTTCACTAAATAGTTATACCCTGTCACCAACACAATGTCGATCAGGTATACCCAACTGGGTGAATAACTTGAAATAATAGACTCGAACAACTCTGACATATGTGCCAACTTTTTTCAAAGGATTAAAGTATCACGATATAACACAAACAAACTTTGATATAATTTCATCGTTAGAGAGGGTATACAATAGTCGTTGCTATGGTTGAGCTATAACATTCTGCTTATTTCTAATTGCGCATAACATTTTAAATGCCAAATTCAAACAAAATGTTGTTTATTGTGCAAACACATTGACAAAATGTCACAGAGAGTGGACCAGAGGGAGCAATGCAAGTGAATGCATTCCAGAGACAGCCATTGACTGCTAGAGAAATCCATCGTTATTTGTGCGCTTGTGTGTGTGCAATTTAATTGAAATGCAATTTAATTGAAATCAGGCAAAATCGAAAATTCATTTGGGCGGCACAAATTAAACACATATGACTGTCGCATAATAAGAAATTGTGATGTCATTTTACCAAGAACTGGTTCGTTGGTTGGTTGATAGGAGAGACGTGCACACACACACACACACACACACAATGTTTACAGTAAACACACACTGTGATGGTCAGCGGGAAGGGAATTTGTTAAAAATGAGAGGTCTCACGGGAGGCGGCGGCAGCGGCGGCAATCAGACCATTTTGTATGCGCGTGTCCAATTACTTTCATATCCTTGTTGTTGCTCCTGCTGTTATTTACATATGCACATTATTATTTTCGTTTCGCTTTCGTCTCACTTTATTTCAGTTTATTTATTTATTTGGTGCTCGTTTTTTTTTTTTTTTTTTTTTGTTGTTGTCTACCTCGGCAACAATTTTCTTTTCTTTTTTCATGGGCGAGTATCATAGCCCTCCTGCCTGGAGAAAGAGAGACACAGAGACAGAAACAGAGAGAGGGAGAGAGAGAGAGACATTTTGTTTTCAATAACCCTACATCGAAAACTCGATATTTTCTATCCAATTTAAAATCACATTAAAAGATCAACTAAACTAGTTTAAAATTCCTTTTTTGGCTTGGGTCTATTTAGAATCGATGCTAAACAATTCCGTGGCAAGAGTATATGATATTGGGCAAGGCGACTGTTCTTAATGTTACATCTTTTTTTACTTTTAATTTACGCAAATAAATGGAAAAATCAGTCACAAAAAACGCATCGAATCGCATCCTTATCCTGTGAATGTTTCTGATTCTGTTACTGTATTTCCCTTTTGCCTTTTATGTATGTGTGTGTGTGTGTGTGTGTGTGTGTGAGAAAGACCTGATGCGTTTTAATTGGAATTTCCGCCTTTTCGGTTGTATGTGAAAAATTAAAATAAATTTTTATTTATTTTTTATTTTTGCATGAAACGAAAAACTCTTTACGATTTACAGTGCATCAGGCTATTTGCGAGTTTTGTCACGCAAATTGTTTTCATCACGAAATGCACGCTCCAGAGCTTCGACTTCAGCCTACAGTTTTAACTATAGCTGCAGCTTCAGATCCACAACTACACAAAAGGATACTTTTTGTGTTCTCTTCAACACATAGGCAAGGCCTGGCCAAACAAGAGATTTTGCAGGTCCATGGAAAATGGACAGACAGTCGGATAGACAGACAGGCAGTCTAATGACATTAAATACACATCGCATGCCTTAATTATGCAACCGTTGGCAAGAGAAATAAGTAGAGTATACCACTCTTTGTAGTTGTTTGGCTAAAGGCAGCATAGACTAGGCCAATACTCTGTCTTAGATTTAGTGTGGCAACAATTCTAATTAAAAAGAAGAGCTTGGTCTTTGATTAGATGTAATAAACTTTAAAAGTTAGCTTGTTTTATTTATAAAATGCACACAATTCTTTAAAACAAACATTGAAATATTAAAATTGCAGTTGGGTATTATATTTGAAGTTGATTTTCATATCTCAACGGTAGATTCTATATTCGTTTTTTAAACAACATCTAAAACTTACCCTTGGATCAGGATAGGCACTTGATAATAACATATTTGACTTTTAAATATCGTATCGTAAGAGATATATTAGAATTCTAGAACAACTTTATTTATTTGACTCTATTCACTCCATATAGATTTATCCTAGATAAAGTGTTAGATAAGAATAACCTAACCAAATCTTACAAAATTAATGTACTTATAACAAATTAGTTAAGTGTTGAAAACCTATTAGCCGTTTAAAATGTCAAAATATTCGATTTCTAATGGTTTGATTGAGTTGAAGTATTTTGTTGCGTTTTCCTTTCGTTATTGGGGTACTTTATTCTGGGCTTCTCGTTTTCGAAATGACGAATCTACCTCACTCAATTCTAATGAAGCAACTTTTACAAGGGGCAACAATATAAACATTTATTTTTGCATAAAAAGGCGGCCATGAAAAATGCTTTTCCGAGAAAATTCTGACAATGGCGACATTGATGAAATGCCCGAAAAATTTAATTGAGCATTTGATGTGGCGCCTAACCCCTCCGCCCTCCGCACCCCGCACCCCAGGGAGGCGTCACTGTGTGTGTGTGTATGTGTGTTGTTGTTGGTGTCAGCAGCAACTGCGACTGCTGTCGCTGTGTTTGATGTGGGCTTAGGCCCAGTCCATGGTCCCCCGCCTTCTGAGTCTCGCCTGTTAAATGGGTTTTTAAATAAATTTCAGCCACTTTGTTTGTCTGTTTGCTCTGCGGCCATGGGGCATAGGAAACGTCAACAAGAGCAACAACAACAACGCATTGCCAACGGGCGTGGCGCTCAGCGGCTCAGGAGTAGAATGAATTGATGTGGAGTGGGAATGGGAGTGGAAGTGGAAGTGGAAATGGAAGTTGGGTGCAAGTTGGAAGTTGTGTTGCCCTTTTTTAACGGCCCATAAACGTGCCCAACAGCAAATACTTTTTTAAATGCTAAATAAACATTTTACGGCTGCAAAATGCTTAAAAATGCTTAAAACCATTACGAAACGCTTCAGTGCACATTTTAATCTTGGCTATTTATAGTGAAATGAAAATAAAAGCAAAAAAGGGGGTATATCATAGACCAGAACCGATATGTCAAATGATCTTTCTTGGCATATATGTATGTACCTATATATTTCTTTTTAAAATCCATATATGCTAGTATTTTAAAGCCTACTTTAAGGGCGAGTTCCAATTCACACAAATCATCAACCAAGCAATAAGAAACGCTGCTTAGACAAAAGCCGAGAGCGTTTCGCTCTAATGATGGCATGCGATAGACTTGATGATATTGATATCCTTTAATACATAGGAGTTAACTTCAAGTTAAGGGTATAACAATGATGCTTGTGCCACATTTACCTCGCAAAAGAGAAAGCCATGCCAGGAACCATGGCAAGTGCTAACAAGGTCGCTTATTTTTTGACGCATTTCTGGCATTATTATTATTACCCTAGAGCAACAGAAGTCTGTCGGATGGTTGGTAGGTTGGTCGCAACATCGGCGGCAACAATGGCAACAGCTGCTTGCCGCTTAATGCGATGAAATTTAATAAAACACGACATTTGGCCTCTGCCTGAGCGGAATTCCTGTTAAATTGTGGCCTGTCGGGCGATTAAGTTGCCAAATAAAGTGCACCAAGCGCGACGGGCAACAAAGGGTTAAGCATTGGTTTGGTATATATGTTTGTAAGTAGATGGCTGATGGGTGGTGGTCAGAGGCGATGACTATGGCATTAAATATCAAAGGGTCTCTTTTTCTGTCTGCCCTTGTCTTGTTTGCGTTTTGTGATTTTCCTCTTTCTGATTTTTTACTTTTAATGAATTCATTTTTATTTTTAAATTGTTGTTGCTTTTTTAATTTCTGTTATGCCCCAAAAACACCCAACTGGCCAAACTTTGTATTTCCATCCCTCTTTTTCGTGGTGTTTTTGTTCATTTTTTTTTTGTTTTTTTTTTTGTTTCTTGTTTTAAATGCTTTCATAAATTTTTATGCAATAAGTTTTCGCTCCTCCCTTCCATTGGGCTGGTGCTCTTCATTCATTCTTTTCTCCTTGCTCCTTCGTGCTGGACATAATTGAAATCCATTTAATAAAAATGCGGTCGCCATATAAAAACCAAAGTACTGTGTGTGTGTGTGTGTGTGTGTGTGAGTCATCTTCAGAGCATAACGAAGTCTCTATACGCTTCAAGGGCCTGCCATTAGTTGAAAACGAAACTTAAGCACTACTTTTAATAAAAGTTTTGTATTGTTATTTGAAAATATTACAAGTCCCACACAATTTGTGAATGAAATAAAAACGAGAATATTTAGTACATTTTCTGAATCTTTTTTCGATTATTAAAAGATTTTGAAAGATGAACGAGAAGATTTTCAAACTAAATAAACATATTTTGCCAGAATCCAGGCATTAGAAATATCTTATAGACGCTCCACCGACTCCAGTAAATATAACCAGTTTGGCCTGCTGGATGGATGGGTAAGGATGGTTGGCCTCAAACTGAGGGCGGGGACTAACTGATAACATTGAATGGCGATGGAGATGGAGATGGATGTGGTTTATGGGTGTGGTGTGGGCCATAATTAATGACATGCCGTGGCTGTTGGGCAAAAAAGATTATCTATTTATAGATAATGTTGCGTCCAACAGGATACGAATTGATTTTACACAATGGCAGCCTTAAATGTTTATAAATTATAATTATAATGTGTGTATATAAAATATAGTAGAAAAAACTATATATATATATACCTAGTTATTATATGTACAGTTATGTGGCTATCAAAGTCTCTGGTCTTTAGTCATAACAGATGGCGCAATGAACGGAAATTAAACTGATTGTTGTTTATTGTGGTTAACTTTTTTGACCCACCTCTTAGACTTTCAATGTTTCTCCGTTGTCTTATTGTATTAGCAATCGAAATGCCATTAGAGACAAAGTTTAAAGTATTTTCCAAATACGAAAAGTAGCAAAAAGTTATTTATTATATTTGCCAAAGTGTAAATACAAAGCGCAAAAAAAGAAAAGTCTTGCCCATCATCATCTTCTGCATTTCTAGTATTGCTTTTTTTTTCTCATCCTGTATATGTGTGTGTGTGTTGCCTGTTGGGCAGGCTTCTTGAAATTATTGTTGTTGTTCGTGCTGCTGCTGCTTCTGCCCGCCTTCCTGTTCGGACGGACGGAGAGCGCACTTCCGTTCCGTTACGCACTCTCCGGTCATCCTTGTCGCAGTTAGTTGTTATGGCTCCCTTTTGGCTGCCATTTTGTGTTCAATTTGAAACTTCCGTTTGTTGTATGAGACTTGAGCATTATTATTATGCTGAAGAGCATGTATTGAGGGTCTCCATCCACCATTTTAATCCCCCCTACCAATCCCCCATATACTAATACAATAAAAATGCAAACAAAATACAACAAAAAAAAAAAAAAAAAACAGGAAAAGGTTTCGAAAAAAAAGTCCAAGCCGAAGCTAAGTTGCCGTCGAGAAGTTTCTGCCGGAATGAACAGTTTAATAAGCTTAAATATAAATATATATATCTTTTTTTTTTGTCTTGGAAATATTTCATTTACAAAGTTTTGAAAGGTTAACACAAATTAAAATTTAAAATATTTCTATTAATTTCAGTTAATGTGCTCAATTTTCGTCATAGCTTTTCGACCATTTTGTTCATTAAATTGTCGAATATTTCTATTTAATAAATAGTATTGAGTGCTATTAAGTGACATATTGATATGTAGGCTAACTAATTAATCTGGTTACAAGTCGAAAATGTTTTGGCACTCCATAATTAATGAGAATAAAGATCATTTCAATCAAGCATAAGTACAAAATACCACAAGAACAATTTGGTTAATCGATTGTGGCATTTAATTAAATTTTAAGAGATTGATGCATCAAAATAGCAAAATTTAAATGTCACAATTTCGTCCCCAAAGATTATTTCTTTGAGTGTGCACATACATACATATTATATTATTTGCTTTAAAACAATCTAGTTAGGAGACTTTTGGGAGTTGCAGCCAAATTATTATAACTCTCGTTCAAATGAAATCAATTTCAATAACATTTAAATCAAGAGCCTCGTCGCAAGGAATTGTCTGACTTTCAGAAATTGTAAGGCATCGAACAGACAGATAGAGCTTGTCGTGTATGGACTTCCAACTGGGACTGGTCGAGCCGCATTCAAGGATACAGTCAAACAGAGTGAAGGAAGGAGAAAGGAGGCAAAGACAGGGCCAGACAGTTGCTTAGCAGCTATTATGGGCACATGTTCTTCTTCTCCATTGAATTGACTGTCAGCGTCAGCGACAGCGACTGTTTTGCGTTTCTGCCTTTTGCCTTTCATTTGTTCATTCATTCAGTCATTCATTCGATTCCAGTCAAAGAGCCCAGAAGCCAAAGGCTCGAAGCCCAAGTAAAGGAAAACCCATTGGGAACGGCTTTTAGTTGGCGAATGTCGCTTGGATGCGGCCTGCCATTTCTGTGTGTTTATGTAGTTGGCAATGCCCCATAACAAAATCAAACCACATCAATTGTATACCTAAATGGCCAAGTGGGACCTCTTAGTTATTCATTTGGTCGCCAGTCAACCAAAACCCCAACAATCCTAATCCTCCCTCCCCCCCCACGAATTGAACTGAACCGAACACCGTCAAGGTGGAACAAAGTTAAAGTTACTTAAATTGTTGCCACTGGCATTTAATGAAATTCATGCTAAACGCTTTGCAATTGTCACTTGGCAGCAAAATGAAATTAATTTTGCGTTTGTAGTTAGCACAAAAGACTCATACGACATGTTGTACGCTGCTTCTGCTGCCACTGACATTGTTGTTTTCGTCCTTGTTTTTTTGTGTAATTTTCTTTCCTTTTTGTTGTTGTTGTTGTTTTGTGTGTTATTCAACTAACTATTATTCCCATCATCTATCTTTTTCACTCCAACTGCCTGGTTTGCTGCTGCAATTTCCATTTTAACTTTGGTCACACATGAGTTGGATTCGTCTCGGTTACAGTTTTTCAGTGGATTGCTCTGGCTACCTGTGGCAAAACATTTTTGTTTCGTTTCATTTTCATTTGCAACTTGGCCAAAATTGTATGCACTGGGCAACACGATGTGGGTGCAAAAAAAAAAAAGAAAACGAACGATAGAAGGGGACGACAAACGGACGGACAGACACTCGGACTCAGTAAGAGAAAGACAAGTGACAAAATATCAGCAACAGCATCAACACAGGAAAAATACAGAGAAAAATGCCAGAAAATAATGAAAAAAGTTTTATAATTGCATGAAACTTTCCAATTAACAAGCTGTCTTTGGTTTCGCTCTGAGGAATGTATGTATATGCGTGTGTGTGTGTGTGTGTGTGTGTGTGTGTGTGTGTGTGTGTGTGTGTGTAATGCGTTTTGGCTTTGATGATGGCATACCAAAGCCACAAAAACTGTCAAAGCATTGAACCAAAAGTAGCCATCTAACAATTTTATTAAGACTTTTACATCAATTTTAATGTATATAATTTATTTCACTTTAAATTTGCACGTTTGCTAAAATAATTTATATACATATTAAAACTTATTTAAAAGCCTTAAATTATAGAATTTTTCTTCATCACTGTCTTATTGCCTAATTCAAATGTGAAACCAATTTCTGATTACTTTTTTTTATTGAATGTTGACCAATTTCTCTTAACTTAAAAACATGTGAAATTTTTTTGATATACCTTTTTTTAATTTAAAAATTATAATCGTAAAATTAATCAACTTTGAACCAAGTGAATAATTCATCTGAAAAACTTTTAAAGCAAACAATAAAGCCATAAATATTGTTTGCATTAAAATTATTGAATTATTTCAATATTTAAAGTGTAAACGGCCTGTCATACATATATGCATTGCTTTTTGGTTGGGCAATAACGTTTAAATGGAAATAACATTTGTTTGTTTGTTTTTTTTTTTTTGTCAAGCATCTCACAGTTTTCAGAATAAACATTTAAATTATTGCACACTTGTTTTAATTGAAAGGCATTCATTTTTTGTTTCTCTTTTTTTTTTTTTGCTGTCGAATTTCTCAAGCGTAAATATCAACAACTTCCTTTGTACAAGCTGCAGTTGTTGCCGTTGCCGTTGCTGCTGTGTCGGCATAACTTTCTGCCTGTTTCATTCAACACAGACACATGTCCATGTCCCTGTCCCTGTCCCTGTCCCTGTCCCTATTTCTGTCCCTGTTTCTGTCTCAGTGTCTGTCTGCTAACATGCTAGGCTCAGAAACTCCGGTTCCAGCCTGAGGTTGAGGCCTGCCAACATTTCATTAAGTTTTGCTGCAAAAGTTTTATTAAAACAAATACGTGCCATAGCCACAATACATACACACACACTAAGCAGAAGGCGTCTTACGTCTCGTTACATTTTGGCCTCGTTTCTTTTTGTGTTTTTTATATATTATATATATATGTATATAAGTATTTTGTGCTAACGCCGCCGCCTTTTGCTTTGTTTTGTGGCAAGCAAAAGTCAAGTCAAGTAGATTTCTGCTGACTTTTGCACACAACAACAGAAACAACAGCAAGAAGACAACACTGAAATGCAACAATTTCCTGAATGCTCTCTTCATGCTGTCTCTGTCCATCGCCCTTTACCCTTCCGCACTTCTGCACCCTACCTTAAGTAAGTTGTTTAACTCTGTCGACTAACAAAAAAAAAATGAAAAATAAAAAAAATTAACCCCCGTTTTTTTTTTTCCTGTTTTCGACTCCTTCACTGACAATGTGTATCCCAGGCCGGGTTGTTGTCTTTACAGGCGGCGCCAAAAGTCACAAAAATATACAGGACATATCCGCCTTATTCTCTATGTCTCTCCTCCTGCCCAATGCCCCTTGCCTCATGCCCCATGCAGGCAGGTACATGTAAGCTGAAACAGCAAAAGTAAAGTAAATGGCATCTGGAAATGTAAACTTTTTTTCCAGCTGCATTTCTTTTCTTTTTCTTTGACTACTTTTCTTTCTTTTTGAATACTTTTGCCGACTGACTTTCTGAGTTTCTTTTCTCTTTACCCTACACCCCATTCCATCCCATCCCCAATCCCCTATCCCTCTCTACATACATATCATCTCCCATTTTTTCTTTTCTATTTGTGCATTTCTTTCATTGTGGTATGTGTGTGTGTGTGTTGCCTCTCCGTGGGTTGCATTTAAAATAAGTACAAAGTCAAACCGACAGAATCTGCAATTCAACCACAAAAATCCTGACTTGGAGACCGACGGCATAGGAATTCAAGTTAAGAAAAGAGTTCTCAAGATTCGCATCGCATAAAAGGGTAAAATGCATCAATGTTGATTTGATTGTATGTGTGTGTGCAAAAAATTTGCATTTAAAATCAAGATTATCCATTCGAATACCAACTGTGGAAAAATTCAACAAAAATGTCAAATGTTTCTAATTTGTGTTGATTGTCACATTTATTCGGAATAGTCTTGATTA
Organism: Drosophila insularis; assembly: GCA_018903935.1. Classification (NCBI taxonomy): domain Eukaryota; kingdom Metazoa; phylum Arthropoda; class Insecta; order Diptera; family Drosophilidae; genus Drosophila; species Drosophila insularis. The sequence continues at coordinate 368,093 of JAEIFP010000150.1, read as the reverse complement.
AGTTTTCAATAGTTTCACCTAAATCCAAGGGAATGTTTTATTCGCTTGACATCTGTTTTTTAAATAAAATTCTCAGTAAAAAGAAAAAAAAACTCCTATTTATTTTCAGAAATCATTTCCAAAAAAAAAGAATCGAAATTTCTACTTCTTTTACATTTTAGTTATTTGTTTTTTATAATGCCAACTAACAAGTTAACTTTAAAATATATATTGTTGTTTTACTTACCTCGAAAAATTAGCTAGACCACGCCCACAAAATTGCAACAATTTGAAACTGTAAAAGACAGAAACAAAAAAAGGAAACACAAATCTTGTAAAAACTCTAAATACAATATATAAGTTAAAAAAAAAGAAAAAAGACACACACAAAGAGGTAGAAAGGAGGGGCAAGTAAGTACCGAGAAGGAGGTATGAGGGGACGACAATTTTCCAGCAGTAAATTGTGGCAGCAACTTTGTCACTCGCCAGGCGCAACATAAACAACTACAACAATAGCAACAATAACAACAACAATAGACGAGAGTTTCGCAACAACTTGATACATTTTAGTGTTTTATCTCATAATTAATGGCGGCTGCGCGCACTACTTGCGCTGTCGGGGGCGGCAAAAGGGCGTGGCAACTGCTGCTTAAAACAGACACGAAATTAATTGCGCTTTACGCGGCACGATAAACGCTGCAAAAGCAAGCCCCTCCGATCCCTCTTTGGGTCTCAGCTTATAGTGCCAGTTACAAATGAACTGACTCGTAACTGGATCCTTGTGCTCGAAAGCTGTGCGTGGGGGTATATGGAACTGTAGTTGGTATAGCTGATGCCGCTGTTGGCCTGGCTCCCCCTGGCTCCACCCCTCCCAGTTGCCACAAAATTAATTAAAAGTAAATCCAGTAAAAACTATTAAAGTTAAATTTGGCATGAACTCGACCACAAATCAATCTGCCACACAGTGTAAGCGCTTTATGTGCTCGCTTTCTCTCTCTCTCTCTCTCTCTCTCTCTCGCTTTGTCCCTGTTCCTGTTCCTGGCCAGCGGATGATGAGGTGGCAAATGGTGGGTGAAGGTGGATGGATCTATGGTGAGTGAGGGGGCTTGGAGGGGGCGTAGGTCAGTGACAGCTGGAAGAGTAAGTTTATTTTTGTTTCAGCTTGTCCTTGCGTGTGTGACAACGGCATGTTAAGCTGTTTATAAAGCGCTTCCACTCATTTTTTGTTCTCATATGCGTCACACACACACACCCCACTCTCCCCACACATACACAAAAACCATTGGACTTATAAGGATTTTGTCGAAAAGTTTTTCTGAGTGGCAAGTTTGTTTCAATTTTTTCTTTTTGTGTTCTCGTTTTTCTTTTCTTTTTTTTTTTTGAGGCCTCTTTTCTCTATCGTGACTTGTTCACTTTTTAACTTTATTTTCCTTTCTATACTCTAGCTAATAATGGTTATTGTAATTTGTAGAAGTTATACTGAGTTATAGAGAAGAGTATCTAAATGGCCGTTGGTCACAAATTTTGAATGTGATTTCTATATCAAACAAGAACAATTTTCACTGCTCAATGATTTGCATTAATTTATGGCCCAAAATCACAAATCCAAATAACAATGACAATTAATTAAAAGCATTTTCTTGGCTTTTGCTTTCTCTATCCTCTAATTCTCTCTCATCTTTTGTGCCATTCAATGCTAATCTCATGGCAAATCCTAGCCAAGCAGATTTCACGTTTTTATCAAATGTCATACGGTCTGTTGTCCGTTGTACGTTTGTCGAATGTCGACCCTCAATGTATAATAGAAAAGTTTTGCATAGAAATTAATTTAACTATCTACCTAACTTACATTGAATGCCGTCTAATCTGTTGCCTATTTGTGGTGGCCCGTTTGATACCTTGTGCCTATTTATAGAAACGTAAGGCATATTCAATTTGGCTACATGATAAAAATGAGCTAGAATCAGTTTTTGACTTATACCACTAAATAAAAAATATAAAACCTAAGAACTTTTTAAAAATGTTTCTAAAGTCATTTATATTTGTGATCTACAGGGTATCAAAGTAATCGTTATCTTGTACTCAATATATGGAATTTTTATTGATTCAATGGAAACTTTTGTGGCAAGTTGAGGCCTGCCTTGGCATTACGGTAACATGTGTTGGCCGGGGCAATTTTGCCAAATGGTTATTCTCTTCATATGGGTGAATATTTTCTCTCTCTCTCCCTCTCTCTCCCTCTCTCTCTCTCTCTCTCTATGTGCGTGTGTGAGTTTGTGTGTGTGTGTGTGTGTGTGTGGGTGGGTGTATTAGCAATCAATAGACAATTTACTATTACTGCAGTTTCAGGTTCTCAGCATAAAGTGCGCAATTTGATATTTACTTGACAAGAGAAAAGACAATTTTACAAGTCATTCATTTCGAAATTGATGGGTTATATGCCAGGGACATGGGCATGGGTAGCCACTAATTTAATTGGATCGTCATTTTATATAGTGCCATATACCATGACATGTATGTACATATATACCAAAAAAAAACGTTAGTTTTTTATACCATTGCATATTTTCCCACGTATTGAGTGCCATTTGCGTTATGATTTTGAGTGTCTCTGTCTCTATCCTTTTTTTATCTGTGATTTTAATTGAATTGCACTGCCCTGGTAATGTTCGGGCAATTATGTTGCCTGGCATAAAATCAAAAACAGAAAAAAGAACACAACAACAACATCAACAAAGAATTGCATATAACAAAAAAAAATATCAGCAAAAACAATTTGCAATTGCAGTTGACAACCAAGTTTATTCATTTAATAACAACAGCAAAAATACAGAAAAGTTAATAACAGTTTAAATAAATGTTGAAAAAGAAGAGAAAAAAAAAAATCTCAAATATGAAATGTAAATACGGTAAATAAATTATGATTATATAAATTGAATTTGATTTAAGTAAATTTCAGAATTAAAGAATAAAAAAATTTGCCTTTCCCTTCTTTTTGTTTGTTTTTTTTTTTTCTTTGGTCTTTCTGCTTTTTCAATTTTAATTAAATTATGAAAACCAAATTAGAATTGTCGTTAGGCGGCTGTAAAACAGTTACCATAAAAAATGGAGAAAAAAGCAGAGGATTGAATGTTGATGAATTCATTATTAAATATTTACATTAAGCTAACCAAAAGGAATAAAAGTAGAAAAAAGTTTATTAGTGAGGAATCAAAGCATCGCAGTCTTAATTATTGCGAATAATATAATTTATAATTTACAAAATACTGGTTGTTGGTTACTTTTAAAAATTAATAACAAAAAAAAAACCAATTAAAGCGACGTTTTCTTTAAATTTGTTTGCTCCAAAAGTCTCCAGCTAATAATTAGCCATTTTGCCAAAAATCTCTTAATCCTAATCTCTGTATTCTGTTCATAATTATAAATGCAATAAAATTTAATGACATTTTATACTATAATTGACCAATATGTTTCATATATTGTATGCGATTTGTTTCTTTGTTGTTTTGAACTCTAATAGAACAAAGATTTTATTTGAATTTGCAACAAATTTCTGACATCATACGAGTTGCCTCTTCTTTTTTGCTGTGTGCTAAGGCTATCGATCGATTGTTTAAGTATCTATCTGCAAGTCAAATAAAACGCTCAAGTTATCTTTTAGTTTTAGTTTTAGTTTGAGTTTCTGTTTTAGTGTGTGGAAAAGTGTTAAAGTAAATGTGATAAGAACATACATAAAACGTTTGCAATCATATCAAATGGTTATTTAGTTAAGCTTGCCCCAAAAAACCCAACCCCAGCCTTGGGCTGGACACGCCCACTAACCACACACAAAGACACATACATGTACATTTGTGGGTGTGTGGGTGTGCGGGCTTGTGCGTGTATGTATAACCAAGGACAAGGACAATATTACTTATGTATATTGCCGCATAAGCCGTCACTTGTAGCCAAGTACAAGCAATTTGGTATGGCAAGGGGTATCCAAGCGAAAGGCTGAATGGTATGGAGGGCGGAGCGAAGAGGCGGGCCTGGTGGCCGGATAAGAAACGCATTTGTATTAGTTTTACGCGCATTAGAGTCTCATTGCCTGGCTTAAGGAGCGAGCACAGGACAAAGTCGAAGCAACACCAACCGCAAGAGCACAAGCATAAAATAAAGTAATAAAAATCTTAGCCAAGTCAGGAGAACCATGCCAAATGGGGGAAGGGGGAGTTGGTATGAAAGAAGAATGCTGGCAATGGCAATGGGATGGTCATATCTATAAGATGCAGACATGTATATATACATATATTATATTTATATGCTGGCTACGTCTCTTTTTCTCTTTCGCTCTATGTGTGTGTGTTTGTGAGTGTGACTACGTGACATTTAAAAAGGGATAAGGCAACTGAAACCCAAAATCGAATAATAAAATACGCGTTGATATAGCATTTCTCGCTGTCAAAAGGATAATTGTCCATTTAAACAAGGACATTTAAAAGTAAAAGCCAGCCTTGATGCTGGTGTCTTCGATTGGATTGGATTGGATTCGATTCATCAGTTCACTCCTATGGATTGCCTCACCCCCAACCCAGACAAGTAAAGCCACTAAATCAGCGATGAGACAAAAACGGAAACTTTCAACTACAAGTTGTCGGTGTGTCATTGAAACAAATGCAGCACGAAATGCACCCAAAACCCCAATCAAAGCCAAATTACCTAACGACTAGCGTCATCAAGTGGCCCCACCAGTCAGTCAGTCAACCAGGCGGCAGCAGCAGCCAGTCAGTAAGCCACTTGAGCTGATCTCGGGCAGCTTAAACTTTTTACGGTCGCATTGAGAGAAGCATCCAGGAGAGCGGCATCATAAAATGGTAGTCCACCTGCACCTGTACTTGATGGAAACTGGTGTTGGCTGGTTTGGGTGGGGAGATTGGAGTTGGAGGTTGCTTCCTCAAATCAAGTCTAGTTTCAACAACTTTTACTTGATTTAAACCCATTAAAAGTCACTTTTTTAACACTTTTAGCGACCCGGCGAACACACACTTGCTCACTCGCGTTCGCTCACTTAGACATCGACTGACTTGACTGACTCACTCACCTTGTGCCATTAGCGGCATGACGACGAGAAAGCTGATGCTAAAGTTGAAGTTGAAGCTGAAGCTGAAGACAATAAAGTATATTCCTATATACCTGCATAAGCATGCCCTTGGGGTGCGTAGGGAATGGATGAGCCGGGCCAAGAGCACAAGGGGCTTATAAAAATGAATGCAAGCACAAAATCGTAAGCCAGGATGGATGACGATGACGATGGCGCTGACGAATACGAAGATGGAGGATGAGGATGAACATCAGCAGCGGAAGTAGAAAGCTGCCCCTACTTGAGTCAACGGCGTGGATGTCAGGAAGACATAGACAATGACAATCGGATGAGTTGTGAATGATAATGGAGTTGTTTTTGCTGGTTGCTGGTTTAATAGGAAGCCAGAGCTCCAGCTGTGAAAGAGAAGAGAAGAAAAGACAAAAAGGGAAAAAAGCAAAATAGATGAAAGATGGATTGAATAAAATGGCATTACATGTACTCTTGCTTAACCCCTATGTAATTCATAAATAACAGTTGCTACAATTTTAAACTGAATGCATTGCTCAAGTGCCCTTAAAACTATGCTATACAATTGTCTAAATATATTTTGTTTACTTTTATTCAATAGAACAAATCTATAAATATTGTACAAATGTCAATCATTTATTTTCATGACAACTTTTTCTTGACAAGTCAGTTGGAAATGGAAAATGTAAAGGCAAGGGCATTGAAGGGTTAAACCTCAACCATTTGCATGGATGCATTTATCTCGTTGTACATGTGTGTCGTTGTATGTATACAAATGGTGTGTATGATTATGTGCTTTTCTTTTGTCTCCATGTAAGTCTTACTAATCCCTTTTTTGTGCTTGACACGCCTTAAAGACTTAATTAATTTAGAAGGCTTTTCGTTTATTGAGGAAGTGAGTAAGGACTAGGGGGTCTGGGTAAGTGAGAACTATGGGTGGGAGGGGACTGAAAATTGGAGCTCAAAGCGCATTTGTGTCACTCAAATGCAAATGATTTAAGTACAATTGAAGGCGGAATGGAGCAAAGGAAAAGCCGGACGGATGAATGAATGAATGAATGGACAGGCGGACAGAGAGTGGAGTGGAATAGCAGCTTGATGGCAATTACGAGAAGAGATCCCAAACGCAATGCGGCAATCATGTAAATGCGGCATTGGGAAATGCCGACACGAACACGCACGAATGCTGATGCGGCGGAAATAATTGTCTTGACACAGATAATCTTGTTACCTTTTGGCCAGCGGTCCCAACAGCTCCGGCTTTTGCTCCTTCCACTCTCTCTCTCTCTCTCTTTTCTTTCCCTCACCCTGTTTCTATTTTGGCTTTTTGTTGTGTTGTCAATTTATTTGCGTAATTTATGCCCCACCATAGCCAGAGGTGATGCTAGACAAAAGCACAAATACACATATATATATGTATATTCAGGGGCAAAGGCAGAGAAACATTCGCCTTTGTCAACTGTTGCCCGGCCCAGAATTCAGGATCCAGGCCCAGAGTCCTGTCATTGTTAAGCTGATTTCTGTTCCTTTTTTTTTTTTTGGCTGACGCTGTTATTGTTGTTGTTGTTTTATTTATTTGGACTCTGTTTAAAATTCAAATCAAATATCTTCATAAAATTTTTTTTGGCGCATCTCGTTATATTATAACAAGGCCAAAGTAAAGGTGACAGACAAATAAAATGGTAATGAGAGGGCATATTAGGTTTATGCTGAATAGATACCCGTTTTGAATTTTCTCCACTAGGTAATCAAAAGTCCATACTCGTTGTCAGTATTTTCAACTGTCACTTGGCCATGGTCTTCACAAATTTTGATTTCTTGTCACAATTTGTTGACATTTGTTATATATATTTTTTGTATGTGTTTGGCATTTTTTGTTTCTCGTTTTCTTTTATCATGTTTTGGTCACAGCCAATTAAGGCCACAAACAGGTAACGCAAAAATAACACAAAAAAAATATATATATCAAATGCTACAACATGGCGTATGCTTTATATTGATTTAGCTTAAACAAGCAATGCTGTCTGACCAGTTCTTGGTATGGTCCCAGTCTCATCATCATCCTCATCCTCATCTTCATCGCCTGTGCTGCACTTCCGGTGCTAGGAAACTTCCGCTACTGTTTCGGCAGGCTCTAAGCCTTTTGGCTTACACCTAATTGCACAACAAGGACTCTGCTGGTAGAAAGTGTCGAGTGGCATCGTCTGCTGCAATTTCCTTACTTATTGTTGATGTACTCACTCACTCACTCACACTTATTTCAGTCACTTCAGTCATTTCAGTCAGTTAGTGTTAGTGAGTTATTTAGTCAGTCAGCTGAAAAACTTTAAATTGTTTCACAGCTTAAATTAATTTTGTATGCTTTCTGCTTTGTGTATGTATGTATGTGTGTAAGAGTGTTTTCTCTAGCCTTGCATTTGAAAATTTCTCAAGTGTCTAAGGATGTTACAAGCCTTTCACTCACACATCACCCCCTCTCTGTCTCTCAATCCTTTTTAATGTCTGCCCATATGGGTCTTAATGCCAAAGCCAAACACAAGTCAACTCAACTTATTTTGGCTGCCTCTCATTTTGGTTCTTTTCATTTTTTTGTTTTTTTTTGCTCATTATTTTTGCACAAACAATAACAAATTCATATAATGCGTTATGTATTTTTCAACTCAATTAGAAAATGTTTACAATGTGCATGAAAATTTCAAAGTTTTTCTTTATTTTTTTGCCCCTTCTACTTGCTCTTTTTCTGTTTATGTGTGCTTCGGGAAAACTTTTGAGAAAACAGAGGCAGAAGGCAAGCAGAACCCACCCACTTGAATGGGTAAAAAGTAAATGTTGTTCAATATTAAAGTTGCATAAAAGTTAGTAGAAACAACAACAACAACATCTACATCAACAACTGAGGCAGAAAGCACCTTAAAAGTAAAGTAAGCCGCATTTTATTAGGTTCTTTTATTTGAAACCTCTCTCTCTCTTTCTCTCTCTCTCTCTTTCCCTCAGTATGGTCTATGGACCATGTTTCATAAGCTTATTTTCGGCAAAATTATGGCGTACATTTTGCTTAAGCACTTGGAAAGTGCCAAAGCAAATGAGGTAAAGTGCATAAAAATGCAGTCCGACTTGCTGGCGTCGCCGTCGTCGGTAACTCGGCCAACTTATGAACATATATATATATATATATATATATATATATAATTTTCTGTTTTTTGCTTCCTTTTTTGATTCGGACCGCAGAGTCTGCACAATATTTTTCCTTTTCTTTTTTTGTTACATATTTTTGTATTTTTGTTCATTTGTTTTTTTTTCTTTGGCCCTGGCGTCAGATTGTCGCTGCGGTAGATGCTGCCTTTTAAAGAAGGTTTTTTTTTTCGTTTCGAAATGAACATTTCCAAGCCCATGCACCTCCTACACAGAGTCAGCAGAAAATATTTGGTATGTTGGCCACATGGCGTATACATACTATATACATATATATATATATATATATATATTGAATGAAAGAATAAAAGTGAGCGAAAGAGAAAGAGAGTCTGAGCGAGCGAAAAGAGCTGGCATCGTCTGGCCATAAAGAGATAGCGACTGCCATAACTTTAAAGTTCGAAAACTAATTATGCCTATGGCCCAGACATGGACACAGTCACTGGCAATGGCAATGGGGCCAGGCCAGGTTGGGCCTTGTCTGTAGGAATTTTGCTGCATTCTCATAAATTATGCTCGAAACCCCATTTGCCCACCCACTTGGTGTAGCGCATCTGTTGCCACCCAACAACACACATACACAGACATACACACACACACAGCATACACTAAGCACAGTTTCACCTAAACACCTCACCTCATGCTTTTCAGCTAATTTGCTTTTGCATTTGGCTGCATTTTATAGCTAATGGTTTTTGAATAACAATTGGCTCAAGCACCAAAGTAGGAGGTGGCGGCAGTAAAATTGTCTAGCACAAAATATATATTTGCTAGCTTAAGTGCCGCATTAAAAACAAGGATATCATCATCATCACCATCATCATCATCATCTTCATCTCCGTTGTAGAATCATCTCCTTCATGTCCACATCACCATGACAATAAAGGCAATTGACGAGCAGGCAAATGTTGAAAATAATGATTAACGAGCGCCCACACTCACACATACTCACACACACACACACACACACATGATAAGTTAAAGGAAGATACGACGAACGACTAAATGAATGAGGGGCCAAGATGAAGCAAGGCAAAGTAAGCGGCATGACAAGAAAATAGAGAGGAAGGAGGAGTGTGTGTGTGTGTAAAAGTATCAGAAGCAGAAGATGGAGGCGGAGGTAAATAAAAAATAAAATACGCATACGCAGGCAAATCAAATGGAAATGGAGATAGATGCGCCGGGGCAATGGGCAGAACACTGGGTGAGATATATTCATTCCCTGGAATAAAAGCCTAAAGCATCATCAATGATTTAAATTAATCGTCGTAACACACGCAAATCTCGCACATGACAACCGAACAACAAAAGAACACCGATAGAGAAATTTTCGAGGGTGGAGCATAGAGAGTGGAGACGGATGGTTCTGAGACGATTTTCTTTTTTTTTTTATTTCTTTTTTTGTTGGTCTGGCAGCGGATATGAAGTTGAAATCACCATATCAGACCAAATTACAAGAGCAAACATAAAATGGCTCAAGCCAAATGACTAAACGAAGTGGCAAGCAGAAGCACTTGATGGCATTTTCCTGCATCAGGATGATGATGGCAGCAGAAGCAGGAGCAGTCGGAGAAGGCGTGGAAGGAATCAACTTAAAAGGCAGACGGGAGGCCAAATTAAAACGAAACGTTACGATGACGACGACGACGACGACGACGACGATGACGATGGGAATGGGAATGCGAATGGGAATATTTTGGCATTGACGCAAGTCACAGACTGAGATGGAGAGAGGGCAAAAAAACGGAGATTGAGATGAAGAAGAACCATAGCAGTCGGAATCAGAATCGGAGGCAACCAATCACGACAGATAGCATGCGAAGTGGTCCAGAAGCTGGAGCTGTTTTGACAGATTAACTCACGCGTGTGGCGACATACACACACACACACATGCACCCAAGCCTATTCCCCCCAATTCCCATCTGTCTGTCAATTGACAAACAATCAGGCCTGAATCAACTGAAACACTGGACAGCAGCAGATCAAGTGAAACCAAAAACGCATGCCTAACCCAATGGCAAACCATGTGAAAACTTGCATACTCTAGGAAGGATAAAAAAGGACATGAGAAATTATTCTCTATGCATAAATTAACATACAAACATATATTTAAAAAATCAAAAAGCTTGCAATTACCAATTGAAAGTTGTACTATAATTTATATGTGTAGCATACTTTTTTGGGCTCACAAATATTGTGAGAAATGCGAAATGGTAAATGAGAAATGCTTGAAATTGACAGCATATGAATAGTATTGCTTGCTGTCAGCGCAATTCCATTATATTGTCTAGTTCGCGATGAGTTCTCGAAGGGAGAGAGACAGAGAGAGAAAGAAAGAGACAGAGAGATAGGTAACGAATGAATTTTATTTCTATATTTCATTTTTTTATAGCTTCTTATATGTATGTATGTAAGTCTGTAGAATGTCATCTCATCTTTTGCTTTGACAAAGTCATCATCATACCCTTTCCGGTTTTGTGTTTTCTCCTTTATTTTTTGTTTTTTTTTTTTTTTTGCTTGTGCCCAGGACATTATTAAAACGGGGAAAAGGCATTCGTTTTTGCCACTGGCAGCCATTTGCCGCTGCATGTGTTAAATTTAAGTTTTGATTTACGACCTCAACTTTGTAGTCTGTTTTTGTTGTTATTGTTGTTGCTGTTGCTGCTGCTGTGTATAGGCAATACATTTGCTCACTCACACACACACACACACAGACAAACACATCCACACACATGCCCGTTTTGATAGTGATAAATTGCGCTGTCAGAAGTTGGTAGCTACAATCGCAGTTTTTTTTTTGTCCCCCTCTCCTCCAGCTCTCTCTCACTTTCTCTTTGCGTCGCAGCTGCCGAGAACTTGCCACTCCAACTCAACTCTAGCTCTAGTAGCTCTCCTATCGAGCTGTATATCTGAGGCTAACTGGGTTATGAGCCAGCTTCAAGCATTTAATGGCTGTTGACAGTCGTGTCAGAACTAGAAAAAAAAAACAACAGGAAAAAAAAAAAGAAAAACAGCGAAACGGGGCACAGCAGAACAGACCGTATATTGTATATGAAGTCGGCTTTGTTTCAAGCCTTTCAGTTGCCCGTCGCTTGGTGTTGTGTTTGCGTTTTTTTATGGCCAACTTCTTGTTCTTCTTCTTGACGGCTCTGGGTCTGGCAAGTTATGTGCGCTCATTTCATTGTTGTTCTTGCGCCCCATTGGGGCTCAAGTGCGCTTATAAATTTGTAATAAAGTTGCTTATGTCGTAGACAACATGCTTCTGCCTCGCTTGATTTGTACAGACTGGCCTCCGAACAACTATGGAGGGCTAATTGTGGGGGGCATAAAATATTAACCAGTCAACTGAAAATTGCATTTCCAATTGTCTCTGTCTCTCTCCCTCACACACACACACACCCTCCCTCCGTTATTCCCCGTGTTTGTGTGCGTGTGGGTGGGTGTCTGTTTTTTTTTTTTTGTTTTTTCTAATGCTTCAACAAACCGAACAGAGGCAGCTGATACCAGCAACGGATTAGCCATGAGGAGAGGTGGGGGGGGGATGATCAGAATGAGGATATGGGTCTATGGTCTATGCATAAATTATGCAAAATGATTTATAAGCGAAAAGGCAAAAGCGAAAACCACACAACGTAAAAACTAAACATTGACCGACCGCATAAATTAATTGAATTATGCAAGCAATGTACGCTTACGGCGCCCTGATGTATGCAACAGCAATTCATTATTATTATTATGTAAATGTCGTACGTGTGGGTGTGTGAGTGTGTTTGGGAGTCGATTGCTGGCATTTAATCATGCAATTTGAACTTTCACTTGATTAGCGCTAGGCTTAGTTGACAGATTTATGTGCCTTTAGTCACCGAAGTGCTTTTTCGCTTTGTCGCTCTCTCTCTCTCTCTTTCTCTTTTTATTAAAGTTAAAGCTGGCTCGGAAAAATTAAAATCAATTTGCCACACACACACATATATGTATGTAGTCATTGTAGGCGGGCCTGAAATTGCGTGTGGGTATATAGCCAACAAACGTTTGCCTTCCACTGGCTCGTTAAAGTCTATAAAGACTGCCTTTGAAATCAATAAACCACGCGCGGGTTTTATGAGCCTGAGTTATAGGCCACAGTGTGTGTCTCTCTGTGTGTGTGTGTGGGACTGTGAGAGTGTGGTTGTGTGCGTCATGAACATGACATGTGTCTGGGCCCACACTCTGGCCGTCTCAACGTTTGGCTACCGTTGGCAACGATGTCTTTAATTTCTTAGTAGCTGCATAAATAAACTATAAATTCAATTTTAGTACAGACTATAAGCCAGTTGGCTAAATAGATCAGATATATATATCTGTATACATATATATACATAAATAATAATAATATATGATGCTTATATTTTATATTGCCTATATGTCTAGATGAAACACCAGGTCCATGCCTTGAAGTATTTGAAGTTTAAGTTTATCCATGTATGTATATACATATTTGGTTATTTGTCACAGTGGACTCACCATATGGATAAACTGTTGAATCCTTGCCTACTAATATCTAATTGAAAAGCAGTGTTATTTGTATTAACATGCATTTAACCGCAACTAAATTTAACTCAAGCACCCGATGGCCAAGGATCAATGTTCTAACCAAAAAAAAATTGAAAGAAAATTGCAGTCAAGTCTTTCTATTTATTTGGACAATATTCTCTTTTAAAATCATTTCTAATTGTAAAGTTCTTGAATGAACACACACACAGATTTTTGTTTGTTTGTTTAACTAAAATGTATTGAAGGGAAAAAAATTTTGTATGGTTAAATATTTGCCACACTTTGCCAGTTTCCACTGTAAACAAGTCAGCAAATCAAGTTTCATAAAATGTATGTTTTCTTTTTGTGTTCGCTTTTACTCTGTCCTTATCGAAGCATTTGAAGAGCCAGCCAAAACGAATTTTGATGTTCATGTTCGATTTGTATTCGATTTCATATTTGCTTCGCTTGCCCCAGCAGCAAAGTACACAATTTATAAGTACTTATGTCATGTGGCAAGGATCGTGTTTTCGCAATAGCAGCAGCAGCGGCAGCTGATGAAAATGGCAAAACGTTTACTGGACCGTAAATCGTAGTCTCAGTTTTATGCGAATGCAGCCAGGATTTGCCATGTGCTTAAAATTTAATGACCATTAAAGAGCTGCACACACACACACACAAACACAAACACACACAGACGTCGACAGAAGGCAGAGCTGGGCCGGTGATTTTTATGAGCTGTGTGATTGTACCACATGTGATGATGCTCGAAGATGATGAGAAAAGAACGAGATGATGAAGAAGGAGATGGAATTGAAGTTGACGTTGATGTTGGCAATGATGATTCTTCTTCTTTCGACCCACACACTCTATGGTCTTCCATCAAACAGCAACAAAGTCAATTCCCCAATTGTCGCGTAACTAAATGCAAAAATATGCAAACGAAATTCTGTCACCAAAACTTACAATCATCTATCTATTGAAAGGAAGAGGGTGGGATCTACACTCAAAGGCAAATATTTATGACCACCTACACCCAGATACACACACGCACACAGAGGGATAGAGAGAGATGGAAAGAGGGAGAGATAAATGTATGTGCCACATATGTGACCCAAACTACGGCTTCTGTCAATGGAAATTCAAACAAAAGTTCACTTCAATTCCAATGCCAATCCCTGGCCCTAGTCCTGGTCTATGTGCTAGCCAGATTAACAAGAGCATCAGCCGTTGGCCAAATGAATAAAGTAAAGCGCTGTGTGCACTGAGATGGTGAGCGGGACGGTGAGTAAAAATGTTATGCCGGCCAAAAGTAGAAAAAAAAAAAAATAAAAACAATAGTTTATACTCTGGCTTTTGTTGTTGTTAGACTGCCGTTCTATATGCCCTATGCAAAATCGTTATTTTCATGCAAAAAAACAAAATTCTAATTAGAATTTAAATTCACTTTCTAATATGTCTTTTTTATTCCTTAGAATGACTGCAGTTTATTTAGAAACTTATAAAATTTGGCTTATATATCATATGGACATGCTTGGGGAAGTGTATCTAAAAAACGTTGTTAAACTCAAACATAAATTGCAGTTGTTTTCTCATCTGTTTTGTATATTCCTTTCTACATTTTTGCCTTTTCTCTTTTTTTTTTGTTTGTGTTTGTTTTATTCTCCCTCCGCTTGATTTTTGTTGGACCTTTTTTCATGCATATTGGCCATGTGCGCTTTGATAAGTGAAAATTGGAAAAAATTCTCACTTTGCATGGGAAAAATAATTACGAAAATTTTTTGCTATTGTTGTTGCTGCTGCTGCTGCTGCTGTTGTTGATGTTTCTTTTGTTGTCCATTCAATTTGAACGGTTAAATTGTGCAGGCAGATTTGACAACTTTAAGTACCAACTTCAACTGCATTTCACAGCATTGGCAGTTAGCCGCTAAGCACGCGGGCTTAGAGAGGAGCTACAAGAGCAGCAAAAAAAAAAAGAGGCAGACAATGGGCCATGGGGCACATTATATTGCTGGATGCTACTGCCTCTCTATTGTCATAGCAAAGTTACTGCTCTTCTATTTGGATTCGTTTGTTTTTTTTCCACCCTTTTTTTTTTTTTTGTTTGTCGTATTTTGTTTTGCAGTTTTCTTTGCTCTATTTTTTGTTCTTTGTGTTTTTTTTTTTTTTTTTTTTTTTTTTGTTGATGCCTGCTGCAAATGAAAAGGCCATCGAAAACAAAAGCCCATGTTGCCTATAAATAGCGTAAGCCAAAGTTGACTTAGCTTAGCTCTTTGCCAACTCTTTCCTCTCTCTCACTCTAGCTTTCTGTCTATATCTCGCTGTGTCTATTGCAGTTTCTTATCCGTTTATAGCACTTTTTTTAGGTGTAAGTTTTCGTGTTGTTTTTAGTGTTCATTCTGGCAGGGATTTTGGTCGTAATGCATTGGCCAAATCCCATACCATATATTTGTGTGTATATATGTCTACATGTTTGGCATATTTAAGCCATGATTTACTTAATTGCATTTGCCAACCGCAAACAAGCACACACATCTACACAGAAATCTAATTGCAATTATGCAATTTGTTGCGTTCTTTTTTCTTTTTTTTTTTGTGGAAAAAAGAGTAGAACTTTTTGCATAATGTGTTTAAAATTTATGCAACGATAATGCCTCTCACTCTGTCTTTCTCACTCACTTGGCAAATAAACACACGAATCGTTGGCTATAATTTATATATATATATATATATATATATATATATTTGTTGGGGGTGCAAAACGTTAACATCGCTATATAATAAAATTATAATTTACATTTTGCCACAATGGAGTGAAATGTTGGCAAATGGAATTGTTTTTACGATCAATTATTTTTGCAACTTACTTTTTATGTTTTTTTTTTATTTTTTGATAACTAATTGCATTTGGATATGGCAAAGTGCGTGACTTTTTCACAGCAAGTGACAAACTATATTAAATAATCAAATAAATAATGCAAATCAGCAGCGAAATGCCTCGACCTAATCATTAACCAGCCCTGAAAAGTATGCTACTTTTTTTTTTAAATAAACTATTCTTTCATAGACTTTGGCTAATAATGGGAAATAATTGTTAATTGGCGGAAAAAAACAAAAATAAAAGAGAAAACAAATGAAGTTAGTCGAAAGTTGCATTGATTAATCCTGTTTATAAATAATTATGATATATATTACCATATTATCGCAAAATGCCATTAATTAACATTTTTCATTTGTATAAATTAAGTTTATACATTTCAATTTGTTTTGTAATGGTAAAGATTTCAAATATATATGTATGGGAATATATGTACATAGAGAATACGATACTATTAATTTAAGTGAAACATAGATTTCATAATTTTCATTAAACATAGCCAGAGGGAGAGAGAGAGAGAGAGCGAGTAAGAGGGCTTTAAGCAATTCCGCTAAACTTGGCTAAATTAATGAAACAATTCGCAAAGACTCGCAGGACTCTGGCTGTGCAAATACAGCTATTTATACTACACTCAACTTAATTACTAGCAACAGCAGCCGCAGGAGGCAAAAACTCTGACAGGAGCCACAGTAGCAGCAGCAGCTTAATCCGGCTAACATAGCCACGGTTCATTAATCAGGCGCGACTATAAGCCACAACAGGAACAAAACGAAGCCAACAGGCAGCTCAATTCTATATAGTATAGTATACTATGTATATATGTACTATACACTTAGTGGAAGACCAAAAGAAGATGGTTGCAGGAAAAGAAAACAAAAAAATTAACAAGCAACTTAACACTTTAACGCCTTTCACTTCACTTTACGATGCCTGCGAACAATGTAATTACTTCAAACACTGAAGATGTTGCTGATGCTGATGCTTATGTTGCTGCTGGCCTCCTTGGGAGCGTCTGCAATGGACGCTTCGTTGGTTTTTGGGGGCAGAATGTGGTAGCAGCAGCAGCAGCAGCAGCACCAGCTTTTGGGCTCTAGACTGCATTAGCATTTGATTATAGAAAACATTTATTTAAAGTTGGCCAAGGGTCGGAGCTGGTACCAGGGCAAAACTAAGCCATTATGTTGCTCACACACTCACACACACAAACAGGGAGTGGGTAAAGAAGGCCAACAGGCAACACCAACAAACTGCACCGCCAACTAACCACAATGCAAATCCGCAGAGCAAACAATGTCAGGTGAACATTGAGGGGAGTGGACTCAACTCGGCATCCAAGTTTGTGGCTTGGATTTTGTCGGTGTGGGTGAGTTCCACCTGTTTGTGTGTGTGTGTGTGTGTATGTCCCAGCCAACCACTGACAGGCTGACAGACATCGGCACACCTTTGCCATCAACTGGGAAAGTCAGCGGCGCCCCGTTTCTGTTTCAGCTTTCAAATTGGTAAATGTCGGTTGTCGGTTCGACTCAACCTCTACCTCCACTTTAGCTTTAGCTCAGTCCCAGACTCACTCACAGCCTCGTTCTGTTCAACGTAATTCAATCTGCAGTTTCAAGCTATTTTCAACAGAAGCAGAAGCAGGAGCAACAGCAGCAGATTTGCTCGTCAGTCGCGTCAAGAGCATGTGTTAACGGCTTCGTTGAAGGCAGTTTGAGGCCATTTGTCTTTAGCAAATGTTTGCCTGACTGACAGTCGGACAGGCCGAAAGACAGACATAGACATAGACATAGACATAGACACAGGCATAGCACACATAGAGACAGAGATGAAGACAGCAGTTGCTTGTAGTTGTAGTTAGTGCAGTCTGCAGGTCTAAGTGCAGCTCACAAAATGGCGAAGCAATCGCCAGCCGAAAATGTTAATGGAGGTAAAAGGCATAGCAGAAATCGGTGCAAATGTAGCCAAGAGAACATACCCAAAGGCAGGCAGAAGATAGGAAGGGTGCGGTTGGGGAGCCAACTAGAGTGTAATTAATGTTATCAGGATACAACTGTGACAAGTGAAATGTGTAAGGAAAATGTGCTCCAAAATGCAACTCGACATCTTCTATACCCCTGCAGGAAAGCTCATGAAAAAAACATTTTATCCACCCTTAACCAAAACAAAAAAGAAAAACCCTTTTAATTCAGAGTAGTTCACAAACTAAAATCTATTACAAAGACAAGCAACTCCCAAGAATTTGGCAAGTAATTGAAATATAATGAAAAATTCATTGAGTTACCACTAAAAAGGAAAGGAATGCAATGTATGTTGATTCTACTGGAATAAATCATGAAAGGGTATAAAAATGTATATATTCTGAGTTAGTATAATTCTAAACTGGCGCCCTGAAGTATGCAATACACAGAAGAAGATTTTTATTCATTTTTAGTAATTCTAAAGAAAGTAAAAGTATCTCTATTTACTAATGATATATATATATATTCACAATCATCGTACTCGTATTAGCTAAAACATTTTTTTAATTTTAAATAATAAATTAAACATTTCATATTTTGGTTTTTTTATAATTTTTGAAAATTCTTTTTATGGTTAGTTATTTGAGAAAATAAACCAAACCGAATGAGTAATAATTTTAATGAAAGGTATTTTCTTTTTTAACTACTTCAATTGATATTTCTAATATGTTTAGTATTTTTCAGGAATGTTATCCTTATATATGCAAACGAAGATAAATAACTAAAGTTTATTGTAAAAATATATATTTAATTGATATAGATTTTAAGCAATTGACTATAAATTATCTATTGAATTGTGTCTAAGTGTGTGTATAGGACCTTTTAGAATAGCCCTGATGCAATTTTCTAGTTGGTTGTGTGTAAAACAAGCGACGGCCCAAGCAGTCAACCAACAAAACTCAACTGAGACCCGATTAAGCAGACATTGCACTGGGTAAAGACGTTTATATCAGGAATAGGAATTTTGCGACACTTTTCAAATGTTGGTGTTGGAACGGAAACTGTCGTGCACACACACACAGAGACACACACAAACATACTGACACTAAGATCAAGAAAAGGGGAAAAATGAAAATATTTTTGTAGCTTGGCGACATAATTAATTTAAAGAATTGTTTGCGAAAAGTGTCAGGTGTTCGGTTTGTAAACTATTAATCATTGTTGTTGTGGTTGGTTGAAGTTGCTGTTGGTGTTGCATTTGCATAGACAACTCATGCAATCGAGTTGATTTATTATAATTACGCTGTAGTTGACAGTTAAGTAAATGCCCTGACAATCAATTTAATTATAATACACATATCAATTAGCTTGGAAGTTGCATATGGACATAGCAGACAACAGGCTTGGTATGGGGATGAGGCATTGGAGTAGAAAACATGCAATTTTAGGACTTACCTTTAAGGGAAAAAGAAACTCCAGCGATGAATGCAATTTCTCCATTTGTTTGTGTGTGTTATTTGGCACATTGCGTTTTTTTGTTTAGAGTGTTTCTTTTTAATTTTTTTTTCTCTAATGCTTGAGAAATTTTCTGTAGGCAAAGTTTCAGTTTTTCCTCTTTCTCTCTCTCTCTCTCTATCTCGGTCTCGATGTCAACATATGGTAGAAATGACTGGTCAGGATTGCTGTGGATGTTTCAGGCCACATAATGTCCACACCATGATTTTAATGGCCCAAAACGCGCTAAACAATTCAAGAGGGGGAAAAAAAAACACAGACACAGAAAAAAAAGTATAAAAAAACAATTTAAGAACCAAACAAAAAAAATGTCATTTGCCGTCTATCTATGTGTATGGATATATGTATAACTTTGTAACAGTTTTTTTGTGTGTATGTGTGTATGGGTGTGCGTGTGTGTGTGTGGGCGTTTGGTCCTGCCTAGGCCTTGGGCGTAGCCATTGTCGTAGTCATTTTAAATATCTCTTGAGGTTCGTTTCATATTCTTTTCTTTCTCTTTCATTCGCTTGTTCTCTGTCTCTTTCTCTTGTTGTGTGTTGTGTTGTTCTTTGGATTGTTCAGTAATTCACTAATATATATTAAACAGTTTTTACTTAAGCACTTGAAGTTATTATTATTTGTTATAGACTTTTACTTTTTTGTGTTTTTTTTTTCTTTCGTTGTTGTGTTGCTTTTTATTAAATGAAGATGATATATTTTTTTGGTGGTATCTCTGTTGGCTGGTTCCAAATATTGTCTTGTTGATGGATGAAGAAAGGAAGGATAATGCGCACACAACCACCGCTGTCGCAGGACAACAGCCAACTGTGCGATGAGTGTGAATACCACGGCCAGTTAGGGCCCAGGCCAAGCATTTCAGTCTGATAAGGATATGAACGCTCGAACTCAAACCTGTTCGACCTGCTCGTCGGGACTAAACTCTGTGACTCAAACATCAAAGGATGGAGTCGAGTCGAGCCAAAAAATGGGAAGCCAGGAACTGAACAGAATCGTATAGAAGAGGACAGAGAAAGTCTCATGCCAATCTTCTTGTTTGCCTCGACACTTGTTACCGTTTTACAAACTGAATGGTTAGCTGATGGTGGAGGAGGGTGGGGAAAGGAGGGGGCTGAGCTGGTGTGATTTCTAGAGGGGAATTCGGTTCGGTTTGGTTGGATCGGCTCGCATTGGGGTGAAGTTGGGCTGAAGTATATTTGCTTATAGGTACAACAACAACATTAATGGCAACTGCAACTGCTATTCATGTACAACGTGTCGTATGCGCACTTTTGCGGCATTTTTAACTGTTTATTCCGGTTTCGTTCAAAAAAAAAAAAAACATACATAGAATGTTTTTTTTCTTCTTTTTTTTTTGGCTATATTATCCTCAAAGCCATTAAATGTAAATGAGCACGTGAATAAAATGTGAACGCGAATAGAATATAATATTATTCCATTTCCTACTTCAAACTCTCACAGAAATATGAATATTTTTGAATATTTATTATTTTTAGCATAAATTTCATAAATAGATGTTTATCATTCATTATTCCATGGCATACAAATAGATTTTCAAGTAAATCCTTTTTTGCATTTTATTCAAAAACTTTTGCCAAACCATTAGATGTGATAAATTTGTTGAAAAATTGTATACTTAAAACATAAATTTAATAATTTTTCAAGTTCTAGCAAAACATAAGTCATTGAAAAATATAATAAAAAATAATATGCCAAATATATAAAAATATCTAAAAAATCAAATTGATTCATCTTTACAGATCGATGCAATATCAGCCACACTTTAGGCCAGATATTATCAAATATATAAGATATATGTTTAATTCGCCTTCTTTCCAAACTATTTATCTAAAATGAAAATGGACGATCCTAAAAATCAGTCATGGGTAAAGGTAGTTACAGGTGGCGCCAGTATGCTTCCTATTTGGCTCATAATCATATCATTATTCGACTAGAGGGTATCTAAAATTTGAAGCTTAAATACGAATGCCAAAATTCTAGTATTTGTAATCTTTTTTTTCTCTCTCTCTCTCTCTTTCTTTCTCCTCTTTTTGTTGTGTTTGTTGTTGTTAGCCGCTGCTGCTGCTTGCGGTGCAGCAAATAACTGGCATATTTGCCATGCGATTGTTAAAGAGGCTATTATTTAGCAATCTAAACGATTTTGGCCGAACATGAACTATTTGCAAATTGTGTAAGTGTGTGTGTGTGGGTGAATGGGAGAGTGTGCCCTCAGTTCGGTTTGGTGATTTGGTAATTGCAGCATCAACAACAATGTCAGGGTGCATGCATGTTTAATATATACATATGTGTGTGTGTTTGTGTATGTGTGGGGGTGTGGGTGTCTGTGTACATACACCGGGATATCGGACACTGGCCATAATATTCAGCGGCACAATTAACGACAAACAGACAGAAACACACAGACAACCAGCCACACACACACACTCACCCACTAGACACAAAAAGGGAGAGAGAGAGAGACAGAGAGGGAGAAAGACAGAGCAAGTCCCAAGCTCAAACCCAGAACCAGAAGCAGAGCCCAGTCCGCAATCCGCAGACCCTAGCCCAGCTATGCAAATATGCCGAACACAGTCAATTAAATTCGCAACTCGGAAAAGTGTTAAAGCGCTGAAAGGAGGTGGAAATGATAGTGAGGGGGGGTCGCGGGGAGAGAGGTGTAGATAGAGGCAAGCCAGTTGAACTCCGGCTTTAAACTATATGCCCAACAATTTGATTTAATTTTTAAAGTTTTTATTCTTTTTTCTCCTGCTTCCTATTTTTTGGTGAGAAGGGTTTTGGGTTGTTTTTTGTTTTCCTTTTCTTTTTATTTTTTTTTTTTTTTTTTTTTTGTTGCCTTTAGTTGAACAAAATTTGTAATTCAAATTAAAAGCGCAAATAGTTTTTTGTGCGGCGAAGGCTAAGGCAGAGTCAGAGATGGCAACAAAAGGCATACCAAATTACTAGTGAAGCGTCTGTCTCAGTGTTCCACGTCATCCAGCTGGAGCCCAGAAAGCCAAAAACACCAACAACAACACACACACACACATACACATAAATAAAAACAAAAAAAAAAGACAACAAAAGCAAAAGCAAATGAAATGCACTCAGTGGAAATGACGACGCCCAAGTCGTCTCTACTGTGTGATAGCCGAAGAGCAAGGAGGATAGATGTGGCAAAGAGTGAGAGAGAGAGAGAGAGAGAGAGAGAGGGAGTTTGCGGGTGGGGGGTACGGGCAACTGAAAATCCAAAACAAAAAACCCAACGAGAAAAACTAAAATAGACAAAAAAAAAAAAAAGGGAAAACCGAAATACAGAAAATGCCGCCACATTTGAATGCTGTGAAGCAACAATGTTGCATTCCACTTGGGCACTTTGTTAGGAGCAGCAGCAACAGTCATATTGTAGCCACGCAGACACACACACATACGCACACCGAGGTAGAGAATCTGTAGAGCTAGAATTCAGGACCAGCACCAGCACCAGGACCAGGACCAGGACCAGGACTAGAACCAGGACACACACTCACAGAAAAGGGCGAAAAGTAAAAGCCACGCCGGCATTTGGCACAAAAATATTTTAAAATTCCAACAACGAAAGTGCAGACAAAACTCTTAAATGACGAGCAGCACGTGCCCAAATAAAATGATGCGCATAGTTTAAGAGTGTGTGTGTGAGGCCTGCTTCTCACCCCACCCCACTCCACTACTCAGTGGAGCTTTCTCGTAGCAAAAAAAAAAGGATATACCAAACCCAAACCCAAAAAAAACCCTTCACCATGTGTTTGCTTTGCTCATGTGTGTGTGTGTGTTTGAATGTTTGTTTGAAAGGCCTTTCGCGCTCTCGCTAAACTCAATTTTCGCACACTCATTTGCTCAGAGCTCTGTCCCATCCCCCTCGAGACTTCAACTCCAAAATAAAAAAAAAAAAAAAAAACATCTTTCAACAGAACAACGTTTGGCATTTTTGTAGGCTTAGTCCTTAGCGTCAGTCCACAGCGCTTTGGGTTTTCGCTGACTTTTCAATGTGTCAAATCGTGTGCAACATTAGATTGGACTTTAGACTTGCAACATCTTCTGTAGTAGTAGTAGTAGCTCAGTAGACAAAGTCATGCAGATGTGGCAAGTGGCTAAGCTGGAGTATTGAAAATGTCTATTTGTGTGTGTGTGTGTGTGTGTGTGTGTGTGTGTGTGTCTCCTTGCGGAGCATATAATAAAATTGATCAGTCTATATCATTATATGATAAAAACCTTTGTTTCTTTTTCATGGCATGGGACCACTATAAGATGTAAAAAACGTTTGAAAATAAAGAATATTAGGGAAGTTAACTTTAACTGCACCAAAGTTTATATATTCTTGTAGTCTGATCAGTCTATATCATTATATGATAAAAACCTTTGTTTCTTTTTCATGGCATGGGACCACTATAAGATGTAAAAAACGTTTGAAAATAAAGAATATTAGGGAAGTTAACTTTAACTGCACCAAAGTTTATATATTCTTGTAGTCTTTCCAATTTAGTGCTCAGCTTTAATACTCTTAGGTTATATTTCGTCTCTTTCGCACTGCTATGTCTTTATAAAACGTTCTTCATTTAACGGCAATAAAATCACATAATAATAATTAACCTAACAGGCTCTTCTTCCATTTTCTTAAACATTTAGCTCCAGTGCTCTATGGTGTCTCTCTCTTTCTTTCTACTTTGAGCAACTATTATTCGAAATTTAGAGTATAAAGTAGTAGACTATAGAGTATTTTTCTTTCTTGATTCATTTTTAAGTGTTTTAGTTGTCTAATTGGTTCGAAATTTAATATAACTATAAACATATTGCCAACTCAATTCAATAGTGTTTTTCCCTCTCTTTCTCTAAGTCTGTTCAATCATCGCTTTGAAATTTATAATAGGGCAAATCAGTTAAATCGCCTAAAGTGTTTAATTAAATTTAACAATTTGCCGCTTTTTATAAAAAATTGTACAGAAAAACAAAACAATTTAAAATAAAATTTGTATTTCATTTCCACATAAAAAGAACCATTCAATTTTTTTTAAATGCAGTTTTAAGGGTATGAACATTGGCAAATCTTTTTTGATGAGAGAAATCAGAGGTAAAATATCGATTTGGGAAATTAAGTTTTCATCATAATAAATAGTTATATAATAGTTAAAGAGGTAAAACATTCAGTTCTAGAAAATCTTTAAAACAAAACCAAAAGTTGATTTAAAATATTTTTGGTGAAAATTTTATTTAAAAATCAATGGCCAATAAAATCTTGTTTAATGATTAGTCGGAATTGAAAAAAAAGTTTTAAGTATCATGAAATTAATTCGGTTTAAATAATCTGAATGACTAAGTTATGCCTTTGAGATATTTATATGCCAATCGTATAATTGTCAAAGGGTATCAACGTTTCGGCTTTCTCAAGTTGATCAAATAGCAAAATGAATGAAAATCAAATGTTTTATGTTTTATATTGTTGTTATTTACGCAGTTTCTCGGGAATTTATAATTGTTAATCATTATTTGTGATCTGCATAAAAATTGGCATATTTTGTTCGTTGTGTGTTTCCTGTTGTTGTTATCGGTATTAATAAAGGCTCATTATAATAGCTTTTATATGCAACAGCAGAATGACAAAATGGCAGCTAATTAAAGTTCTGAAATAATTTTAAATTTATATACTCTCGTTTGTTTTCATTTTTCTTTCGTTATGTGTATGTATGGGACAATATACCTATCTACTTTTTTTAAACGGTTTTTTTTTTTTATTTTTCAAGAAAAATTTGCATAAAATAAACATTGGCATTTACGAGTAAATCACGCAATATTTGTACAATCTAAAAATTGGAAATCAAGTTTTTCTTTTTGTTTTTTATTGTTCGTGTTTTTCCTGTTCTCTTTACCGTCAAATAATCAATCAGACGTGAAATAAATGAAAATTTATGCTGCATAAAAAAATAAACATATAAATACGCGAAAACATACATATATATATATATATATAGAGAGAGTGAGAGAGATGTATATACATAAATCCAATCTGTTACCATGTTTTGTTCCTTTTTTCAACGGATTCGTCTTGCTTTACCTCTTTAAAGCATATACATATGACTTCCGTAACCATTAAATTTTAGCATAAAACTAAAAAAAAAAAAAAACAAAATACAAATACTTTGCCATGTATTTCCGCTGGTTAGTTAGGTTGTTTCGATGACATTTTGCCAAAGAAGACTACTAGCAAAAAAAAAAAAAAAAAAGAAAAACGAAAAACAAAAAAAAATGAAGCAAAAAATGGCCAAATGCAAACTGCAAAGTGCAGTAAAAAATTTGTTGAAATATGCGACATAGCAGCTCCAGCTCCAATTCCAGCTCTAACTCTGACAAAAAGCAACAACAACAACAACAACACCAACAAAAAATGGTCGAAAAGGGACAAAATTGCAGAGCTTTTATTTGCACTTCAATTTTGCCCTCGACGAGGACGGCCAGCGGCGGTCTTTATGGCGATTGCAATCCCAGCTGCACTCGGTTAACTGCACTGCAGTTGCTGCACGCCATGCCAAACCAAGCCAAACCAAATGAAACCAAAACGAAGCCAAGCCAAGCCAAGTCAAGTCAAGCCAAGGACTTGGACTTGCAGTTGGAAAGTCACAAGACAAGTGCTACTTACAGCTATTTTAGTTCTGAATGTCCTTTTGTGCTTATCAGCGCTTAAAATCGGACAGAAGTCAGCCCAAAAAGGCACAAGGCACAAGCCACGACGAAACGAACGAAGGAACGAAAGAACGAACCAACGTACGATGGTGGCAACCCATAGGGCGATACTGGCGATGGACAGGCGGACAGACACCATCCAAAGTACAAAATTTACCTGCAGGTGAAACGTTGCACGGGAAACAGGCAAAATAAAATCATGTGACACTTTGTGGTTAATAATGTTTCGGGTGTGCATATATTCCCAGCCAAAAGGGCACGGCCATTGGTTTGCTTTGGTTTCGTTTGGCTTCAAGAGTGAACTGTAATGGTGTGGAGACCAAGGGCCTTTTGTCTCGGACATGGACACCCCCGAAAAACCAAAACGAAACATCACACACACACACACACAACCAATTGGCGGGCCACGTTGGCGGCGGTGATTTAAATGCAAATTTATTATCATGCAGCAGTAAAAATACCAAACAAGAAAAAAAACCATACAACATATGCTTAATCGGTGTGGCGACTAGGAAATTCCCTGTACATAAATATATATCCGCTTTTAGATGTCCCTAACTTATATTAGCATGGTTTAGTTGCATCGTTTTAATCTCTTGGCAACTTACTTATGCTATATATGTAGGTATATCTTGTGAATCAGCCCGATCTTAAGCTACTTTTCTAGCTTCTCAAAGAATCCAACAAATTCTCTGGACTCTAAGCCAAGCAAGACTTAAATGTTGACATAGCTTTTCTTGATAGATTAGTTATCACCTGTTTAGTCTTATCTTAGTTAAGTAAACCATTTCATGATGGAAACTTAGCTCAGACAGAAGAATGATATTCCTTTTGCATAATTTTCAAAAGAGGTTATGTTTAAAAGAAAAGACCAAGTTTTAAATGTAAAAGCGAATTATGAATAGCAAGAATTAACCATTTTAAAATTGTATCAGTTTAATGCCAGCTAATTGGCTAATTTGTTAATGAATAAATAAGGGCAAATAAAAGTCACAAAATTCTAAAATTGATATACCCTTTTGGGCTCTATTTTTTTTTTTTTTTGCAATGTCTATAAAAATGTACTCGTATCCCAGCTTTTACAAGAGAAAACTTTCCTCTTAAAAAAAAATAAAAACAATATAATGTATATGTACCATATATATGTATATATATAAATGAAAGTGTATAAATGAAAGGAGTGAAAAGGTGAGGGGTAGAAAAAAAAATTGTTGTAATAATATTTACAAAATGTCTGCTTGCCTCTTTTCTGCTCTCTTTGTCTTTGTGCAACCAAACATGGGTGCAACAATTTTTATGGTCACATTTTAATTTTCTGCATTTACATTTACATTTTTATTAAACGATTTGCATATTCTGCCCATCATCATCATCAACATCATCATCATCATCAGCATCAGCATCAGCATCATCGTCATTATTGCCATCAGCATTATTATTATTATTATTCTTGCAATATTATTGATATTGCAACGATCATTATAAATGAAAACTATTCAATTTTTAAACAAACAAAGAGACAAAAAATAAAGCAAACAGTTTCCTTTCTCACCCCCCAAAAAAAAAGGATGTTTAACTTTACATACAAATTTACTTCAAGAGAATCGGATAATATTCAAATTTAATATTCAAATATAATACTTCGAATTTTTAATAAAACTAAATTACATCTCAAGCAAGCTTAACCAAAAACTAACACAAAAGAATTTTGATAAACTCTAATACGGTTTTGAAATATCTGAAGAGAAATCATCTCTTAACAGGAAACATCTTAGATTATATAAAATATATATACTCTTGATTAGCAGATCGTCGAGACAAGTTCATAGAGGCGTGTCCGTCTGTTTGTCTATCATATAGAATTGATTTTGATTTCAATAATTTCACTCGTGTCAGGGTTTAAACTCTTTTATAATTTATTATACATTAGTAAACTGATTAAAGTAAAACGAGAAAGTACATCATCATTTGCCCTAAACTTTATAGTTCACATAAACTAAATAAACAAAACTACTTTAGGTACAGCAAATAATGGAAAAGAAAAAACACATTTAAAGCAGGGATGTCTTTTGAGTGGTAGTATGTTTTATTTTGGTCTAAATACAGACTTAATGTATCGAAAGTGGCCTTAAATTATATATCACATTGCCATGGGGGGGAATGGGGGGGGAGTGGATAAAGTAGTTTTTAGTTCTCAATTCAATGTTTGCCTTTGAACTTGACAGGCCAAAAGTTCGCATTTCCTTGGAAAATTTTCAGGCTAACACACTTACCCTTTCTCTCACGCTCTCTGAATTTAGATGACGGAAAGGGGGATGGGGAAAATGTTTTGTCTTTCTCCATTGCTTCGCTCTCAGCATGTCTATTTCTCTCTGTCTCGGTTATTATCATCGTCAGTCATTCGTATGGCTTATCTATGAAGCAAAATTGTTGTTTAAGTTTGCCATTTTTCAACAACTCATCAATCTGTTCGATGGTATGCTTTAGTTTGCCAGCCTCTTCCGTTTCTTTCTGCTCAGTTGGAGGCACACAAGGGCGGACGAAAGATGAGTGAGAAGTAAGGGTCCGGGTCTTCAGTTCGTTTTTGGTTCGGTTTGGTTTGGTTTGGTTTGCTTTGGTTTGGCTCAATTCTAACTTATGCGAGGCACGCACTCACCGCAAATGCAGCAGCATCAGTCTTCGTCTGCAGCCCTTCATGTTGCACCCCGCGCACTTCATATCCCATACCCCTCGTCTATTGCTCATGCTACTCTTGGCAAATATGGCAACGTTTGGCTGATTTACCTCCTACTCAGTCTTCTTTTCCTTTAGGGGAGAGGTAACTGTGAGTAAAGTTTTACCACTTATGCTTGGGCCAAGCGTTGTGGGCCTTCTTTTTGCTATTGAACCGCCTGTCGCCAATGACGCTAAACTTTTTTATTATGTATTTTGCGCTTTTATTATTCATCTATCATCGCTGTTATAGTTTAATAGAAAGTTTAAAAGTCATCATGGCATCGGCAATGACTTGCAAACATTTCCACCGTGCGCCATATGGGGGGGAAAAAAAAGAAATAGAAAAACCAAATTCTGGCCATAACTCAGACATATGCACATATGGGTGGTGTGTGTGTGTGTGTGTGTTTGTAGAAAAGGAACTCCACATGCTCATCAGACTTTCATTAGCTGTGCCAAAGGCATTTTGGGCAGGAGCTGGCCAAGAGCCAAAGAGCCAGCAGGCAGCAGGCATAAGCATCAAAGACAGCAGATAAACAATTAAATTTATGCAACGAACGTTTCATTAGCATTCGAGCAAATAGCGTGACTTCATCTCCCTTTTCTCTTTGCCTCCATTTTGTGTGTCCTCGGGCGGGCCGTTAGTGTTAATTAACTTGGCGCGGATTCAAGTGCCAAATACGAATCCGAATTGCATGAGCTTCAATCACCCATATCCACCCAATATTCAACCAGGCTTTGTCACTCCCACTCCCACTCCCACTTCCACTCTAACCCAAACGATTGCTTTCATCTCGAAGCTCCAATTTCCAATCTCTATGGTAACATGACAACGCAGATACATAACTCAGGCTACAAAATTCAATAAAATGCTCAACTGCAACTGACCATGAGACGTTTATAGCTCTTCCATTGGCCACGCATGCAAAAAGCCAAAACAACCGCAAAGTGTTTCTAATAAATTGTGCAACAACAGCAACACTTACAACTACAACAAGTGTTTAAATTTATCGCCAATCTACATATACACCATACAAATACCCATATATATATATATATATATATACATATATATAAATACTATATATGTATAGTCCATCCTTTTCTCTCACACTGAATAAACAATATTTTATATGAAAGCCAAAAGCCCGAGGGCCACTTTGACCAACTCGCTTAGCCATCGCATCAGCCGTTGGCGCTAACTAAACGTTGTTGAAACAGCAACAGCACAAAGAATTGGCTATTGACTATACGACCCAATAGATACCCATTACAGTTTATGTTTAGTTTAGTTATAGAAGAGAAAACTCTTCAACGAAATGCTAGCTAAAATATATTTCTTATTGCATTTTAGGTTTTTTTTTTTTGATGATCATCACCATAAATAAAACTCCTCTCGCAAAAAAAAAAAACTATACTTAAAAATTAACTTCCATAATTCTGACAGTAGAAATTTTCACAATTTTGCCTATTTTGAATATAAAAGTGAAGTGAAATGAAGTGAAGTGAAGAAGTTTGGGTCTTTTGGTATGCTTAATATTTTTTTTGTTATGCTTTATATAGGGCAATTTCAAAATTGATATAGTCACGCAGTATTGAAATAATAACTCTTTAAATAGAAATTACTTTTGGGCGTTAAAATGTTTTATCCGTCATGACCATAACTAAAAGCGAATAAACTTGAAAAGGCAATTTGTTAAACACCAAAAAAGCGTTTAACTTTTCGATTAGATATTCGTCATATTCTAAATGTTGTTCACATCTTAAATGTAGTGCAAAGTTTTTGATGTAATCTTACGTAAAATTTCTTGTAATATTCGTATAGATAACAAGCTTTTTAAAATTCAAGTTAAATCTTGCACTTAAGCCTTTAAAATATAATTTCAAAGGCAGCTCAAAAAGGTAAGCATGTTGTCTATATCAATTTCAAGAATCACCAAGTTCTAACATCAAGAGAGAAAACTAGTTGGGAATTACATCTATGTATATTCGTTTTGTAGTTTGTTAATTCTTTGATCTTTGACAGTTGAGTAAGCATATAAAAAAAAACTACATAATTTCTACCAGGGATAAAAACCACTAAGAAATAAAATAATCTGTTTATTCAAATGGATCGATTAGATTATAGTCTGATTGGCATGTCGAAAATGTTAAGCTGCTATAGACAAAACTCAATATTTTTGAATCATTCACATACATACTTATATGCCAATAAATTAAGAAAGACTTGAAGAAGTGAATCTGTGAAGAGGTAATCGATTTTGTCAGCTTTATTTGAATTTCGATTCACTCGATTTGTGTTTATAGCTAAACCCAAACGACCCCTGTTGATTTTATGGATTATAGGGTATTTTGCAAAAACCACGAAGAGGAGCAATTATGATATCAGGGCATGATTTTGTGGGCAATTGGCTTTAATGGCTGCCAGGCAGCAGACCAGGCCGTACGCTCTGTTCCAGCTTCAGTTCATGCCAACTGCCAGTTGCTGTCGCCAACAGCAACAGCCCGTCTTGTTGCTCCCAACCCACTTAGCCAGCCACTAGCTATGGACACCATACCATTCTGGTAGCTGGCTGGTATATGCATTGTGTGTGTGTCTCTCTTTGTTTGTGTGAAATTTATTTAAATGCTGCCAAAAGGCAACGGCAAATCAGAGTCAATTGGCCCCAGTTCTGGGTACAAGTGTCGCTGTATTAGACCGCTTCTGCTCTAGCTCCAGTTCCAGTTCCAGTCTCAGCCTCAGCTTCCATCTCCAGCTATGTATTTTAAGCTGCTTCTCTAATAAATACGCTGGGCATTTGCCAGCTAGACGAGACCGAGCCTAACTGAGTCCCGATGCCTATCAAGCCCTCTGCCAGGGCATCCTTTTTTGTTTTTGTTCTCCATTTTTTTTACTTCTATGTCTCCCTTATTTTTTTCGTTTTTGTTTTCGTTTTTTTTTTTTTTTTTTTGTGCAATTTATTTTTATATTGCCTTATATGATAATCGTTTGCATTAAAAAGCATAGTCCCCTTGTCTATCCCATTCCGATTGCCTTTTGCTGCCTTTGGCCTGCCTCTATCCCTTTGCCAAAAAGTGTCGCCGACGTTGTTTGTATTTATTTATTATTCAAAGTGTTATCAGCGGTAAAGGCAACGGCACGACGGACGGCGGACGGCGGATGGCGGACACGGAGTCATGGCAGCCAAAAACCCAAAGGATTAGTTATGATAAATGTGTTTTATAAGCGTGACACACACTCAGCCTCTGAGTGAGAATGAAAGAGAGAGAGAGATAGGGAGAGAGGGAAAGGGAGACAGACAGACAAAGAGGGAAATGGTAGGATAGAAGAGTCAGGCAAAACCAAAGCGGGTCGTGTCCCATTTTAATGCACAGATAATGAGTTCCTTTGTTGGCAATATGTCAAATCGTTGGGCCAATTTTTCAGCTCAGTTTGGGTAAAGGATTGCCATATATACATACATACATACATATATACATACAAACATATACATACATATACACATAGCATTTGCCATTTGCCATTCGCCGTTTTGTGTATGCGCGTTGAATCGTGTTAATTGCTGCCTATAGGAACTACATGAGATTAGTAAGTATATAAATCAGTCGTATCAACTTTGTTCCTATAACTCCCTCTTTCTCCCTACCACTTACACAATCTCCTTAGTGTGTGTGTGTGTGTGTGTGTGTGGCGGAGTGTGGGGCGTGGGGAAAGGCAATATAAGTTACGGTGGGAAAAGCCGCAAGATGAAAATGCTGATAAATATGGTGAAACTTGAGAAGAGAAATCAATTAAAAACGCTTCAATTGGTTTTGGTTTTTCCTTCTTCGTTGTTTTTCCGCCTTCGCTGCGGTTGCCATGTGGATAATCATGATGCAGATGATGATGATGATGATGCTGCTCCTTTTGTCCTTACGGGTTGGGCATAAAGACTAAAATAAACCATTTGCTTGAACCCTAAATTGAAAACTTGTCAAGCATGGTTTATGTAAAGATTTGACAAGGTCTTGGCAAAAACAGTTCAAAAATTATTGCCATTCCCAAATCATTTGAGATTATAATAACCACAAATCATTTACTATATAATTTTGTTGTTGAAAATCTGTAAAGAAACAGATCATTTTCACCAAACTATTTGATGAGTTTTGAATTTCTACACTTTTAAATTAGTTTGAGTCTGAAATTGTACAAAAGAATATATTAAATTGTTGTAAAGACTGATTTTTTAATGGGTTCATTATTTTATGGCTATTAGGCATGACCAAACTTTTCCTAAAAAGGGAATTGATACTCCCTAAACCAGAAACTATTTCTTCTTTCATATAGGCAAAGAGTTCGTAGGGATATTATATTGAATAAGAGTATTAGAAGATTCTTTATTTCGCATAAATTTGGATCTGTTCCTATTATATTATATTGTATTATACTTTTCCATTGAAGCGGTCGGCACCAGCAGGGTAATGGAAAGAGGGAAGGATAAAAAATGCAATTATGTAAGTCAGCAAGCATAATCGATTAACGCCCGCATTTGGCATTGATGTAGCTGCTCCTATGCCTGCTCCAGCTACAGTTCCTTTAGCTACTCCACCTCCTCATCCTCCTCCTCCTCGTCGTTGCTTCCCGTTTGAAGCATTCATTCGGATTGGTTTTCTGTTTTGTTGTGACTTTTCTGGGGTTTGGATGAGGACGCGCCTGAATGAATGCGAATGTGATTACGTTATCAAGACATACTTTAGGTACAAAAATTCGATTAAATTACCTATGAGTCGAACGTCCATCATTTCACCCTTCATCCAGGAATGGTATGTGTATGTGTGTGTGTGTGTGTGGTTCTGCCAAAACACTCAAATCTTCATTCATTCAGGTTTTTCTTTCATTATTCTTGCTGGTAATTTCAATTTAATCGCGTGTCTCGACCGCGTGACTTGCTCTATGTGGCTGGCTAATAAATATTTCACTTATTTCACGATTTTCACGCCTACTATTTGCTGATACTTGTCCTTAACTAACCCATGCCCTTCTCTCCCGCCCCACCCCCTAGCATACCGCATACCGAAAGTCACCAACTCAGTTTCCTCCCTACTCCTCACCTGCTGTGAGTGAATTGTTACAAAACGTTTTTACCATTTTTCTTGCTTGCTCGCACATTGTCAACGTTTTGTGCTAAAGTGTGGAAATGTGGGCGTCTGCCCCTCCACCGAGCCCTGCCCAAAAAAAAAAACCAACAAAAAGAGGCGTGCCCAGGTGGCAATGAGTGCCGAGTGCCAGCGGCATGTCTCAAAATGAGTTGACACTTTGCATGTCAGTATAATTTTGAAATATTAATCATATGGCATGTGCAGGTTGAGCTTTTTGGTGCCTGCGACTTCGACTCTGACTCTGACTGTGACTCTGGCTGGTTGCCTCTCTGCCTGAATGGGAATAGCAATGAGAATGAGAATGTGAATGTGAATGAGAATGAGAATGACTATGACAATGGAGTATGAGGTTTGGATATGGGAATGTTTGCTTGGCATGGCATGAGCATTGGGCATAAGCCTGACATCGCCTGGGCCTTGAGAGTGAGCCGGAGCATGATGATGAGGGTGAAACTATTGTTGCTACTGCATATTACGTTACATGCGAACATTAAGCACACACTCACACACACACACACACATGTAGAGAGAACTGAGAGAAATAAGTAGGTAAGTGAAAGCGAGATGCAAATACAAAGGAGCATTGGCTGCATAATCAAATAGAAAATGTTGGCTCGTGCTGCTCGAGCTTCAAATACACTGTAAACAAATTATACATATAATTAACCTTACCATATACTTTACTAGATCTGAGAAATATTATCAGTTACACTATACCATAGAACTTTAAGGAATGTAAACTACACCCAAAATTAAAATCTGGCTAAAAAAATATCCCCCCAAGAAGATTTTAAAAGAAATTTTTGATACTTCAAGCCTTTAAATTCATAAGGACCTCAGTAAGATGAAATTCAAGGAGCTAGTGACTGGTAACTTAAAAAACATATTGTTGACTAAACTAACTTGGCCATAAACAAACAGAGCTTTAAAAATTTATGGCTTTAAAGTGAATTTTTAAGTATTCTGATGAATTTATTCAAAAATTAAATTAATATCAACAAAATTGCTCAATGTTTCTTAGGAATCTCTAATTAAAATTGAAGCATTTCAATTTAATTCAAATCATTACAAAAGAGTTTAAAAGAATTATATATGCCATGGCCTTTTCCACAAACAGGTCTTACTGCATGCAGGCCGATTTTCCTTTCTTTTTTTCTGAGTGTAAGAATTGAAACTGTGTAAAAGAGGAGGAGACGAATGAAGTAAAGGACCTTATAGGGCCATGGCGTATAGCAATTAGTGTTGCATTTTATGGCCTTTAATGTGGTAATGGTTTCGGGTAATTAACAATTATGTCTAACTACAAATGCGACACGTTGCCGATTGCGTGTTAGCCCCTGCCTACCATCGAACCCTCCGATCTCCTTCCCTGTGTGTGTGTGTGAGTGTAGCTCCTTGAGGTTATTACACACACATACTTTTGCATATTTCAAGTGACTGGCAACTCTCTGGATTAAACTTCAACTGTTATACCAAAACAGCAAAGCCAACTCCATTTCACATTTTCCACAGATACATACATACCTATATACGTGTGCGTGTGTATATACAACTGCAGCAGCTCCATCTCCCTTTCCATCTACACATCGAAATCTACATTTACATACAAATACATATACACATACACATACACATACACATGCACATTCACTGCTCCAGCTGCAGCTGAAGGGCAAATTAGCCATGGCCGTGGCCATGGCCAATGGCGTTGTAAGAACTAACTAAGTGGTTTGCTTATTGTTAGTTGGTTTGCCATATTAAAATTTCAGAAAATTGCCGAGCTGTGCACTTTTAATGTGCTCTCGCCCCCAGATTAATTGCCCATGCAAATGTTGCACTCCAAAATAGAGGGACACTAGTATCCGACCAACGTAAGCCAGTGATCCACAGTTTCCTTCGTCTTTTTGCCCACCAACCAACCAGCCCACCAACCTAATGAGCCAAATGCATTCAGAGAATGGATGGAGTGGGAATGGAAATGGAAATGGGGACAACAATACGTCTCTGCGTCTCTACGTCTCTAGGTTTTATGTTTATGAAGTTTTAGTTTATGAGTGGGGAAATGGTTATTAATTTATATTATTTAATTTCTTTGCTTTAAAATAAGCCAAGAAATAACAACTACATAAGGTGGTAATCACAGACCGTAACAATTATTAGTTTTTTCTCTTTATTTAAACTCACAATTTAATGTTTATTTGTGAGTTTTATGTGTTCCTTCCATTTCAAATGAGTTTGTGAGTTTTATGTAGCCCTTTCATTTCTTTTATTTAGCAAATAAAACTTTTTGCAAACTTTACTTTCATAGTGAAATAAAACTCATGAAAGATATGAAATTTTTTCACTATATCATTTTAATCTGCAATTATTTGAATATACTCAGATCAATTTAAAATATTTTTCATTATGCAAACAAAAAGTTCAAATCGAAATCTTTAACTCATTGAAGATATCTAACGAAATTCAACTCTTCTTTTCTAATGGAATATAATAATAAAAATTCAATTCTCTAAGCTCTTATTGGAAATATTAATAATAGATACATACCAAGAAATATAACAATGGTAAAAGTAATGAAGGTATTAAAATATATTTGGTAATCATTCAATTAGACACAATATTTAGATTGAGTTATGTCCTTAAAAAAATCGTTGATAACTACTAAAGCCTATTGTCTTGTAGAATACTAAACTCATCATTTAGTGAGTAGTTTTTTGCAATAAAAATGGATTCATTAGCTTATACACCGATTAAAACCTTGATTGAAGCGACATTACCATTTGGAAACGCAATCTGATTTGATTACATTCGGAGTCGTGGTCATGTGTAGATTCAATTTGAACAGTTGCAGGCTTGTTGGGCAAACCATCATGGTCATACCAGGATGATGTTAATGTGCTATCAAAAATTTCATTTTAAACAGCATCAAACTGGCCTTTTATCCCATAATTAAAAAGCGCCAACCTAATGGGCACATTGCCCAGTGGCCAACTGCAAACCGTTCGAAACCAATCCCCAGCATTCCCATTCCCAGCCAGCCATTCGCCTGCCGCAACTGCTGTGGTAGACATTGCAGAAGTCTATTAACGTACACGAAACTGTTAATTTTGCTGATGCAATTTCGGCTCAATTTATTGTGCACCCACAAAACACAATACAAAAAAGAAAAACGAAAATAAGAGAAGCAAAAAACGAGTAAAAGAATGATAAAGAGAGAGAATGTGAGGAAAACGAGCCGAAATTGAAAAGCCAAAGTACATAACAACAAGCTGGCGGCCAACTCATGGCCCCCAAAAATGCCAATCCCAGGCGCGAAAATCAATATAAATATGCTTGGCCCGGGTTGCCCCTTGAATGGGAATAAGAGTGCTGAATGCGGATCGGAGGGGGTTACCAAGAGGAACATGACAATTTATGTGCATTTTGTATGCAGGCGGCTAAATAGACAAGGCTAGGCGAGGTCCGCCGTGCGTGCGTACACTGCTCGACTAGAGCAACTGAGATATATGTATGTATGTATGTATACACATGCAAACTGACATACAGACAGACCGAACATAATACAATGGCTGTTCCAAGGACACGCCTCTCCACCACCATGCCAGAGAGGCCAAACGCCTTCACTCACACGTAACGATAAAACTTGAAAATGCTGTTAGCTACAAAATTTGTTGTCAGACTTTTGTCGGCTCGACGCGCTTTCGCCTGCCACGTTGGCCCCTATGTACATATATAGCATGTGCAGATTTTTCAGTTACAAAAATAAAGGCGTAGGATAGGAGACAGAAAGAGAAAGAGAAAGAGAGAGAGAGAGAGAGAGTATAGAGTGCGGTATGGGCAAAATGGATTGGGTCAGACGCAGTCCTAATTTGGACTTTCCATCGGCCGTGCGTGGAAATGCACGCGCAATTGCATTTATAGGCCCAGCGACTGCTCGGCAATTGCAAATTTATGCACTGCCGTTGTAAACAAGGCAAACATTTCCGAGTGCAAAATATTCGAATGCGTTGCTCAATTGTAAATTATTTACAGCATACTTTTCGGCAATGGCTGGAGTTGGGTTGATAACTTTGACTCGATACGCATTTGAGTCTGGTCAGCGACAAACCTAATTACAGCAACCCAGAGTACACACAAAGAGATGTAGATGTAGATGTATGTATGTATATACATCAAGCTGATGATCAGGGACCAGAGGGTTAGGGGCTAGGGGTCAGTGGCAATGGCCGCTCCCACAATATCAGCCTTTGTCGGCTCGTTTAGCCACGCAAATTGCTGTCCATTGAGTTAGCTGTTAGCTGTTTGAGCCCGTTCTCACTTGACCCACCTTCGCCTCCACTTTTACCTCCATAGCATGCAGTTGAATTGCCAAGCCACATAACTTTGTTCTTCCCATTTTCATACCGCTTCAACTCACTGCCACTCCCCACTCGTCCCACTCAGTAACCATTTTGCGACAACTGAACACTGACTTTTCGACTCCAACTGCAGCTAAAGCTACAGCTGCAGCTGTTCCTGTTGCTGTTGCTGTTGCTGCTGCTGCTGATGTCAAGTGGACAACGTCAGGGAACAAAAACAAAAAAAGTATCGAAAAAACTGCCTGCTGCAAAATATTGTGCAATGCGCTGCCAAATAACAAAACAAAAGAAATAAACTAGGCGAGAAATGAAAAGCAACGACTAAGATATATCCTTTAATTCAAAATAACATATAATCCCAAATTACTTAAG
This sequence comes from Drosophila insularis, assembly GCA_018903935.1. NCBI lineage: Eukaryota > Metazoa > Arthropoda > Insecta > Diptera > Drosophilidae > Drosophila > Drosophila insularis. The sequence continues at coordinate 329,684 of JAEIFP010000150.1, read as the reverse complement.
TAATAAAAGAGTTTATAAACTGATAAACTCAACAAAGACTAGGAAAACTGCATTATAATATGTGATAATTAAGCTTTTATTAAGATATTTACATAATTAATAATTAGAAATTTGTAAATCTAAATTCAAAATATTAATTTTTTAAGCAATTAGATGTTACAGAATTGACTCCAGCCTGTTGATAATTGTTTAAACTTTTTATTTATTTTGACTGGAATCTCTTTACGAGCATTTCTAATTAAAATTTAAATCAACAAATGTTTGCAATATTACTTACTTAGATACTTTAATGTTTTTTAAATAAAAAAAAAGTCTATTTATAAATTTTAGTTGACAAGTCCTTTACCAGAAAAACCTAATATTACTTGTCATAGCCATTTCTCTTGAGCCGCTCTAGCCATAATTTGTAACAAATAAGTAAATTCACTCAGATCAACTTAAAAAGATTATTTTATTTATTTTAAGTAATTAATTTGCATTTTAGAATGTCACAAAATATATAGCTAAAAATATTCATAAGTAAACAATACAGATAAAGATGAAGTTACAGTAAACTTTGCATAATTAAAAGACTACAAAATATTAGGGTTCAAATTGAACGGCATCAAAAAGTCGTTGACTGTAAATGGTTAGTCCAGCATGCCTTAGTTTGCTACCCTGTGGCTTGGTGGTGGTGATGGCACAGTCACATCGAGTATAAACAGCAACAACCCAGCAAAAAAACAAAAAAAAAAAGGCAAAAAAAAATAGAAAACAAAATAAATAAAACTATAGGAAGGCGGCAGGCAGTAAGGCGGGCGGTCAGAACGAAAACGAAAAAAAAAAAACCTTTAACGGCAAATGTCGAACCACGAACGTCGAACGTTTTTGGGCTTGGACCTAGGGACTGAGGGTCTGGTTTGCTTTTACTTTGGCAACGGCCAAATGCGTCTACCTCTCACTTGGTTGTCGTAACCGGTCCTCCTTTCCCCTTCTCGAAGCTCTGGATCTGATTCTGACTGTGGCTCTGTTTCTGTTTCTCGGTTTTGTGTCTGTTTTATTTTACTTTTGCATATTTTTTGGCGTGTTTCAACTACTACTGCGGCGCTGTCTCTACATTTTTCAAGTTGTCTGCGTTTGACGTGCACGGATGGGTGCTCTACTGCGTCGGCGGCAACGGCAGCAGCAACGGCAACGGCGGCAATGTCGGTGGTTGGCGTAGTTACAGTTTTGCCGCCCCCACTGGTTGTGGTTCGTTGCTTGGTTATCGCCAGCGCCACTACTCACACAGCCAAAGACCAACTCAACTCAACGTTCGTCCCGTCTCGTCCCGTTGGTGAGCCTGTTTTTTAGTGCCTTCCGTAACCATTAAATTTTACGTTTTTATTAGCGCGCGCACACAGAGTGGAAGATAGGCCAGGGCTTGACTACCTTCCCCCACTCCTTCTCCTCCTTCTCCTCCTCCTTCTCCTCCTTCACACAACTACTACAACAATTTTTGAATATTTCCGTTTTGGCTGGCAGTTTTCAGTTTTCGGCTTGTCTACAAAATGCAGTTTCGCATGCACTTGGCCACCAAGGCACTAACACACACACAGACACACACACACGCACACACATTGAAGAAGACCAAAAGACAATAATAAACGAAAAAAAAATGAGAAGAAAAAAAAGGAAAACAAATGCCTGATAAAAACCCTGAACGCTGAAAATGCCAAAATTGCATTGCTCTCAAATGTATGCTATGATTTTCTTTGCAGTCGTTCTTTTTGGTTTTCTTCCATTGCCTTATCAACGTCTCAGATCATCGAGGGGAGACCAAACACAAAAGTTAAGGCAGAGATAGTGCAAAAATTGTCGTTAGGCAAAATAAGTTGGATATCAAAGGGTTTTTTCATTTGAATTTTCCTTCCAGTTTTCTGCTCACTTGCAACATGTGCGAGTTGCCCATTGTGGGCGGCACCAAATAGCGGTTTAACGGTAAAACTTTGCACTCAAACATGTTGTCTGGTGTTCGTTGGTGTTGCAGGGGCACCAGGACCTGTTGCAGCTCAAACCAAATATGAGACTCTAAACTCAAGTTCCACAAAGTTTGCTTGGCATTTGAAGGGAAACTCTTATACACTTAACTAACTCACCCAATCAGGGGAAATTTGAGTTAAACTAAGCTAACCAGAGTTTTTGTGTCATCCTTTTCAGTTTTATTTAGCAGTTCGAAATTCAAAATTAACAAAAAAACAAATACCTTCCATAAAAAGAAAAGAAAAAAAAATTAATAGAAATAAAAAGAGAAAGAAAACCATTGGGAATCGGTTTATTCCGGTTTTATTCGCCAACAATCCAAACCCAGAACAGGAAAACGGAGAAAACCCCCCGAAACCGATATGATGAATATTGTCCACAAATTTTGCAGACAATTTAACGAGTTTTTTTTTGTCCATTATCCTTATATTGCCATATATAGCAGCATAGCAGCTGTGTTAACTGCCTATTTGCATTACCAGTGGAAAATGAATCATTCGGATCTAATATATTGGAAGGAAGTTGCCGAAACCCTCTCCCAGGACATTGACACATTCCAGCTGATGCTCCTGCTGACCATATTCATTATCAATGCCATCTTCGTTTGCATTATACACAATGTCTATTTGCGTCCCACATTCGAGGACAGCGGCGAGTTGTCGCTCCTAAAGATCAAGGATCGTTATGCACGATTCATACTATTGCGTTTGATTGCCCGACTGGATCGCATTCAGGGTAAATTGTGTGCCAAGCGCAAAAGTTTGACATTAAATCATTATGGACGAGCGCACACGAATATGGTCAAGGCGGTGGCCATGTTTCGGAAGGATGCCAGGAAACTGATATTGCCCAATGAATCGGAGATTATGCTGCCCATTGAGGATATCTACGGTGTGGCCGAGGATGAGGAGCGACTATTGAAGCGAGCTGGTTATTACAAACTCATTATTGATACCACAGATGAGGCAGTCAAGGGTCTGTTCAATGCCAAATGAAATGACTCGAACTTGATTTTAAACTCTGCCATTCTCTTTCTCTCTCTTAACGCTCTGTAACCCTGTCTCTATCTTATTCTTTGTTATTCTCTTCCTTTCGGTCTTTCTCTTTCTCTTTTTCTTTCTCTTTCCCCCACTCTCTGCACTATGCCCTCAATTCGACTTAAAGCTTGAGTAAAATATGCAAGACCTGCTGCCGACTGTCTCTGTAATTGCTTTTATCTCTTTGTATTTCTCTCCGGCCCCCTGCCATACACTCCACCGATACCACCTACTCTCTACTCTCTACCCTCCACCCAGCGCCTTGCAAGCTCCTCCTTCCTCAATTTAATCTTAAAGCTGTTTTATTGTTTCAACTGTTGTGGAGCGGCTTTTGTTACCACCAACTTGGACTGGAGTCCGTTCACTACTGCGTAAAGGTAGAGAGTAAAGTTCCAGGGATGGCCATGGTGGAAGGGTGTGGTAGTAAAATGGTGAAGGGGAGGAGGGGCGTATAATAGAGAAGTGGTAAAAGGAAAAATGGGGAGCCAGGCGGGCAGGCTTTTATGGTCCGATTGTTGTGTTTGTGTGTAGCTCGCGCCACCAGAGCCAACAATAACAACCAAGTCGGAGACAGAACTGCTGCTCCTCCAGCAACTACAACAACAGAAACAACAACAGAATACATTCACATCTATGACTATGGCTAAAACTAAAACTAAAATGCCAACCCAAGTCGGCGCAGCTCAAAACAATATCTAATGTTGTCTACAGCAAAATATTTTTCCAACATCTTTTTGTTTGCGCTGCTATTCAATCCTTTTATGCCAGTTTTTCTTCTTTTTTTTATCATGTTGTTTTTGTTTTTATTGTTATTTGCCTTTAAAATTAGCTAAGAGCTTGACAAATTTAAATAGTCAAAAAGCAAAAACAACTCGACAAAGCTAAGCAAAAATACTCAAGGTAAATAACTGATAAAAGGGTAAGAAACCAAAAAGTAAAAACAAAAATATTTTCCTAAAATTAAAATTAATAAATTTATAAATGGAAATACAATATTCAAATAATACAAAATCTCTTTGATTTATTGATAGGTATTAATGATGAACTAGCTGTGTTAATATCAAGTATTAAGTATTATATTCCATTATACATTCATGATCTATCTATCATTCCTATGGGAATTTCATCAATCTATGGTAAAGTATGGTAAAGTTTATTTTCAATAGCTTTTTAACTAAGGAAGAACGATCTGCTAAAGTAGTCCGATATGAATGTATATCGACTCGGCTGTTGATGCTGAATGAGAATATATATCATAGAGGTTAGAAATATCTAACCAGACAATACAAAAATTTTTGTTTCGAACTATATCATTAGTTTTAATTTCAAAAAATGTAATTTTTTCCACTTCAAATGAATTTAACTTCAACTAAATTGTATCTAAAAAGTAATTGATTAGCGGATGTATCTTTTAATTTGGAAAAAAATCAAAATCTAAAACGTCAGAGTTTTGCTTTTAACTTGTATTTAATACCAACTCAAATCAATAGAATAAATTGCTCTTGGCATTTTTGTTATAATTCCAATCAATAATAAAATTGACAGATATAAAATGCCATGGACATATTTATTAAATACCTATATAATAATATACCCATTAGCCCATTTTACATATACATAATCAAATGAGACGTCATAACCACTTGGTGGATTGTGAATTGGTATGGGGCTAAATAGGCAAAAAAAAAAACCAGCAACTTCAAAGCAAAACATGCTTGGCTGCTCTTCCAAGCCACAACGAAAGCAAAAACAAAAAGCAAAATATGTAACGAAAAAAATGAAGCCAATGCCACGCACTTTCAAACGAAATTTCAGTTGAAGCTAATGCAAAAATGCTTACAAAATGAGAGCCTAATTTCAGTTAATGTGCCGTGTCTTGTCCTTTTCACGGTGGCCCTAAAGTGGGTGGCTATATGGGTGGGTGGTTCAGACATAAACATACCCATTACAAATTATACTCCTCCTCAACTTTATACCATTGGATCCCATCCTCCTCAGCCCAGCTCAACTCAGCTCAGCCGGAATATGCCAAACTGCATTACTTCATTCACAATGCGCACAATTTTTTTTTTCGTTTCGTTTTAGGTTTTTTTTTGTCGTGTTTTGGTGTGTTTCATATGAGCTGGACCTGCCCACTTGGCGCTGTTCCTGTTGCTGTTGCTGTTGTTGGTGAAAAAGACATTAAGTAGATTATAGTCTGATTGCATATTTGCGGATATGCGCGCCATAAACACGTTCAGACGTGCTGCAACCGCAACAACACGGCCGAAAGCGTACATGGACATGGAACATGAAAGTGTGTGGAGTGTGGCATGTGGGTGAGGAATGGAGTGGTAAACCAACTAGCAAGAAGAGTAGCAAACACAACAAAAAAACACAAAAAAAAGAAAAAAAAGAGACAAGAAAATAGAAGAGTGAACAACAGGCAAAAAAACAAAAACAAAAAAACAACGTGAGCGCGAAAAAAAATTGCGAACAAAACATGAAAACGTACGCGCATCTAACCGCAGACAAAATGACGCCGTTGCCGTCGCCGTCGTCGTCGCCGTCGCCGTTGCTGTTGCTGTTGCTGTTGCCGTTACCGCCACTGCCATTGCCATTGCTGTTGCCACGTTCATCTTGGTCTCCTTTTCGTTTTGGCTTTGGTGAAAGACAACAAAAGCTGCTAGCGTCTGCCGGAAGCAGAGAAAATTTTCCAAAAAACACATGTAGCTCCTGAGAATGAAAATATATACATATACATATGTACACAGAGACGTATGTGTGTGTGTGGGTATGTGTGCCATAAACCCAAATAGCAGCTATTACTTTATCGCCCCGACAACGCCACAAAATGGCTGTCTATTGCAGCTAAATGTTGCTGGCGGCTTTTGCTTTGCTTTGCTTTACACGTGTGTGAGTGTGAGTGGGAATGTGAGTGGATGTAAATGTGTGCCAGGGTGTTAATTTTGTCAGGTAGAAATAGCAAACGACCCGCAAGCAATAAACAAATAATCATAAATAATGTTGCCTTTTTAACAGCGCCTCTAAATTAGCTATTAATTGTTCTGAGTCCTCCCAGGAGACAATCAACTCAAAGATTGAGTATGAGAGGGATGAAATTCAAAAGAGAGAGATAGAGAGAATGAAACAGAGAAGGAAGAGCTGTGCGTGCGTGTGTGTGTGTGTGTGTGTGTGTGTGTGAAGACCCCCCCACCCAGATTGTAGTTACTTCAATTAGGCTTATGCCTTACCTATGCAAATGTTGATATACATTAGCATACTTATGTGCGCGCTTGCCGCTGCATCACTTTTGAATTCACTATGGAAAGCACACTGAATTGCAATTCTGATTTTTTCCTTACTTTTATCAATTATTGATAAACCAATTACCGCTTGCTCTACGAGGCGAAACAAGAAAGAAATTACAAATAATAATTAATATTTTCTTTAGCCCAATTTATCTCTAAATTCTTTTCTTCTCATACTTGCGAATTTAAAACAAATTTACTTGTTAAACTATTAACATTATTTCTTTTCAATTAAGAAATTATTGAAAATTGCCATGAAATTTTGGTTAATGTTGTTCGATTTAATTAATTTCGTTGAATATATAAATCGGCTTATAAGTTCTCTTAAAATATGTTGATATGTGATTTGGAAATAAATAAAAGAGAGAGTTTCCTTAAGAATCTTAGGGAAAATAATGAAAAAAAAGATTAGTTTAAAACCAAGTTGTTTCTGATGCTTAGCAAAGATTGGAATTAGTGGATGTAAAAACAAAGGCACTTATTATTTCATTTCTGTTAAGGCTCGTGACTTAATTTAACCAAAAGATCTGCTAACAACAACTGCCGATTTGCTTGTTAATTATAATATTATAACTAACTATTATATTATTTACCTAACTACTTTTTACAGTATTGCTTCTTTGGGGGAGACCTTTTTCGGGTCTCAAACTCTGAGTGTGGTCTCCACCGAGCCACCGACTATCATATGATAATATCATATCATATGATAATATCCTATTCAGATACAAGAATTACACCGGTATATGGCTAACACTTTTCTACTCCATTTAATGGGCAAAGATTTAAAAAAATTAAAGATTTGCTAAAAGTAAAAGAAGGCTTACTGAATGTGTTGGATATATTCTATACAAAACCACAAAATAATAATTAAAAAAAACAACTTAATTAATGATTATTATGCAATCAATTAAATTTTTTAATCTATCGATCGTAAATAAAGTGCAAAAATAAAGTAAATTCGCTTGATGGGAATCTCTGTTTTACCACAAAAACTAGTTTGATGGAAACCTCGCAATGGAATTTAAAACTGCATTTTATTGATCTAGAGAAGTAGTTTTTAAAAGTTTTACCAAAAAATGTGCATGGCTAGTTGTGTATGGAAGTGATTTTAAGTTATTGTCTGTTTAAATTTCAAACATTCGTTGGCATCCACAGTGCTAAACGGAATGCATTTTAAATTTAATTTAATATGATTGCTATGCCCGGATAATTTCACAGCATGAGTAACAGATATTTTGCTGGCCGTTTTGGCCATTGTTGTTGTTGCTGTTGTAGTGACTACTTCGGTTTTTGCTGTTGCAAGAGGCAACTGCATTGCATTGTATGGCAATTGCAAATGCTTCTGGCTTTTGAATTTAGCATATGCACACGGACTTCAATCAGCTATGTAAAATCTATGTAAAATATTTATATTACACTGATGCATCCTGAGGGAGGCCAACCCAACTGAGTCAGTTGATGCTGCGTGCGTAATCAGTGGCAAGCCAGCATCAGCGCAAGACACGAAGATTCGTCAGAGAAAGGTGGCGGAGGGGGAGGGCCGAAGTTGAAGGAATTTGCATAAACATTGTCACAGCAACTTCCTTATATGCACACACACACACACACATGCAGCACATTCACTGTGTATAGCATGGAAATGCTTATAATAGATACAGATACTGTAACAGATACAGATACAAATACAAGGACACGCCATCCGATCCATTTCCATACGGCAACAGCAAGTGCAACTTGTTATGACGTTTTGATTATTTGTTTAGACAAAAGAGTTTTTCATCCCCAACCCACTCTTAGCATTTAGTCCATGGAATATGCCAAAAACGAAATTAGTTTGTTTTGTCGAGTAAAACCCTAAAATTATTATCAAATAAATAAGTTCCCAAGTAAACAGAAGGCCAGACTCAAGCCGATTTCTTAGGACAGGAGCATTTGCAGAATTTCAAGTGTGTTTTCCTGCATATGTGTGTGTACATATCTAACTAACTGTATGTATGTATGTATTTTAGCTGCATCCTTAGAAACTTTGTGTTCTCTCTCTCTCTTGGTCAGTTTGGACCTGCATTTGAGTTGGCCAAATAAAATTGCTTCAAATGCAGTCATAAATAAATGTTGGCAAATAAAATATCTACGTGTTTTTTCTACTTACTTATGATCATCTCTCTCTCTCTCTCTCGCCCCCCCGTTTTTTCGCTTCATGTGTTTGTGTGTGTGTGTGTGTACATTTTTTATAGCTTTATGCGTATCTTTAGAGCATAAGGATGGACTCAAGAAAGAGGGGAAATGGGGGTCAAATGGGTCCAGGCCAAAGCAATTGCCAATTGCGGCCAGCATAAATCACTTAAAATTTGTGCCAAATAAATACGAGCAAAGCCACAAATTCAAGATTTGCATGTTTGAAAATGCTGTGGCAAAAGTCAGATTTTTTCTTGGTCAACATACATACATATATAGATTTATGCAATATATATGTATATATGTATTTTCTCCATTCTATGCATACATATTTAAACAACTTAAATATTTATGCAAATCAACTGCAAATGCAACATGTTTGTTGTTGTTGTTTTATATATGTATATATATATATTTTTTTTTAAGTCTATTACCATTTAAAATGATTTGCAAGCTATTTTTGATTAAAAGAATTTAAGAAATCAAAAAAGGGAATATTTAATGAAGAATTTAAATAAAGACAAAAGTTAAGTGATTTTCATGATTTAAAGACAAATGTTAAATGCTTTTTAAATAAAGATAGATAAATAAATATATATAAAGTAAAAAATTGTTTCATCTTTATATCTTTAATTTGATCTGCAAGTTATAACAAAATCAAAAATACTTGAAGTTAATATTTACCTACTTGATTACACAATTTATAAGAAAATGCATGGTCAAAAATTCAATAAATAAATATGGAATATTAAAAGTCTTAGAGACTCAAAAAAAAAATGCAGTGAAATAAATGAAACTTATGGCAAATAACATGAAACTAAAGAATTGTTAAATAGTCAAAAGATTTGCAAAATCATTAAGTACAATTAAACCTTGAATTTTTTTTTCTTTTGCTTACCTGAAAGTAATATAAACTTTAGGCCTTAGTTTCTAGGAACTTCAAGACTCAACTTACATAAGCAAATGTTTCAAATGTAATAAAGAATAAGCTATAGAATTGTAGAACTTAAGTAAAACAAAACCCTCTTCTTTTCTGTCTCTCTCCCACACTCTTGCTGCGTCGTGCTTTCTCCAATTCCATTTTCATAGAATTGGCTATACTAGTTGATTTATAATTTCAAATGATAAACTGTGGCATTCTGATTAATACTACACAATAGGCCAAGTTACAGCATATGGTCAAGTTTCTCACACGAGTTTTAAAAGTTAAATGGGATCTATTATACATATGTATGTATGTATGTATGTATGTATGTATATGTGTGTTTTTTCATGGGAATATACTAATCTCCGAAAAAAGAAGCAGCTCTTCGGTGTGGGGGATGAGTGTGGGAATTGTGAAGGAGATTTGAACAAATATATCTCAATCTGGCAGTAAAATGAAAGTGCAGCTTAAAGGCACAATATGCAAAATGAAAACTAAAGGGGCCCCCAAGCCAACAAAACCAACATGCATAGACACCCATACACACACACATGTGCACGCACTCAGAGGCACACTCACAAACACACACACGTAGACAATTCGAGTCCAATGTGTCGTATACGTAACGTAAAACTTAGCCAAGCGTAAATGGATACATCTCTTACCCTTTCTCTTTCTTCCGTACCCTTCGGTGTCTGTCTCATGGCAGGCATAAGTGCATGCAGAGATGCATACACACACACACACACGCACACACACACACAGATAGAAAGCAAAGACAGAGAGAGAGAGATAGAGAGAGAGAAAGTAACGCTCAAACAAAACATGATAACAATTAAAACTTTGTACACTTGGCGTATTTACATTATTCATTTTAGTGTTGGATTCTCTTGTCACATTTGTATAGTTTGTCGGTTGCTGTTGCTTTGCCTTTCCTTTTCCATCCTTTATGCATTTTCCTTAGTTTTTCCTTTTGTTGGTTTATTTTTTAGTCAACCCATGAGCTAAACCATTTGTAGTGCCCACATTCATCTCAGCCAAAAAAACAAAAAACACAAAAACTGAAACATGAAATGGTTATTCTACATATCACATAGAATGAGCCAAATAAGAGACAGACCAAAAAGAGAGGGAGAGAGAGAGAGGTAGAGAGACAGAGATAGGGAGATAGAGATGGATAGAGTACTGTCCAAGCAGTTAATAACATTTTAAAATAAATGCGAAATTTATGACAAAACGTAATTACCCATTGACCAGAGCCGGCAAAGGGTATTTACGGGTTGTGCACATGAAATATGAAACCATAATTACTTTAATTAAGCAAATATTTTTTGCACAATTTTTTTACCGATTCATTCTCTTTCCTCTTATATACATACATACATACATATATACTTTTTGTTGGTTCGTTTTCTGTTTCCGCATTGTTGTTCGGAGGGGTCGACGGGGCATTGATTGAGCATATTTATTAAATGACTGTTATCGTTCGCCTCAATGCAGTGGAAGAAGAATAAATTGATGCATTTTAATTATCATTTATAACGCCGAACACACCGAACTTACTTACACACACACACACACACACACACACACAAGGCCACATTCACATCGGTCATTGTAATTGTAAAAAATTTGTTCAATAACTCTAGATTTCAAGGTACCATATGATTTTCCAATTTATTTTTCACTAGATCACATCCAGTTGCAAGGCTTTTAATATTGAAACTTTAATGCACTTGCAATGAGTTAAAAGTTAATTAAGTTCTAGTTTAATTTTGTTTTCCCTTTTTCGCTGAATCAAGTATTTTCAAACTATTTTCTTTTATAGATACATATTAACTTCAATCTTTACTAATTGAAACTGGAAAAGAGTTTTTCCTTCACTTTTTTGTTTATTCCGCTGTTTTCATTAAATATATCTACATTTTTGCCAATCTTTTGTAGTTAAGTTTAAGTTCAAGTGTAGTCTAACATTTAGTAAAACTTAAATGAATACAGCCAAGTCCGGAAAATGGCTGTAAGTACATACTAAATCTTTCATAAGTCAGCAGACTCGATAACAAAAAGTAAGACAAACATTAAAAGTGTCCTGACTGAAATATTGCATGGGCAAAAATATAAACAATTATTTAACATAAAACACTTCCATCTAGACAAAAAATTTTATATAAATTTCTTATTCTTTAATCAAACATTAAAAAATATTTGAGACAATAATAAAAAATACGTAAAGTTTAAATCTCAGCTCAATAAAATAGAGCGAATTTCACTTAGCGATTGCGTCATCATTGAGATATATACATACATATAAAAAATAAAGTATCTCCGAGTTTGGTATACCCTTTTAATGTTCTTTCGTCTTCCGAGAATTTAATCAAATTTCGAAAGTGATTATTTCCATTCTTAACTAAAATGAGCTGTCCTTTCTTTATGTCCTTTTTTAAGATAAAACCAATTTAACAATTTAGCATAGAACGGGATTTCTGTCTTGTCGTTTTATGTTATATATGTTTTTCTGTTGGATATTTAAAAATTTGTTATAATCTAGAAGTAGTAATATTAGGGAAGGATCCAGAAAACAATACAGAAATACATACTAAAGAATCGAAACAGGAATTCGGGCAACTTCTAATATTTTTGAATCTTCATAACGAATTTTGTAATACATTTCCCTGATCTTAATCCTTTAAATCCTTATTAGAGACTAAAATTAACTAAATAACTTCTAATAGAATGCAAATACAGCAATGAGTAGAAAATATAAACAGAAAGGTTGAAGCAAATATCCACCAAGCCGAAGTTTGTATACCCTTGCAAGATTATGTGTTACTTTTTGAGAACTGGTTAAGTTTCAAAATGGAATTCGATTTTAATTAAGTTTAACACAATTCTTGTTTACTTTGTGCAAATGGTCTAGGAAACAAAAAAAAAGGTTTCTTACCAAAAATATTCTTTAGCCCAATGGAAACTATTTTTTTTTTTATATTGAAACCGGATGTTACTGAAAATTTCATATAATCATCACACTAGGAAACAGATGTTTAAAATAATCGCTTAGAAAGTACCAACGAATATTATTATATATATCAATCTTATACTTTATAGAATGGGAAATACTTTTTTCTACGCATTACACACTTTTGATCAAAACCAATATACTTTTTTTTTGCAAGGGTATAAAAAATAAAGAGTGGAGGGGAATTATTGTGCTTGCTTTACATATTATATTAGATGATGGGGAGGGGGAGGTAGACATATTTTGTCACTAGGGGAGAGAAGGGAACAATTTGAGGAACGTAGCTTATAAACTTAAGTTCCGACTTTGTTCGGAAAAATTTAATTATGTTAACCTCCATTTTATGGCATAGATTTTATTATGTATAAAATTTTATCCAAACGGCCTACAGCAAGGCCATCGTAAAAAAAAAAAAAACAAAAAACAAATATTAACATGGCAAGCTATTTACAATATAAAATATGTAAATCCAAAGACGATCCACAATCGGTCGTCAAATTTCAGTTAAAATGCCGCCCAAAAAACCTTTATCTACATATGATATTCAAAATTAATTGAATGAGAAGCCCAAAGTAATAAAAATTACAACAAAACCGCAACAACAAACAAAATCGTAACATCATTGTTTTCTTCTTCTACCCATTATTTTTATTACCCCCCCGCACCAATATGTGGGCATTGACTTTGTTCAAGGTGAACACCGCTGAAAAGCGAATTCTAAAAAATATTCCCACAATGTGCAATGGTTAAACAAATAAAGCAAAGTAAGAAGGGCACTAAAAACAAAAAATATATGTATACATATAGTTTTACGGTAACAAATGGATGAGTATATATGTATAGTTAGATTTGATATGTACCTACATAGATAATCATGAATATATATACCAAAGAATGTATGTATACATATAAACACTTAATGCATTTTTACAGCTATTTGCTCAATGTAAACAATGTCAAAGCGGGGATCTTTAATTAAATTTAACCGGCAATATTAATGTCTGGGGATACGTTACTTCCAGTTCAATAACAAATTTCTGAGGAGTGGCACTTATTCACCTTCTTTGCTTCTCGTAAGTTCATCATGTGATAAGTACGGGCCGGATTTAGCGTCCAAAAGTTGTACTTCTTTTATTTTTCCATGTAACACGTTGGAAAAGCTAACAAAATATGCCTCAATCAGTAGCCAATATATAGCACTCCACTTTAAATTTGTCAATTTGTTTGTTTCTTGAGCTACTTACTGTCTTTTTTTAAGTTTGATCATTGATTTATTACTTATTAAGGCTTAAATTGTTATATATTTTTCTTGTATAATTTTTCTTTTCCCAATAACTTCAATATGTTTACAAGCTTGGAAGGTCATACAAATAACCAGATGATCTGATAGTTTGATTCTATTGTTTTTATTTTCAATATTTTTATAGAGCTGATAAAAAAGTAAAAAAAACTGCCAACTGATTTGTAGTAATTGAAAAATGCTGACTACTGATTAAGCCTTCAGTTATCTAAATAATATATATATTTAAGGCGTCTTATCTTGAAGATATATAGGTACTTATGTATATATTGTCAAACATTTTCTTCATCGAGTGGCCAACTCGTCCAACCCGTCAATGGATCATTCTCCGAGTACCTTATCTATTCTGGGAATTCATTTAAGTAAACACACATCAATACAGTTTTTGTTCAATTTATAATTGTTTAGATATTCATTTTGATTGTAATTCAATCTGTATACATACTATATGTAGTATATGCTTTAAGTATATATATGTGTATTATATGATATTACATGATGTATGATTTGCTGCGTTATAGACTCATATTTGTTGTAATAAAATTGACTTCAGCTTGATCGGCCGTGACTAGAAAAAGGCAACAAAAAAAAAAACATAAATTTATTAACAAATATATTGCTGTTTTAGATGTTTTTTTTTTGCAAACTCACTTCGATTATGATAGATTTTCACTATGCACAATATATAGCACAATACACACGGCTAATACAAGCAAAGCATTTACGGATATTACCAGTATTTTATTATCTTTGAATGTCATCATTTTGGACCTTTTGTTCAGACAATGAAACAACTAAAAGAAAAGCACAACTCTTTCCGCCAAGACACAGCCCTGTTTGAATGAAGAGACCGAATGAAATGATTTTTCAAGCAGGTCTCACGATTGAAGAAAAATCGAGAAAGAGAGCGAGAACTAAGAACCAAAGCCGAATGATCGTAGACGGGGAAATTTTCTCTCTCTTTCAGCCATTGAGGTCTCCTCTCTCCTCCCACATAATCCCATATATGGTATGGCTGGCTTTCAGTCCTCTCGCGTCCAGTTGAAATTTGAGAAGGGCCTTGTGTATCGACGTAAACGTTAATAACCTGCTCTTTATAGAGAAAAATTTAATTACTTGCTTGATTAATTATTAAATGTGCAAGATATTTTTTATCGATCGATTTCCTTTCTTAGTCTTGAATGATATTTGCTTTTTTTCTGACTAGAAAACAATTACTTATCCACAGAATGGGAATCAGAGTGTACTAATTTCTGAATTAAGTCGAAGACATAAAAAAAAAACGACCAATCCAAATGCTGTGACCAATTTGAAAACCTGTAAAAGGAAAGTAACAAATATTTTATATAATTCCAACAGTTTATTAAACAAATACTTTAAATATACTTTACCAAGACTAAAACTTAACACTTTCCATCCAACACATTACTTTTTGGCAATTAGAAAATGTCATCCAGAATTTTAGATACATATGATAAATGGTTTATTCAATCTTGTTTTCTTAAACTAAGTATATGAAAACTAATCTTGAATTTATGGGGCTTTAACGAATTATTTTATTTAAGGCTGAAAACAGAATTATAGCCTAATTAATAATGTTACATTACATTGTGTATATATTTACTTATATATATACATATGTAGTTGATCTGAAAGTATTGTATAATTTCTTCGTTTACAAATCGTTTGTTATTTTTCTCTTTTGTTATTAATTTATAAAATGTATTCTTTAGCTTTTTATATTTTTGTTTTTTCTTTTTCCAAATTTTCAATAGTTCATAATAATAAAAGTATTAAATTTCATACAAACAGACAAAAGATAACAATAAATTGCCCATTTTTTAAATATTTTAAATTTCATAAAAAAAAACATTTTGTTAACTTATTGAGTTGTGTAAACATTTCATTGATTACAATATAATGCCTAAGAGCACCTTAAAGTGGATTATACAATAAATTGCATTTTGCTTTTTTAGTCATCGATTTATTTCTTGAGTCAATATATAATATTATAAATGAGTTTTGCATTATACAGATATATCTGTATATAATATATCTATGTATGTATATGTATATATTTAGTTACATTTAGATCAAGGCATGCATTTTGGTCTGTTGTAACACTGAGCATATTGATCTTGGGTTAGATTTGACAATTGATTTTTTGGTCGTACAATTTGTGTTTTTTGTTTCAATTCAAAACGATTAGACAATTGCAAGTTTGTATTTTAAGTGCTGCCAAATATACTCTTAGTTTAATTTTATCAAAATCTAAAATGAATGATACATATATATTTATATATAGAATACATAATATGCACATATGTTGTTTGTATTGATTTTATGTTGAGAATAATACATTTTGAATTTCAATTCGATTTCTATAAATATCTAATTTGCCACACACTTCCCCACACACAAATCCTTTTTCTCTTTTCAGTAAATCTCAAATCTGAACTAACATGGTAAGTGAGCAAAACAATTTGCATAGCCTACTTTTAGGATCATGTCACAAATAATAACAAGAGGGGGAAAAATTTGTTAATACGCCTATCTTAAATCACTTTTTATATATGTATATTATGTATATATTACAATTAATTAACGTGCATAGAACAAATACATATTTGATCTTTTTATTGTATATTGTTTCTCGATGAAATTTATCAGATAACCATTCAAGTCAACTAGACCAGATTCGAAAAGATTAGACCAGACAATATGTCAAAGCAAATGGAACTCGTTTAATGCATTTGTGGCATTATATTTATTTATACTATATATTTAAATGTCGGTTGGTTCATTGTTGGTATTGTTTTTTGCATAAACCACCAAGTCAAGTCGCTGTCTCAGATTATTGAGAGACATTATATACTTGCAAACAACACAGTCAATCACTATGCCTTTGTGTGTGTGTGTGTGTGTGTGTGTGGATGTGGTTAGTCGATTGGTTGCATGTGTCTTATTAATCGAAATTGACATCTAGTTACATGTTAAATACAATATTGTGACAGTTTTTGGCCACATGCTGAGACATGTTAATGGAACAAAATAGAATGACAATAGTTGTACTCCACTCGAAGGAGGAGATTTCCTTCTATCTGGGGAATAATGATTCCTGAGCCTTCTTACAATACAATTGCAATTTAAGTACACGCTAGTGCACACAACTAACAGACACATAGAGAGACGCCAAACAACATGCCCACTAATGCACAACAAATGCTCAATGAATTTTACATACAATTTCGGTTAATACATACATATTTTGTTTTCTTATTTTGTGTTTAAAACTAGCATTTTCATACAATATTTGTATAAATATATTTTTTATACTTTTGCTTAACAAACTAGAATACGCGACAGAGAAGACGAAACGAAATACTTAAAAAAAAAAAAAAGAATTTAACAAGAAGACTGAACGGCAAAAATAAAAGGGCCAGGCAGCCAGCGTCTTTAGGGCTTATCGAAACCAGCGAAATCTGAGGCCTCCGATTCATCATCATCCCGCTCAACTCCTATGCAATGGATGCCAGTCCGCAGCATCGGTGTTCCCTTGCCCTTGCCGAGCACTCGGGCTGCAATCACCAACTGCAGCAGCTCCTTGGCATTGTTCGAGTTGACAATGTGCAGGACTTCGCGTAATAGCTTCTCCTTGTACGCAAAGAACTCCAGTTTCATTTCAAAGAAATCATGCTCATCGTGCTTGGTCCCGGCGAATTCGGTGATACGGCAATGCAGATTCGGTGTGGCACTAACAACGGGTACAAATTTGCTACCAACTTTAGCCGCCACCACTTCACCAAACAATGTGGCCGGCAATTTTAAATCAATCAGATATCGATGATTGATTTGCAGAAATCCCAGGCTAACAACGATTGTGTCGCCCGAGCGTTGATATGTCACACAACTGTCCGATTCAAAGTCATCCTTCAATGTGGCCGCATCAAAGTGCACATGATGATCTAATGAGACAACGAGAAAGAGAGAATTAGATATATAAATTACTACTTGGCGGCAATCACCATCATTTGCATATTATATAATAACAAAGTCAGTGGAATTAAATTAAATCAACACGCATTTTAATCACACATCCATCGACAAGTAAACTCTCTAGACTACAAATGGCACCCTTAACTCTCTAAGACCCTAGACAGCCTCTGACCACATGGCGTATGAGCAATTTACAATGTGCTAGACTCTTTTCAACTATTTATTTTAGAGTCAAATAGGATTTTTGAACAAGTTGAAAAGACAATTTTGAGCCTTTTTCCAACGACATTTTTCTCATTCTCATACGCTACTAAAAAGAATAATCGCTTATTTACACGTCTTTGAACTATTTAAGCAATTTATCAAAGGAATTTATATTTAGTTTTCCCATGCAGCTTAGCCTAATTTCATTTGCTGCGATTCATTGCTAGTTTGCATGTTACAATCAATTAAAATTCAACTGAGCTCAGTCATTCATAAGCATATTTAAATGCTCCATTCCCCGTCCACTCTTACACTCAGTCAGTCTGTCAGTCAGTCAGTCCGTCACTGGCAATCCTAATGAATTTCACTGTTGTCGTCAGTCGAGTGTCAGCCTAGAAATATGAAGCTTTAAATCAGGGAAACGTCCAACCAATTGCTGCAACCAAGTTGGTCCCAATTGACCCAATTTTAATGCAATTTAAGCCCTAAGGCGACAAAGAAACACAAACGAGTGCCAAAGATCTGGCATAGTTGGATGGGGATTGGAGCTAGACGGGAGTGGGGCGGTGTAGGGGGGAATAACTCAGAACGGAACCGGCCTTGGATGCGTTTAATTACGCGCTTACACGCAATTTCCGTGGCAATGTTGGGGAAGTTTACTTGATTGCCACCGACCACCGAGAAGCGTCTTGCCCCCCTCTTCTCCTCGCCCTTTCTCGCTCCCTCTCTCATTTGGGTCTTGTCTTGTGCTTGTTTTCTGTTGTTGTTTGCTTGGTTTTTGTTTATTTGTTTATCTCTCCGTTTACTCAACTATACACATATATATATATACTTGGCCGTAATAAAAGTCACTTGTACCTGAATGTTTCTGGGCACCGGGCCTTATTTCCGCCGTAGGCGTTTAGCTTTGGCTCTTTCTCTCTGATATACACTTTGCTTTGCATTTTTCCCTTCCCATTAGCTTGTTTAACAAATGAGACACTTTGCAATTTTCAATTAGCTAATCGTAAATATGCAATTTACATGGTGGCCCGGTCTTTAGCGTAATGCAAAACAATTTGCAGTAAATGTGTTTATCAATAGACAAATTGGACTTTTATTATAAGCCTTGTGGCATTGCAACTAACAACAAATGCAAAAACTAAGCCAAATCATTTCAAAGCTATGAGGCCATTTGAATTGAAAATACATAAATCAAGTTTAAATTTAGATAAAATTATTTTTTTTTAGAATGTTAATTATCTAGCAAGATCACTTCTAGGGCAAATTTAGTTGATACCATATCAAATTTCTAAGACTATATAATCAAACTGTTTTGATTTAAATAAAATAAATGATCCATCTTAATTGATGCTCTTTAAAAATATATGTATTCTTATATTTTTATTACAAAAACTGTATAAATATTAAACGCATAATGTTTTTCGTCATTTGTATTTTTAATGACATTCATAAAAGTTGTTTGAAATGTGAAATGTTTTGCCTAAATACATACATTTACATTTGTTTTTCAAGTCAATTAATTCGAATTGTGCATAAGTATTTAGTAATCATTGACTTTTCTTTTTGGTTTATTTTAAGAACATTTTCGGTCAAAAGCATTCACATCTTAATGAACCAGAAAAGTGAGTCACACTGTCGACGTAAAGTTTAATTATAAATATAACAAAACAAACAACAACAACAAATGGATTGTCCCTATTAATATGGCAAATACTGTATACAGTAACTTCGTATACAATTTATTTAGTTTGTTATAATTTCCTATATATTATTTCACATTTGAACTGCCCGATATGCTTACATTTGAAGAAAAAGCAGCTTGATATCCCAAATTAGGTATTATAATTACATTTCAAATTCGTGCAAATCATTCTCCGTAATGGCAAAACACATAAAATGAGGAAAAGAAAAATAGCAATTAGAAATGAATTAAAATTATAATTAACCTTAGAAAGGGCTTTCTTGAAGTTCTCTTAACTAATCAATTCATTCTAGATTGAAAAAAGAGCACCCTATATGAATATTAGCTAAGAGTGAACGTTGTTTTACAATGCAATTAACAAATCGCTAAATTGCTAATCTCTGTCAACAATAGCAACTAAACTTGGCGTTTGATTAACATTGATATACTTCTAATCAGTTAGCCATTTGAGTTTAACTATCTCGATAATGAAAAGTATGTGAAAAAATGTAAATTTCAAGTTCTTTAATACATTTTAGTGTTATTTTTTAGTCATACATACACATCATATATTTCATGGCCCCACAAAAACTTGATGTCTATTAATAGAGACGACTATGTTGTTCTAAACTATTTTCTTTCTTTTTGCTTTCTTTCGGTGGCCACTCAAGACAATTGTTAAAACACAGACACAATATTTTGATGGGTTGAAAGGGGGGAGAAATGGAAAGTTGAGAGGTAAACAGATGGAGGTGGTGCAGAGGCGAAGGCGGATTTCCACACAAACACATAAAATAGATTTCCACATCACAAAGAAATATTTTCAAATTGCTGTCTCCACCAAAAAAAGAAAAACGGAGAATGTTGGCGTAAACTGTTTTTGGTTTATTTCTTTCACATTTTTCTTGGCTGATCGCCCGCTCAGCAATACGTCATAATTTCATATAATTTTTGGTGTCTTTTGATTCACATTTATTTTTTACTGGAAACGGAATATTAATTGTCAACAAAATTGGCTATTTGTGTTTTTTGTTTTTTACTTTGCTTTGAGTTATTTTTTTTTTTTTTTTGATATTAAAGCAATTTCCCTTTAATTTTTTGCGTTTTTTTTTTACTTTTTTTTGCATGAGCTTGTAAACAATTTATTGTAATCCAGCTTAATCTGCTTAAATGTAAGTCAACAAAAGAGAGACCCAATGCTCCATGGCTCCCATAGCTTTGCCTTCTACAATGTCAATTCGCCATTTCCCGTTTCGTCTTTCGCATTTAATTTACACACACACATACACACCATAAGGTATATATAGAAAACGATGCTCTCAAGTGTCGAGGGAATCGCAAACTCGATTGTTCTTTTTATAAATTTCATTTAAAGTCACGCTTCAGGCGGACCTTTCCGCTAGCAAAAAATAAATAAAAATTGAGAAAATGTTGATGACAGTTAGAGGAAGAGAGAGAGAGAGAGAGAGAGAGAGGGGGAGGCATGGGGAAGATATGAAAATGCAGGGCAGGATTTGAAATCAATTGAGAGTGTGTGTGTTTCCCTCTCTGTCTGCCTGTCTATATGTCTCTATGGCTATCTCACGTGCTAAAGCAATCAGCATTGATTAATCATTAATGGAATATTTACAAATCGATTTTAAATAGAATAGAAATTCTATATAACATTTGGATGGAAGCAACTCGACGCACTGACAGCAATTGTTAACTATTAGAGATATATGCATATAGATATACATACATATATATGTAAGAAGAGAGATCAATTGATTCCTCTATAAACTTAAATTGGTTCGTTTATGCCCCATATACAAAAGTTAATTAAAGCCAAAATGTTTTTTTTTTTCTATTCCTCTGTTTATGCAATGAAATCTTTAATGATAAGACTCTCTAAGAAAATCTAAATGGACGGTGATCCATTTGCTGCATAAACTAGAAATAATTTATATGT
Source organism: Drosophila insularis (assembly GCA_018903935.1). NCBI lineage: Eukaryota > Metazoa > Arthropoda > Insecta > Diptera > Drosophilidae > Drosophila > Drosophila insularis. The sequence goes on along the minus strand of JAEIFP010000150.1, from coordinate 308,105 downwards.
ATATAGAGTATACAGCCAGAACAATCAATTCAGTTCATAAATAAACTGATTTCTAAAAGGACTTTGTTTTTTCTTTTTATTAAACTCAAAACTAATTACATCTATGCTCTTATTATCTATCAAAAAGTGAAACTATATTACGTATACGCAATGTATGTAATAATATACTTATTTTTCTGTTGTTTTTTTTTTAATGGGAATTAAATCTGTCGTCGCTGTCGAATTTATTGCCCGTCCAATCAAGGGATATCGGAAACATGTATATTAATTGCCTTAAAAGTACTTGGCAGAAAAGCCACTCACACTGTTACAACAGGCAGAAAGAAAAAAAGGAAGCATCCATTTGGTTGTTGGCTCACATAAATCAGCAATGTGTCAATAATTCAATATTACTCTCTCTTTTAAATAAATAATGGTTTGTGTTTGCTCATGATGAAGACAAGAGAATGCCATTTATTACAAATGCATTTACTCTATATATTTTTACCTGAATACATTGACAATGATTGTGATAAAAATATTTGAAGCAGGAATAGATTGGATCTCGCTCTCCCTTCTCTCGCCCTTTCTTTCATCTCTAACTTAATTGTTTAAAAATTATACATATATACATAAATCGGGAATGGAAATGGCATTTAATATTTGCATTACGTGCCGTTGTTCATATAATCAAAAAAAAAAAAAAAAAAATGTTTTGTAAAAATACATATTAACGAACATGGCATAGCAAAATGTTTATTTATTGAATGATCCAACTGGAAAAATCTAAAAATGAACAACTTGGTTATACCCTAACTAAAATTGAGAGATGCCTGAAAAATTAATGGATCTGTACTACTTTGAATACATTTGAATAGCTTTCACTGTATACCCTTTAATTTCATTTTGTTTTACCAATGAGACGAAGAATATCAATCACAACTACCAGGCAGTCAGTCAGTCAGTTGGTGAGGCATCCTCATCACCTGCCTCACCTGAGGCACATGATAAATAAGGGAAGGTCTATTTTTTGGGGGTAGGGTGGGGGGTAGGATGGATGTCGCTGTTATGTCGTGCTCTCCCTCTCAACAGGGCCAACAACGTGCACTGTGTACTAGATAGTTGTGTGTGTGTGTGTCTATAAATAGAGCTACTCATATTCTCACACATATATATATATATGTAGACATGTATGCATTATACAATGCATATCTTTATAACAAACAAAAAAGACAAAAACGAATACGAGCAACAAAAAAAGATTTGTTGCCCGTTGGGGCTTTTGTGCAATTTAATTAACCCAACGAGTGGCTTGGGGGCGATGAGCTGTGCGAGGTGGGAGGGGCGAGGTGTGGCCAAAGGTGTTGTGGCAACTGACTGAATGAATGACTTTGGCGGGGTGATAAAAAAGGTAATCCCTCTCCGGGCCTGGGCCAGGCGCTAAATGAATTCATAATTAGCTTGTTAATGAACTCGTGGCTAATTGATTGATGGTGTTAACTGGATGATCGGTTTTTTTTTTTTTTCTTTCTCATTCTTATATGACGTGCGACAGTAGCAAAATTCAAATATTTCTAAAATGCCAGAATTAATGTTGATTTTGTTTTTCAACTTCGATCACGGCTTCCATGAAATTACATCGGAAATTAAGCACGAGCTGTAGTAGCTCAATTATTGAATACATTCGAAAGGAAAAGTTTGCCGCTAGAGAAGCATATTATTATTATTATAGAATATTCAAATAATAATTGTAATTTCATGTTAATTGTGTTTTCTATTGACGTTTAAACAAGTTTATTCACAGCCTCCGAAACTATTTTGAGTTCATATAATCAACAAGGTTTCCCATTTATTTCAATGGAACTAAGAACATATCGTCGTTCACTATAAATATCATCATTTAGTAAAAATTGTAGAATATAGAAATTTATAGTCAAGTGCTTATTTCTGTCTCTGTCACATGTATTTATGGTAACTGCAATTCATTAGCTTGTCCATAAATTTCACAAACATTAACTAATCTAGTTGACATTTTAAGCAAGTTTCGATTAAATGTTTGCAATGGGCTTTAATGTCAGAAAGTAACGAAAAAAAAACATAAATGATAAAAATAAAAATCACCAGCAGCTGCTGGCGATAAGAATGGTGAGTAGTGGACAAATTTGCAGACCCTTTGAAAACATTTAATGACAAACAAAAAACTAAGCAAAACTCGACTTCTAAGATATCCAAGTTCTAAAATTATTCTAAACTTTGTTTACTCTGAGAAATAATTTTAATGAATGAATCTGTGAAATAAAATAAATGAATTATGATCGGAAGAGTATTAGTTACTTGTTTTGTTTATTAATGTTATAGCCCCTTTGAAAGTTAGCTAAATGTAATATACAATATATAGATTAGAAAAAAAAAAAAAAAACAGTTTCGATCAATGATTTTAGTTGATCGCGTAAGATTCCTTTAATATGGTTTGCTAGTCAATGCGCTAGAGTCGAATATTAAACAAATGAATGATTTAGATCATCCCTTTTAGTATTCTTTCGATTTATTTTACATTCATGCTCATTCATTTCTTTTGTTCATAGGACTAGTTGTTATTTCGAGTAAACAAATAGAATTAGAATTCGACTGAGATATGGAAATATGTATGTAGTTTTATGTGCAATAAAACGGTTTGTGGAATTAAGAATACTTTTTTTATAACAAAAACTGATGAAACATTAATATTTGGATTTGGATCAAATTTGTAATCCAAATTCGAGTTTTTTTGTAATCCTTACTTTTGATGTTTTTCTTATGTAATGTCAAAATTTAAATTATAAAGAGTAAAAAGAAAATATGATATAAGAAAAATGGTCTAAATGTGATATTGAAAAGCATTTGCCCCAACTGTACTTATGTAAATCGTAACTGTATTCTATATATATAGAACATAATAAATGAGTAAGGGGTATTATTCTTTAACCTTATTGAATGATCATTTGGATCATCCTCTTCTGGAATACCTGCCTGACAGGGATCTGGATATACCTTAAAATGCATATGAGCAGGGTATATAGAGTATTACCAGTCAAGTCACGCAAAATCGTGAACAAAAATCATCGATTCCTATCCTAGGGGCAATTTTCTCGTCCGGAAGGCGGCGTGGGTGGAGGCGTGGTGGTATGACGCTAAATGGCCACAACATTGAAGTGCAAAATTGGCTTAAGCTTGACCATGAACAAATATTATTTTTAATATTCCGGCAAAAAAAAAAAAACACACACACACAAAAGTCACGGGAGAGCGAGAGAGAGGTGAGGCTAGGCTATGGAGGGCATTTCATTTCTATGGTTATTTTTGTGTGCTTTATGTTGTTGTTGTTGTTATTATTGTTATTGTTGTCTTCTATTGACATTTTCGCAATAACATAAATGTCAAGAGTTTGAAACAGAGGCAGTGGCAGGTGCAACGCGGCGGCAAGTGTCAACATAACCAGGAAGGAAATAAAGAAAATACATTTTGCATTTGCCCCCCCTCACTTGACACCATCAGTCCCCTTTTACAAACTGTCAATAGCAATTTGAATAACAAATGAAACTTTGCTTAGGACTTGACTCGACTTTCGGCTTGACTGGGTTTAGCAATATCTTTAATTAAACAGCACTTGAACTGTTATTATTATTATGATTATTGTGTTGGAAGCACGTTTTTGCTATTTTTTTTTTTTTTTTTGTTACCTTGATGGTCCAAAGTTTCGGTGGCTGTGGCTTCGTCTCCCATTTTGTTGCTATAAATGCCTTGTCTGTCCTGGATTGTTAGAGATGGTTGCCTTTGCCGGCCGGTTGTCAACAATTTTCACACAGAAAATTGTTTGTTTGCTATCTCGTTTATCAAGGGCTCAAAATGCTTAATTTGCGCAAAAAAAAAATCACACACAAAATATTCCACCGATAGCACGACTCTCAACCACTTTGCTTCAAAACAAAAACAACACTGAAAAAAACGGGCGCGATTTCTTTTTCGAAATTGTTTTCGTTCTAAACCCCTATTTGAGCTTGGCTGTTCCCAGTATTTGAGTTGGACCTCCCAGTATTTCATTGATCAAGAGCATATACAATCATATTGCGTTTATAAATAATATACGCAATATTTATCATTCTATTAAGCTAATTTCATTTCAATAAATGTGGAGTATCAATTAATTTCAAGAGGTGCTTTATTTTTTCCTTCGATTTGAATAATTGCTGAACCAATATTATCGCGCCCACAAATATCGATAAAATTATGTTGGGATTTTGATCAAGTGTTGTAAAACGAAATTTTTACTGGTATTTTTTTATTCTATCCGCTCATACTGGGGACACTTATCCGTCAAATTAATCAGTGTTGGGAAGCGCAAAACTTGAATATTTACTTATCGGATAATTGAAAAGCAAAATTTTTCTTAAACTGAAATATACAAACATTCAGAAATTAAATGTGAAAAAAATAAATTATATTTCTTTAATTCCAAGGCCATAAGCGCGCTGAAGAGTTCTAAAAAATAATATAAAAAGTTATATCGGCGGTAGCGATAAATTAAAATAGGGCTGCCAAAAAGTGTTGAAAAATACTGGTAAAATTTATCCAATAATAGGGAGATGAAATACGGCTCACATATCCGCTAATACCGGGTAACCTTTATCCGACAAGGAAACACAACACAACGCCATTTTTATTTTAACGCGTATTTTGTATTTGTAGCAGTGGAGCCCATCAAAATTATAATAATAAATTTTTAGTGCAAAACACTCTCCAGAAAGTGGGCATTAATGTGTGTATGGAATAAGGTGAAAAAAATAAATAGGTATTATGCATAAAGCCAAGTGAAAATACATATGTATGTATGTACATATTTCCCAAGCAGCAATAAAAAACGCAAGCCAAGTACGTGTGTGTTTGTGAGAGTGTGTCGCGTTGGTGTGCGTGAATGTAAGCGTGTTAGTGTATATGTGCGCAAAGTGTATGCAAAAAGAAGAGAAGAGCATGAGCATTGAAATAAAACAAAAAAACGAAGAAAAAAGAAAGAAAGAAGAAAAAATATAAGACGAGTTTCACGCGCCCAACACCAACAACAACAAAAATAAAACAACAACGACAGCAAAAGCAACAAAAAGAGAGAAAGAAAAAAGTAAAGAAAAGAGCAAAAGAAAATGTAAGGAAAACTACAACAAGTGTGCAAAAATTAATTATTAGTTAAGTGTGTCACTAATTTAATTTAAAACTGACGCGCGGAGAGATACAATTGCTGCGCGCAGCGTTGAAAATCATTGAAATTTTTTTTTTTTTTTTTTGGTGTCGTCCGAGTTGCTGCCCGACACTATAATGGGCTGAGGTGAAGAAACAGTGGAGCGGAGGAGCGAGAGAAAAGAATGCGAGGAGGAGAAGGAAGGGAGCCCAAGAACAATATAAATAAGTAGTACGAGAAACGGACGTGCCACAAAAGACAAGGAAAAAGGCTCAACAAATTTTCTGAAAAGAAATCGCAAAGCAAAGCGCAGCAGTCGCAGCCGCAGCAACAAAGCAAACTCAAGACAAGGCAAGCGTCAGCAACGGCAGCAGTCGCGCGGTGGCGGTGACGGCGGCAGCAGCAGAAGAAACAACAACAACAACCCACCACCGTTGCTTGCCGTTAGCTGTTTCGGCGTCGGCGTCACCCACCTTCTTCACCCTCACCCCACAGATGCTCCTGTGCCGCCGCCTTCTCTCGCTCGCTCGCTCGCTTTCTATCTCTCTCTTTCTCTATCTCTCTCACTCACACTCTCCCTTGTCGTTAGTTATCCTCGCATTTCGCTGACGTTGGCTGAAAATTTGTTTGTGCGCCCTTTACAAAAAAAAAAAAAATTGACAACGAAGGAAATAAAAAAAAACAAATGTTAACATGAAGAATATGAAGACGAAAATAAAAATTGCAAACAAAAAAATCCATGTATTAATGAATTAACAGAAAAACAAAAATCGGTTTTTGTTTTGGTTTTTGTTGCTGTTTTTTTTTTGTAATTATTTTTTGTTTTTATTGTTTTATGGTTTTGCAATTGCAATATTTTTTACTGCCTGATTCTCTCATCTTCTACCTCTTCTTCTTGATCAACATCATCTCCTCTCCTTTTCGATTTCCAGCTGTGTGTTTGTGCAAATTAACCAAAATATACATTTCCGGCTGCCCCCTCGCTGAGAGCAACAACAACTACAACAACAAATCCTCCGTCTCAGTGTATCGTCGTCGTCGTCATCACCACCACCACCAACCACCATCATTATCATCATCATCATCATCATAATCATCATCTCCAGCAAGTATCAGTTCACAGTTCCGCGCCTTCTTCACTCCATTCCTCATAAGCTTAGAGCTCCAGTTGCCCTCAGTGTCACGGAGGAGGAGAAGGAGGAGTTGGATTTGGAGTAGGAGTTGGTCGGAAGGAAGGCAGGCAGGCGGGCAGACTAAGGCAGAAGGAAGAGAACGCCAAACGCCTTAAGCACATATACCCTGGATTCATGGTGAGAACGGCATCTGTTTAACTAAGCAATATACAATATTTAATTATAATTATTTGTTTGCTTCAATTCAATATAAGTCGGTCGGTCGATCTGTCGGTCGTCTCATGTTGCAATGGTTAACGCCCTCTCCTCCCCTAACATAGCATACACCACCACCACCAGCACCATTAAGTGCCAAGGGTTTGTTGTCTGCCCATTTTGGGGACCAAGGGTTAATAGCCAAACTATTTTTGAAGAGTGGCCAGAGTGTTGTAAGGGGAAGAAGTAGATACAAAATAATCAATTAAAGTGCCCCAGCACCTAGTCAGTCAGTCTCCATCCATAGCCTGTATCCAATTTTAAACTCTGAATGATAAGACAAACACAAACACAAAAACCAACAAACTGACTGAACTAGATCTTAATCTTAACAATTTAGATTACAGTTAAACCATTATATCATCATTATTCTGTCTCGGTTTCTCTTGAGATGAGATAAGATCCAAATCATTCACCCCAAAAATGGCAGTGTAATATGAAAAAGAAAGTAAACTGACAATATAGAATTGTCTATAAGGGATCATGCTTCTTATGTTTCATGTATAATCCATGTTTCTTCCTAAAACAATAGAAAGGATCACACTTAAGCTGGCTAATGACGAGAACTCGCCTTCTCCCCCGTCTCTGCCTATGTCATTGTATTAAATAAGAGAAGAGACAGAACATTTTTCCAAACAATCCCTTAAATACTAAACAAAATATATCCTCCAAAATCTAATAAATGATGTCACGGTTTTGTTTGAAAATGATGCTCTTGGCACTGTTAAATTCGTCGGGCTCTTAATTATTTACTTTTGATTCAAATTCGAGTGATGGAACTTGCATTGGTGATTATTAATTTCACAAATGTCAAATGGTTGATAAGTTTTGAGCCACCTTTTGGGCTATAAATAGATTTAATTTTGTATTTCTTTGGGTAGAGATAACAAATTTCGTCCATAGGAAGTGATCCTAATTAAAGTATAGTTCAACTAAGCTAAAGGATCAGAACTATGTAAGACATATACTTTATATCTCTTAAATTCGTTACAAAAATTTGCTGTATGCAAAATATATGTATTGTGCATGGTGGTGGGAGGAGTAAAAGGAGGATGAAGGAAAGTGTATAGTCAAATTATAAATTTCTTAAGAAGAGAGCAAAAATCATTATTTTCTTGTTTTTGTTTATCTCATATTACCAGCAACGTTCGTTAAGTTAAAAATTCCTGGAACTACGAAGCATTAGATAGAATTTTAAAAATAATTTTCTTCGCTTCAAGGAAATTCCTTAACGCGGTCGCTTATCTCTTTTCTTCTCTCTCGTTCTCCTTACCTCCCATTTTTTATTTGTATTGCGGGCTTATCTTGCGACACCCCCAATACACACCTACACACACACACACACACCTACAAAGGTGTGTGCGAAAGAGAGATGGAAAGCAGGGACCACCTGATTATACGAACATAAAACCTAAAGTGTTTAATTAATAAATAACGTGCTAATAATGTAACGACCCAAAACTCGTATTGAATATAAAGATGAAGAAGGAGCAGCAGTAGCTGTTGGATGAGCTGCTTCTTGCGTTCCCGTCCGTCCTCTAGTGGGTTTTCCCTCCACCCAACTATGTACATATGTATCTGTCGTCTGTCCATAGCCACATTGGTTGGCTGGCTGAGGAGCCTCTTTTGATGTTGGTGCCGTCGTTTGCGATGTTCGCGCGTTTTTGTTGTGAGCGCTTTCATATACATACTATATGTATATATTTTTTTTATTATTAGTCATTTGGCTTATTTATAAGGTGTTGTTAAAGTTTACTTTTTATTAATCTGTTTGTTGCGCTTTTAATTTATAATTGCTGCTTATCTGATTGAAAAGTTGAGACACTTGACTCGAGTGTCGATTTATTGACAGCGATTAGGAATCCATTTCCCTCCCACCTCCTCAATCCCGAACCACTAACTCACTGCTGCTGCTGCTTTTGGAGGTTCCAATATTACATAAACTAACCTAATTAGCATTACTCGTTTAAAACTAGCTTTACCCAAGCTAAAAACCTGCGACACACCACACCACAAAGATGAGACGAGGTCCAGAATGAAATTAAACTGTAGTGTGTGTGTTGTGTGTTAATCTAAAAACTTGGCTATCAGTTTTTCAGTTATCAAAGTTTATAACTTAGAATTTCAAACATATTTAGGAATAGGTATTGAAAACTTGTCCAACAATTAATATTTTATTAATTAAGCTTGTATCGGGCAACAACTTTTGTTTAAAAAGTTTTCGAAGATTTTTACTTTTGGCAAGAATTTTTGTTTTTCTAAATGTGCCAAAATCTTCGACTTTCGCCTTGTGTGTATATATATACAGGTTAGCTTCAACAATTTGGATGGATTTCTCGAATGTAAAAAATGATTTAACAAATTTTTGTGAAATTATATATACCTTCTATAAACAAATCTATATGTTTTTCACCAGTAAACCCTTTAAAATTAAAGACTAAAGATATAGCGGAGATACAAATATGTATGTATGTATATTCATTTTGATTTCACGCGACCATCTCCAGGTGAACCATAAATCCCTGTGATTTACATTAGGTAGTAGTAGTAGCTTATAATAGTTACTGTGTGTGTGTGTGTGTGTGTGTGGGCCCAACTACTACTTCATTTAACGATAAGATATTTAGCACACAAAGCGCTTATTAAAATAAATAATGCCCAACAAAATATTTGTTGGCATGCAACAATATAAAAAAAACAAAAACAAAATTATTCGCTTTATTGTTTTTTTCCCCCTCTCACACATAATTTTTTGTTCATGTTAATCAGTGTAAAATCAATGGGAGAATATAATATAAAAGCGTGTTAAATGAGTCCCATAAATCTTACAATATATATATATATATATACACATATACATGTATGTATATATATGGATGTACTTGTGTATAAGTATAATTCGATTACAACAAGATGGCTAGATGGATGGGGGATGGTGGAGATGGTGGAGATGACGGTAACGGTGTAAAGGGCAAGCAATAATAATTTCACATGCAAGGAGCTCATTTACACAACACACACACACAGACAAATACACAGGTTCGTTCCTACGAGTCGCAAACAAACAAATGACGACGACAGTTCCATCTAACATACACCTTGAGGCAAGAAGAAGAAGAGATGTCCCACTACCTACCAAATGCTTTCTTTTTCTCTCCCCTCCCTTCACCTCAAACCACTCGTTCTTCAAGTAACATGAAACAATTTCCAAATGAAGCGCGGATAAGCCGCAAAATCCTTAAAATACTCGATAAAATTACATAAAACTAATCGCACAGACACACGCACGCATACACACACACATACACCGTCAAGCCAGCCAAAGGAGAGAAGAGACAACAACAACAACACAGTCAAAATCAGAGAATTGGCTAGATGGTGGCTGGGAAAGAGGGGGGCGATGCAGATGAATGGATAGACGGAAAAAGAAGGAAGATAGAGGGGGAGCTGGTTGGAACTTTTTTTTGGAGACAGAGATGAAGGGGCAGCAGCACACTGAACACTGAGTGGCAGTGGCAGTGGCAGCGACGGCAGTGGCGACGACGGCGTGCAAAATGATGAAGGTATCTACACCGACAATCTGTTTAACAACTTCATGAGCAAATCCAACAAATCGTATGAACGAAGCCGACAGCACAAAATACATATACATATATATTCATACATATATAAAAGAAGAGACGACGATACGAGTGCGCACACACACACACACACACACACAGAGAGAGAGACATCCATCGAGACATCGGGTTCGAATCGACTGACGAGCGGGTGGAGCGGTTGGGTCGGGCCACAGGTTAGCGGGACGTGGGCAAATGGGAAGAGCATGCGACCGAGAGAGCTCTCTAGTAGTAGTCAGTCTGTTGGTTGTGGGTCGTTTATTTGGCTTTTGGAACGTTGACTCGACGAGGTTGCTTGAATAGATGCTCAATCGTTTGGGTTGAATGAAGAAGAAAAGCGTGTGGAGGGAGTTTTTGTGTGTGTCGGAGATTGGCCATAGTTTGAGTGAGAGAGTGTGCGGGATAAGGGGGAGAAGGGGGGCAAGTAGAGGAACTAGAAGTGCCACTGTGGTGGCATAATGTTCTTGTTGATGTTGAGTAATGGCCATAAACAACTGTAAGCTGGGGCCAGTCCAAAAAAAAAAAATACATACATACATAGATATTTTCTGCAACGAGGGTTAACTTTAAAGTTTATGAATAACTAATAATGATTTGACTAAATTAGCAGAAGCATCGATCAAAAAGATAACTTCTTAGTGTTTTGTTTTGGTAGGTTAACTTTTGAAATAACCCTCGTTCATACATATTAACGAAGAAAAAGAGAAATTTTGTTTGCTTCTGTTCGTTTGGTTGGACTCTTTGCTTTTGTTTTGTATTGCTGCTGCTTTCCTGACTTGCCTGCCTTGCCTTGCCTTGCCTTGCCTTGGCTTGGCTTGGCTTGTCTTGTTTTGATTTGTTGTGAAAATTTGGCTTTCACAACACGAACATTTCAAGAAATTCGTATACAACACACAGATGGCGATGGAGTGGAGTGGGGAGAAGAGAGGCAAACAAACAAACAAACAAACACACATAAAACGTAAAGTTGCCTACTAACATTTAATGGGATTTCCTTTCCGCACTTGACACGCACACTTCAAAATACAAACAGATGCAGCACCAACACATATCATACGATGGGATGAATGATGTGTGATCCCCCTTCGCTCCTTGTCACTCTATACCTCTCTAAAACTCCATATGTCTCTCTCTCTCTCTCTCTCTCTGTCTCTCTCTTTAGCTCTATCTCTTGTATCTCGACCAAATCAATTGGCCATGGTATATAACACACAAAATTGTATGTTATATGTGTGTATATGTTGTTTTGTTTTGGTAATTATATGGATACACATGCCCAAATACATATAGGGGTAGAGGTTACGGATAGAAAAATCGCTTGGAATGCGGGTCAGATGGAGAAATTTACAATAATGAAGTTGGAAAAAATTTTAATTCTTTCACCTTTAAAAAATCTGTAGAAACACCTTTGAATCCAACTCATAAAGAAGAAAGCTCTTCAAATTTCACAAATTTTTCGCCAAGTGTATGTATGGTAAAATAACAAATCAATTTGTATCAAAATTCCCAAAAACTTTTCTCCTTCCACCCCCACCGAAAAAACCGTTAAATTAGTTGGATGAACAATCTAATAAGCACTTTGTTTTTTTTTTTTTTTTTTTTTGTTTTCTTCCCACCCTTTGCAATCAATTTTGTATACCCTTGGGGTTACAGTTAGGGGTTTAGGGTTAATTCACTTACAGTCATATCACTTAGCATTGCCCATTAGCTCGGCCACGCCGACTAACCTAATAATCGCTTTTCTCTGGGAAAAAGAGAGAAAAAGAAACACGAATTGAACGAAGACGAAGAGTGTGAAAGAACAGAAAAATGTGTAAGCAGGAAAACCCTTAATGTACAGTTACGGCTTGACTTTGCTGGCATTCATCATAATGATGATGATGATGATGATGATGATGATTAGATGGCAGGCATTTTAAGTTGTCTGCTGCTCTTATTAACGCCATTTGCCTTAACCAACCAAAACAGACCCGAACTCTCCAGTCAGTTGTAGTTGCTGCTGCTATGCCACGCCGCCGTCTATTTGTCAGTCAATTAGTCAGCTTATTGGCAAGTGATGATTACAACGAGAAAGAGATGGAAATAGAGAAGCCAGCACCAACAAACTACAGTCGACAGCTTTTCCATTTCAAAAATTACACTCACAGCAGCAGCAGCTGAATGGCATAGAGTCGGTCGGAGACGACGTCGACGCAGCTCTACGGTATGGGGGTCTATTCCAGGGGCGTATTTTAAGTTTTCTTCAGTCAATGGGGTGGATTTGATCAACCAACGGGCAACCCATAGAAAGATCGGTTTTCCTAATAGCACAGATAAAAGTACCAGCTGGCTATCAATATAGGCGGATTCCCTCTAGATAAGGGAAATTTTACTCTCAAAAGGCTGGTTGTATGTTCTGTAGATAAAAAAAAAAACATATATTGCATTAGTTATTAGGCATACAAATACTTTTTCAAACTATTGCATACTTTAAGTAGCAAAGTTCTCCCATTTCACAGATCCGCCGTCTATGGCACGATGAGTATACTAAACTTATGCATTTAGATGCAGAGAACTATTAAATGGAATATTTATAATATTAGCAATATGTATATATAATATTGCAATAATGATATCTTTCTAAAATTCAATTTCACTTCATTGTGAAGAAAATAAAGTTCCATTCAAGTAAAGCAGTAGTGGGGGTCGGTAATGAAAGAGGGTCATCAGCCCCCCCGAATGCAGCACCCATGTTTTTTGAGTCTCTGGCTTTGACTCTGGCTCCGACGTCCGTTTAGCCGCGTGCGTACACACAATTTTCCGCTACTCATGCTACAAATTGTTTATTGAATTTCCTCTTTCTGTGGCCAACAACACCGACAACAGACGACGGAGATGGAGACGGACGACGACGACGACGACGATGCGAGAGATCCGATCCGATGCGATGTGATGTGATGTGATGTTGTTGCTAAGTTTTTATTTTCATTTACATTTCTCGTTTTGTTTTCGTTTATGTTTATGGGCTGTTTAGAAAACAATTTGTTTGAAGCGCGACGCATTGTAAGAAAGGGGGATTGGAGCGGGAGAGACGACTTGTTGGAGCTGTTGTGGTTATGAAAAGGAAAGCAAGGGGTGGGACGGTGGAGTACTTATCGAATTGGAGGTCCGGGGTGTTGTTAATCTGGTGTAACTTTATAAAATGCGTGTTGACATTAATTGAGATGAGGATGAGAATGAGTTGGACGAGCGTCAGTTGAAATTGACAGCATTATTGGCCCTTAAATATGCACACGCACACATAATTCCCCTCCTCCCCTACCCAACACACATACAGACAGACATACAGACATACATATACGGCTGTTGAAAAGGGGGTGGCGGCTGGGTGGTTGCTGTTTGGTGGTGCTGGGTTGCTGCTGATTCTGATTCACACACAGACCAAAACATGGATGAAAAGTACTTGAACAATGTACAGACTCGATACGACCTAACCGACCCGACCCTGTTGACTGTTCACTCGCTCTCTCTTTCCCTCTCTCTCTCTCTCTTTCTCTGTCTTGTTTGCTTTCTTTCTCTCTATGTGTGTGTGTGTGTTGCGTCTGTTTCTGTCCTTTTCTTCCAGTGCCATAATTTGTGGTCTTTTACCGTTGTGTTGTTGTGCCGCAACCTCAGCGCAGGGCATTATGATACGGCTATTAATACACACACACATACACACTCCTATATATATACACACACACACATCTACATATGTATATTTTGGGTCGACACTGAGGCACTTTTCGGTGGTGGCAAAAAGTATTCGAGCCTTTCGTTTTGTCTTTTTAGATTTTATGGCTTTTGTGCGTTTACAACATCGGTTTTTTTTTTATTCTTCTCTTTTGGTGTAGTACATTTGTTTTATAACACACACAGAGCTGCCGCTTTGCTGTGTCTTTTGCGAGAAAAGCCACTGGCACAGGCTCTGACTCTGGCTCAGGGCCAGTAGCTGAAATAGAGGGCTCTAAAGCCTCCAGAGAGCCACCATTATACACCGTACAAACAGTCAGTCAGGCCAGACCAGACCAGACCAGGCAGGCAGGCAGGCAGGCGACAGGAACAGCTTAGCACATTGCGCTCGCAGTTATTACACAATTTTTCCCCAAGCGCCACTGCTCGGCATGTGGGATTTAGTCGCGTGCCCTTCTCTCTTTCTCTCTCTATCTTCCTTTTTTCATCTCCCTCTATCACTCACTGATTCTCTGTGTAGCTCTGTGTGTGTGTGTATTTATGTGAAATTTTTCCACTCACGACTCCCCCATAAAAAAAAGTTTGCTTGCCAGCAGTTAACCAACCAACCATTCAGCCAGGCCAAGCCAGGCCAGGCCAGGCCAGACCATACCATACCATACCAGACCACACCAGGCCAGCTAACCTGGTTGGCGTTGCTGTAGCTGTTGCCGCTGATGTCGTTGATAAGTGTTGGCCCCAAAACACAGGCCAGACCCATTCGTCCAATTCGTTTGTTCGTTCGTTTTGGTCGTTCGTTGTGTCCGAACCTTATTTTGGCACAGTGGGCTGAGAGGGGCATGCAATCAGAGGCAGGCAGAGTACAACAGGCGTTGAATATAAAATATTAAATAAGCAAATTGAAATATGCATGTCCAGCTTAACATTAAATGATACAAAGTACCCAACAAAATGCTACATTATTTATGATTTCAACATATTATAAAAGCTCTGTTGGCCCGAACTTTACTTTGATATTCTGTTTACCCTAACACCACCACCACCACCTTCCCCCTACTTTACATCATGTATACGTACATACATATGTATGCATGTAGGTACATCATCTGTACATGTTAATTATCAAAATGCTTTTAGTTTGCCATAAAAATAAATGTGTTAACATTTCTCGAGATATTTCATTCGTATTTCATGTTTACAATTATTTTTAGACAATTTACAGAGATAATAATAAAGGAACTTTGAAAGATATATAGACTTTAGTCAATGATCGATCGATCTGGCTAAATAAATACCCTTTTAGTTACCCATAGTTATTTTTCGAGTGTTTTCAAACTTACAATGTAAGTTTTATATTCAAAGTTTGTGTGTAATTCATTTCATAAATATTTTATTTATTTAACAATTGACTTGAGGGAATGCTTGCCATATACATATACATATGTGTGTGTGTTTTCCCACCACTGTGCAACCCCAGGCATGTGCGTTCATCGTGGCGGTGCTGCTGCCGGCCGCTGCTGCGCCCCGTTGTCGTCGTCAGTCATTTAGGCGGCGTGTCGTGCCTTATTGAGTGTAAATCTGTCGACAATATATATGTCTTGTTTTTTTTTTTTTTTTCGCCTGCCTTGCCTGCCTGTGCAGTCCGAACAGATCCGAACCGAGTCGCATTTTATTTGCCCATCGACATCGACATGGTCGTCATCGTCATTGCCGCTGTGGTTCTCCCTCCCCATTCGCCCTCTTGAGTCCTCGTGGCTGATGCCACTGCATTTAATTAATTGATTTTAATTGCCATAATTTGTGTGTCGTTGCCACACAACCGCAACACCGTCGGCATTCATGATGTGAATGATGGCAAAAAAAAAGACGTTGAGGTGCAAAGGAAGGGGACACGTAGGGGACTGAACTGAACCAAACGAACCAACGGTTGTGGAGCTACGTCGTCTGGTTGTCTGTGTGTTTGTGTCTTGCTCCAAGTATTGGCATTGATATTGATTCATAAGCAAATTTAATGATAATTCCTCATGGTAGCATGAGTATGACGATGCTTACTTAGCCGCCTCGTTACAGTTATTCGCCAAGTTACTTGAGCGGAAAATCTGTTTACAGCTGCACGCACACTTAAGTGAGACAGAGAGAGAGAGAGAGAGTGAGAAAGAAAGGGGGGAAAAGAAAGAGAGTATTGCCGCAGTCGCCGCCGTCAGACGATGACAGGAAAAGAAGAAGGCGAACGCAAAAAAAAAAAAGGAACACAAAGTGAGCGACGAGAGGAGCAAACCGTGCGAGCAATGCGTGTCCGCCCGTCCTTCTGTCCGTCGGTCTGGCAGGCACATTAACATATGCCAGCGATTAAGTGGCAGGCAGACATAGTCAAGCCAGGCCAGGCCATGCCAGGCCAACCAATCCCCCACCAACTTGCCTCCCCCTTTATTCCTAATTTCCAGTGGCCTCGCGTCATCTCTCTTTTTTTTTTTTTTTTTGTTGTGTGTGTTTCTCATTTTTCAATAATCTCTCGCGCGTTCGCTTTTCTGGTCTCTATTGAACGCACATTACATGGCATTATTTTTTATGGATTATTTATTTATGCATGTTGATATCAACTTCATCGCTTTTATATTGATTCCAATACAGAGAGAACTTGTTTGTTTGTTTCTTTGTATGTTTGTGAGTGAGTGAATAGTGTAGCCCGATATTATTGTTTGGTGAATTCATCTGGTTATTTATTTATTTATTGTTGTTGTTTTTTACATTGTATCTTTGCAGTTGAATTTTCATATCATAGAGGGCATAAAAAGGCTTAACACTGGACCGGAAGCGTGTTTTTAAAGGGTGATGGCGGCCTCCACTCAAGGAGAAATACGAGTGGGTCCCGGCCACCAGGTAAACGATGTCTATGTACGTACATAACTCTCACAAATCAGAAATTCAGCTCACGGTAACAAAACAAAAGATAAAACCAACAAAAGTAAAAAAAAAAGTAAAATAATAATAAAAACAAAACGAAAATTTTCAATATATTGTCTTCAAAAACAATTCAATTTTGTTTTTCCAACACAAACTCAAATATCTCCTGAGTTTTAAAAGATCGGCGTCTTACGATATCTTCAATTTTTAATCTCTCCTCAAGGGGTTATTATTTTCTTTTTTTGATAAGAAAATTCGAACACAATCGGCAGAGTCTTTTTGCTTGTATAAGTTACGTAACTTTTATGCATTACGAATATGCTACAAAAAAAAAAAAGAAAAAAGATAAATTTTCGTATTTGAAAGATTCATAAAGCGAACTTTCAAATCCTTATGGATTGTCGCTAAAAAAAAACTTATGTCTTAAAGTAATAAGTTGACTTTTTCGGTTCTATATGGTCTCTAAATGGCCAAAATATAAACCAAAATTTCTAAACTTTAAATATTGGAACTATAAAAGAGAAAAGGCCGAAGAAGAACATTAGAAATCCCACAAAAAATAAAAATAAAACTTCCCTGTAAATATTTCCTTAAAAAAAGAAAGAATCTAATCAATTGGATTTTGAGATATTTAATTCTCTTTATTTTTATTGTTATTAATTTATTTTTTGTTAAATTTTTCTACTTAACCAAGTAGAAGTTGATCCTAATCCTTCCACCATTCTCTTCTTCTTTCGTTCTTGTTCTTCGTCGTTCCCTTTCCGCGTTCCATTCAGATCTATTTCGTTTTTACCTTACCGAAAAGCACACATCTCGTATACATTGTTCATACATAATTCATGCATTAGTTTTAAGTTGTTTGTTGTCGTTGTTGTTGTAATTGTAGACTGAATGTTTGTTGTCCCTGTCCCACGTGTGTCTCTCTCTGTGTGTGTGTGTGTGGTTGTGGTGTAAAACTAACTAAAAAAAAGAGCTTTTTGGCGCTGATGTTTTTCCTTTTTAAAACTAATCCCAAAACTTTCATTTGCGCCCCTCCAATGACGACTGAAGGCAAAACTGCCCGATTATAATCCAATCTCAAGCTTCCCCATCGACAAGGAAACCGATGAACGTGAACTAGAGGAATCAAGATGGAGTCCTGGCGTTGTGGCGGATGGCGATTTGTTAATGTTCTTGCGTGCGGCTCGATCAATGGCTGCATTTCAAGGAATGTGTGATGGCGGACTAGAAGACGGTTGTTTGGCTGCCAGTCGCGACGACACTACAATAAACGCACTCGACGTGGTAAGAGTCA